>OZ010591.1:18516463-18686463 GCA_963932145.1 Acanthosepion lycidas
CTTAGTTCCGGCTGACACTAGAGTAAGAAAGTTAGACATAGACCCGTTTTGAACTCTATTCAAGAAGGTTGACATGCATAAAGTTTACACCCGAGTAAAAATGGCAGTTACTCGAATAAAATCGTAGACGTTGATAAATTTTACTGGGGACAAAAAAGTAGATATATTTCCATGGAGACGGAGTAGACAAATGTGCATAGGTTGAAAGTGTAGACATATGTAGCGTTTAGTTTTGATTTAGGCATTTTTATATTAATCGGGTGAATTCTGGTTTCTACACGTATACACTATGAAGTTAGTTTCATCAGTTGAGGGTCGCTGTCTATCCTCTCTGGGTTGTTTATACCAAGTCTCGTTTACAGGTACAGAGTAAAATCAGGTCTATTATGGATTGCTTTTATAGGTGACACGTATACGCCAATATTATTTTTTAATAAATGCAGCAAATGCGTTGTGCTGAATTTAATTAATACGTCATATTCATATGAAAATATCCATGTATTTGAAGTGAGTAACTGAATTAATCGCAGGTGTAGAGCATGAGGTGTTTTTTGGGCATACATTGACTACATTTTCTTCAGTTGTATTTGTCTAAGTCTAGCAAATATGAAAAAGACCGCCTTCTTCGCAGGAATATTATTGCTTGTTAATCCTTTCAATCTAAGTTAAAAGCGTCCTTAATATAAGAGAAACGATTCATCAATTTTAGCCATTTTGAAAACGAAAAAGTAATCAGTGTTTTTTAACTAAAAGGTTATGTTTAAAGTGTCTAACTCACTATTATTGACACCGACACGACTTCATTACTCAGCTAGAAAGAAATATTGATGACCACATTTTTTGCATTAATTCCATTTGAAATTTCTCACTTAGAGAAGACGTATATGCTCGAACGGATAATAGAATATTCGGTAAATGTAATGATATATTTTGCCACTTCCAATCATTGATTAAACTTAGTCATGAGTTGCTGGTTGGCTTCCAGCTGATGTAAAGACAAAGTATCGTCACTTTTAATTATCTTTGCAACGACTCAAAACATGAGTCTCTCTAACGTTCAATGACGCTTCACTTTCTCTTTTTTGTCTTTCATTATTCTTTTTCTTTTTCTCTTTTCCCACCAATTTATTCAAATACCATTGACTTTGACGTCAGGTTTCTGACTATAAGGAACCAGAATTAAGCGGCTTTTCCCGGTATCTGACCGATGGAAAATATAAAACACACGAGTAGCATCAACGCAAAAAAAAAAAAATGAATACAGCTAGACAGAATAGGGTAGAACGAAAACAAGTTTTTTCGTTTATTTCCCGCAAGCAAGGCAGAAATTTGTGGGTTATAAGGATAGAAAAGCGAGTTAGAAGACTGAAAATAGGGAGGATTGAGGAAAGGATATAAGATGAAAGGGAATGCCACTAGTACGCAGGGGGTTACAGGTATGGAAATTGAAAGAGAAGACTGAGAATAGGGAGGATTGAGGAAAGGACAAAAATTAAAGGGAATGCGACTAGTACACAGGGGGTTACAGGGAGTGAAAGAGAAAGAGAAGACTTAGAACAGAGAAGATTTGTAGAAAGGACATAAGATGAAAAGCAAGGCCATTAGTACACAGGGGTAACAGTGAGTGAAAGAGAATTAGAAGACTGGGAATAGGGAGGATTTACGGAAAGGACAAAAAATGAAAAGCAAGGCCATTAGTACACAAGGGTTACAGGGAGTGAAAGAGAAATAGAAGACTGACAGTAGTGAGGATTGAGGAAAGGACAAAAGATGAAAGGGAATGCCACTAGTACGCAGGTGGTTACAGTGACTGAAAAGCGAGAGAAAAGACTGACGATAGTGAGGATTGAGGAAGGGACAGAAGATGAACGTAATTCAACGGATACGGAAGATTGCATTCAATGTTGCATTTAAATTTTTTGAAGATTGTAGATAACAGAGAAGGAAGTAAACGGGAGGGAGTTCTACAGTTGGTATGTGCAAGAAAATGATCTATTATAGAAGACGGGTGCGTTTAGCTATTTCAACAGTAAACGGGTGGGACCTAGCTGCCAAACTAGTAGCACGGTTAAATTCATGTAGTCGCGACACTAGAGAAAAATTTCATCCGAACAGTTGACATAAAACTATTTGTAGAAAAGATATGGAAAATCACATCACATCGGCGAGAAATTGGCTGAAATTAAGATTCTTGATCAGGATTTCTTCCTTCTTTAGGTTTTTGTCAAGAATCTCGAAATATACAGCAGGCACAACAGACGAGATATATCACCAGTACAGAGTTAGACCATATATAGGACAAGAAAAGTGCGGGTTCATTAAAAATAGTGAAACAGGGAAAGCGATATTCATGGTCAGAAAGATCGATAAAAATGCAGAAAAATATGTACCTTTGTTTCATAGACTATGCAAAGGCCTTCGACAGACAACGCCACAAGGATCTGATGGAACATCTCAGGAACCTTGATATATTCGGGAAAGGTATCAAAATAATCAAGAACCTATACTGGCAGCAAACAACATACATAAGGAACTAATTGAATGAATATACAAAAATAGAAATAGGTGTAAAGCAATGGTGCGTTTTTTCACCCGACCTGTTCAACCTATACAGCGAGGCAATTTTTAAAGAATTAGAAACCCTACCAGGATTATCATTGGCGGCCACAGCATAAGATACGCATACACTGAAAAGAAATTACAAAATCTCCTAGAGAAGGTAGCGACGGATTGTGAGACGGAGGGACTAAGCATAAACTACAAGAAGACAGAATGCATGGTCACCGGTAAAAGTATGACTACGAAATGCGATTTGCAGGTCGGGGACACTAGAATCAAGCAGAAGCGGAACTTTAAATATCTGGGAAGCTTTTTGACCGAGGACGGTAAGTGCGGCACTGATATCCTTATAAGTATTGGGGTGGCCAAGGACTCTTTGCAAAAGCTGGGAAGAGTATTGCGAGAAATTTGGTAACAAAGAAAAGAACACTGAGCTGTTACGTGACATCTGTTCTTCTTTACGGCAGCGAATTTTGGGCGATTTCCCTAAAGATGAAGGAGAGACTCCAGGGGACAGAAATGTGGTTCTACAGAAGGATGCAAAGGATACTATGGACCGAGCGTGTAAGCAACGATGAGATTTTAGATAGGTTGCAAACAAGGAGGAAGCTTTATGCTTAACATCAGGAAGAGACAGCTGAAGTTTCTGGGACGAATAACGAGGAAGGAGGGTCTGGAGAATCTGATACTCACGGATCGAATAGAAGAAAAAGAGAGACAAGGAAAAACAACGAGTGACATACCTGGCGGGGTTAAGCAAATGGATGACAGAACGTGGTCTAAGGAAAGAAGCAAAGGGAAGGAGCTTGCTGAGAGCTGCAAGGGATAGAGGGAGGTGGAGAGCCATGTTCGCCTACTTCCTGAAAGGACATGGCGCATAAAAAGGAAAAAAAAATTCAATGCACGCAAACGGATTCAAACATGAAAAATTTTCTTTCATGACTCAGTGACCTAACTTTCATTGTAGTAGATGCAGCTATTGATTGGAGTCAGTGGAAAAGATGAGACCAAGAAGGCACAGTGTGTTACTTTTCTGGAGTTTAGCGTCAATCATGCTGATGGCGGGAAAAGCTTTTCTATGGTGGTTAAAAGAAAACAGTTTTGTTTTAGAGGTGTTTAAATTTACAAGCTATTTCTTGTTCTAGTTTAGGAATGATTAGGCGTCCTCTTCCCGAGGAGTTGTCATCTTTACCTTGTCAGTTCCGAGGGTTGTTCAATTAAAATTCGATTAAATGGTAGTGCCATCTGCTTAAATGCCGAATTTGGAACTGACAACATCCGGGGGATACTTGATGAGGATCAGAAATAGTGTAGGACCCAGCATATAGACTTGAAGGACACCTTCGTTCGAGTGAAAGGATCTGGAAGCCAATTCAAAACAACCTTCATTTAAAGATTTAATAGAAACGATTGACTTAAATCAAACACTCCTCCTGTTAAGCAGAGGGAAGGAACATGTTGAGAGCTGCAAGGGATGGAGGGAGGTAGAGTGATATGATCGCCTACGTCCTGAAAAACATGGCATATAAAAAGAAAAAAAGAACTGAAAAAGCATGTAATTTTATCTATTCTAATTATGATAGCTGATATGATGATATGGATGATAAGCTGTTTGAATGGCGTGGTCTGGGGGAGGAAGCAGAAGGAAAGCGGATTCAGACATGAAAATTTTTCTTTCATGAATCACTGACTCAACTTGCCTTGGAGTAGATGCATCAATTGATGGAAGTCAATTCAAAACAACTTTCATTTAATGATTTCATAGGAACGAGTGGATTAAGTCAACCATTTCTTCTGTGACACGATATACCTGGAGCTTTTAGACTTTAAAACCAAACACCAAAAAAAAATATAAAGGGATATTACTGACATACATTTCGACGCTGAAAAAGAACATGGATGATGATGAAAAAAATCTTTTCATTACTGACATATGAGTAACACCTCTAACTCCGCCGATTGGCGCGTGGCCGAGTCGTTGGAACAGGTTCGAATCTCATCGTGGACCTTTATCAGGATTTGATATTCTTGGCCTAGGGAGGAGATCTCGAAAACAATGACACGGGTTGACCCAAGCCTTGTGTGTGGAATTGGGTAGATGTAAATAATTGGGAGTTGTCGATGACTGGGCTAACAAAAAGTCGCAAGTCATCCTGACCGAGAGAATTTGCGTACTGGCCTTTTCTGGGTGTTGATCCCGCTAGATAATGCGTTCTGTCAGAAACTGTAGCTAAGGTCCACACAGCAGAGTCGATGTATATAACACAGTTAGGATTTGTGATCAAACGAAAATTTCTCTGAGGAGGCGTCCGCAAAAGGAATTGGATATCCTGTACACAGGCCTACTCGGATACGCTTGGCCAGCTCACATTCATCTACGCTTAAAAACAAGTCTTCATTGACAGGCTGTTAAGGGTCAAATGACCGGCTAATTTAGTGAATATTAATTAGCAAAAGGGAAAAGAAATTTACCACAGTATGAGACTCTTTTCCCCGCATTATAAATCAGTTTCTATTCTGTTGATTTAGTCTATAGCTGAAATTTTCTCAAGTCATGGCTTAAAGTATCGAATGTTGTTAATGAAAAGTCTCAAAGGATAAGTAGTTATTCAGTATCCTATGAGCGATTTGCTATTTATTATCTTCTTGTTTTAACCATATTTTTTCCAGAAAACTTCAGCGGATTTTAAGATAAGTTACGTAGAGCAGCTAAATCGATTTATTGATATAGATTTGGATATTTTTCTTATATAATAATCTAACAGATCAAAATATATCAGACATTTAATGATGTATAACAATCAACTACATCCGACAGCAATGCCGTTTGAGATGAATGGAATCACCTTTTAATATCTGTTGTTCCCAGGTCCAGCCTGACCCAGGATTGTAGTAGCTTTTGGGCAAATTATTCACACCAAAACTGCGGTCAAATCACTATGAAAAGTATTAAAATACATTTTCTTAGTAAAAAATACCTGCAATATATTTTTGAAAAAAAAAACAAAAAAATAAAAAAAACAAAAACAAAAAAAACAAAAACAAAAAAAACAATACATTGCTGAAAAGAAATAAAAAAATACCTACAATACATTTTTGTAAAGGAAATTACTAATTGCATTATTTACATCACTCGGACTGTTATCCTCATCTTCATTGCAATATTCATATCGTTTTGGCTGTTGCACGCCACAGCCTTCTTCGGGTGATTGAAATTTCAAATTGAACCCTCTATTTAGATCTAGTTACTGGATATAACCAACGTCTTTTTTCCAGTGACTAGACTAGACTAGCTTTGTGAGTTCAATACCAGACCACAGCAGTGGTGAACCAAAACTAGTAGAACTGAATTAAAAGGAAATAACTGAGACATTCAGAAGAGACAGAACGTGGAACTAAAACAATCTACGACAAAATAAAGATTTCGATTTAAAATTCCAATCAGCTGAAGAAGACCGGAGCGTATAACGGCCGAAACGTTGTGAATATAGCAGTGAAGATGAGGATAACAGTGCGAATAATGTAAATAATACAAGTAATTAGTAATTTCATAATATCTCATCTCAGTGATATAGACAGAAACTACTAATGCTCCCAAGAAGATTAAATTTCGGCATTAAATGACCCATAAAGTGTTGATATGCTGTTAAACAATCAAACCTAAACATATAATGACGACTTTCGGTTAAGACCAAAACTTCAAAATTCCAAAATTCTCGGAATTTATCGAAACGTTATAAGGCCTGTGGGGATCAGGGAATTGATTCTGTTAATGAATTTCTTCTCAAAAATTCTAGTAACTTTTATATGTGCGTGGGAGGGATGCATTAAAATAGTTCTTTATATATTGTCTATTTTTAAAATCCTTTTGTATATATAAGTTTAAATTTTGATTTGATATTACTTAGATCAGTATTTCACAAAAAGGATTTCTGGAATGGACATGATCAAAACAAGAAAGATAAAGATAATAGAGGAACTAAAATATACAATTTCTGAATAACTATTCCTCGTTGATAATTTTCAGGAACAACATTAGATATCTCAAGGCATCACTTAAGAAAAAACTCAGCAGTAGATTTGAACATTAGAATAGCAAGTGATTTCTTTTCTGTGCCATATTCGTTCAGATCATCATTGAACATTACTCTGCAGTACATGTTTCCTTTTTCGTCTAAGTATCTACTTTTCCTGTGTTTGGCAATCAATTCACGCAAAGTCGTTAGGTAACTCTCCCTCCTTCTCACACCTTCAGCATATCCTGTGAGCATTTTGTTCTCTATGTCCTCATCATTAAGAAAAGAAAAATTCCTTGTAGAAGTTGTTAAGTCCTGCGATTCGAACAAACATTCTCTTCGCCGTTGCATGTCTTTTCAGGATATTGTCGATCATGCCTCTCCACATTTTCTCTCTTTTGCTTCTCTGAGCAACTTATGACTCTCTACCATTCTAATTTGTCTTTTTTCTGTCACCTTGTCATATACAAAGAAAATGAGTAACTACAGACACCGAGGTTCGAAAGTGACACTCTAGACTTATAAATATATGTTTTCCGCCAGGTGTATAAATAGCGATGTCAGGCTGCTGACTGCAGTGATTATTGGGTGATTATTCAGTGACTATTAAGTGAGTGGAACTTACCTGTCGAATTAGTATGAATTATTATGCATTGATTTAGTATTTACCGGACGTTAAGCCTAGCCGCGCTACTAACAAAGTATTCACTGAAATGGGTAATTATCTTTTATTGAGTTTTAATTCTTTATTCTTGTTAGGTAAATATTCATGTTTGTAATTAAATACTGCTTTATTTAATATTAAGTAATACTTAGATATTAACGGCCATCGTACGTCACCAAAAACCTAGACACAAACTTTTAAGTTGTTTGATGTTTTGCGATGTTTTGTTTTTTTACTTTTTACTTTTTTTCTTTTTTTGGGGTAGTGGGGGGGGGGGCTTTCAACACGTCCTTTAAACGCTAAATTCTGAAGAACTTTTTTTTTTGTCCTCTTTAAACATTCTCGAAAGGTCAACTGTCTCTTTCTGATTGCAAGTATCATTTTGATTTTCCACATGACTTTCTTTACGGAGCAACAAAAAATAGATTTAAAGGTTTCTGAAGTAAACCATTGTATTTTGCCTAAAAAAAGCTATATACAAATAATCACTAAAAGAAATAAGAAAAATCGCCTACGTACAAAATTGCACCAAAAAGTCAAAGATAAGCATTTTATAAATTCACTGTGATGAACATTCTAATCTTTTCGCTATCTTTGCACCAACATAAGGTCGTCCTCCCTAAAGAACTAGGGATTGAATTTACGTATTTTTCTTCTGGTTGCATGCAACACAACACTGCAGGGCTGATGGTTTGATCCGCCTCATCGCCGATGTTATATCAGCCCGGGACTGCTGATCCATTATGCTGATCGAAAGGTTAGGGTTGGAAGGTGGCGTCCTCAACCCTTAAAATCATTATATACACGCGCACAGACACACACACAAACGCACACACGTACACACGCACACACACACACACGCACACACACACACTCACACATATAATTGATGGTTTTATCTGCCTACTTTTTCCTACTGGTTTACGGTCCGGCAACCAGGGCACTGACCACAACATTGGATACTTTAAGGAGCTTGGAGCCACATCATAATTTCTCTTGTTCCCAGATCCACCGTCAACCGGGATGGTAACACCTGTTAGGTCCAGGCTATGGACACACTGAACCCCCACAACAAAAACAAAACAGTGTCAAAGTAGAAAAATACATTTTTATTGTAAAAATACCAGCTATACATTTTTAGAAAAAAATTACAATACACACTTGTAGTAAAATTGCCAACTATATTTGTAGTGAAATTACCAAACATACACATTTATACTGAACTTACTAATAAGGCCTGTTTACACTATTTACATTATTCGGATTAATTTCCTCATCTTTATTGCCATATTTATTACAACGTTTCGGCCGTTGTACGCTCCGGCCTTCTTCAGATGATTGAAATTTCGAACGGAACCCGCTCACTAGGGTAGACTCTTTTAGTTCCACGTGCCATGTCTAATGGATATCAGTTGTCAATTATCTTATGTTAATTCCGCTCCAAGTTCTCCACCGCCTTAACCAAGTATTGAACTCGTACTCTTTCGGTGCTGTCTCTGGATCTAAACAAAGGGTTCAGTTTGACATTCCAAACACCTGAAGAAGTCCGGAGCGTACAACGGCCAAAACGTGGTTATAAATATGGCGACAAAGATGAGGACAATAGTACGAATAATGTAAATAGTGTACATAATACCTCATCTCAGAAATATAAACAGATACTGAAGGGCTATTTATAGCAAAATTACCAATAATATCTATTTATAGTGAAATTACCAACAATAACACTTTATAACATTACCTATAATACCTATTTATAATAAATGACCAACAATACCTATTTATAGCGAATTTATCAACATATCTATCTATAGTAAAATTATCAGCAATACATTTCTAAGACAAATGACCAACAATATATTTTATCTTTAGTTGAAGACATACGACTGAGTTCAAAATATATTTAGTTGAAGCCATAAAATTTTGTTTAGAAATATTTGTATTTCGGTAGTAAATAACCGACAGATGTGTTGATATGCCGATAAACAAAATGAAGCAAACCCAATCGACCAATCAATAGTGAAATATATGTCAAATGTGATGAGTCGGCGGTCGGTATATACCGTGTGTTAGACAGTTAACGCAGTCCGATACTAGCAATATATCTTTTCTCTAGTTGAAGGCATACAATTGTGTTCAAAATATGTAGAATTCGGCATTAAATTACAGGTTGATATGCCGCCAGACAAAATCAAAATTCCCCCTTAAAAATGGGGGATCGTTTTATCCTACAATTCTAAAAAAGAAACCTTAAATTCTCGTGATTTTTGTCCGTAAGCTAAGATCTTAATCAATGCTATAATCAATAACAAACATGAAAAGTTTCACATTATTAAATAAACATATAATAAAACCATTTCTAACTTATATATCATTGCAATAACTTCAGAATTAATTTTCTATTCGATGAATAATTTCATATTAATGAAATCAACTCGTGTCCATCCAATCTCCAGTTGAGAAATGCCGATTTATGATTGAAAATAAAAACAATTGTGGATAATGGAATGTACTATTATTTTACATTATCGTATAGTTATTAGGATTTTTGTGGTTGTCGCTGAAGTATAAGTAAATGGCCATTAGTACACCAGGCTGATTGTGACTGTTTACCCATAGGAAAAGAAGAATCAGTATTCAGAAGAGATCAGTTGATGAAACTAAAAACAATGGTTTCCCTTTTAGGGGATGTCTGAGGCCAAAACATCATATAGAATCCATCTTGTTATAGAATGCATTTTGTTATTTCGTTTATTTTGAATTTTTAAGGAAACTACGTAACAGCATATCCAGTAACATCATCTTTATATAATGGATGACCCGTTAACTTATATAGAAGATATCGGATAAACTCATGACAATTTGATAGATAATTACCTCGTCATATCTAACGGTCAGTTTATACGCAGAACAATTCGCTATATATATATATATATATATATATATATATATATATATATATATATATATGTGTGTGTGTGTGTGTGTGTGTGTGTGTGTGTTAATACCTGGTCACACGTATTTTGAATCTACTAAGGCGGCTATTCGCGTCTACTAAGGCGGCTAGCCAACCCCTATTGCAGACGCCCGTTCAGGCGCATTTGCATTTGTTCCACACGCACAGAGCCCACCTGTGTTTTATATTGCATCTATTCTTAGTAGACCTTAGTTTCAGTTTCTGGGAGAGAGCATGTAATATGGTGGAATCAACAATCTGAACAATCCGTAGGTCACAACAGCAATATACGGCCGCTAGAGATACCGTCTACCCAGTTTCACTCACAAGGCTTCGGTCAACCCGTCGTATGGTATTCAGGCACTTTCCAAAGGGATCGCCCACTGCAGAGCGATAATATCAGGAGATCTCCTTCCTGACAAAACCACCATGATAAGATTCGAAACCCGCATCTCATGTTCAGAAAGAAATAGATAGATAGATAGATAGATAGATATGAACAGATTTAGATATATAGATAGATAGATAGATATGAACAGATTTAGATATATAGATAGATAGATAGATATGAACAGATTTAGATAGATAGATATGAACAGATTTAGATAGATAGATATGAACAGATTTAGATAGATAGATATGAACAGATTTAGATAGATAGATATGAACAGATTTAGATAGATAGATATGAACAGATTTAGATAGATAGATATGAACAGATTTAGATAGATAGATATGAACAGATTTAGATAGATAGATAGATAGATAGATAGATAGATAGATAGCCCCCATTATATAGTATTTTTGCGTTATACTTCTAATATATTTCTTTAATCTTGGAAATTAGACCGCCAAACCAAATGCCAAATTCAGTCACTTTCCGCACGTGATTTGAGTGCCCGAAATGAAGGCCGATGACCATCCGTTTGAAAGTCCAAACGTTCAAAGTATTTCAGTGTCTCTGCACCTGAACTTAAAAAGACCTCAATTAATGGATGCCATCTGCTGTTACCCGCCGCGAGAAATCGAAACCAAAAGCAAACCAAAAACACATTCTAAAAGTCGGCCGGGTTCATGACAGGAAATGATCATATTGCTCTTTAAATGTGATTAAGTTGTTGCCCGTGTCAGTTGCTGAAGCTCGCTATTTCATCCTATAGCGCTTATTCGATGGAACATCGAAACTAGTAGCAACAACATTTTAATTCCGATCAGAAATTTTGGGAGGGGTGTAGCCATTTCCGCTGTCTTGTCCGTTTTCAGATCAAAGTTTAAAAGTGTCTTCAAGCGAATGAATTCTCAATATCTTCATCACACCTTATTAGCTTCTTTTACTTCTTCTATCTAACGTGTCCCTTCAGGACTGGACTTGGCTAATCAAGACTCTCCACAACTTCCTGCATTTGTATATCTTCATAAAGTATGTAATGCTCTATCTCTTCTGATGTCAGAGATCCAAATAACCATCTCTCTTCCTGAGACTTCTTCTTTTATTGTGAGAATGAATGAGAAGACTTTAGTGAGGAGAAAGGACAATAAAAGAACAGGTCTCAGGAAGACAGAAGATGGTGATATTTCCACTTTCACAGGAGAAAAGGCAATAAGCGAATAGTTATCAGGAAGACAGAAGATGGTGACAATGCCACTAAGGCGTAAATGGTGACTAGGAGTGAAAGTGAATCTTCTGTCTTCCTGATAACTATTCTCTTATTGTCCTTTCTCCTCACTAAAGTCTTCTCATTTTCTTACACTCCCAGTAACCCCTTATGTATTAGTGACATTATCGCAATCTTGTGTCTTCCTGAGATCTGTTCTTTTATTGTCCTTTCTCCTCACTAAAGTCTTCTCATTCACTTCCACTTCCAGTAACCTTTTGTGTCTTAGTGGCATTATCACCATCTTCTGTCTTCCTGAGACCTGTCCTTTTATTGTCCTTTCTCCTCACTAAAGTCTTCTCATTCTATTTTGCTACCTACAAAATCTTGAATCTTAGTGGATTTATTGGCTTGCTTGGGGTGAAATGATCCATTGTTCTGTCAATCATTTACATGAGCACATTTGGTAGGTTATGTGCTGCTTTCTCCCGCACTTTTGCACTCAATATATCTTGAGAGTGTCAAATTTTCTAAGCGCTCTTTTATCATGATATGCCCTAGAAATTTCAAATGCCTCTTTCTCATGCTACGTATATGTGGGCTTTTTCTTTCAATTTTCTCTAAAACTTCATCGTTGTTCACGTATTCCGTTCAAAGATTTTCGCTCCCGTTACAAATTAAGAAATAAAGAGTTTTATTATTAGAAAAACTGCATCACTTGAAGTAACGATACCATCATTTCTATTCTAGCTTCCATCTTCAAAGCCCATTCAAGAACCATCAAGAGAACTGCGAATAAGTTTAAAACAGAGGGAACACTAGAGAGGAAAACTGCATTAGGATGTCGCAACAGAGATCGAAATTTCAACTGTGAGCTAAATGATCAATTAGAAAAGATCCAACTCAATCCATAAAACGTTGGGTACGTGAGAGAGGAGATTTAGCTATGACAGTCCAAAAAGCAGGGAAAAATGATTTGAAAATGAAATCGTACGTGAAACGTCTGAGACAACTTCTTACTAAAGGGCAGAAATTTAAAAGCTTAGAGAGGACTAAGATCATCTTGAATAACTTGGAAAATTATCCTGGAATAACACACACACACACATATATATATATATATATATATATATATATATATATATATGTATGTATGTATGTATGTATGTATGTATATATTTCAAACCTTCATGAGATTCCGATCCTTAGCTAAGATTAATTGATGATGAACATGCCATTTTCGTTTATGATCGAATTCGGCACGATTCTTCTGATAAGTTTGAGAGTAATTACGCATTCTTATTTCTCAAAGTAGAGCTCAATAGTGCTATAAAAAACTCGGAGAATTCCAATCAGATATCTTTAATCATAATTTGCACAATTTTGATCTTATATCCGGTATATATATATATATATATATATATATATATATATATATATATATATATATATATACCGGATATAAGATCAAAATTGTACAAATTATGATCTTATATCCGGTATATATATAATCATCCACAGACTGGCTGTTTCGCTGTATCATACCTCCTCAGTGTGGCTACACATCCGATTGATTTAAACCGGGATCCAAACTAGACTGATATGACAATCAGACGTCGCACGGTACAAAGGAATTTTAACGTTTTTCTCCATAGGAAATACGCCATCGGTTCGGATATATATATATATATATATATATATATATATATATATATATATATATATATATAATAAAAAGGCTTAAACACTAATATTCCATGGTCATAATTTATTCCATTGGAATCGTAAATACGATCCAATTCATCAGACCTACAAATTCAAAAAGAAAACAGAAAAAAACCTACTCCGGAAATAAAAATAGAATTTAGAGAGAGAGTAATTATGAGAGTGTGGGACGAATGTTAGTTTATAAGAGAGGGGTTAAACAGAGAGAGTTTTATTTAAAATTAGGTGTGAGTGGAAGGGGGAAAAAAGACTGTTGACGGATGTCTAAAACAGTATAAGGATACACATCGACGTGACAATACACACACCATGGCCGATCAAATCTTAAAGAAGGAGGGAGAGGTAAGGAAGGAAGTGGTGGGGAAGAAAGATGGGGCGGGTTTATTCTAAATATACATGTGTATATATGCACCTGTGGATTTTGCATATATATGTATATTTACCACTAATATTATCTATATATATATATATATATATATATAACCAAACACAAACACGCGCACGCTCTCACTGTCTCTCACACACACACACACATATATATATATATATATATATATATATATATAATTAATGTCAGTTGTTGACCACTAGGGGTATTTCGAAGCAGTATATAAATCCAAAGTGAGTTCCATGTAAGTGCAATATAATTATGAATAGAGAATCCTTAAAATACATCATGTCAGGTAATAAATTTATTTCATGGACCTTACGTCCCTAATAACATTAATTTTGGAGAATTTATATTTGAAGATTTTGGCTTTTATATTTTGAAGATTTGGATTTTGGCTGTTTTTACGTTTCCTGACATATAATCATTTATGTGGTTTTCTTGACTATATTTATAATCTTAAATTGTGAATTATTTTTTCTTATGTATCCGTATTGTTATTCTTCTTTCTATTATCATGATATATATATATATATATATATATATATATATATATAGATGTATTGTCATCCAAAGAGAGACTGTTTCGCTGTTTCACAGCTCATCAGTGTGACTAGACGTCCGATTTCCACATGCGAACGAAGCCGGACTGATCAGTCAGAGATTTTACTTCTAACATGGAAAGGATTAAAGTGAACCTAAATGTATTTATTTTTCGACAAACACGCCAGAGATCAGAGAACTAGATTCGACTTAACGAAGTGTCTTGCATCATCAGCTGTTTCCAAATTCACTTTTCTCCCCAAAGAGCTCACCCGAAATAACAGATAAACTGATTCACACCTCATCAGTGTGGCTAGACATCTGGTTGACTCAAGCCGGGATCGAAACTCCACTGATTTGGTATTAGTTAGAGATTTCTACCCAATTGGTGCACGGCAGGAATGAATGTGAATTTAGACGGAATTATTATTCGTAGATAAACCGGCCAGTGACCTAGAGAACTCGATTCGTCTTGATGAAGAGTCTTGCATCAGCATATATATATATATATATATATATATATATATATATATATATATATATATCAGGTTATCCCATAAGTTCTGTCCGAATTTTGAATAAAGAAAACAAGTGACCAAATGTTACATTTAATTACAGATTCAGTCAACAATATATTTCCTTGGATATCTATGACTTCCTTCCATCTATTAACAAGCTTACTAATTCCATTACTGTAAAATTCTTTTGGCTTTGATTTGAAAAACTCACAAATGTCAGTTTTAACCTCTTCCTGTGTTACAAAAGCTGTTTCTTCCAAATGATTCTGTAAGCTACGAAACAAATGGTAGTTCGAAGGAACAAGATCGGGAGAATAAGGTGGATGAGGAATTTTCTCCCAACCAAGTTCTTCGATCTTTTGTGACGTGATTTTTGCTGTGTGGGGTCGCGCATTGTCCTGATGAAAAATCACCCCTTTTCGATTCACTAAAGCAGGTCTTTTTTTTCATCAAAGCTTGGTTCAAACGCTCTAATTGCTGACTGTATATTTGAGCATTAATTGTTGCATTAGGTGGTAAGAATTCAAAGTGGATTATTCCTTGGACATCCCACCAGATTGAAAGAAGAATCTTTTGCCCATGAAGTTCCCTTCTCGGCTGTTGCTGGGGTCCTTCCCCTTTACTAACCCACTGTCTACGACGCTTAACATTTCAATAAAAGATCCATTTTTCGTCGCCAGTCAAAAGTCTATCCAAAAAAGGTGAAACAAGTTGGCGTGAATGGAGAGAAGAGCAGATGTTAACTCAGGATTTGAGGGTGTTTTCAGACAATTCATGGGGCACCCATTTTCCAAGTTTAGGAACTTTTCCTAGTTGTTGAAGATGACGATGAACAGGTGTATGGTTTGAACTGAGAACCACTGCCAATTCATCAACTGATAACGCAGAAGAAGCTTTTCATCAAACTGAACTGGACGTCCGGTTCGATCTTCATCTTCAAGGGTGAAATCTCCACCTCTGAATTTTGCAAACCATCTTCTGCAAGTTCTTTCATTCACACATTCCTCTCCATAAACTGAGTGAATGTTTCTAGCCGCTTCGGCTGCTGAGTTTCCTTTCTTGAACTCATAAAGCATTATGTGCCTCAAATGGTTCTTGGGTACTTCCATGTTAGCAGGGTTTTAATCAAACAAAATTTAATTTTATTGTTCTCTGAAATAAAATTTGATCAGTTTAAATGCATCTAAACATAAAAATAATGTTCAGCTCCATTAGACATTATAAAATACTCTTTAAATTTCGTTCATTTTAACAAAAAGTGAAAATTCGGACAGAACTTATGGGATGACCTGATATATTGACTAAGTCCGACAGTTATTGACGCTATATAATTGTATGGTTAAAAATATCTTATAAAGAGAAAATAGTTTATATATATATATATATATATATATATATATATATATGAAGAAATATAAGGTGTGCTAAATTTATGGGATAAAGTGCTCAGTGTCAGAGATAGAGCGTGTGTAAATATAAAAGTGAACATTGAAGTCAACACTTACAGGACGTCAGGCCTGAAGATTGCGTCAAGCATGAAACAGACTGTCGCCTCTAAGTGTTGACTTCAATGTTCACTTATATATATATATATATATATATATATATATATATATATATATATATTAGCATATTTTACATTTTTTAGTACTTAAAGTTGTCCTTATTAATCTCTTAATTTATTTCATTATTTTTATGCGTATTTTCATAAATTTTCATTTTTTATAAAATTTCTTTTCCATTTCAATAACCATTTTTTTACTTTACGTTATTTCATTATATTGATGTCGAATATTATTAGTATGATCAATATTATTGTTAATACTTTTATTATTATTATTAAAATGATTATTATTATCATCAATTTGTAATTGTGACGGTTATAATGCAATGCTGATGCTTTTGCTGCTTAAAATAACTTGACAATTTCAATGTATCTCTTTTGAATATGAACACTCCTTTCCTCCACACGGTTTTTAACTTGTCAAGTCTCGGAATAAAAAGTCTTTCTGTGTCACTCTGTCTGCAATGCTTAATTTCCTCTTCTTTTTCTTTAACCCTCTCAATCTCTCTTTCTTTCTCCCCTCCTCATGTCTATCTATTTCTCTTTGTCTTTCCCCCTCTCCAAAAAAAAAATCTTATATTGAAATTTTTGTCATTCTATCCCCTTTTCTCTTTTTCCGTTTTAAGATTAAACCTTTTTTTTTCCTTTTTCTTTTTTCACTCTTTTTTTTTTCTTCGTTTTCTTTTCTTTGTGTCCGAATAAACTGAACCCCATGTATTAATGAAAAACTTGGCTAAAGTGATGGACGTGAGGTTCATGAAATAAATTTATTACCTAACCTGATGTATTTTAAAAGATTCTCTATTCATTATATATATATATATATATATATATATATATATATATATATATATATATATATATATATATATCCGACAATTTATTTATTAAAGACATTTTTATGTTTAACGAATATTAAGGACGAATATTTTCTATGAAAATTTCTCGCACATTCAGGCCGGTAAATGTTATTTAATACTGTTTATTATAAACAGAGCATTTACTTAAATACTTGTATCTATAAAAAAAAAGAAAAAAAGAACGTTAAAGATATATATATATATATATATATATATATATATGTGTGTGTGCGTGATGTTCGTGTGTATATGTGTGCGTGTAAAATTTTTAGATAGGGTATATCTGTAAAAGGACAATATGGATAGAGACAAAAAGGAAAACTTACCTTAGACGACGCGTTTCGTCATCTGTGGGACTTGATCAAGCCAAATGCTAGGAAATATATACTCTTACGAGAATTTATATACAAGAGCAAAAATGTTATTATATTTTTTTCATGGAGGACGAAACGCGTGATGAACTATAGATTGTTTATTATTATTATTACTATTATTATTCTAATTATTTCCTTTCATTTCTCTTGTATACACATTTCCATCCAGGTCCCAAACAGTGACATTAGTGTCAGAATTATAAAAAAAGAAAGCCTAAAATCACACACATTTTACATAGATAAAGCTCTTCGTAATATATGAACTGTACTTGGGAATACAATTTTTTTGTATTTCTTTAAGG
Source organism: Acanthosepion lycidas (assembly GCA_963932145.1). NCBI lineage: Eukaryota > Metazoa > Mollusca > Cephalopoda > Sepiida > Sepiidae > Acanthosepion > Acanthosepion lycidas. The sequence goes on from OZ010591.1 coordinate 18,534,528, forward strand.
CAAGGGCTACCAGGAATTTCTTCAATGAGTTGACTGGAAGCTTTTTCCAATCAAACCGAGCAACCATATACAACTGGAATTAGTGAAGTCCTCAAGTGCCTTCTTTTTTTTAGATTTACATTTCAAGATCATTTGTTTTTTGAAGACCTTCAGTCATACATTGCAAACTGCAGGGATTGTCATGTCAATAAAAAAGCACATTATGTTTTTTTTCTGGTCATTGATCACGAAATCTGGGTGTTGAGATGTTGAGTGTTTCCGCGTGCATGTAGTGAAAATAAGGACAAACACATACGTAGGGAAAAATACTAGTATATTTTAAGAAGTATTTACAACAGAGAGATTAGTAGTCAAACGAATACAGGTTAGTCAGTAACAATCAGAAAGAGTATAAAGTCTTACGGTAGAGAGACGGAAGTGTGATGGTCACCTGATCCTCTCCCAGAACTCTACAGAACCGTTCTATGAGTAATAGAGAGATCAATCCATTCTGATGAGAAGGTGGGTACGCCCCAATACTGGGTGATTAGCTTTGATTGTTCTGTCTCTGTGTATTGTAAAGCGCCATAAAATTTATACCAGGTCCTACCTCTGTAACCGGGACTGGGTGATGTTCATACCAGTTTCTTGCAGTTTTCTACCCGAAAAAGTTGCATATTTTTTCAGTGCAGATATTGGACTTCATTACTACTACTACTACTACTACTACTACTACTACTAATAATAATAATAATAATAATAATAATAATAATAATAATAATAATAAATTATAAATTCCGAAAGTTTTTTTTTTTTTTGTATGTTTTCTTGTCATACTTTTTTAGTTCTTGATTTTGCTTTATAACTTATAGGATTTTTTATTCTTTTTGATTCAGTGTAACAGTTAACTCAAGACTTGAACAGATCATGATTGTAGTGATCGGAGAAACATCCGCTTAAGAGTCTGTTCCACAGAGCAGTGTTTCGCGGGAAGAAGGTGCTTGAGTGGAACTTACTTCTTGCCGACAGAATACGGATGGAATGTTGTAGTTTGCTAAAATGTAAGTGGCATGGCAGGTCCTAGCCGTAAAGGTTAGACCTGGTGGAACCAAAGGATAGAGTTTATACGAGCAATTTACATGGAAATAACGATAGAGACGCTCACTTGATACCGCCAGTGAGAAATGTTGGAGGGTGGAAAATAATTTGGTACCTACAAGGACTCGCAGACAACTGGAACACGAGGACTGGCCAGCCCTCGCCCAAATATGAAAATAGTACTTTATTTTCAACACGACCTAATTTACAAAAGGTAGAAGACAGCATGAGAAGCCAGATACTTACTGGAGCGGTACAGGGGGCTGCTGATCATTATACCTACTTCTTTAGAGATGGTCGTATATAAGAGTTCTCGTTGAGGTCAGGTATAAGTTTGAGGCCCAAACTCTCAAGGCACGGTTCCTACTCGATGGGATAACTATACATCGTGACTGAGCAGGCTCTTAGAAAAGCAAAGGATAGCATCAGGTGTCAGTTACTTACTGGAGCGGTACAGGGAGCTGATCATTTTTACCTGCATCTTTAACGGTAGATCATAGGTCCAAGTTCAACCTGAGGTAAGGTGTGAATGTGTGTGCCAATGTTTACTCAGGGCATGATGCTTCCTCGAGGAGACATACGTTCATCGTGAAGGCCTGTAGTTTTTAAGATGTCACGAACAGATATATAGCAAATTTATATGGACTTTTTTTTATTGTGAATTATAATTCTACATCTGGGGCACCTCTGTTTACCTCGGAGTTCTTGACAAAATCCAGAGACGGATATGTAATGTGATTGGCCCTGATCTGGCGTGTCGCCTGCAGCCACTATCTCACAGACGCGCCGTCGCCTCTCTCTGTCTCTTCTACAAATACTTTCATGGCAATTGCTCCGATGAGCTGCTTTCCCTGGTCCCCAGTCTCCATGAATACAAGCGCCTTACGAGGCTGGCATCCCGCTCTCACCCTTACACTGTAGAAACTTTAAAATGTAGCCGTCTCTTCTACTCCAATAGCTTCATACCTCGCACCTCTCGCCTGTGGAACACCCTTCCCAATTACTGTTTCCCTGATAGTTATAATCTCCAACTATTCAAATGTAATGTCAATCGACATCTCCAGTTACCTTGATCTTCACACTATCCTTCCCTTCATCCTTTCTTCTATCACTCCGATCTGCTCTTGCTACAAATCTTCTGCAAACCCCTGCATCCTAGTGGCTTCATGCCTTGCTCGGGACGACAAGCTTAAAAAAAACAAACAAAACAAACAAAACAAAACAAAATAAAATGTTATCTCAATTGTAAGCTGCCAAATGCTATAAGTACACTTTATATCCATTACCATGACATATAATTAAAGCACTTGTCACAATCTGTTTGTCTCCTTCATAAATTGGCCTGTAGTTGTAAAGAAAAGAAAAAGAAGAAAAGAAAAAAAAAGTCAACTCATAGTAGCAACAAATGTCTGCAATAGATTCCTTCATTCTCTCGACCACGACACTTGTAGCCAAATCACAGTTCAAACGATAGTCCGTCGTAACAGTTCAACAGGCAACATAGAAAGGACAAAAGGGGGTCACAAATCCAAGCCTCATTTCTCACCTGCAAAACGCGTGTTCGTCCACCAAGCTCAGAAAATCTAATCCTCACATAATCGAAAAACAACGGCGTTTGTTCATTGAGAGCTCTCTCTGACTGGTCACGCCATTCAGGGGAGGGAAGAACATTATTATAGATTCTAGTCTTTAAAGTAGAGTTTTGCTAACTACGTTTTGGTAATTTTTCTTCGGCAGATCGTACACAAAACACGAAATCTTTTTCGGGGTAACTGATTATCTCTTTCACTACATAACCTTTGTCTCGCTGCAGCGTAATCTGCCTCTATATGTCTTCAGTACATTGGTGATCATGACTCTCCACAGTTTCCTCTCCGTTGAAGCTCTTAATATATTGTGTCGTTTTTATCTCTCTTAAGACTTGTCCCCCCCCTGCCTATTTATTTACACGAGTTCTTTAGTTAGGTTATGCGTTGTCTTCTGTCCATCTTTCCTTCTCGTGTGAGTATCAACATTTCCAAGCCCCTTTTCCTCATTATATGTCATAAAAATGTCAACAGTCCCTTCCTCGTATTAAGCATAAGTGTCCTTTTTGTTTGAATTTTCACTAAAACTTCCTCGTTGTTCACATGTTCGGTCCATGGTATTCTGAGAACCAGATTTCTGTTGCTTGAAGGCTGTTCTTCATCTGAGATTGTCCAGCATAAAGTGTGATATAGGAGAACTGATATTACATTGCAGTATTCATTTCTTTATTTCTATCGAATTTTTTTTCTATTTCTTTATACTGTGGTTGGTAGGCATATTTCGCGATGTCAGTGAGTCTTTGGATCTCAGTGTCACAGTTTTCGTCCTCTGTTAGAACGCTTGCCAGATCTTAAATATGTTGTACTTGTTTGATTTTTTTTTTTTTTTTTGTAATTTGGATTTTGGATTATTCCTTTTGCCATAGATCTATTAAAATCTTAAGATAATGGGAATGGGGAATGATATCTATGTTTGTCACAGCATATAATAAAATCTAAACAAAGTATCAAATAGAAGCTCAAAATCTCGATAGATTATTCGACATATCAAATCGGGCAAAATAACTTATTTTTCAAAACAAGCAATTCGATAACACCACTAGGGATTACTTGAGTGATCGAAAATGAGAACACAGTATGAGACGAAAATGGAAACCCAGTCTTAAAACGCAAACAAGTGTAAAACACCTACTCTTGATCAAAAGGTTATGGAAGAGTGTGAACCGGGCGATAGGCGAATCTATGTATTATATTGAGGAGAAATATAAATCTACAAATAAGATAAATTTTTGTGTTCATCCGTTAACGTTATAATTATGAAGTTGAATTAGACATCAGAAAGAAACCGGAAACACAATCTTAAACAGAAAACAAAGCAAAAACCTCTACACCTAACCAAAAGCCTATGAAGGAGTGTAAACCGGTCGATAGGCGACTCTATCTAATCATATTGAGAGAAAAATAAAAATAAATAGCAAATAACATTTCAGAGTTTAGGCGGAGACGTTAGAAATAAAGAGTTGAAGTAGACATTAAAAGGAACCGGAAGCACAGTCCTAAACTTACTCCTTTCCAAAATACCAGCGAGGAGTGCGAACCTGACGATAGGCGAACCTATCTACTCTCATTGAGTAAAAACAACTAAAGCAATAAAAAACAGCATACAAAAATAAAATTACAGTGTTTACACGGAGACGTTAGAAGTAAAGAGTTGAAGTTTAGAATTAAGAAACCCAAACAGGTAACAAGGGTAAAACATCTACTTCCTCTCAAAAGACCGAAGGAAGGGAACTAGACGATAGGTGCCTAATACGCTTTTTTATTATTATAATTATTAAAGTTCACCTAATAAAAGCCTTGAGAGCAACTACGCAAAGTAGCCGATTACTGAATGACAATTTATCAGTATGCAGATAACTAAGGCAATATTTAACATTTTGTTTTGAAAAGATGAAGACTATAGTATTCAGAGTAACATCATCGTAGGAGACTCTTTATTAGCATTTCTGGTGAAAAAAAATAGCTGAATTAATTTTTTTTCTTAAAATGGGGATATAGATGAAATCAACGTGATTTGAATTCGTGGGTGAATCAAGGCGTGTCATATTTCCTAAGTTCTGAACTGGTGAATTTAAAGAAGGATGCTTATCTTTGCATTTACAAATTAAATAGCAATAGTTTAGTCTTAGGCTTGCGGTGTTGCTTCCGTTGCGTAAAAGGCTACATATGAAAAATAAGTTTTCATCTGCTAGACTGAGGAAACTATTTTTGATTTGATTTTTAATTTAGACTGGAAATTGAAGATTGATTAGCTCCAGGTCAGATATTGCAACAATATTCCATTTTAATACTAATCTCACTATCGTAAAGCTAAAGTATAAAAGACGGAGTCATAGACTTTCTGGAATGGTAAAATGAGCCGATGTTTTTTCCAGGAATTTCACCAATAGAAAGTATACATGTTCCACTTGCTGTTTCGTGGGAACCTGAGAAGAAGATGGTGATTTTAAGTAAATTGATATCTTCAGACTTTAGAAAGTAAATTATGCAGAGAAAAGAAACTATTCATATATGTCTTGTTTTGTTTCCGGCGTCCTGCACCAAGCTAAAGGGATGTATCAGTGGCGCTGACTCTAATTTGGCCGGCTAGAATCTGAAGGAAACGATTCGGGAAAATCCAGGAGATTACTATTTCAAAACTCTCTTTTTTCTCATATATCTTTTAGGTCCAGTGCTGAGGATCAGAGAGAAGTTTTACAGATAGACGAGTAAAGGTTACTTTTTGAAATTTTTGCCATTGCAAATTGTTTTCGAAATGAGGCTATCGACTGCCATTTGGCAAATCGGAAGAAATATATTCTGTCAAACAGATTGGCTGCTTTCCTTTTTGGCAGATAGGCAACAGAGGTTATATTTTAAGAATGCCGTTCATTCTGGATGCGAATAACAAAAAGATAGATAGATAGATAGATAGATAGATAGATAGATAGAAATAGGGTGAGATACGCACATTGTCACCATTTTATTCTTTTAATTTCGCGCATGAGTGTTTGTCTTTGATTTTCTCGACGTCACATTATAGTAGGGTCAGTTGGGCACCGTCTGAGAGAAAAAGAGCAACATGACGCAATTCACTCCACCAGAAATTTGGAAACGGCGTGCTGTACTGCTTGACATTCGTCTGGTTAGCAGTAATTTGGACTTTGCTAACCTGATTCATTCTCAGGTGGTTGGAATGTTGAAAACAATTTTCATTCATAGATTTATAAACATTTACACGGCTATTAAGATATGTGATCAAACTATAAGAAAATCCGCATCATTTACCATTTTATAGAATTCGAATCAATTGGAAAATAGATTATATGCCAAGCATTCCATTAAAAAATCCCATAACTGAATAAAGTTTCCTATTTTTGTTTCTAATCCTTCAAAACAAAGGAAATGTATTGACCTTCATATGTTTAGGCTTTATTACAATCCTAATCACGGTGTGGCACCAGTTAGGGTCACAGATAGAGGAAAATAGTGGCATCCCCACCAAAAAAACAAGTCAACAGTACATTTTTATATTAAAATTACCAACAGTATATTTTTGTAGTAAAATTAACATCAATACCTTTTAAAAAATCTACCTGCAGTATGTTTTATCTAAATATATATATATATAAATGTATATCTAATATATATATATATGTTTCCTCTGAAATTATAAAATTATGTGGAAAATCTGTAGTTAAAGGCATAATTGTATACTATTTACATTATTCGGACTATTGACAACATATTTGTCGCCATTTTTATCACAACGTTTCGGCCGTTGTGCGCTCTGGCCTTCTTCTGGTGGTTAGAATGCCGAACTGAACCCTTTATTACGCTCGCTGGTATAGACAGTTCTATTTCCACGTGCCATGTCTAATGGATGTTAGTTATCTGCTGTTAATTCCCCTCACAAAGTTCTCCACCGCCTTAACCAGATATTGAACTCACACACTTTATGTCCTGTTACTGGACCCGCAAGGTCACATGGCACAGTAGATAAAGGCGTTAGTTAGACATACAAAGAAGCAGGAAAACAGTATAAAAATATGAAGTTTTCACGGTAAGAAAGCTGATTGCCTCATAGAAGGAAGGTGACTAGACCGATACTTCACTGCGTTCTAAGATAGATAATTGTAAATGTTGGAACATACAAACAAGCATGAAAACAGTATTGAAAACATGTATGCTTCTCAGTTAGGAAGCTAAATGCTCCGCCATCACGAGGACAGCTAACAGGAACTACACTGATAATAAATTGTCGTAACGGTCAAAGATACAAACAAGCTGAATAATAATATATTAGGTTCGTGCAAAATTAATGTCGGTTTTTGACGTATTTTTTAACGTCAAAAACCGACATTAATTTTGCACGAACCTAATATAATATATATGGAGGTTTCTCAGCTAGAAATTAACTTATTTCCTGCGAGGAAGAAAAGAATCAAATAGATCTCAGACGCGGGGTAGGGCAATCAAACTGGCCGTATAATTATATGGCAGAAACTTCGATTTTTCAGTCAGAAAGATAAATTACTTCCTCTCAGAAGAATTCTGATCAAACAGATACTACACTTTGAACTTGAATATACAAACAAACCAACTAATGGTATAAAAGCTCTGATATTTGTCAGTTATAAAGCTGACCCGTTTCTTTTCAAATAGATGGATTCTTTGGTTGATTTTGCTTTGCGACATAGCAACTCCTCTGTGGGTTATTTAATGCCAAAAATCTAAATATTTCGCACGCAGTTTTATTTTATTTTATTTTTTTTAGGATTTAATAATGGTTCTAGTGATATAAGTCTTACTGTTTAACCCATATCTAGAGAAAAGGATGTGGATTCATACCTTTCCCTAGCTGTCAATGGTCAGTCCTCCCAGTTCCAGGCGATCAACGAGGGCGTCCTCCAGGGTTCCAACACTCTTCCTCCTCTACATAAATTATCTGCCTAAGGGTATACTCCGATCTTTTGTATAACTATGCTAATTATATAATGGTATATATATATATATATATATATATATATATATATATATATATATATATATATATATATATATATGTGTGTGTGTGTGTGTGTGTGTGTCTGTGATTCTCCAAAACCCTCGATGAGCAGATCTTGGCAGCTGATCTTTCTGTTCAAGCTCTGGCAGCTCAGTGAGGAAAAAATGTCTGCTTACATTCAGTGCCTCAAAGACGCCCCTACTGACCTTACACCGTCGCCGATCGAACCCAGACCTTTCCCCAATCGTGATGAACGTATGTTCCCTCAGGGTGTCTTCCTACATTTAGCGCCTATTTGGACGTCAACTCGGCTCATACATACAATCTATCGCAAAACATGCGGGGAAAATGATGTTTTCCCTTTACTGATCCAGTTAGTAGCAGATTCCTCCTAATCAGTCCAAAAATGAAGTTCTGTTTTCCATATAGGGACGGGAACTGTCCTTGTCTTTATTTACACCATGCCGAAGCGTCGCAGTCATTTCTTCTTACACAGCTTTAACACCAGCCTGGCGTGGGAATCTGGCTGGTCACATTCAATATATCGAAATTTGACATTCTCCTTTTACGAAACGGACCTGAATTTTCGCCTATCACAATGAATGTAACTTCTCTCGTGGTTATCCTGTCCCTTGAGAGCCTCTTGGGATTTAAGCAGAATCCAGACCACAAGTGGAACTCTTACATACGATCCATCACTAATGATGCTGGGAAAATGGTCTGTTCCCTGCATCGCTCTAAGAAGTACCTGATTCCTCGTGGTATCCTTTACCCTTATAAGAGCCAGATCCGGTCGAAACTGAAGTCCCGCTACCATGTATGGGCAGAAGCTGCCTCGTTCCCACTTTCCAGTCTTGATAGAATTCAAAAGCGTCTTTGCGTCCTCGATGGTGAAGAATGACCTTTTTATCCTACAACCCTTTTCTCACAGATGATATGTCACAAACATCTTCATTCTCTATAGTTATTTCCACGGGAATTGATCAGATGAAATATTAGGTTGGTGCAAAAATAATGACGTAATAATGTCGTTTTTGAAAAACCGACATTATTACGTCATTATTTTTGCACCAACATAATACATTCCTTAGTTCCACCAGTTCCGCCTGCTATCCTCTTCCTTTACAAGAGACAAATCAGGCCGAAATGTGGAGTACCATTGCATTATATGGGTGGGGGCTACCCAGTCTTCGCTTTCCACTCTCGATAGGGTCCAAAAATTTCTTCACCTCCTTGTAAGCGACGGATGCTTTACTACTCTGCAATTCGTTTCTCTGTAAACCTCTCGCTGCTCCATTGCTATTTCCATAGTGAATGTTCAGAGGAACGACATTCCTTAGTTCCGCCAGTTATAAAATTCACAGCTAAAATCTACCTTGCCACATACCTCGTAGCGAACAACCCTTTATGTCGGCCTGTTTCTCTCAAGTAGCTTTCTTTTTGTGGAACCGATCACTACAGTCTTAACATGTTTGTCTAGGGTTAACCGTTATCTTCTATACATATCCGCATAGACTGTGCCTGTTGCTCTGTAACCCTCTACCTTGAGTCACTTCAGGTCCTTCTACAGGGTGAACACGACTATAAAAACGAATCGGATCTCAAATCTCCGATGAACAATTCCGACCCATTTCGATTTATCACACAGACGTCCAAGCTTACATGATCTGGTATTACCAAGCTATCACCCATCTAGCTACTGACCAAGGTCGATGTTGTTTTGCGTCAGCGATCATGCGGGAAACGGTGATTAAACGTGACATAGCCGTAGGCCCCTTCTGTTATTTGCGATATTTCTATATCTGTGATTCTATATAGAAGATTCAAGAGATCCAACGAAGTACAGTTGTTCGCACCAATTAATTCTTAGTCACTGATCTGAAAAACTTCATATATCTGCTTAGACATTTTAAGGCAATGACCAGGCTAGATGTTGCTTAACTTCGGTTATCATACGGTGACCGGTGTTTCAATGTGATGTATTTTTTTGCTTTTTTAATGGTCACTCTATACAAAGCCAGGGCTCACTCATTGTAGAGGGTTATATTAATAGGCAGTTTACACGGATAGAAGGTGGGGATAACGGTCAACCCTAGACTGGGACAGGTTATGATTGTAGTGATCGGGGAAACATCCTCATGGGAGGCGGTTACAGCGAGCAGTGGATCGCGAGAAGTCGTTCGTGCGAAACTGACTTGTTACCCATGGGATACGGGGGTGTGTGGGTAGTTTGTTATTAGGTTGGTGCAAAAATAATGCCGTTTTCTCACATAGTAACATATGTGAGAAAACGGCATTATATTTGCACCAACCTAATACAATGTAAATGTCATGGCAGGCCCTAGCTCTGAAAGTTAAACCTGGCGGAACCAAAGAATGGGGTTCATCCGAGTACCTAATATGGTAGTAGGAATAGAGAAGCCAGAGTCTCACCACATCCCACTTTTGAGAGAGAGAGAGAGAGAGAGTTTTGAAAATATAAGGTTGGTGCACAATTATTGTCGTTTTCTGACATATGTTACTATGTGAGAAAGCGACAATATTTTTACACCAACCTAATAATTCTTCAGAATTGTATAACAAAATATAATGTATATGACATAAAAACATATTTAATGCCTAATTATTAAAACTTAAATTCTGGAAATAAACAAAACTAAATCAAATGAATATATTAAACGAACTCAGTTGTCTACAGCTTTCGAAACTTTGTTCAGTTCTTTGGTATGAATTATTGGGGAGAGATTTTTTACGGTGACCAGTGTTTCGATGTGATATATTTTTTTGCGTTTTTTATACAGTAATGGTCACACTGTACAAGGTCAGGGCTCACTCGTTGTAGAGGGTCATATTAATACGTTGTTTACACGGATACAAGATAGAAATAACGGTCAACCTTAGACTGGATCATGTTAAGATTGTAGGAGTCGGTGCCACAGAGCAGTGGTTTGCGAGAAGCTGTTCGAGTGGATTTGACTCGTTACCGATGGAATACGGGGGTATGTGGGTAGTTTGCTACAATGTAAGTGGCATGACAGGTCTTAGCCGTGAAAGTTAGACCTTGCGGAAACCAAGGAATGTGGTTCACCCGAGTAGCTAATATGGAAGTATGGAGAGACTCAACACATCCCACTTTTGAGAGAGAGAGAGAGAGTTTGGAAAATAATTCTTCAGAATTGTATAACAAAATATAATGTATATGACATAAAAATATTTTCAATGCCTAAATATTAAAACTTAATTTCTGGAAATAAACAAAACCGCACCAAATGAATTGTCTACCGGTTTCGAAATTTTGTAGTTCTTTGGTATAAATTATTGGGGAGGGATGTTTTTTTCGGCTCGGCTTATACACGAGTACACACGATATACAAGCAATTATTTTCATTTGTACATTTTTTGTTTGTGTTTTTTGTCCGGCGTGCTACATTTTATTCCCCGTCTCTTGAACATGTACAGCTTAATTATTAGGTTGGTGCAAAAATAATGACGTAATAATGTCGTTTTTGACGTATTTTTTAACGTCAAAAAACGACATTATTACGTCATTATTTTTGCACCAACCTAATATCTTTTGCAACACAAATTTTGAACATGTGAAAAATATCTTCTCAAACATATTTTAGCTAGTTTTCTCCCATTTATTATATGTATGTAAATGCTCCTGTCTCATATTTTCTTCTTATCATGCTCAAGTTAACGCCCCCTTCCCCTTCCTCCACATCATCATGTATGATCATCATCATCAGCAGCAGCAGCATCGTCGACGTTGTCGTCATCATCATCATCATCATCATCATCATCATTATCATCATCGTAATCGTCATCATCAGCGTCAACATCATAATCATCGTCATCATCATCATCATCGTCATCATCATCATCATCATCGTCATCGCACACTACCATCAGTAACAAAGCAAAAAGCGCGCACACAATATGCACATTTCTCAAATTGTTTCACCTTCCGTCGCTTGATATGGTTTTCGTTTTCCTTTGTCTCTCCATTTTTTTTTAATTTGGATGCGCCCTATATTGTACACACACACACACACACAAACACACACGCACACACACACATACACACACACACACATACACACACACACGCACACACACACACACAGACACACACAGCGAGAGAGAGAGAACACATACACACACAATTCACGGTACATGTTTAATTTCTATCAGGTTGGTGCAAAAATAATGACGTAATAATGTCGTTTTTTGACGTTAAAAATACGTAAAAAAACGACATTATTACGTCATTATTTTTGCACCAACCTAATACTTCCTTCTCGTCCTTATCTACCAACAGCTTTTTCAGACTATTATTTGCTTTATTTTCTTTTCGAAAGTCTCTCTCTTTCTCTCTCTCTCTCTCTCTCTCTCTCTCTCTCTCTCTGTGTCTCTGTCTCTCTCTTTCTCTCTCTTTCTCTCTGTCTCTCTCTCTCTCTCTCTCTCTCTCTCTCTCTATATATATATATATATATATATATATATCACTTTATCCTCATGTAATTATTCTCTTTTTCTCTCTCTTTTTCTCATCAATTTTTTTTTGTTTCTTTTCTTCCACCATTCCCTCTTTTCCCACTGACTTACTCTCTATTTTCTCGCTCATAGTCTGTATCTCCCTTTTCACGCTCACTATCTTACTCTCTCTTTTTCTCAGTAACTCTCCTTCTTTTACTCGCTTACTCTTACGTTTTCTTGTCCTTTTCCCTTTTCTTCCTCACCATCTTACATATTTTTATCGCTTTCCATCTTTCTCTATTTTTTCACTCACCGTCTCACTCCCTCTTTTTCTCGGTAGTTGCCCTTCTCCTTTCTCGCTCATTGTCTTGTTCTTTTTTATTGCTTGCTTTTTGCTTTCTGTTTTCTCACTCACTGTCTGTAGCTATCTTTTTCCCGCTCACTGTCACACTCTTTCTTTTCTCGCTCACTGTCTTTATTTCCCTTTTTCACACTCACTGTCTCACTCTCTCCTGTTTCTCAATCTCTCCTGTTTCTAAATCTATTACTCTCTCTTTTTTTCTCGCTCATTGCTTTACACTGATTTTTCATGCTCAGTCTTTTTATTTCTTTTCCTAGTTTGCTGTCTTCCACCTTTTTCCTTTTGCTCACGGATTCTTTCTCTTACGTGACCATTATCTCACTCACAATTTTTCTCACACTCTTTCTTTCTCGCTTGATCTTTTTAGTATTTTCTCTCCCATTCATTTACATCTTTCTCACTCTCTTTTTCTCACACTCTTTCTTTCTCGCTTGATCTTTTTAGTATTTTCTCTCCCATTCATTTACATCTTTCTCACTCTCTTTTTCTCACACTCTTTCTTTCTCGCTTGATCTTTTTAGTATTTTCTCTCCCATTCATTTACATCTTTCTCACTCTCTTTTTCTCACACTCTTTCTTTCTCGCTTGATATTTTTAGTATTTTTCTCTCCCACTCACTTACATCTTTCTCACTTTGTTTTTCTCACACTCTTTCTTTCTCGCTTGATCTTTTTAGTATTTTTCTTTCCCACTCACTTACATCTTTCTCACTCTCTTTTTCTCACACTCTTTCTTTCTCGCTTGATCTTTTTAGTATTTTTCTCTCCCACTCACTCACATCTTTCTCACTCCGTTTTTCTCCCACTCTTTCTTTCTCGCTTGATCTTTTTAGTATTTTTCTCTCCCATTCATTTACATCTTTCTCACTCTCTTTTTCTCAGACTCTTTCTTTCTCGCTTGATCTTTTTTTAGTATTTTTCTCTCCCACTCACTGTCTTTTTCTCACACTCTTTCTTTCTCGCCTGATCTTTTTAGTATTTTTCTCTCCCATTCATTTACATCTTTCTCACTCTCTTTTTCTCACACTCTTTCTTTCTCGCTTGGTCTTTTTAGTATTTTTCTCTCCCACTCACTTACATCTTTCTGACTCTCTTCTTCTCGGACTCTTTCTTTCTCGCTTGATCATTTTAGTATTTTTCTCTCACACTCACTCACATCTTTCTCACTCTCTTTTTTTCACACTTTTTTCTTTCTCGCTTGATCTTTTTAGTATTTTTCTTTCCCACTGACTTACATCTCTCTCACTCTCTTTTTCTTACACTTTTTCTTTCTCGCTTGATCTTTTTAGTATCTTTCTCTCTCGCTCACTTACATCTCACTCACTCTATTTTTCTTGCATTCTTTCCTTCTCGCTTGATCTTTTTAGTATTTTTTTCTCTCGCTCACTTCCATCTCACTCACTCTATTTTTCTCGCATTCTTTCCTTCTCGCTTGATCTTTTTAATATTTTTCTCTCTCGCTCACTTACATCTCTCTCACTCTCTTTTTCTCAGATTCTTTCCTTCTCGCTTGATCTTTTAGTATTTTTCTCTCTTACTTACTTCTATCTCTCTCACGCTCTTTTTCTTTTGCACTTTCTTTTATATTCTGGTAATCTTAGTTTATTTCATGATCTGTTTTTTCTATCCATTTCACACGTTACCTTTCTCACTAAGTCTCTCTGACCTTCTTTTAGACTTTTACCTTTTTTCTCTCTTATTTCCCGTTTTCTTCGTTTGCTCTCTTTTTCATTCATTTTCTCGCTTTTTTCACGTATTCTCTTACGACCTTCCTCACACGCACACTCTCTCTTACTCTCTCTCTCACTAGTATCTCCTACTTTCTCTTCTTTTTATTTATTTCACCCAGTTTTATCACATCATCGCCATTCCAGCTCGTAATTCCAGCCACTGCACCCAGCGCCTTTTGTCTTCCATTCTTTTACTTTATTCGGCCATTTTTATTCCGACATTTGTTTTTGTTCCTTTGCTTGCTCAGCCATTTATCTTTCAAAAGACCACCGACTCAAGTAGAAATCTGAACGATTCGATAAGGACATCCATTTTTGCCAATGGCCTCACAGCATTTTTCACCCCTTTTTGGTTTTCATATTTATCGACCTTCAACATGAGTCAAGTTCCAACAAAATATTTTTGGTAACCCCGGGTAAACGAAGTAATACCGAAATAATTTCTGTAAAATAGAAATCGTCCAGTCGTATGAAGATTTTACGGTAAAACGATTCCTTGTCGTTAGTATTTTTTATTTTAGTTTCACATTATTTATTTTTAGAATATATTTTTTTTTATTTATTTTATTTCTCCTGATCTACATTTCATTTTTCTTTTATTCTTTGGTCGTTTTATTCCTGTTTCTTTTTCCACAATATTCTCTATCACTTGATATAGGGTTATGGTAAACGATCTCTTGCTATACGTTTATGGCTAACGATCTATTTCTATAGGTTTATGGTTAACGATCTCTTGCTATAGGTTTATGGTTAACGATCACTTACTATAGGTTTATCGTTAACGATTACTTACTATAGGTTTATGGTTAACGATCTCTTGCTATAGGTTTATGGTTAAAGATCACTTACTATAGGTTTATCGTTAACGATTACTTACTATAGGTTTATGGTTAACGATCTCTTGCTATAGGTTTACGGTTAACGATCTCTTGCTATAGGTTTATGGTTAACGATCTCTTGCTATAGGTTTATGGTTAATGATCACTTACTATAGGTTAATCGTTAACGATCACTTGATATAGGTTTATGGTTAACGATCTCTTGCTATAGGTATATGGTTAACGATCACTTACTATAGGTTTATCGTTAACGATCACTTGATATTGGTTTATGGTTAACGATCTCTTGCTATACTTTTATGGTTAAACGATCTCTTACTATACGTTTATGGGTAACGATCTCTTGCTATAGGTTTATGTTTAAACGGTCTCTTGCTATAGGTTTATGGTTAAACCATCTCTTGCTATACGTTTATGGCTAACGATCACTTGCTACCGGTTTATGATTAACGATGACTTACTATAAGTTTTTCGTTAACGATCACTTGATATAGGGTTTTGGTTAACGATCACTTGATATAGGTTTATGGTTAACGATCACTTGCTATAGATTTATGGTTAACGATCACTTGCTATAGGTTTATGGTTAACGATATCTAGCTATAGGTTTATCGTTAACGATCACTTGATATATGTTTAAGGTTAACGATCTCTTCCTATAGGTATATGGTTAACGATCTCTTGCTATAGGTTTGTGGTTAAATGATCTCTTGCTATACGTTTATGGCTAACGATCTCTTGCTATACGTCTATGGTTAACGATCACTTACTATAGGTTTATCGTTAACGATCACTTGATATAGGTTTATGGTTAACGATCTCTTGCTATAGTTTTATTGTTAAACGATCTCTTGCTATAGGTTTATGGGTAACGATCTCTTGCTATAGGTTTGTTTAAACGGTCTCATGCTATAGGTTTATGGTTAAACCATCTCTTGCTATACGTTTATGGCTAACGATCTCTTGCTACCGGTTGATGGTTAACGATCACTTACTATAAGTTTTTGGTTAACCATCTCTTGCTATAGGTTTATGTTTAACGATATCTTGCTATATATTTATGCTTAAAGGATCGCTTAATATAGGTTTATGGTTCACGATCACTTGATATAGGTTTATGGTTATCGATCTCTTGCTATAGGTTTATGGTTAACGATCTCTTTCTATAGGTTTATGGTTAAACGATCTCTTGCTATAGGTTTATGTTTAATGATCACTTGCTATAGGTTTATGATTAACGATCTATTGCTATAGGTTTATGGTTAACGATCACTTACTATATGTTTATCGTTAACGATCACTTGATATAGGGTTATGGTTGACGATCACTTGATATAGGTTTATGGTTAACGATCTCTTCCTATAGGTTATATGGTTAACGATCTCTTGCTAGAGGTTTGTGGTTAAACGATCTCTTGCTATACGTTTATGGTTAACGATCTATTGCTATAGGTTTATCGTTAACGATCACTTGATATAGGGTTATGGTTAACGATCACTTGATATGGGTTTATGGTTTACGATCTCTTGCTATAGATTTATGGTTAACGATCTCTTGCTATACTTTTATGGTGAAACGATCTCTTGCTATAGGTTTATGGTTAACGATCTCTTGCCATAGGTTTATGGTTAACGATCACTTACTATAGGTTTATCGTTAACGATCACTTGATATAGGTTTATGGTTAACGATCTCTTGCTATACGTTTATGGTTAAACGATCTCTTGCTATAGGTTTATGGGTAACGATCTCTTGCTATAGGTTTATGTTTAAACGGTCTCTTGCTATAGGTTTATGGTTAAACCATCTCTTGCTATAGGTTTATGTTTAACGATATCTTGCTATAGATTTATGCTTAAAGGATCGCTTGATATAGGGTTATGGTTCACGATCACTTGATATAGGTTTATGGTTATCGATCTCTTGCTATAGGTTTATGGTTAACGATCTCTTTCTGTAGGTTTATGGTTAAACGATCTCTTGCTATAGGTTTATGGTTAATGATCACTTGCTATAGGTTTATGATTAACGATCTATTGCTATAGGTTTATGGTTAACGATCACTTACTATAGGTTTATCGTTAACGATCACTTGATATAGGGTTATGGTTGACGATCACTTGATATAGGTTTATGGTTAACGATCTCTTGCTATAGGTTTATTTTTAACGATCACTTATTATAGGTTTATCGCTAACGATCACTTGATATAGGTTTATGGTTAACGATCTCTTGCTATAGGTTTATGGTTAACGATCTCTTGCTATACTTTTATGGTTAAACGACCTCTTGCTATAGGTTTATTTTTAACGATATCTTGCTATTGGTTTATGGGTAATGATCACTTACTATAGGTTTATCGTTAACGATCACTTGATATAGGGTTATGGTTAACTATCACTTGATATAGGTTTATGGTTAACAATCTCTTGCTATAGGTTTATGGTTAACGATCACTTACTATAGGTTTATCGTTAACGATCACTTGATATTGGTTTATGGTTAACGATCTCTTGCTATACTTTTATGGTTAAACGATCTCTTGCTATACGTTTATGGGTAACGATCTCTTGCTATAGGTTTATGTTTAAACGGTCTCTTGCTATAGGTTTATGTTTAAACCATCTCTTGCTATACGTTTATGGCAAACGATCACTTGCTACCGGTTTATGATTAACGATGACTTACTATAATTTTTTCGTTAACGATCACTTGATATAGGGTTTTGGTTAACGATCACTTGATATAGGTTTATGGTTAACGATCTCTTCCTATAGGTTATATGGTTAACGATCTCTTGCTATAGGTTTGTGGTTAAACGATCTCTTGCTATACGTTTATGGCTAACGATCTCTTGCTATAGGTTTATCGTTAACGATCAGTTACTATATGTTTATCGTTAACGATCACTTGATATAGGGTTATGGTTAACGATCACTTGATATGGGTTTATGGTTTACGATCTCTTGCTATAGATTTATGGTTAACGATCTCTTGCTATACTTTTATGGTGAAACGATCTCTTGCTATAGGTTTATGGTTAACGATCTCTTACTATAGGTTTATGGTAAACGATCACTTACTATAGGTTTATCGTTAACGATCACTTGATATAGGGTTATGGTTAACGATCACTTGCTATACGTTTATGGCTAACGATCTCTTGCTATACGTTTATGGTTAACGATCACTTACTATAGGTGTATCGTTAACGATCACTTCATATAGGTTTATTATTAACAATCTCTTGCTATAGGTTTATAGTTAACGATCACTACATATAGGTTTATGGTTAACGATCTCTTGCTATAGGTTTATGGTTAATTATCACTTACTATAGGTTTATCGTAAACGATCACTTGATATAGGGTTATGGTTAACGATCGCTTGATATAGGTTTATGCTTAACGATCTCTTGCTATAGGTTCATTTTTAACGATCACTTATAGGTTTATCGCTAATGATCACTTGATATAGGTTTATGGTTAACGATCTCTTGCTATAGGTTTGTGGTTAACGATATCTTGCTATAGGTTTATGGTTAATGATCACTTACTATTGGTTTATCGTTAACGATCACTTGATATAGGGTTATGGTTAACTATCACTTGATATAGGTTTATGGTTAACGATCTCTTGCCATAGGTTTATGGTTAACGATCACTTACTATAGGTTTATCGTTAACGATCACTTGATATAGGTTTATAGTTAACGATCTCTTGCTATACGTTTATGGTTAAACGATCTCTTGCTATACGTTTATGGGTAACGATCTCTTGCTATAGGTTTATGTTTAAACGGTCTCTTGCTATAGGTTTATGGTTAAACCATCTCTTGCTATACGTTTATGGCTAACGATCACTTGCTACCGGTTTATGGTTAACGATCACATATTATAAGTTTTTCGTTAACGATCACTTGATATAGGGTTATGGTTAACGATCACTTGATATAGGTTTATGGTTAACGATCACTTGCTACCGGTTTATGGTTAACGATCACTTACTATAAGTTTTTCGTTAACGATCACTTGATATAGGGCTATGGTTAACGATCACTTGATATAGGTTTATGGTTAACGATCTCGAGCTATAGGTTTATCGTTAACGATCACTTGCTATAGGTTTATGGTTTACGATCTCTTTCTATAGGTTTATGGTTAAACGATCTCTTGCTATACGTTTATGGCTAAAGATCCCTTGCTATACGTTTATGGTTAACGATCACTTACTATAGGTTTATCGTTAACGAATACTTGATATAGGTTTATGGTTAACGATCTCTTGCTAGAGGTTTATGGTTAACGATCTCTTGCTATAGGTTTATGGTTAAAGATCACTTACTATAGGTTTATCGTTAACGATTACTTACTATAGGTTTATGGTTAACGATCTCTTGCTATAGGTTTACGGTTAACGATCTCTTGCTATAGGTTTATGGTTAACGATCTCTTGCTATAGGTTTATGGTTAATGATCACTTACTATAGGTTAATCGTTAACGATCACTTGATATAGGTTTATGGTTAACGATCTCTTGCTATAGGTATATGGTTAACGATCACTTACTATAGGTTTATCGTTAACGATCACTTGATATTGGTTTATGGTTAACGATCTCTTGCTATACTTTTATGGTTAAACGATCTCTTACTATACGTTTATGGGTAACGATCTCTTGCTATAGGTTTATGTTTAAACGGTCTCTTGCTATAGGTTTATGGTTAAACCATCTCTTGCTATACGTTTATGGCTAACGATCACTTGCTACCGGTTTATGATTAACGATGACTTACTATAAGTTTTTCGTTAACGATCACTTGATATAGGGTTTTGGTTAACGATCACTTGATATAGGTTTATGTTTAACGATCACTTGCTATAGATTTATGGTTAACGATCACTTGCTATAGGTTTATGGTTAACGATATCTAGCTATAGGTTTATCGTTAACGATCACTTGATATATGTTTAAGGTTAACGATCTCTTCCTATAGGTATATGGTTAACGATCTCTTGCTATAGGTTTGTGGTTAAATGATCTCTTGCTATACGTTTATGGCTAACGATCTCTTGCTATACGTCTATGGTTAACGATCACTTACTATAGGTTTATCGTTAACGATCACTTGATATAGGTTTATGGTTAACGATCTCTTGCTATAGTTTTATTGTTAAACGATCTCTTGCTATAGGTTTATGGGTAACGATCTCTTGCTATAGGTTTGTTTAAACGGTCTCATGCTATAGGTTTATGGTTAAACCATCTCTTGCTATACGTTTATGGCTAACGATCTCTTGCTACCGGTTGATGGTTAACGATCACTTACTATAAGTTTTTGGTTAACCATCTCTTGCTATAGGTTTATGTTTAACGATATCTTGCTATATATTTATGCTTAAAGGATCGCTTAATATAGGTTTATGGTTCACGATCACTTGATATAGGTTTATGGTTATCGATCTCTTGCTATAGGTTTATGGTTAACGATCTCTTTCTATAGGTTTATGGTTAAACGATCTCTTGCTATAGGTTTATGTTTAATGATCACTTGCTATAGGTTTATGGTTATCGATCTCTTGCTATAGGTTTATGGTTAACGATCTATTGCTATAGGTTTATGGTTAACGATCACTTACTATATGTTTATCGTTAACGATCACTTGATATAGGGTTATGGTTGACGATCACTTGATATAGGTTTATGGTTAACGATCTCTTCCTATAGGTTATATGGTTAACGATCTCTTGCTAGAGGTTTGTGGTTAAACGATCTCTTGCTATACGTTTATGGTTAACGATCTATTGCTATAGGTTTATCGTTAACGATCACTTGATATAGGGTTATGGTTAACGATCACTTGATATGGGTTTATGGTTTACGATCTCTTGCTATAGATTTATGGTTAACGATCTCTTGCTATACTTTTATGGTGAAACGATCTTTTGCTATAGGTTTATGGTTAACGATCTCTTGCCATAGGTTTATGGTTAACGATCACTTACTATAGGTTTATCGTTAACGATCACTTGATATAGGTTTATGGTTAACGATCTCTTGCTATACGTTTATGGTTAAACGATCTCTTGCTATAGGTTTATGGGTAACGATCTCTTGCTATAGGTTTATGTTTAAACGGTCTCTTGCTATAGGTTTATGGTTAAACCATCTCTTGCTATAGGTTTATGTTTAACGATATCTTGCTATAGATTTATGCTTAAAGGATCGCTTGATATAGGGTTATGGTTCACGATCACTTGATATAGGTTTATGGTTATCGATCTCTTGCTATAGGTTTATGGTTAACGATCTCTTTCTGTAGGTTTATGGTTAAACGATCTCTTGCTATAGGTTTATGGTTAATGATCACTTGCTATAGGTTTATGATTAACGATCTATTGCTATAGGTTTATGGTTAACGATCACTTACTATAGGTTTATCGTTAACGATCACTTGATATAGGGTTATGGTTGACGATCACTTGATATAGGTTTATGGTTAACGATCTCTTGCTATAGGTTTATTTTTAACGATCACTTATTATAGGTTTATCGCTAACGATCACTTGATATAGGTTTATGGTTAACGATCTCTTGCTATAGGTTTATGGTTAACGATCTCTTGCTATACTTTTATGGTTAAACGACCTCTTGCTATAGGTTTATTTTTAACGATATCTTGCTATTGGTTTATGGGTAATGATCACTTACTATAGGTTTATCGTTAACGATCACTTGATATAGGGTTATGGTTAACTATCACTTGATATAGGTTTATGGTTAACAATCTCTTGCTATAGGTTTATGGTTAACGATCACTTACTATAGGTTTATCGTTAACGATCACTTGATATTGGTTTATGGTTAACGATCTCTTGCTATACTTTTATGGTTAAACGATCTCTTGCTATACGTTTATGGGTAACGATCTCTTGCTATAGGTTTATGTTTAAACGGTCTCTTGCTATAGGTTTATGTTTAAACCATCTCTTGCTATACGTTTATGGCAAACGATCACTTGCTACCGGTTTATGATTAACGATGACTTACTATAATTTTTTCGTTAACGATCACTTGATATAGGGTTTTGGTTAACGATCACTTGATATAGGTTTATGGTTAACGATCTCTTCCTATAGGTTATATGGTTAACGATCTCTTGCTATAGGTTTGTGGTTAAACGATCTCTTGCTATACGTTTATGGCTAACGATCTCTTGCTATAGGTTTATCGTTAACGATCAGTTACTATATGTTTATCGTTAACGATCACTTGATATAGGGTTATGGTTAACGATCACTTGATATGGGTTTATGGTTTACGATCTCTTGCTATAGATTTATGGTTAACGATCTCTTGCTATACTTTTATGGTGAAACGATCTCTTGCTATAGGTTTATGGTTAACGATCTCTTACTATAGGTTTATGGTAAACGATCACTTACTATAGGTTTATCGTTAACGATCACTTGATATAGGGTTATGGTTAACGATCACTTGCTATACGTTTATGGCTAACGATCTCTTGCTATACGTTTATGGTTAACGATCACTTACTATAGGTGTATCGTTAACGATCACTTCATATAGGTTTATTATTAACAATCTCTTGCTATAGGTTTATAGTTAACGATCACTTGATATTGGTTTATGGTTAACGATCTCTTGCTATAGGTTTATGGTTAATTATCACTTACTATAGGTTTATCGTAAACGATCACTTGATATAGGGTTATGGTTAACGATCGCTTGATATAGGTTTATGCTTAACGATCTCTTGCTATAGGTTCATTTTTAACGATCACTTATAGGTTTATCGCTAATGATCACTTGATATAGGTTTATGGTTAACGATCTCTTGCTATAGGTTTGTGGTTAACGATATCTTGCTATAGGTTTATGGTTAATGATCACTTACTATTGGTTTATCGTTAACGATCACTTGATATAGGGTTATGGTTAACTATCACTTGATATAGGTTTATGGTTAACGATCTCTTGCCATAGGTTTATGGTTAACGATCACTTACTATAGGTTTATCGTTAACGATCACTTGATATAGGTTTATAGTTAACGATCTCTTGCTATACGTTTATGGTTAAACGATCTCTTGCTATACGTTTATGGGTAACGATCTCTTGCTATAGGTTTATGTTTAAACGGTCTCTTGCTATAGGTTTATGGTTAAACCATCTCTTGCTATACGTTTATGGCTAACGATCACTTGCTACCGGTTTATGGTTAACGATCACTTATTATAAGTTTTTCGTTAACGATCACTTGATATAGGGTTATGGTTAACGATCACTTGATATAGGTTTATGGTTAACGATCACTTGCTACCGGTTTATGGTTAACGATCACTTACTATAAGTTTTTCGTTAACGATCACTTGATATAGGGCTATGGTTAACGATCACTTGATATAGGTTTATGGTTAACGATCTCGAGCTATAGGTTTATCGTTAACGATCACTTGCTATAGGTTTATGGTTTACGATCTCTTTCTATAGGTTTATGGTTAAACGATCTCTTGCTATACGTTTATGGCTAAAGATCCCTTGCTATACGTTTATGGTTAACGATCACTTACTATAGGTTTATCGTTAACGAATACTTGATATAGGTTTATGGTTAACGATCTCTTGCTAGAGGTTTATGGTTAAACGATCTCTTGCTATAGGTTTATGGGTAACAATCTCTTGCTATAGGTTTATGTTTAAACGGTCTTTTGCTATAGGTTTATGGTTAAACCATCTCTTACTATACGTTTATGGCTAACGATCTCTTGCTACCGGTTGATGGTTAACGATCACTTACTATAAGTTTTTAGTTAACCATCTCTTGCTATAGGTTTATGTTTAACTATCTCTTGCTATAGGTTTATGCTTAAAGGATCGCTTGATATAGGGTTATGGTTAACGATCACTTGATATAGGTTTATGGTTAACGATCTATGGTATAGTTTTATGGTTAACGATCTCTTTCTATAGGTTTATGGTTAAACGATCTCTTGCTATAGGTTTATGGTTAATGATCACTTGCTATAGGTTTATGATTAACGATCACTTGATATAGGTTTATGGTTAACGATCTCTTTCTATAGGTTTATGGTTAAACGATCTCTTGCTATACGTTTATGGCTAAAGATCCCTTGCTATACGTTTATGGTTAACGATCACTTACTATACGTTTATCGTTAACGAATACTTGATATAGGTTTATGGTTAACGATCTCTTGCTATAGGTTTATGGTTAAACGATCTCTTGCTATAGGTTTATGGGTAACAATCTCTTGCTATAGGTTTATGTTTAAACGGTCTTTTGCTATATGTTTATGGTTAAACCATCTCTTACTATACGTTTATGGCTAACGATCTCTTGCTACCGGTTGATGGTTAACGATCACTTACTATAAGTTTTTAGTTAACCATCTCTTGCTATAGGTTTATGTTTAACTATCTCTTGCTATAGGTTTATGCTTAAAGGATCGCTTGATATAGGGCTATGGTTAACGATCACTTGATATAGGTTTATGGTTAACGATCTCTTCCTATAGGTTTATGGTTACCGATCGCTTTCTATAGGTTTATGGTTAAACGATCTCTTGCTATAGGTTTATGGTTAATGATCACTTGCTATAGGTTTATGATTAACGATCACTTCATATAGGTTTATGGTTAACGATCTCTTGCTATAGGTTATATGGTTATCGATCTCTTGCTATAGGTTTGAGGTTAAACGATCTCTTGCTATACGTTTATGGCTAACGATCTCTTGCTATAGGTTTATCGTTAACGATCAGTTACTATAGGTTTATCGTTAACGATCACTTGCTATAGGGTTATCGTTAACGATCACTTGATACAGGTTTATGGTTTACGATCTCTTGCTATAGGTTTATGGTTAACGACCTCTTGCTATACTTTTATGGTGAAACGATCTCTTGCTATAGGTTTATGGTTAACGATCTCTTACTATAGGTTTATGGTAAACGATCACTTACTATAGGTTTATCGTTAACGATCACTTGATATAGGGTTATGGTTAACGATCACTTGATATATGTTTATGGTTTACGATCTCTTGCTATAGGTTTATGGTTAACGATCTCTTGCTATAGGTTTATGATTAAACGATCTCTTGCTATACGTTTATGGCTAACGATCTCTTGCTATACGTTTATGGTTAACGATCACTTACTATAGGTTTATCGTTAACGATCACTTGATATAGGGTTATGGTTAAAGATAACTTGATATAGGTTTATGGTTAATGATCTCTTGCTATAGGTTTATGGTTAACGATCACTTGCTATTGGTTTATGGTTAACGATCACTTGCTATACGTGTATGGTTAACGATCACTTCCTATAAGTTCATGGTTAACGATCACTTACTATAGTTTTATGGTTAATGATCACTTGCTATAGCTTTATGGTTTACGATCTATTTGCGCCACCTAGCAGCAGGTAAGAGACTTAATGAATATGTTTCTGTTATGACAGCCATCTTTGTCTGTTTCATCTTATTTTATTTTTTCTTGCCATTTTCATTCTCTTTCCATCTTTTATCTCTTCTTTCGATTTCTTTCGCTCTTTCTTTTCTATTTTCCTTCTCTTTTCTACTTTTACTTTTTACCTCCATTACGTTTAGTTCTTTCTCGCCACGTTTTGCTTTTACATGGAATTTCTTGTTTTTCCTTAACGTTTCGTTCTCCGTTCTTTTTCCCTTTTCTTCATCCTTTCTTTGCGATCTTTTACCTCACTTTTTTTCCTTTTCTTTTTCTTTCTTTTTTCTTTTCATATATGTTTCCTTTCTTTCTTTCCTATTTTTTATATCGCTTTCTTTTTCTTCTTTCCTCGCCTTATTGGATCTTTCCTTCTCTCTTTCTTTTATAACCTTTTTCTTTCTTCCTTCCCTTCTAATTCATTTCCTCTTTCTTTTATCTATTTTCTTCCTTTTCTCTTTTATTTCACCGTGTCTTCTTTCCTTTTTTCCTTCTATTTTAATGTTTTTTTTCTTTTCATTTTACTTCATTTCCCTCTATTTTTCCTTCCTTATTTTATTTCCTGAATTCTTTTCCTTTTACCGCCATTGCAGCTTCTGTTCCTTCATTTTTTTTCATTTTTTCTGTCCCCTCCGTTTTGTTTTCATATTTCATTCTTTCCCGCTTTTTTTTCTTTCTAACATATTTAATTCCTTTCCCTCTTCATCTTCCTCTCTGTCTTTTTTTTTTTTACTTTCTATTTTCTTTTTTCCACCTTAAACTTCATTCTTTTTCTTCTTTTCCTTATTATTATTTTTCTTTTCTACTTTCTTACGTTTTTCTTTTTTCCACTTTTATTTAATTTACGCTCCATTTTTTATTTTTTTTATTTTCCTTTTCACTTTATTTCACCTTTCCTTTTTTTTCTTCTCTCTTTCCTTTTTTCTTCTTACGTTAACTTTGCCTTCTTTTTTGTTTCTTTATATATTTCTCTTCACTTACATTTCCACACTTTTTCTTTTCCTTCTGTCTTTTTTCTTCTTTCTCTCTCTGTTTTTTTTTTTTTTTTCTTCTGCTTTGTTCACTTTTTCTATCTTACCCTTTTTATTTGCTTTTGTTTTTAATTTTCATAATATACTTCTCCCTTTCATGACATTAACATTTTTTTCATTCTCAACTTGAGAATCTTTCTTTATTTCCTGCCTATCCATTTACCCCAGCTTGTTGCCACATTGTACAAACTGTAGCAAGTTTAAGTAACAGACGAATGCAGGAACATGTCCGACATTCAGGAATTTCCCTAATTATTCCACATTAGCCGAAGATATAATATCTATATGATAGCCTTATCTTAAACGATTATTCCGGATCTTGTTTCAAAGACCATTCTCTTGGATATTAGTTTCTATACTCATTGATAGGCTAGATATTCTTACCTTGTTTTATTTAAGACTATATTAAGAGGATTCATATTTGAAAGTCTGTTGAAGGACAACAGAAAATATGATATCACTCTTTTAAAGATTTTTGTATGTACCACAGAATAGATATGTAAAAAATACATTGAGTCAATAGCTTCGTCCACCGCAAGGAAAGCTGGCTCCCTGTGCCGAGCCAGGAAAATTTTCTCGCCGGAGTCGATCCTTCAAATCTACAAATCAACCATTCGACTTTGGATGCAGTATTGCTGCTATACATGGTCTGGAGCCCCTTCTGTTTGTCTCAAGATCTTTGATAACATCCAAAGACGGATATGCAACGTAATTGGCTTTGATCTGGCATCTCGTCTGTAGTCGCTCACTCACAGAAGTGCCGACGTCTCCCTCTGTCATTTTTACAAATACTTTGATGGTAACTGCTCCGATGTGCTACTTTCGCTGGTTCCCAGACTTCATGAATTTAAGATTTCTACTAGGCTGGCATACCACTCTCACCCTTTCACTGTCGAAACTGTTAAATGTAGCCGTCTCTTCTACTCCAATAGCTTCATGTCTCACACCTCTCGTCTGTAGAACTCCCTATTCTTTCCCTGTTTCTCTGATAGCTATAATCTCCAACTATTCAAATGTAATGCCAATCGACGTCTTCAGATGCCTTGATCTATCCTCTATCCTTCTCTTCATCCTTTCCTCTATCACTCCTATTTGCTCTCACTCCAACTCTCTGTAACCTCTTGCGTGCTAGTGGCTTCCCGCCTTGCTTGGGGTGAAACGCATAAAAAAATATCCTTCTTGCCTCCGGATATAACTGGAAATTTCAACTTGGAAACATGAGTTGGTATCGTTCAAAATGAACAACCAGAAATTTTAAAGATTACTTTTTGGAAATAAATTGATTAATATGCAGGTGCGCGTAGCGTAATGTTTACCGACATGGGCAAATTGAATTGAGGTTTCGAATTCCAGCATTTTTTGCTTTCTGTCATAATTGTTTTTACTTCGTAAAGGAAAGAAATTTGGGTCAAGGATAGAAACTACGAAACTGGAATCTGAAAGCGCATTGATACAGGGAAAGTTACCTTCAAAAATCTAAACAAAGTATTAAGAAACTGGAAAACTTCACGCGAAACAAATAAAAAACAACTGAAATGTGATTTAATATCAATCCTCCTATAAGACAGTGAATGCTAGACAAACTCCTCACAGATTAACAAGAGACTTAAGACATCAGAAAAGTATTTCTACAAATGGGAACAAAGGAACTCTTAAAAGTAACTTCAAGAATAGACGTTTGAAATTACTAGGGCACATAATAAGGAAAGAAGGCTTGGAAAATTTGATGCTCATAGGACAGATTATTGACAAGATGAACTGAGAATACTAATAAGACAACCTTCTTTCTATCTCCTCTTTTTGGGGTTAATTTTAAGACAGGGCGCGCTCACGGTCCTTGGTTGCCCACTGGTCAAGGAGAAGTAAAGTTTTCAATGCAAAACTGGCTAAGGCATGATACTAGCAAATCTAACCTGTAAATAACTACCTTTTGCAATAACTCCAAAACGAACCTCAGGTGTAGTGAAACTACCGACAAGGTCGCGATACCGAAATAAAGATCTGAGGAGGAAAAATCATTTTTAAGAGCACGATCTGATATGGAAGATAGGAAGTAATTTGGAATATTCGGCGGAGATAATTTCATTTCGTCAAGTTTACAGACAACACAAAAATACAGCAACCAACGGCCACAAATTCATATCACAAAACTCGCCATCAGCGGAGTACAATTTCGGCCTCAAAAACGCGACAAAAACCTAAATTTTAAATATATATATGTCTATATTTCAGAGATGAGGTATTATGTACACTATTTAGATTATTCGGACTATTGTCCTCATCTTTGTTGCCATATTTATTACAACGTTTCGGCCCTTCAGTATCTGTCTGTATTTCTGAGATGAGGTATTATGTACACTATTTACATTATTCGGACTATTGTCCTCATCTATGACGCCATATTTATTACAACGTTTCGGCCTTTAATATCTGTATTTTTGAGATGATGTATTATGTACATTATTTACATTATTCGGAATATTGTCCTCACCTTTGTCGCCATATTTATTTCAACAAGGACACATGGCATAGTGGATAAAGGCTTTAGTTAGATCCAGTGAGAGGATCCAAAGAGTTTGAGTTCAATACCCGGTTAAGGCAATGGAGAACTTGGAGAGGGAAATTAAACAGGAGATAACTGACAACTGACATTCATTATACATGGCACGTGGAACTAGAACAGTCTACCGCAGTGAGCGAAATAAAGGGTTCAGTTTGACATTCCAACAACCTAAAGAAGGCCGGAGCGTACAGCGGCCGAAACGTTGTAATAAATATGGCGGCAAAGATGAGGACAATAGTACGAATAATGTAAATAGTATATATATATATATATATATATATATATATATATATATGTGAAAATATTGTAGAAAATAGGAAAGAAACTGGTTTGGTAAATAATCCGAAGTTCCTTAGTATTTTTGTAATTATTTTTAAAAAATAGTGCTCGATACGAAAGTAGAGCATAAATATAATTATTTATTTAAAAATATGATTCCAACACGCTACATAAGAGGTCTCATGTTTCAAAACAAGAGTCGAAAACTTCAAAATAATATTTGAATTAACTTGAGTTAAAGTAGGCTCTGTTCCATCTTCAAGCGAAATTTTTTGGAAAGACTTATTTCTGAAGTTTACGAGTTTTAATAGTATGGTCAGAATTGAAATCAAAAATTTCCATGGTAACATCAAGGGCGGATTGTTTGGAATCGGCAGGGGTGGGGTGTTAATAATTTGTATCAGTATAGAATGAAAACATTGTTTAGCACGAGATAGTAAAATAACTTTCTTAGCTTTAGATTTAATTCAATAAAATCTATACATTATGAAAGAGGACAAAGTCCGACAATTATTTAAGATCCTTTTTATGTTTATACGTTCTTTTTATAGATACAAGTATTTAAGTAAATTCTCTGTTTTCATAAAAAATATGCGTCCTCTGACAAGAATCAAACCCGCATCCAATACAGAACCGTCATATTGCTTGACGTGTCTTAACCGATTGGTCCACAGAGGAGCGTTCGGTTACCAAAGTCCATTTTACTGTTTTTAAACACTATTCTCCATGATTTTCTCTCATTCTTTCATATCTGCTCAATGCGTATCCAAATGTAAACAAATGACGTCATACATTATGAAATGGACAAAGACCGACAATTATTTAAGACATTTTTTTGTGTTTACACGATCTTTTTATAGATATAAATATTTAAGTAAATGCTCTGTTTTTATCATAAACAGTATTAACAACATTATACCGGGCTGAATAGGATACAGGTTCGATTCCTGTCGGAGGACACATATTTTTTTATGAAAATTCCTAGCAAATTCAGGCCGGTAAATGTTATTAATACTGTTTATTTACTTAAATATTTGTATCTATAAAAATAACGTATAAACAAAAAAATGTCTTAAATAACATCTATCCAATTCATATCAGCTGAATATATTAGTCCGAAAAGGCGTCATATGAAAGGTACTGGCCCATAAACAGAAAGAAAGAATCTTAATATACGATATGCATATGTTAGTCTGCTGATGTTTGGTTCGGAAAGCAAACTACAGGTCCCCTCTTAAACAAAGTGATAGAAATCAGCAAGATAATAAGAGCCATGAACAGCAAGAATATAGAACGTTTGGTCATCAGTAAGGGAAAAATCCAAAGATACAAGTTACAGATTGGAAACGTAAGCATGAAACAGTTGAAGGTGTTCGGATATCTTGGAAGTGTTTTAACAGAGAATCGAAAATTTGGCACGGAAATGCGAACAAGCATTGATCAATCGAAAGAAAGATTTCAATAGCTAACCATTGTGCTGAGAAACAGAAAAAAGTGTTAGAAGGAAAGAAAAGATTGCTTGTGTCAGCCATATTCTTATATGGCAGTAAACTAGAGGCGACAGAAATATATACTGAGAATTCCATGGACGGGGCGTAAGCAATTAGAAATTCTGGAAGAAAATGCCAAGCGAACAAACACTTTTACTTTGAAACAGGAAAAAGCAGCTGGCATCTCTGGGAGAGACAAGGAAGGCGGCTTGGAAAACCTGACCCTCACAGATCCTATTGAGGATAAGAGAAATAGCGGAAGGCATCGATCCACTTACCTGACGGGCTTGTGTGAATAGAAAGCGGAATGAGGATCGGAAGCCTTATCAGGGGGACACAGTTAAATGCCACGCGGTATAGAATGTTGTTTTCTTTGTTTGACGGCATATCAACACATGGACCATTTCATAACGATTTTTTTATTTATTTCTAAATAAAACTTTGAATCTAAAGAGTCAAATTTCTCTTATTTTAAATAATAAGTCATTTGTTAGTAATAGTTATATATTTTTGAAATTGTATTTTTCAAATCAGTTTGTTTTGTTTTATTTTGGTTTACAGCATATCAACCTCAGTGGGTTAATTAATGCCGAAAACCTTTACTGCTGGTAATATTCTTCTTTTTCAAAAATGTATTGCTGCTAATGTATTGTAGGTAATATTTTTTTCTTTTAAAATGTATCAGTGGTATTAAAACCTATTTTTACGCTTTCATATTGTTTTGATCCCAGTTTGGATTTTAACTATTTTCCCATAGTCGGAATCCTAACAGGTGCTACTACACCTCGTCAGGGTGAACCTGGGAACATCAGCAATTTCAGCTACTCAAAACCTTGAGGCCTTGCTTCTGAGTGTAGCTTATCGTCCTACTAAGGACGCTTCGGTGGGAGAGGACTTACCATCAGAACGTGAGTGATCATGGCTCTCCACAATTTCCTATTATTTGTATCTCTTGGTATTGTTTGTTTGTCTTTTTGCTTTCTCTTCTAATGTCTGTTCTGCCATCCAGTTGCAAAATCATGTCAGGCCGAGGCTATTTGCTGCTTTCCTCTGTTCCTCTTGGTTTCAATATGGCCTGTGTGTGCCAGATTCTCCAACCTCTATCCTTTCGTTATATACTGTAGGAATTTCAATTGTCTCTTTCTGATTCTATGTTTTAGTTTCCTTTTTCATCTCACTTTTCGCAGAACCTCCTCTCTACACACGCGATCTGTCTCCTTCTACATATCTGTTGCCTCAAGTGTAGATCTTCATCTGTGTTTAGCCTATCCAGCATTCTCTTCTCTATAGGAGAACCGATATTACATAACGGTCCAGTACTCTCTTCTTTGCTTCTAACTTATTTTTAAATTTCTTATGTTGCTAAGCTTTTTGCTTTTTTGTAATGCATACTTGCATCCAATGTTAAGAAAGTTCTATATTTAAATCTTTGGAAGTAGGCAAAAGATTTTGAAGGTTTTCTTTTTTTATGAGAGGAACTATATGCAAAGACGTACGTTTTCTTGCTGGGCTCAATTCTACTTAAAGAGAGAAAAAAAATTCTTCAGCTAAAACGAGCTTCTCCGAAGAGAAAATAGCAAAGGAAAAATGAAATACATTGAAACATACTCTCGAATCAGGCGAGAACTCAATAGCCGTTAAGTGGAATGTGGCACTTTCAGGAAGAACAGGGAAAGCAGACGACAATTTTTGGATGGATTAGAAATTAGTAAGAATGGCGAACAAAAAGGGAAGTTGATAAGAAAGTCTGAATAAAGAACTGAAACCTGCTTCCAGATACAATGTTGATAATTGCAGAATAACGAAATGGGAAAGAACAAAACAAAAAATCAAATTTATTTTAAAGGCGGGTTCTATAGATGAATGTCCGGCCGTCAGTGCTACTTTTAATCCGTCTAATATACCTTCAAATATCTTTTGACCACATTTACTTTTTCCTGTTCCACTTAAGTCATACTACAGATGCAACTTCTTACACACGACTAATTCTCAAACATTTGAATAAAATCTTTCATCATAATTTTCGTTTTATATCAATTCTTTCCAGGATTGGATGAGAACTGATGGATTTTACGCCATACTGACCTTTTCTGACTTAATCAAAGTAGAATTCTGCTTTTCATTATACATCAGCCCAAAGTATTACTTGTATTTTTCCTTTCAAAAATCAAATCCACTTAAAAAAAGAAATAAAGACAAAAATTTAACATTTAGATATTTTTTATTATAATTTTATTTGATCTACGTTTTCGGCTCATATAAGACATCTTCTGAGTGGTTATATGGACATTTTAACAAAGATATTCACCATCAAAGATATTCTGTTATTATTACACTCAACAGAATTACATTTCAAAAGGTGACAACATATTACAATGCATCTAGACATATGCTTATCCGTCAGCTTTTCTATTGTCGCATAGCAAGCTTATATATCAACATAACAGAATATCATATTTGTTGGTGAAGATATTTTCAAGTAACAGCATAATAAAAGTATAGATAAATTTAAAACAATTTGTGTCTTTATTTTCTCTCGAAATTAAGCAACTATACGAAGTTTAGAAAGGTTGATGATGAAACATTGTAAACATTTGTTTAATGTTATATTTAACAATATTTGCTTGAATAATGGTCTGCTTCCCAAATACACTACTTGTATATATATATATATATATATATATATATATATATATATATATATATATATATATATATATATATATATATATATATAGTAGAATTCATGACAACCCAACTTAGAAAGCATTTCGGATATGAGGAATTGGTTACAAAGTCCAGATTTCATGGGTTATATTTAACTTAAAATAAAAGAACTGAAATCAGGTTTAACATTTAAACAAAGATATTCACCATCAAATATATTCTGTTATTATCACATTCAGCAGAATTCATTTGTTGGTGAACATATGGCTTATGCATAAAAATGTTAAACAATTTTTGTCCTTATTTTCTCTCGAAATTAGCAACCATACGAAGGTTAGAAAGGCACAGTGGAGTAAGGGATAGCAGTTTGGACTGAGAAATCGGAGAGCCGATGAAGTCTGCAAATTGTATCTCGAATCTGCAAATTGTATCTCGAATCTGCAAATTGTATCTCGAATCTTGAGCAGTCCTTCATGCTAACTGTCGTATATTCACCTGTCTTATTGTTAGTCTTTTCTGTCCTCTTTCATTTACTAACTTCTCTAGGGGATCCCAATTAGATGTAAAATGTATGTTCGTTATTTTATAGATAATAATCTTTATTTTTATTCAGTACTTCTGAACAGATCGTCCGTTGATCCTATCCATTCGTAAATATATCGATGAATTCGTTTATATCCGTCTAATATACGTTGTGTTTTAAAGCCTCACAATTTATAATTGATGGTCGTCCCATTGCGAACTTTGATTCCTCGGGCAGGGCATATTTCTTCAACGGTCATACTACTGACTATGATCAGATATTGTAACATTTATTTCCATTTGCCGAGATTTACGATCTACATCTCCCTTCTGATTTCTTGCTTCCCGAATAACTTATTTTCTTTTTATATGCCATGTCCTTTCATGAAGTAGGCGATCATGGCTCTCCATCTCCCTCTATTGCTTGCAGCTCTCAACAAGTTCCTTCCCTCTTCGTCCTTCGACAGACCACGTTCTGTCATCCGATTTCTTAAGTCCGCCAGCTATGCCACTCGCTTTTTCCCTTGTCTCTCTTTCCCTTTATTCTTCCCGTGAGTATCATATTCTCCAAGCCCTCCTTCTTCATTATGTGGCCCAGAACCTTTAGCTACCTCTTCCTGATATTAAGTATAAGCCTCTTCCCTGTTTGCAAATTCTCTAACATCTCATCGTTGCTCAGACGCCCGGTCCATGATGTCCTTAGCATCCTTCTGTAGAACCACATCTCTGTCGCCTCTAGTCTCTTCTTCATCTTTGATGATATTGTCCAACATTCGTTGCCGTGAAGAAGGACAGATGTCACGTAACAGTTCAGTATTCTTTTCTTTGTTATCAAATAAATCCTCTTCTGTCGCAGTACTCTGCCCAACTTTTGGAATTTATTTTCTTTGGCCATCCTAATACACCTAGAGATCTCAGTGTCGCACTTACTGTCCTCTAAAACTTTTAACAATTTAAAAGCAACGTCAATTTCAGTCTGTCTTTTTGTGATCCTGTTCTTTTTTTGTCAGTTCCTCAATCACCTCCATTTTCAATCTTCTCCTCATCTTTCGTTTTCACTCTATGTAGGCCCATCAGTTGTTGCTAGATTGCCGCCTTGGTTGCGATGAAAACATTAACATAAAAAAAAATTATCACAGCTTTATTGCGGAAAGACTTTTTTTAATTTAGAATTCATCCTGACTACTTATACGCTACAGCTTTCTTCAGTAGTGAGCGTGTGAATGTGGATATCATTTATTTGCGTCAAGCAGCTGACTATACCCGAATCAAATTGTTTTGGAAAAATCGAAGAAATGAAATTGAGAAACATTGCACAGAAGCAACAACCAATTCCAAATTAACACAACAAAAAAATCAAATAAAACGAAACGAATGTCTGAACATATAAAAGCCGATATTTTTTATCGAACAACTAAACGTAATATTGCTGAATCCATCTGCTTAGTGATATAAACATACTAATTAAAAAACTATGAATGTAACACATAGATATTTTAATATTACTTAGTCTGGCAAAAGGCCATTTTAAAGAAGAGATTAATAACATAAGGATTTCTTATTGGCGTGGAAAATAATACAGGGGCACTAAAAGACTGTGTGACATAAAACAAAAATATTTTTACAGACACATGAGTAATAATGTTTGGATCCTTTGAATTTTGTATGGAAACGTTTTTAAATCCTCTTTTAAAATCTTCTGAGGCGATGTTCCGGCAATGCCTAGTTGAGCAGAGCGACGGTGGCTAGAAGCTGATGGATCCTCAAAGACCTTCTGCCGGACGACTTAAACAAATGTGTCAGTGCGCACAGTGCTGATTTAGGATCTCTTCCCGGAAGATCGCTGACTGATCCAGTTCTTTCGGACATGGAAATTAGATTTGAGATTGCTCTGACATTAAAATGGTCACCTATTTTTTCTGAATTAGAACAGCAAAACCCAAATTTTTTTAATCATTGCTGGACAGCATATGTAGGCATTTAAATCTCCAGGTGATGCTGCATAACCTTCAAAAAAGAAAGTAAAAATGACTGAAAACGAACAAATTATGACTTTTTCAAAACGTTAATTTTTCAGTGACCCTATCTTTTGCAAGATTTCGCATAAGAAACTCATGCCAACCAGTGTAATTGTAGAAATTCTAATGAGTGTCCATTACAAAATTGGTATCAAACAGGCTCCCTTGATTACCTTAGCAGTATTTCTACTATAGAAAATCCAGCAGTTGATTTTTTATCGGGATTACCAAGAATTCCTTTAACACTAGGTGATATACACATATCTTTCACCAACAACGCGTACAGAAATAGGACGTCCCATTTTAAAATATTTTCGTAACTTAAAAGAAGTTAATAAAATCCCTACGGTAAAATGGACAATATTAAAAAAGACGCACACTTGTAAATCTTTAATTGAACCGTGTTTCTTATGTTTACAAGAAAAATTATAAATAATCAAATTTGCTAAAAAAAAAACTCTTTTGCTCCAGAGGAGTGAATTAACAGTAAATTGTCGGCACAGTTTATCTTTTACATTAAAATATATTTAAATTTTAAAAATTACCTATAATCATTTCTTGTTGCTATAATTTATGAATAAACAATGGTCCGCCCTCTACGGCTAATTACTTTATTTTGTTTATTCAGCTTTAACATTGCTATGTATTTCGGTCCAGTTAGTATTACTAATATCTTATATAGATGTTCCACATTTTTAATTTTATCTACAGGCCTCTTTAAGAAGCCTCCTGAACCCGAAAAAAAATTAAATCTGTTTATTCAACGTCACTTTCAACACCCTTTCTAACAATTGACTTGTCATATTAGTTATACAATCACGATACAATTGTCGCTGACATATTTTCCGCAATCGCCAACGATGTTCCAATTTATCATAATATGAAAAAATTAACTCACCCATCACCACTCTCTGAGCAGATATATTATTTATTTAACGTAGATCTGACATTTATAAGTTTAATCAAAACATGCCACAAATCTATTTTTAATTCCGATCTTATATTCCCCCCCCTGCAACTAACGGAAAAGAGGGAACAGTTTGTTTTAAAATTTCCTAAAAATTCATTTAATCACCAGTTACTTAGCATCGACTGAAGAAGTGTAATCAAATAACTGAAACATGAAATCTTTTGTGTAGAGATTTAAAAATATTTTTATTATAATCTCTTATAATAAAAATATAATAATAATATGTTGCTCTACTCCGTTCTGAGCACTTTAAAAAAAAAATAAATGCTAAGAATTATGGACTTTTACTCCATTTGGTCTTTCTCTCATTTATATATATATATATATATATATATATATATATATATATATATATATATATATATATATATAGATGCATAGATGCATAATTACATAGATAGGAGTTTCCGAAGTAGGTAGAGAGGTGGAACATACCAAAGTAGGTATCTAGATAGATAAATAGATGGAAGCTGAAGTAAATAGCTAGATAGTTAGGTAGATAGATATGTTCAAACAGAGACAGATAGGCACACTCTGCGATAGATAGATAGATAGATAGATAGATAGATAAAAACTGATAAAGAATAATGTGTAACGTATTTTAGTTAATGAACTGAGAATTACGATAAACCATAAATGCAAAGAGGTTTTCCTGAAAAGAAAATTCAAATAGGGGAGGGAAGCAGCAAGAAGATTTCAACGACTTCGAGATAAGCCTTTTCACTAATCTTGAATCGTCCTGGGTATGAAGATACACTACATCCACGTCCTGCGTAAGATGATAAACTACGTCTAGCAGCAAGCCCTCTGATCAAGAGGTTTTGAGGAGTGTGGAACCACCTCTTAATCGATGTTCCAAGGACCACCTTGACCCGGGGAATTAGCTCCTGTTAAGTTCCCACCTATAGGGAAATAGTTAACCCCTAAACTGGGGTAAAAACACTATAAATGTGTAAAAATAGGTTTTAATTCCAGAAATATATTTTTTTAAATTATTACCATTAATAAATTTTTGAAGAAAAAAAACTATTGACAGCAAATATATTTTTGAAAAAATATTACCGACAATGTTTTTAAAAAATGAATATTACTAGCAGTACATTTTTGAAAAAAAATATTACCACCAGTACATTTTTGAAGGAAAAATATTATCAGCAATACATTTTTGACAAAAAAAATATTACCAGTAATAAAAATTTTGCCATTTAGGTTGATATGCCATAAAACAAAACAAACAAAAGCAAACCAATCTAATCTTGAAAATCTTACTCTTTTCCCGGGTAAGAAAATGAAGAAGACCATCACAAAGTCATTGATGTTATGCGCATGCCACACAAAGCAAGAAGTGATTTTTTTTTTCTCGGCCTTTTTTTTTTTTTTTTTCACGTCGCAGTCATCCATGATTTTGGTAATTTGAATTGTATCATCTTTGGCAATCCAAAAGGCGCAGCTGCTGCGACTGACTGCCAATAATGACAGCTTTATTAAGATGCAAACCAAAAAATAAAATAAAAGCAAAACAAAAAAGAACATAAAATTGAATAGATAAGAACAAAGCCCGAAAGTAAAGAATTCTCAAGCCAAAAAAGAAGAGAATCAAGAACATAGAAAGCTTAAGAAA
Organism: Acanthosepion lycidas; assembly: GCA_963932145.1. Classification (NCBI taxonomy): domain Eukaryota; kingdom Metazoa; phylum Mollusca; class Cephalopoda; order Sepiida; family Sepiidae; genus Acanthosepion; species Acanthosepion lycidas. The sequence goes on from OZ010591.1 coordinate 18,573,259, forward strand.
TAGAGAGAAATAAAAAGAAAACCGGAAAAAAGACAGAAAGAAGAAAAAAAAAACTGTAAAAATCAAGAATGAAAGAAAGAAATAAAAGGAAAAAGAAAAAAGTTCGATATAATTTGATTTAATACACGATTGTTAATGAACACCAAATTGATTAGATTTTCATTTACGTACGGTAATACAATTTTATTTTTATTTCTTTTCTTCGATTATTATTACTATTATTATTATTATTATTATTATTATTATTATTACTATTATTATTATTATTATTATTATTATTATACCCGTGAAAATTTCACGGTTTTCCTATTTTAAATTTCTGATGAGATATAATTGTTCAGTTAATGATTGAATAATAATGGCTAGTTTTACGGTAAAAAAATATTCGTAGAAATTCCCCTATAGATAAACATGAATATTGGCCGTTATTTTAAAAAGTAAGGATGTTAAATAATTGTTCAGCAGATTATTATTTTTAGAGGAAGCATATCACAGCACAGACTTCCGGAGGTTGACAACTAGGGTCAGATGTTGATCAAAATAGGGAAATCAATTATGATGGGAATGAGATAAGAAAACGGCTTCAATGTGTTGTTTCTTACACGTCAAGCGATGTAGATGTGTTCGCTTTCGTGTCCGAAACGGCTCCCCAGCTAGGGGATGACTCCTTCTGGATAATTAAATATGCCGATATGATTAATAAAATAGATGTTAAAATTTTGTTTGATGTCTCATCTCTGGACCACCAAAATTTAACGACACCCGGCCGACGGACGGCGAGAGAAAGAGAGAGAATGTAACATATCTTCGCACTGGTGTCGTGACCAGAATCTCCCAGCATGGGAGAGAGGCGCAGAATGTGGGTTATAACGCAAGGTGGAAAAGTTCGGAGAAGATGTTTAGATGGATGACTCAACCCAGAGAGTAATAAATAAAAGAGAAAAATAATCAAGGTACAAAGACAGAGAAAATTATCTTTAAGTACAATGATACTACTATGTTCTAAACAACAAAACTAAATAAAAAGAAATGATAAAATAAAAACAAAAAAAAATTTTAAGCGGCCTGGTTTTGTCGCATGTGCAAGCAAACAGATTTTGATAGACAGACCAAAAAAATGTTATGAAAACATCACGAAGAGGTAAAAAAAAAACAAAAAAATGGAACACGGTATGAACATTGAACAACACCCACACGCATACAAACTGATGCGACAATGTCGATTTTGGTGAAACATTTTAATGAGAGACTGATTATTATTGTTTTGTTTTGTCTTTGTAGAAAAGTTTAGAATTATTTTGTTAATCGCAATTAACTGCCAAAAGATTGTTTTGTTCATTTTTGTAACTGTATGGAATTCTATATTTTTTTTTAAATTTAAAAGCCTCTGTGTGTGTACTTTTGACATCATTGGTTGAAGAATTAAGTTGTTAATTGGTGGATTTTGTCAGTTTTTTTTTTTTGTGGAAACATTAAATTAATTAATTATTTTTTTCTGAGAATAAGTACTTTCTGATTGCCAATTATGTTTGTGTCTCTATCCTAGGGAGGGAAATTATCACACCTGGCTATATCGATAGGTAAACCGGACAATGGGACTTGTAAGCTGTGAAGTATCCATAGAGGATGAATATACCTAAGGATAATCACCAACCAAGGAATATGTCTGACGACTAAAAGGAATTCGTAAGGTGGTTGGTGAGATGCCAGGTTGCGATAGCGACTAAGGGAAAAAATCCTTGTAACCATGGGTAAGCCAGTAATGGATTAGGTAGAAAATGCTGAGCCGGTGTTTTTTGTTTTTTTTCTTCTTTTTGCCCCTGAGTGTAGCCAAGGGCAGAAGGATTTGAGATAATGCGAGTTGGGTTTTGAAACACAAAGGCAGATGCTTAATAATAGGAATTATAGAAAATTGATGGTGGTAAATTTGTGAATCAGGTAATATATAAATAATAAGCTACTTAATTTTTTTGTTTGAATAAAAAGTGTGATAAGGGAACATGTGTACTGTGACACTGTGAGTAGGATATAAATAAAGATCATAATATCTTCAGTGTATAAAATTTAGGTGGCAAGGGCGTGGCTCATTAATTGATCTTGTGCATTTCGGTATGTATTGTGTGATTTTTGAACCAGTATTTTTTTCTGTATATTGTCTGTGAGAAGCAAAGAAAATTTGTTCTTCCCAGTAATATTGGATTGCAGATGTGGTACCTGCTAACCTGGAGGAGAATTATTGGAAATATCACTGTGGGAGTGATTTGTATCGAGACTGTCGTCTGAGGGCTTCACCGTGGATCACGGAAGCTACTGACCAAAAATGGACAAAGTATTATAAGGTATTCTTTTTTCTTTTCTTTTTTTTGTTCAAAAATGTTTGTGAAGCGTGTAAAATCTTTTGAGAGTTTTGTCGTTTATGTTCATTCTTTTTCAGGAATGATATATGTGCATGCCGGAGGGGTGATATGACCGAGGCCCAACGAAAAATATGTGAGGACACAAAAGAGTAGAGGGTACTTTAGAAGTATATATTTGAAATAAAATTCAAAAATGAATTTTTTTGATGATTAGCTATAAGTTAAACGATAGTTTAGCAGACTGTTATGTTTAGAGGAAGTTTATCTCGGCTCCAACTTCCGGAGGTTGACAGCTGGGGTTAGATGTGAATAAATAAGGGAAGTCGATTTTGATTGTCTGAGCTAGCGTAAGAATAACATAAGAGATATTTTTCAGCGAGTTGTTTCTACTCGTCAAGCGCTGTATACGTATTCTCTTTTTTTTTCTACAAAACGGCTCCCTAGTGAGGAGGCAAGGCCGACTGGATATTTAGATAATTTAGATGTCGACGTGATTGATAAAAATAGTTAAGTTAAAATGATCCGTGTTTGATGTACTTTCATCATTGAATCCAAAACATTTAGCGATCCCGGGAGAAGACGAGAGGGAGAATGCAACAAGGAGATGCAAATGAAAAAAAATTAAATGGACATTTTTTTCCATTTCACTGAACCAAACGTTATTATATTGCTGATTCTTCTTTGGATTTTATCAAAACTTTCTAAATATATGAGAAGAGAAACGGATCATATGTGGCAGCAAATTCTAAGCATGGTCGAATGATAGATTTATAGACTTATCTATGTAAGATAGATTCTGGAGTGAGAAATTTTCTAACACGACATAGTGCATCAAATGTTTTAAGAGCTGACCTAGCAATGGATTCAATGTAGTCTTTCCACTTTATGGCAGCCGAGAATATTAACTCGCGAAGGCCAAACGTGTCACTCTACTGAAGTTGAGCATCAGCCATGTTGATAGAAGAGAAAAAATGATCTTTCAGGTGTTAATAGAGAGAAGTTTCATTTTGTTAAAATTAAGAAACCATTCCTTGCACTTGTTATCAACAAACTGTAGGTAATTTGTTAGACCACCATTAATTTCATCGTATCCAGCATCGATGCTATAGACAGATAAAGGGGGAAACTTTACGGTGATGGGAAACTAACTGAAGCCGAGATGCCAGATCGGGGCGAATAATATTGCTGATTTTTTTTTTTTTTTCATTCTGTAATCATGTTTCGTTTCTTTTTTTTATCTGCACAAACTAGAGACGGTCACTCGTCATCGATATCCGCCCTGAACGTTCACTTATCACAATGAACGGATGTACTCCCACGAGTACCACGTCCTCTAAACGCCTATTTGGCGAACCTTAACTCAGACTTGATCGAACTCGGACGTTCGATCCATCGCTACGGTCCATCGTTAACATACAGTTCGGCATGATTTTCTTTGTTTCTAGCGGAATTTTCCTGTTTCTTAATACTTTGCTTCGTTTTAGAAAGGCACATTACGCTATTCAAAATCGCCATTAGTTTTAAGGTCGCATTTTCTGTCGTCTGCTATAACAATGGGGATTATTCCTCTTGGCTCTGCGAAAAGCGCTCGTTAGGTGGCGCTCGTTAAGACTATAAGCAGGCAATGATATTCTTTCTCACTTTCACTTTTATCCCTGTTTAGCTCTGGCCTTTAGATGTAGCCGGACGTGCGGAAAGTGTACCGCACCGAGGCTTGTTCATTTTTATGGTTTTCTCACTCTCTTGACTTTCACTCTCGCACACACAGACGCGCGTGCGCAAACACACAGACACAGACACAGACACGCAAACAACAAGCGCATTTTATTATAGCTTGTTTCTTGTTTTTGTTCCTTTCGTCAAGAATTTTCGTTCTGTTCTATATTCATTGTTTTTGTCACTCGCATCAAGACTTCTCAAATAGTTAAGTCTCCAAACTTGCTTGATTTGATATTTCCAAATGATAGCTTTTATCTTGAGCCGTTTTTCTTGCTGACGACGACATATTCAGTCTTCTTATAAATTACAGTTACTCTTTCTCACCCTATAACAAAATTCTTAATAGTTCCTGCAGCTTTTCCTGTCTCTGCCGTCAAATCCTTGATGCCGAAAATAAATCCTGATAAAACTTCGAGTTTTCTTCGGGTAGCCTCGTTTTATAGATTGCATAAATCCGGTGAGAAGATGCATACTTGTCTTACCCCCCCTATATATTTTGTCTAAGCGAATTGATTCTGCAGCACTTCAGTGCTTTTGACTTAGTTACGAACGAAATTATCTTGTTTCTTACTTTCAAATTTTTCGTCTGTTTTGTTTTTTTATTCTTTATGCGAAAGCTTTCGGCATTTTCTTCTGATGGAGTTTATCGCCTCATCTTTTTTCTAAAACTTGGCGACAGGTGCAATGCTTCTGCCTTTTATCGATATTTTATCAGTCTTTTATTATTTTGCTCCTGTTCTTTCTTTTATGCTCCAAGTTTCTTGCGTTCTTGTTACCATTTCCTTTTAAATTTTTTTTGTTTTTGTATCTTTACCTATTCTTTTTTTTTCCTCGGTATTCTTCTTTCTTTGTTTCTTTCTTTGATTTATGCTTTTTCTTTTTCTTTTTTCATCTCCTTCTTTTTTTCTTTTACCCCTATTTACCCATGTTCCTTCTAATTCTTTGTTTTCCTCTTCACCACTTGACTTTTTACTCTCACTTGACGATTAATCCATTTTCTTTTATTCACTCATATTCATTTCACTCTTGTTCTCTAGCTCTCTTCTTTCTCCTTCACGAGTTTTGTTAGAATTTTCTTTGTGGATTAATTAATCCTCTTGAAAAAAAAAAAAGAATTCGGCTGTAAAACAAGCTTTAAGTGTCTTATTGTACAGAGACGAGCAACAAAACCCTGTAAATGATCTGGCATTCTGCGTTATATAACTTGGATCATAGCTAAGAAAAATTGGATGAACACCTTCGTGGATCAATGACAATCAAATGTTATAGCGGAAAAACTGGTACAAACAAGAAAGATAGGCTTAAGAATGTACAGTTTTATTTTTTAAATCGATCTCACCCCAAGCAAGGCAATAAAACTACTGAGAAACAAGCTGTTACTGAGTGAGGAATAGTTAGAAACAGAAAAATGTCTATGCAGCGAGAACAAAGGAAGAGTAATCACGGGGATAGTAGAGAGCGATTGACATTGCATTTAATACGTTGAAGACTAAAGTTGTGCTGTTAAGACTTTAGATGATTTAATAAAGGATTCACCAGATGGGCGTGAACAAGTCTCGCTACTTGCACCCAACTTTTGAATAAATATTTTTATCTATGATGTTGACTCATAAATATGTATATTCTAGTTATTTGTCTCATAAGTAATTTTGTTTTTATGTATGAAGCTGAGTCATAAATATATACGTTTGTATTTATGAGGTTGTCTCATGAATAATTTCTTTTTATCTATGCGATTGAGTCATAAATATATTTGCTTTCATGTATGTCGTTGTCAAATAAATAATTTCGTTTTTATATATGAGGTTGAGTCATAAATAATTTTTGTGTATCAGGTTCCGTCACAAATATAATTTTTATATATGAGGTGGAGTCATAAATAATTTTTTTTTTTTGTACGTGGTTGAGTAGTAAATGATACCCATTTTATGTTGAGGTTTAGTCACAAGAAATATTGTTTCCATTATATCAAATAATTTTTTTTTTGATATATAAGTTTGTGTAAGAAATTATTTAGTTTTTATGTACGAAGTTGTTCTATAAATAAATTTGTTTTTATGTATGATGCTCCGTTTTAATTTTGTTTTCAAGTATGACATTTAAGCCTAAATATTTTTTCTTTATTATAAAATATATTCTTTAAAAAATAAAGTACAACTACATTTTATACATTTATATCAAACTTACCATTGTTTTCAATGACTTTTTAAGGCCTAATTTCGATACTTTTCGAGTAAAATCCAAATAAAAACACCTTCAACAATTCTCCGTTTATTCTCTGTGTGCTACAATATGCATATCACATAGAAAGTGACTCGTTTCCCTAGATGAATGGTGGATTTTTGTCAACAGCAAATCTTATATTACGTATAAGCAATACACGGAAAATTCGGCCGCATAGATCTACTAATTCTACCAAACCAACTGTCCTCAGTATGAAAGTCTTTTAAGACTGTTTGTAAGACTTTTGCACAGAGGTACGTACACATTCATCTACTATTTTTAAGCCTTTTATTAGTTACAAATAACCTCCGATTTTTTTTTTATCAAAATTATTCTTAAAAAAATAAAGTGCAATTTATTTTTCTTAAATTATATTGTTACCTTTATTTGCAATGACTTTTTGCAACTTTACAGGCAACCTTTAGCTAACTTTCAAGCATATTTTTCACGGGTTTTGATCTGAAAAACTTTTGATGATCCCCTTAATTCGCTTTTAATTAGAGGATGTTTTACGCGTCAAAAGGTTTTGAACCAATCGAAAAAATAAAAATCGACTGGTGCAAGTTCATTCGACTATGTAGGAACAGACCAACCGAGTTCCACAATTTGTTTTATTTGTCTTATTCTTTTTTTATGCATCCTAACAGAGTCTTGAAGGAAAACGACATTCTTCTATTGAAAAGCACAGGGTGGTTATCCTATATATATATATATAATATTAGCTGTAAATATACAGATACATATGTAAAATATATAAATATGTATATATGTAGGTGTAATTATTTGTATATTATATGCGTGGTACTTATTAGAAAGCGATACATATTGAATCAGATATATGTATATGTGTATATGTATATATATGTATGTGTGTGTATGTATGTCTATGTGTGTATTTGTGTGGATATATGCGGATGTGTGTACATCGGTATGTGTATGTGGGTACACGCCTATGTGTATGTATATACGTGTATATGTTATTGTGTATGTGTGTATTCGCATGTGTTTTTGAACATAAAATATAGGTCCTTGCTAGATTAGATAATCGTTATATTTATTTTTTACATGTTTATATTTGATTTGTAACCCGTAGTCGATATTAATTTTGTCAAATAGTTCATTCGACTATGTAGGAACAGACCAACCGAGTTCCACAATTTGTTTTATTTGTCTTATTCTTTTTTTATGCATCCTAACAGAGTCTTGAAGGAAAACGACATTCTTCTATTGAAAAGCACAGGGTGGTTATCTTCAAAACCTTTAAGGACATGTTAGAGTTGCGTACTTATAAATGTACACATAATATTCCATTGAATTTCCGAATTCTAAATGAATAATACCTCGAGGATCTCACCAAACGTACAAGATTAACTTTTGTTTGGGTCGTTTGTGAAGATTTATCCCTGTCAATCCCAAATACTGAGTTAAGCCATTTTTCGTCACTTGTTATATTTGTCAGGAACGGATTAATTCTCTAGCGAGAAAAGAGACGTGTCGCTATGGATAAGGATTAGCTTTGTTATTGATACTAAGGGGATGTGTAAATAATAAACCCAATATTTTCTAAATATCGACATATGCTAGATGGCGATGTGTTGACCATCTCTGCTGATTCGTTAGCCTGGCTTCCTGCTACTGGCACCAGCTAAAATTTAGCAACATTGAGCCTGGTCAGTAACTAGATGGCTAACCGTTTAGGAAGACCAGGTGTTGTAAGCTAGGATGTGCTGGTGGTGTAATACATAACGGTTCGGAATTGTTAATCGGGGAGCCGAGTTCCAATTCCAGCTGTGTTCGTTATATTCACTTACGCACAAATAACCCTGCGAAATGTATCAAGCTACCTCGAGTCAATGAGTAAGAAATGTATTACGTAACTATAATTTTTAAGAAAACATTCTTAAAATCTAAAAATATTTTCTGGCTTTAAATAACCTGCACATTATTGATAAATGGTAGAAAAGGAATCAATCAATCAACAATCAAGTACATTGATTATATTGCATCAATTGCTAGGTCTGCTTATATATATATATATATATATATATATATATATATATATATATATATATATATATATAATATTAGCTGTAAATATACAGATACATATGTAAAATATATAAATATGTATATATGTAGGTGTAATTATTTGTATATTATATGCGTGGTACTTATTAGAAAGCGATCAGTATCAGAGATAGAGCTAACATAATGAATCAGATATATGTATATGTGTATATGTATATATATATGTATGTGTGTGTATGTATGTCTATGTGTGTATTTGTGTGGATATATGCGTATGTTTGTACATCGGCATGTGTATGTGGGTACACGCCTATGTGTATGTATATACGTGTATATGTTATTGTGTATGTGTGTATTCGCATGTGTTTTTGAACATAAAATATAGGTCCTTGCTAGATTAGATAATCGTTATATTTATTTTTTACGTGTTTATATTTGATTTGTAACCCGTAGTCGATATTAATTTTGTCAAATTTTCTCAATCACACAGCGGCCTTTTCAGTAAATGTCTTTCAATTTTAGTTTCCCCGCCCCATCTCTCTCCCCCACCCCTTCTTTCCTTTCCTCTCCCTTCCTCTTATTCTGATCTTTAAAATTAGATCGTCTATGGTGTGTGTATGTCGCCACGAAATGTATCTTTAATGTATTAGACAATCGACAACATTCATATTTCCCGCTTCCACTCACCTCAATAAAACCCCTCTCTGTTAAGTTTTAATCTCCCACATTCTCTCGTTACCCCTCTCTTTAGCTTCAACATTCGTCCCACACTCTCATACACTCTCTCTAAATTCTATTTTTATTTCCGGAGTTGTTTTTTTTCTGTTTTCGTTTTGAATTTGTAGGTCTGATGATTTGGATCGTATTTACAATTCTAATGGAATAAATTATGACCATGGAATATTAGTGTTTAAGCCTTTTTATTATATATATATATATATATATATATATATATATATATATATATATATATATTGAATAGACTACAATAACCAATCAAAAAATTGGATGTAAAAATAGCTATAACAGCAATATATCGGTAAAGAAACATCACTACGTTACACAAAAATCGAAAACCAAATAGAATAAATAAAAATATAGAAAATAAAAAATAAGTAAATAAATAAAAAAAACTAATAAAAATTAATCCAAATAAATAAAAAAAAACTGAACAAATTAACAAATATCCCCCGCTAAAATAACCGTTAGAACTAATAAAAATAAGTATAAATGAGCAAAAACAAGTAAAAGTAATCAATCCCAATAAATCAATTAAACACTGTTTACCCGCCAAAAAAATAGCATTGAATACGGCAAGCAATCTAAACATAAACGAATAAATAGCTTTAATTATCTGCCCAGACAACCCAAAAATACTATTAAATAAGAGACCAAATCAAATCCCCAGATTTTTTACTACGCTAATAAAACATCAAAAAACGAAAAAATAAATAATACAAAATAACAATGAAAAACAAGTAAAATAAATTAACCCAAAGAAATAAAAAAAAAACCAGCTACTCCCGTAGAAATAACCGTCAGAATAGATTACCCACAATGCAAAACTGACCCATATAAATAACCGTGGAAAAATCCAGCATTTTCGGCCTGACGATTGCGAACAGCATGAAACAGAGTGGCGCCTCTGAGTGTTGACTTCAATGTTTACTTATATATATATATATATATATATATATATATATATATATATATATATATATATATATATATCTTTCTGCATTTGTATTCGATCTAATAGAATTCTTGTCATAAAAATTACAATTCTTATTCCAGTGTCTTGACTGGGGTCACACCATTCCCCAATCATAAAAATTGCCTTTCTTGTTCCAGTGTTTTAAATGAAGCCACACTATTCCTTGATCGTATAGATTATCTTTTTTGTTCCACTGTCTGAAACAAAACTGCAAATTTCTCTAATCATAAAGATTGCATTTCTTGTTTCAATGTCTTGAATGAAGCCACATTCTTCTCTGATCATAAAAACTGTATTTCTTGCTCCTATGTCTTGAATGAAGACACACTCTTCTCCGATTATAAAGGTTACCTTTCTTGATACTGTGTCTTGAATGACACCCCACTGTTCTTTGATCATAAAGACTGTATTTCTTGCTCCAGTGTCTTGAATGAAGCCACACCCTTCTTTGATCAGAAATGATTACATTTTTTGTCTTTTGTCTTGAATGATGCCATAACATTCTCTGATCAAAGACATCGTATTTCTTCTTGCAATGTCTTTAACCAAACTTTACTGTTTTTAGTGTAATTCTGCTACATGATATACAGATTTTTATGTGAAAACATACAAAATATTCTTACATTCTAAATTTTTTACGTTTTAAAATAACCTGCAAAGGATTTATAAGCCGGATAAAACGAATCAGTCAAACAACCTTTAATGACTTTACCCTTTATTCATCAACTCTGAAGAAAGTCTCGTTCTTGTTTCATTTTCAGAACGAGATTTGAACACTAATCTCTTAATTATTGGACCCTTATAATTCTTTGATATTATGTTTTCCATGAGGTGCCCATGGTGTTACTTCCTTTCTTAGACTGCCATAACATTACGCGATATAAATGCACATTCAGCCGATCGATTATTGGGGTTCGGAACATTTTATTTTAAACCATTGTGTATACTGTTCCTACCCTGCCAAACGTAAGCTATGATGACGTACCCCAATGCGTACCCCAACCGAATGATTGCTACATAAGTTATAAGTAACTTTGAGATTACCTATTCCAGTATTCAATTTTGAGGTAAAAAAATTGAAAACACGTATATACGTGTGAAATAAAACTTCATGTTCAAGCGTTACCTCTAGATAAACACTACAACAAAACGCATCCCAATTTCTATAATCCTTTAACTATTAGAAAATAAAGCCACTTCCGTTTTCTGTCTCTTCTGTAATTTTTTTTCTATTTCCTGACCATAGCAATTTGCTTCCATCATCACAAATAAGTCAATTGCAATTCTCATATTTCTTCCCCTTCCGTGTCAAATAAATCGCGAATAAATTACGCATTTCTCTATCATGAACTATATCACCATTTCAAGACACATTTCTCAATATCGAAAGATAGATCATTATTGCAACACGCATTTCTCCATAAAAAAAAACTGCATTTCAATTTAATTACACTTGGCTCAATCCCGAACTACATCTCTTTTACATAAAACATTTCTCTATAACGAACTGCATTTCGATTTAATTACACATTTTACTATTCCGAGCAGAATCTCTTTAGCAATAATTATTTCTCTATAACGAACTGAATTCCAACTTTTTACATATTTCCCTATCCGGAATTACATCTATGTTGCATGAAGCATTTTTCTATAACGAACCGCATTCGGATTTAATTATACATTTCTCTCTTCCAAATTATATCGTCTGTGCAGGAAACACTCGTCTATAACGATCTGTATTCCTATTTAACTAGACATTTCTCTATTTCAACATATATCGCTTTTGCATGAAACATTTATGTATAACGTACTTCATTCCTTTTTAATAAAACATTTCTCTATTCCAAATTATATCGCTTTTGCATGAAGGATTTCTCTATAACGAACTGCATTCCGATTTAATTACACATTTCTCTATTCCAAAGTATATCGCTTTTGCATGAAACATTTTTCTATGACGAACTGTTTTCCTCTTTAATTACATATTTCTCTATTCCAAATTATATCGGTTTTTCAAGAAACATTTCTCTATAACGAACTGCATTCTTATATAAATACACATTTCTCTATTCCAAATTATATCGCATTTGAATAAAGCATTTCTCTATAACGAACTGCATTCCTATTTAATTACACATTTCTCTATTCAAAATTATATCGCTTTTGCGTGAATCATTTCTCTATAACGAACTGCATTCCGATTTATTATACATTTCTCTGTTCCAAATTATATCTCATTTTTTAAACATTTCTCTATAATGAACTGCATTCGACTTTAATTACACATTTCTCTGTTCCAAATTATATCACTTTTGCAAAAAGCATTTCTCTGTAAAGAACTGCATTCCGATTTAATTACAGATTTCTGTATTCTAAATTATATCGCTTTTCTATGAAGCGTTTCTCTATGACGAACTTTTTTCCTCTTTAATTTCACATTTCTCTGTTCCAAATTATATCGATTTTTCATTAAGCATTTCTCTATAACGAACTGCATTCCTATTTATTTCATATTTCTCTATTCCAAATTATATCGGTTTTACATCAAGCATTTCTCTATAACGATATGCATTCCTATTTAACTAGACATTTCTCTATTCTAAATTATATCGCTTTTGCATGAAGCATTTCTCTATAACGAACTTCATTCCTTTTTAATAAAACATTTTTCTATTTCAAATTGTATCGCATTTTCATTAAGCATTTCTCTATGACGGACTGCATTCCGATTTAATTACACATTTCTCTATTTCTAAATACATCACTTTTGCAACTCATGTTTGTCTATTTAAAACTACCTCGCCATTTATCTATACATCTTTCTATCTTGGAAAGTATTACACTTTCAAAACTGCTTCTATATCCCGAACTTCATTCCGAATACATAACGTATTTCTCCATCCCTAAAATTTGCTAATTTTTTCAACTCCTCTTGCTTTGTTTCTGAAACGTGTCTATATGAATTATTTATATAATTTGACACCTGTATTTTTTGCACAATTCCCTTACCCATCCTTTCTACTCTTAGGCCTATTATGGCAATCGATTTTAAATCAGATTGCTTAAATTGTGGTTACTGTCTTATTTTCACCATAAATATGACAGACGGCGTTTCTTTGTTTCTTTGATGTAGTTCATTCAGCTGGGGTTTTTAGCCTGCCATGGGAATTGATAAGCAGGCTCTACCTGAAAATATCTACGATTTTTCAGCTGGACAGAGATTTTATCTGTAGAACCTAGAAACATATCTTCATCTGTAAAAAAAAAAAAATGTTTCTCAGCCTTTTTTCCTCTTGTTTCCTTTTCACCATTTCTCCTGCTATTATCATATTTGAGTCTAATTTTAGGCAAATGTACACCGTTCTCTGTGTCCCAGAAATTTAGAGTCCCTCTATCTGGAAAATCAACTTGACTACGGTATGGATTTCTCTATAAGGAAATGTATGCGGATTTCAGTAAACGCGGCTATTTCATTAGGCAATTCTATATCCCGCGATACATAACCATTGCAGCTAGATTTTTTCTATCACGAAATTAATTTACATTGCTAGGACTGTCATCCTCATCTTTGTTGTCGTATTTATCACAGCGTTTCGGCCGTTGACCGGTCCGGCCTTTTTCAGATGTTTGGAATGTCGAACTGAAGCCTTTAATTCACTCGCTGGGGTAGACTGTTCTAGTTCCACGGGCCATGTCTAATGGATGTCAGTTATCAGTTATCTCCTGTTGATTCCCCTCTCCAAGTTCTCCACTGCCTTCACCAGGTATTGAACTCACACTCTTTGGATCCTGTCACTGGATCTAACCAACGCCTCTATCCACTGTGCCATGGAAATAGTATACATCATACCGCATCGTAGAAATATAGGCAGATCCTGAAATTCGTGCATATTTAGCTAAGCATTTGATAATAAAAGCAAAGATAGGACATAGCCTCAATCCTGTTATTTGGATTTATTTCATACTAAACGCTTTAAAAACATCGGTGTATGAAAGATTTATCCCAAATATAGTATTGCAGGAAATTAAACATAGAATAGGCTATGCTAGAGATAGAGCTGGCCACTCGTATTCCAGGATACTAAGGCAGCAAACGAGTCCCTAATCAGTTACATTTAGGTTTATTGAACATCCACAGAGCCCACTTGTATTTTATACTGCAACTATTCTGAGCAGACGTTAGTTACAATTTCTGGAAAAGAGCGTGTTATCTAGCGTAATCAACAATTTGAACAAAGCCAGCGCGCTCAACGGCACCCAATTTCACTCAAAAAGTTTGGTTTCACCGGTGGTATGGTTTTCAAGCACTTTCCAAATTTGCGACACGATGGGATCGACCCCTCCAGTACGATAACATCAGGAAGTCTCCTTCCTGACAAATCAACCATGGCGAGATTCGAATCCGAATCTCATGGTCAGAATTCCAACGTTCTAACCACTCGGCCACGCTAGGCGTACTATCGCCCAAAAACCGCTAACTGCGACAAAACTATTAACCCGTAAATTTTAGTCATGTTTTTAAATAACCTCGTCCGTTCGAGACGTTCATATGCATGTCCTGCATGGTACGAAAACCGTTCAGAAATATCCAAACTGTCAGCTATATGCAACCCCTTTCTATGACCAAATTAAAAAATGGTTTTAGGCGAGTTAAGCCTATGTGTCGACTGGCGGTATAGAATCACGAACGCAGTACTGAACTAAATAACAGAAACCACATCAAATGACGACTACCAATAGCAGTAACAACTGAAATTGCTATCACATAGAATTCGAAGAGAAAATAATGACATAATCAAGATGCTGACGGTCCATTCTATTTCAGAGAAAAAGGTTTGAAGGAATCCTTCATCAATAATGAAAAGAGCCATAATAGATACTGAACTTAAAATTATTTTCATGAAAAAATATTTTAATACGAAGAATTTATATATTTCAACTGGCAGTAGTAATGAATTCAGAATTATTTCCTATGAGGAAATGTCTAATATGACCGTTACTAATATCTTGATCCAAATGGTCAAGTCAGGTCAGTATCTATTACCATGTCTGGAACAGCATTTCGATTTCATTTATATAATCTGAACAAGTCATTTGTACAATTCCCATCAGCTTACCTTCTACTGCCGGGCCTATTTTTACATTTCTTTTGAGCCGGCATCGTTATCACGTAATCTCTTATTTTACAAACATGACAGTTTCTGTTTTACTATTTTTTTTTTCGATTTAAGTTTTGATAATGTTTGTCATATGTCACGCTACGAGTAGTACCGGTAACATATAACGCAGTACAAACTGCCATAGGGTCAGCTTTTTGGCGACCAATCAGTTTACATGCCAAGCTTTTCTTCTGAGTAAGGTAACCAGTTGCCAAATAGAGTTAAAAACGAAAGCCATCAAAGAGTGAATGGGCCTTCTTTTAATTCTGAACGGCATCTTCCCTACGTTATAGATTAGGATCCATAGCTTTGTATTCAGCGAGTGTTTAAGAAGACACAGCATTGATGGGTGTAAGACAAGACTTCAAATTGGGAGAGATCGGCTATGGTTTAACCCGAAGAGAGACAGATCCCGCGAGATACAAAACGTATGAATGAGTACTTCTCCGGATTTCTGCCCAGCTAGGTAGTGGGACCTGTCACGTACTCAGCTGTGCAGAAAAATGACTACTAAACCCGGTCAAGTAGCTGATGACGACGGTTAAGAATAACGACAGTTGCGTTTTGAAACCGTTAAAGTTCATAATTCCTTTTTTGCCCCAGTTAGCAACTAATTAAATGCCAGTTTTGAGATGAGTTGCCAGTTTGATTTTATACAGCTTGTCGGGCTTACTACAAAGACAGGAGTAAATAGGTGCGTCATCAGCATAGATACTGCATTTATAACTGACTAGCAGTAGAGCCAGGCATTTCCCGGGGATGTAACAGTAAGAGATAGATCAAGTATAGACCATCATAAAGACTGAAAAATAAAATTGACAAAGATTATTGTTTAAGGTTGACGGACACGCATGTCTTAATTAGTTTTTTGTTTTTTTTACCAATTGTTCAAACCCAAACTCAAACAAAACATTGTTTTCAATCGTTATGAGTCTACCGATTGAATAGAATTTTATTATAAACAATTGTATTGTAAATGGAATTTTTACAGCATTCCGAATGTAAAAATAAAGAAAAAAAGTGTGCAAGGCAATAAAAAAACATGACCTGCCAAAAAAAGTGAAGTTTTGTTGAAATCGGTTGAAAAATGTAGGAAATCCGATCCCATATATAAACGAACACGCACACACACAAACAACCTGGGTTTTATAATAAGTATAACTCGATATGAGTCGTCCCCTTTTCATTCTGGCGACAGAATCGTGTTTTCAAATTGATTTCGCGCAAAAACAATTGTGTTTTTTCAATTTTGGGCGCTGTCAGAAACACCGCAAGGTAAATTTACGCAGTCCTGTGAAGTTTTGTTGAAATCGGTTGAAAAATGTAGGAAATCCGATCCAATATATAAACGAACAGACACACACACACACACACACAATCTGCATTTTATAATAAGTAAGATGACATCGGGAACGTCGTTGATGAACATAACTGTTGTATCGTCGAGGTAAATGATACACAGAGAAGAATGAGTGCTTAATATATTTATTCAGCCCCAGTATCAGGTGCTAACGGATACATTCAAAAAACACATAACACTAAATTACAAATCAATTAACAAGACAACTTACAAAGTATAGAGTAGGGTCAAATGCTTGTATAGCTAAACGAAGTAAGATCAGTCCGAATATTAATCAGCTTAGTATCAACTTATTAATCAACTCTTGAAGTCCTTAATCGTAAACAATCTAAGGCTATGAGCCAGGCCATTAGGTAAAGTGCTGAAAGACGTGCTAGCTACTCTACATAAATAACAAATTAAATATGTCCTGGATAGAGTGCAATGGCATTCAAAGTTGGAGACCCAACAAGAATAATTCCAATGCGCAATTCAATTCAAGAATTCGACTGGATACATGATTGCCTTTCAACTTGTAAAGAAGACCAGCACGCCAAACCCTGTCAAATGCTTTTATGATGTCAGACACAGCTATTCTCACTGAAACCTTGAAGTGAAGAAGGAGTGCTTAATATATTTATTCAGTACCAGTATCCGGGGCTAATGGATACATACAAAAAACACTTTAAATAAATTAGAAAAAAAAATAACAAGATTACTTACAAGGAATATAGGAGGGTCAAATGTTGTATAGCCAAACCTAGATCAATCCGAATATTACTCAGCTTAGTATCAACTTACCTAATCAACTTATTAATCAACTTATTAATCACCTGTCCTTAATTGTAAATTATTTAAGGCTATGAGCCAGGCCATCTGGTAGAGTTGTTAAGGGACGCTAGCTACTTTACAACAATAACAAATTAAGTATGTCATGGATAGAATCCTAGGAGATAATCGAATTCAGTCATATTTGGATACCGACCCCCAAGAAGAATGTCAATGCGCAATTCAAATCAAGAATTACGCTGGATACAGCATTTGCTTTCAACTTTTAAAGAAAACCAGGACCCAAAACCATGTCAAACGTTTTTTTTTTTTATGTCAAAAACCGCAGCCGTTCTCACCTAAAACTTGAAGTACGCTTTTATCAATAAGTGTTCATACATCATCGGTTGACCTACAGAAGCGAAAGTCATGTTGTTTGTCGGAAAAAATACCCTACAAGGTGAGATGCTTAACCGCTTTGGAGTAGATTAGACCCTCAAGTTTTCCTTTTCTATCTGCCTATATTCTTCCGGATGCTGGCAATCAAGGATATTCACAATTTCCTGTCTCCGGTAGCTCTTGATATATTTTCACTTTTCGCCATTTTCCTATAACCTATTCCGCAATCCATTCACTCAAGCCCGACAGACATTGTTTTCCTTTGACTCCCTTACCCTCAATCTGTCCTATGAGTATCAAATTTTCCAAGTCTTCCTTCCTCATTATGCATCATAGAAATCTCAAGTAAGTCTGGTTGTTCATGATGATGGTCGTCTTCGAGTATAGGATCCAGAGGTTAGCAGTGAATATTTAGAAGACAGTAGGAAAGCATTGTTCAGATTAGCAGTGGATATTTTGGTAAAAGTAGCAGAGCGTAGTTCGTCCTTCTGTTATCTCTTCGTCTGACAAGCTGGACTGGTCATTCGGGTAGAGTAGACAAAATGGCCGCCTTTATACACGACGGATTGAATGTTCTACGTCTTCTGATTGGTTGACCACCTATTGGTGAACTATAAAGTGAGTCAAGTCATTTGGGCTAACTCAGTAGTACATATATACACAAAAAACAACTCTTCCTATTGTTAAGAAGAAATATAATTTTATTGCCATTGTCTCGAGAACTCAGTCGTTGCTCACATCTTCGGTTCATGGTATTCTCAATATCTTTATGTACAATCATATTTCTGTTGCTTCAAGTTTCTTCTTTATCTGTGAGGACATTGCCCAGAATTCATTAAATTGTAGAATAGACCGTAGGATCAGATGTTTCGCCAGAGTTCATAAAAACAGAATTGGATTTCCAACGAGCTGGAAAGCCAGAATCGACAAGGCATTTGGTGTAGGTTTACGTAGAGTTAACCAATTCAGGAGTAAATATATTTAGGACTCAATCTGGAGATGAGTGGTGAAAACATGGACATGATTATATCCATATCATGCAGTAGATGTGCTCTTCTATGTGGAAAATAAAGTAAAGATAATCATGATGAGTTGGGAGTAGAATTAGAAGAAAATTCGCGCGCAAAACATTCTGTTCTATCTGTAATAAGTGGCAACATTCAAACTGATTGAAAAAAGGACGTATTGAGGATATTTACGCTTATTTAACACACTCCCTTGCAGGTACACCAATAGTCAGAAGAAATAAACTTGTTAGTGACTATACAGGGTTTTACTCTATCAGCAAACATCGTCTTTGCCTCCCTTAGGTCAGACTTGCAATTATTTTGAGGCCACGGTTGTGGTCAGTGCTAGCATGTTGGTATAGCCAAATAAAGAGTTTCCTGTGGCCTACAGCTGCTGAAAAGGCAGGTGTAAATCATTGTTAGGAAAAAAACGAAATTATGGAAAAATCGTTGCCATAGAAATATTTCTACTTTGGAATGCAATGGCCAATTTTATTGATTATTTCATTCGTTTATTTCTTCAGTTTCTCAAACATTTGCATCTTTTATTTAAAGAGAGAAAATATTTTCAGATTGTAAGATTTTTTTTCTTTTGAGATAATAATGGTTTCATGATACAAGTCATACTAATTAATTCATCGCTGTAGGGAAGGGGACATGGCTTCAAACATTTACCAAGCGTATATTCGCTTAAATGTATATACGTAAATGAAAGATAGATAGATAGATAGATAGATAGATAGATAGATAGATAGATAGATAGATAGATATGGGGGAAGGAAGGAGACAGGAAGATGGGAAGGAACTGACAGACAGACAGATAGATAGATAGATAGATAGATAGATAGAGAGAGAGAGAGAGAGGAGAGAGGGGGGTGAGAAATTTAACAAACAATGAAAGGAATTAAAAGATGTGAAAGGTACTTTACATATATAGATAGATTGATAGATAGGAAGAAAGAGATGTTGGAACAGATAGATAGATAGATAGATAGATAGATAGATAGATAGATAGATAGATAGATAGATAGATAGATAGATAGATAGGAAGGGACTGATAGATAGATAGATAAATAGATAGATAGGAAGGGACTGATAGATAGATAGATAGATAGATAGATAGATAGATAGATAGATAGATAGATAGATAGATAGATAGATATTGCTGATTCTAAGATAGATATATAGAGTGCAGAAACGGACTAAATCTCTTTCCTCGTGATGAATAAAAAGCTGAAATTTTCCCCTGTGTCAAGAAACTGTGTACAATCAAATTTAAACTCTATAAACTGTAATGTGTTTGACAAGTACATACGTGATCTAATGTTACTGATATTCGAAATTTCTGCAATATAATAATTACATTGTCTATCGGCAAATTTCGATAGAAATACAGAAAACTTATTTTTTTGTTAATTTCCTTTATTTTACTCCCAACATTCCAATTTTCAGCCTCCCGGATTTTTTTTATACAACTTTAATTTTAATTTCTCTTGCAGACATTTTCTTTGAATGAAACTTCAACGACTAAAGAACAGCTTGTCTGTAATCACTACTACAAGAACAAGACTGTTCTTTTATTTGTTTCGATCTATTATCGAGTACATTCCTGGGTTTCTAAATTCTTTTTTTATAGGCTAATAGAAGCACAATAGTAAGACACTGGTACTGTCAGCGGATATAAATACGTAAGGTCTACGAAAGCAATATCCATTTTAAATAAAAAAAAATTCCAAATATATTTAAATCATACATCTTTTCTCGGCTAGCAATATATTATACATCTTTTATCAACGTTTACAAGTCTTATTGCATATCGTACATCTCTTATCAGCATTCTGATGTTTTTTATCACATCTTAAATGTGTTATCGTCTTGCATTTTGGGTGATATCGGGTCGTGTTATATGTTTTAACGCTTTTCTCACATTTTTATCGCCTTAAATCTCGCATCATTTATCACCTCATTACATTTTTTATTACCTATATTACATCTGTTATCATTATACATCTACATCTTTTATTGCCTCATCTATTACGTATTTTATGGCCTTAAATTTGTATCTCCATAAATCACATCTATTATAGATATGGTGTCTTTTATTGCATTTCTTAATCTTTTATCGCCATTCATTTTACACCTTTTATCAACTGATGTATTATGTTTTTATCGCTTTTATTAATATTTTGTTTAGCTCCTTAAATCTCACAAATTTTATCACCTCAGGTAAAACGTCTTTTATTATTAAAGTTATACATCTTTTATCGCCATATATCTTACATCTTTTATCATCTTATCACCTCACGTATGACGTCTTTACTCATCTTTATTAAACCAATAATCTCCATACCGCTCACATTTTATCAATTCCCATATGGCTTTTATCGTTTTTGTTACATTTGTATCGCTATACAGCTTAGATCTTTTATAACCTAATCGATTAAATCGTTTATCGCCTTTATTAAATTTGTATCGCCATAAATTTTACATCCATTATCGTCTATGATGCTATGTCTTTCATTTATTCTATCTTTTATCGCCATATATCTGTCATCTTATGTATTACATCTTTTAACGCTTACATGAAATCTTTATTCATCATACATCTTACATCTTTTATCAATTCTCGTATTACATCATTTATCATTTTATTGCATCTTTTATCGCTACACATCTGACATCTTTTATCACCTCACGTATTACGTCTTTTTTCCCCCTTTTTATTACGTCTGTAATCGCCGTAAATCTTTTATCCTCCAGTGTCCAATATCTTTATCTCTTTTATTATATCTTTAATCGTCTTACATCTTATAATCCTATTGTCATCTCGGATTCCATTTATCTTTTTATATAAGTATTTTTCTTTTAGCTTACATGACCTGTTGGCATTTCATGAAATTCGGCCAAATGCATTCACTGCAAAAGAAAGAGATCCCTACACTGTTGTTCATGTTCCATGGCGGATTTTTCTCGTAGAGATCTAACATTTTTCACCCAAATCGAACGGTTTCTTCTCCGGGTTGGTATGCCGCTTGCCGTTCAGGAAATGATGCACAGAGGTCAGTTTTTGATATGCACAGCAAGGATACACCAAAAAAGCTTAGGTCTTCTATTTCCATGAATCATAAACCTTAACGATCATGACACTCCTTAATTTTCCTGTTTTCTCCCAAACCCTGTTCTGATATCCATTTGCTCAAAACTCGTTAAGTAGGATTTGCGCTGTTTCTCTGCATCCCTCTTGTTTTCAATTTGTTTCTAAACGAACTGCCAGAAAAGACGCCAGATCAAATTTAAAAGAAAGCATAATTTTTTGAAAAATAACTCAGTCACCTGTGAATGGAACATGTGATGATATTTTGCATATGAAACTGGTACCCATCATTATCAGTGCACTCGTAGCAGTTCCGAAGAGTCTAAATGTGAGACCTGAAAAATCTAAAATTGATATAAGCATTAACTGCTGTGTATCCAAATTACGGTAAATAGTTCTAGCTGAGGAAATTATGCCATATTCTAGCTGGTTTTAGTTCTTTTCCCCTGTGGCTGGTGTACGACAGGATGCTGCTTATATATATATATATATATATATATATATATATATATATATATATATATATACACACACACACAGATATATATATATATATATATATATATATATATATATAATATCAACAGTTATATGTGGCAAGAATGCTGTCCCCTAATGGAAGGATTTCAATCCAATATCGATGTTTCTAACCCAACTGGCATACGCAGAAAAGACGTCAGCTCAAATTTAAAAGAAAGCATAAGTTTTTTGAAATTAACTCAGTCACCTAACTGAATTGAAATTTTGATCATATTTTCCATATGAAACTTGTACCCATCATTATCACCTCACGTATTAGGTCTTTTTTTCCCCTTTTTATTACGTCTGTTATCGCCGTAAATCTTTTATCCTCCAGTGTCCAATATCTTTATCTCTTTTATTTTATCTTTAATCGTCTTACATCTTATAATCCTATTGTCATCTCGGATTCCATTTATCTTTTTATATAAGTATTTTTCTTTTAGCTTACATGACCTGTTGGCATTTCATGAAATTCAGCCAAATGCATTCACTGCAAAAGAAAGAGATCCCTACACTGTTGTTCATGTTCCATGGCGGATTTTTCTCGTAGAGATCTAACATTTTTCACCCAAATCGAACGGTGTCTTCCAGGACAAGCAAAGTGCTATAAAGTAGAAATAATTCGCCATAAACAAGGAAAGGTGTATTGAATTGTTATTTGATAGCTGTCCTCCTGTATGGCGGTAAACACCGAACAAACTCCACACAGATGAAGAAGAGACTTGAAGCAGTAGAAATGCGGTTTTACAGAAATATGTTGAGAATATCAATAAACGACAAACTTACAGAAAAAAAATTGAGAAGATATTTTTTACTTAAGATCAGAAAAAATAAATTTGATATCTCTAGCGTACATAATGGGGAAAGTATGCTCGGAAAAAATCATCCACACAGAACATATTGTAAGCAAGAGGGACAGATGAAATCAGCTCATAACAAAGTTATTAGGTTGGTGCAAAAATAATGTCGGTTTTTGACGTTAAAAACTACGTCAAAAACGATATTATTTTGCACCAACCTAATATTAGTTGGTGCAAAAATAATGTCGTTTTCTCACATATGTTACTATGTGAGAAAACGACATTATTTTTGCACCAACCCAATAACTAGCTTGAGTAAATGGATGGCAGAGCCGGGTTGAGGAGACATTTTATTTTTTTATAAGTATTTCACCCCAAGCAAGGCGGGATGCCACTAGCACGCAAGCGGTTACAGAGTGGGAGCAAGGGTAAAGAGGCGCGATGGAGGAAACGATGAAGAGAAGGACAGGAAATAGGTCAGGGCATCTGGAGATGTCAATTGACATTATATTTGCATATTTGGAGCTATCAGGGAAATAAGTAATAGGAAGGAAATTCCACAGACGAGAGGTGCGAGACATGAAGCTATTGAAATAGAAGAGACGGACACATTTAACCTTTTCGACAGTGAAAGAGTGAGACCGTGATGTCAGCCTAGTAGCACGCTTAAATTCATGCAGTCTGGCAACCAGCGAAAGTAGTCCGTCGGAGCAGTTACCCTGAAAGTATTTGTTTATTTGTTGAAAAGAAGGGAGGCGACGGTACGTCTGTTAGAGAGCGACTGAAGACTTGATGCCGATCAGGACAAACCAAATCCGTCCCTGGATATTGTCGAGGATGGCAGCAGTATTCCATGCAAGGGCGAATGGTTGATTTGTAGTTTTGAAGGATGGACTCGGACGAGAAAATTGTGGAGAGTCATGATTGCTAACCATCCACATAGAATAATTTGAAGTAATCCTGATCAATCGCTACGTTTTAATTCAAGTAAAAACTCTACCTTTTGACTGAAGTGTTTACCTTTTCACGCACAGAGACCGACGAATACTTTAACTTTTGTATCACGTACAGACCCGTGGATTGTTTGCCTTCTGGCGAAAGTAGAGGCCTGATATGAGCATGACAAGGTAGTTGTCCTTGTAGAAAATAGGATTGAAATACAGAGTTCAAATTTCAGCCAATAATGTTGCGTTTACATTGGCACAAATATGCTTGGAAAAAAATATGGATCAATCCTCACCCTCTGTTATGAACTAAATAGCAGTGTATGATGTCTGTCAGGAAAATTTAATTCCAAAAACGTGTACGTGACAACTATTTGCGGAAGAGATTTGCCTTTTAACAAAAATATTTTATTTGATTGATTCGTTTCTCGGGTTTATCATGACATTGCAGGTTTTTTTAACCGTTTGAGCCCTGGGTTCCTGAACAATTTAAACCCTTCTGCCTGAGTTTACCCACTGTTCAACCGGTGGCTTGGTATTAAGTCATTTTTGTCTACCACTGTTCAAACAGTGGCTGGGCCTTACATAATTTTTATTTAATGTTTCAGGGTAGATATAAAAATAGTTACAGAAAAAGTTAAGCCTTTAACTTAGCAGTGGGGGAGTATGTTTACATGCCTTCACTTTATTGCCAGAATCCTTTCTTTCTGTGCCAGTCTAACCAGTAAGTGCTGCCTCTCTTGATACGCAAGAGGCGGTGGCGTGTTGTTCAACGGACTGAAGACTTCACAGCCTGGACAAGATAGTCTTTGTAGGCCACAGCTAAGTTTTTCTGCTTGATTTTTTTGCATTTATAAGAGCACACAGCAGAGAAGTTTTAATGGGGGCATCTTATATCTCTTGGCGTTTGAGGCAGACATTTTGGAGGCGTTCCAGAACATCAGCATAGAATAACTGCCTGTGGACTGCAGCTGGCCGGAATGCACCCACCAGATCACAGAGGAACTTTCTGAAACTCAGTGATTTGTCATTGGAAAGGCTAACTGGAAGAACACAATGGCAAAACACGACGCAAGTGTTTACCCACCGTTAAACCCGTGGCTGAGAATTAAGTCATTTTTCTACCACCAGTAAAACGGTGGTCAGAGCTCAAAGGTTAATCACCACCGAGAACCTTTTAAACCTAAAATCAAGATGGATGATCCTGACCACCAGAAGAGCAACACTCAAAACCTCCTTGCTCCTCCGTGTCCCACTGACATGATATCGGCTCAATTGCTATGACCGTCGATATGAATGTTGATTTCCTGGACCTGACAAATTTATGTAGTTGGTATGTAATATTTCATTGCATATATTTCTTTGTGCGCCAGTCTACCGAGTAAGTGCTGCCTCTCTTGTTGCGCAAGAAGCCCTGGTATGTTGTGCAGCGGACTGAAAACATCACATCCTTTACAGGTTAGTCTTTGTAGGCCACAGCTGGGTTATTCTGCTTGAATCTATTGTATTAATAAGAACACAGAGCACAGAGGTTGTTAGTGGAAGCATCTTCTGGTATGCTGTGCAGCGGACTGAAAACATCACATCCTTAACAGGATAGTCTTTGTAGGCCATTGCTGGGTTTTTCTGCTTGAATCTATTGTATTAATATGAACACAGGGCACAGAGGTTGTTAGCGGAAGCATCTTCTGGTATGCTGTGCAGCGGACTGAAAACATCACATCGTTAAAAGGATAGTCTTTGTAGGCCGCAGCTGGGTTTTTCTGCTTGAATTTATTCTATTTTTAAGAGCACACAGCACAGAGGTTGTTAGTGAAGGCATATTCTAGTATCTCTGGGAGGTGGAGGCCTACATTTTGCAGGCGTTCCAGAGCATCAGCATAAAATAACCTCCTGTGCGCTGCAGCTGGTCCGAATTCACCCACCAAATCACACAGTATAGATCTAGGAAATGTCTGGAGGCCTTGGCTTGCTGGGGAAAAGTTACCTGGAAAAATACAAGAGCAAAAAAACGAAGCAAGCGTTTGCCAACTGTTCAGCCAGTGGCCAGGTATTAAGTCATTATCTCTACCATCGGTAAAACGGTCGTCAGAGCTCAAAAGGTTCAAACCAGAAAAATGTTTTACATTTTAAGATTTTTTTGAGCGGGAGGGTATAGTAATGATTTAGTGATACAAGACCTACCAATTGATCGATAGGTGGGAAAGAGAAAAAGTTTCATTAATTCAACTCATTCAATATTTCCGTGCTAATTTCCTCGAGAGCATTTTTAGATTTTTCCCGGGTCAACGCACGAACGTCCCACTGCTAGCATAGTCCCGGTAGCTGTTCTACTAACTGTTTATGAGAACTTTCAAACATCGCTCCTTTTTAAGTGTTTTATTATAAATTGCTAACGTTTAGTCATACTCACGGTGGCTCCAACGACTACAAGAAATGCTTCAAATGGTAACATCATCTCTAACAGATTACACTATTTAATGTTTCTTTGAAGACATCAGTACATGAATTTTGGAGACATATAAGCCTAGCCTCATTTAACATTTTTTTTACCAGTGCTCATATTACAATTTTGTTGTTATTATTGTCTTGCTCTAGGTATTATGGTTCATATATTGTATTCATATCTATGCCTTTTCGGCTTAAGAAATTCCATAGGTTGCTGTCCTTAAGAAAACGTGGTCCAATGCATAAAAAAAGTTCGTCGAATGCAGTGACTAGCCCCAAACCTTGTAAGTTCAATACCTGGCTACAGCTAAAGTGAAGAAAAACTTGGGTAGTTGAGATATATGTCTTACTGAAACATCCGGAAAGGACACGTGGAACTAGAACAATCTAGATTTGGTAGGCGAAATAAAGGGCCCGGTTCGAAATTCCAAACACCTGAAGACTATATATATATATATATATATATATATATATATATATAAATATGTATGTATTGTTATCCAAAGACTGTTCCACTGTATCGCAACTCATCAGTGTGATTAGACGTCCGGTTGCCTATAGCTAGAATCGAAACCCGACTGAATTGGCGTCAGCCGGGGATTATACCACTATGCTGTGGGCAGGGATTAAGGTGAATTTAAGCGTATTTATTTTTAGATAAACTCACAGTGACTCGATTCGATTTACCGATAATTCTTGCATCAACGATTCTCAGAGTGATTCTTTAAAAAAAGACAATATTTATAAATGTAAAAGACAATAGGAAAACTGTAATATTAGCGGACACGTTTCTTCCAATGTTGACTTTTTCAAGGCAAAAACGAAATGAATTTATTAAAACAAATCATGTTTTTGTTTTCCACGTCAACAAATAGGAAAAATATGTCTTTTTCTGCAGGTTACCACTGATAATTATTTTTTTTTTTTCATATTTGTCGACATGAAAAATAAAACATGTACACGCACACAGAGATGTTTTAATAAATGCATTCATATATATATATATATATATATATATATATATATATATATATATATATATATATATATATATCCCAAGGAAGACTCCATCCTCTTGAAACGACACAGAGATGCTAGGCTAAAAATAGGTCAGAGAGCATAAGGATAAAAAATATTCGTTTTAGGAAAAAGTACTATGGACAGATGAAACTAAAATAGAGTTGTTTGGTCATAATTATCGAAATGATGTGTGGTGGAAGGACGGTGATACCTACTTACCAAAGAACACGTTGCCAACTGTAAAGATTGTTGGTGGCAGTAACATGATCTGGGGATGTTTTTCTGCAAAATGTGTTGGCAGAATATCAATAATAGATTGCAAGATGAATGCCGAAAGCTACCAGAAAATCCTGCAAGACAATTTAATGCGTTCTGTTGAGAGACTTCGGCTACCTCCTGCTTGCTTTTTCCAACTGGATAATGATCCTAAGCATACCGCTAGATCTACAAGGAAATGGTAAGCTGAAAGTAATGTTGATGTCTTGCAATAGCCAAGTCAATCCACAGACTTGAACCCAATCGAGAGTTTATGGCGATATTTCAAAATTCAAATAGGGAAAAGAGCACCAACTAATATCAAGAATTTAAAGACAATATATCAAGAAGAATGCGACAAAATACCATTCAATGTGTGCAAATCATTAGTTGAGACGTACAGGAATAGACTGGTAGCTGTTGAACTCAATATAGGATATTCCACAAAGTATTAAATTAAGTTAATATGTTTTTTTGGTACGAATACTTTTTTCATCAGTTAAAATGAAAAAAATGGATTAATTTCTGTTAGAATAAGAATTTATTAAGTTTATTTTTTAATAAAATGTATTTTTACACATAAAATGTATCAAAATTTGTTTTAGTTAAGGCTTTTATATTTATAAAAATAAAATTTTTCATGTGTACGAATATTTATTTCCCCCACTGTGTGTGCGTGTATATATATATATATATATATATATATATATATATATATATTGGTAGCAAAATCAACTACAGTGGAACTTTAGATGATGAAATAATTCATCGGATTGCTAAGGCTACCAGTGCTTTCGGTAAACTTCGCCATCGCTGGTGGAATGGGCGGTGTATTCAACTGGATACGAAAATTCGGGTTTACAGACGGCTGTACTTGCTATCTTTTTGTACGTGCACACCATACAGGCACAATATACTCCAGCTGTATATTTTTCATGAAAGCTGCCTGCGTGCACTCTGTGGATTTAACCTTCAAAGTACGACATCTAACCTAGATCTGTTTAACAGGTGTAATATTGGAGGAATCGAGACTTTTCTCATACTGTCTCAGTTACGGTGGGCTGGTCCTGTCTTTAGAATATCTGATGACAGGATATCCAAGATCCTAATGTACAGCCAGTTAGATAAGGCCTACAGGAATGTAGGAATGTAGCTTTCAATATACCACATAACACCCATGAGCGCTTAGCTTTGGAACGGGTAAAATGGAGATCAACGTATTTTGGTGGATTCAGCAGTTTTCAATCTGCTTGTCTGAATCATCTTCAAGAAGCAAGAGCAAGATCGAAAAGGTTAGCCAATCTAAGAGTGATCTTATCTCAAAATCTTCACTCTTACGCCATAGGTGGCCTTTTTTGTAAATCACTAGCGGGTCTTAAATGCCACTTAAGATTATCGCACAAACTTTCAAAACTGAATCAATAAGTTCGCGGATCCTCATACGTCGAAACTGACGGGAGAATACATTATTATTACTATTATTATTTGCATAAAGATATATATATATATATATATATATATATATATATATATACATATATATATATATACTTGCATAAAGAAATATATGTGTGTGTGTGTGTGTGTGTGTGTGTAGACGCACTTAGGAGCTGTGAGCCCCCAAAATAATTTATTCGGTCGAGCACTATTGGGAGAAAAGCGCGAATTTTTAAACAGTGATTATTATTGATGCTAATGCAAGACTTTCCAACCGGATGGAGTTCTCTCGGTTACGGGTGTGTTTATGAAAAATAAATACGTAAAAATTCGCCTATATAAATGTATTTTTTGTTACAAATATATTTTTGTTACCTTACAAATTTGGTCTCTTTAATATCAACGTCTATGTTCCAAATTAAAATTATTTTTCCAGTAACCTGTATCTCAATGCCTCCGTTAATGAGTGTTGAAACAGCAAGAGATCCTCATATCATATCCTCCTTCAAGATAGAACAAGTCCTTAATGAAAATGAAAGCTATGGCTGGTTCCGAAAGACACTTCAAAGCTTAATTATTACCCAGTTTATCGAATTGGAAAGCTCTCAACTGCGATGCGTAATAAATATATCTTTACTGAAGTGGTATCCACTGGAGATGTAGTCAGTTTTTGGGTTTTTTTTTTTTCAATCTATCTATCCAACATAAATTATTCAAAGGCATCTAATGCGGTACGAAACTAAGAACTGTTTCAAAAGTCTCTTCAAAAAGTAATTACGTATTTCACTTGAACATGCAAAGACAGACACAATGTAGTAAACGGTGGTTAAAATTAGTACATCAGACTGCTATACAAGAGTATATCCTTGATAATGCATTTACAGGTCAGCCACATCGAGTATTATGAATTATAAAACTTATAACAGCTCCGAAAATATAAAGGCTATCACTGAAAATAATAGCATGCAGACGTAAGTGAATTATAAACGGAGTACATCTTCTTCTTCTTCTTCTTCTTCTTCTTCTTTTATATACCATGTTCAATTAGGGCTTTGATAATCACGGCTCTCCCAAATTTCCTTTTGTAACTCTTAATAAATTTTATCGTTTTGAAATCTCTCCTAATCCCTCTCCTGCCAACCATTTATTCAGTAGCGTTCTTTTTCTTTTATGTGTCGTGACCCTTGAGGATGTTGACGATCAAGGCTCTCCACAATTTCCTGTTTTTGTAGTTTTCAGTAAATTAGGTCTTTTTTTTTTCATCTCCCCTAATCCCTGTTCTGTTAAACGTTTAGTCAATATCATTCTTTTGTCCTTTTATTTGCCGTATTCATTCAGGATGTGGACGATCATGGCTCTCCACAATTTCCTGTCCTTTGTAGATTTTAGTAAATTTTGTATTTTTCTCATCTGCCCTAATCCCTGTTCTGTCAAACGTTTAGTCAATATCGTTTTTTGTCTTTTTATATGCTGTATTCATTCAGGATGCTGACTATCATGGCTCTCCTCAATTTCCTCTCCTTTGTAACTCTTAGTAAATGTTGTTTTTTGCTATCTCTGCTAATGCCTGATCTTCCACCCATTTCCACAAGCCATTTTGATAGGCTATGTGTTACTGTACATTCTCTCCCATTGCTTTCAATATACCATGTGAGTGTCAAATTTTCTAAGCCCTCTTTCCTCATTATGTATCCTAGTAATTTGAACATTTTATTTCTGATTCTAAATATTACTGTCTTCTTTCTTTCTGTTTCGCCTAAAACTTCATAAAAATATATTTGTACTTAACATCAGGAAGATAGAATTGGTACTGCTAGGGCATATAATGAGGAAATAAGGCTTGGAGAATGTAATACTCAAAGGACAGAGTGATAGAGGAAAACAATGCATAGCCTACATAGGGAGATTGAATACAAGGATGGTAGAACAAGGTTTAGGAGACATAACAAAAATAAATTCATAATAAATTTTCACAAAACTTATTAAGAACGAGAGAGAATAAGAAATTATCGCCATTGTCCAAAATGAACATGACATATAATAACCTTAATCCAAGAATACCCGTCTATTAGGGCGGCTAGCAAATTCTTATTGCAGACGCTTGCCCAGGCGCATTTTGAGTTTGTTCAACACTCAAAGAGCCAACCGGTGTTTTATACTGCAGCTATGCTGAGCAGACCTTGGTTACAGTTTCTGGGAGAGACCGTGTTATATAGCATCATTAACAATCTGAATATATATAAAGTGAACATTGACGTCAACACTCAGAGGCGACAGGCTGTTTCATTCGTTTGGCCTGACGATTGCGTCCAGCATGAAACAGCCTGTCACCTCTGAGTGTTGACTTCAATGTTCACTTACACACTTATACAGTGTAACCCGGATATAAGAGACCCGGATATAAGATAAACCCTGATATAAGAGAGATTTTCTCCGGTCCCAAATTAGAACCGGTGTTAATGTATATAAAATAGACCTAATCCGGATATAAGAGAAACCCAGATATAAGAGACTTATTCTCCGGTCCCGACAACTCTCTTATATCCAGTTACCCTGTATATATATTTACATACGCCCTATCTCTCATATTGAGCACTTTATTTCATAAATATAGCACACGTTATAACTATATGTCTTCATATATATATATATATATATATATATATATATGTGTGTGTGTGTGTATGTATCAGAAACTAGCCCCAAGCAAAGCAGGAGTGCCACTAGCAGATAAGAAGTTACACAGAGTGAGAATGTTTGAGGAAAGGATAAAGAGAAGAACAGGGGTCAATGTCAAAGCGACAGAAGATGCCGATTGACATTACATTTGAATATTCGAAGATTATAATTATCAGGGAAGCAAGTGATAGGATGGGAGTTCCACGGACGGGAAGTGTGAGACATGAACCTATTGGAGTAGAAGACATAGCTCGTCGGAGTAATTTCCATGCAAATTATTTGTTGAAAAGGCAGAGGAAATCTATGAGATAGCGGCTGCAGACGGGATGCCAGAACAGGACCAATCACATTGCATATACGTCTCTGGATTCTCTCTAGGACCTCGAGATGAAAAGCGAATGGTTGATTTGAAGATTTGAAGGATGGACTCCCACGAGAAGAACCTTCTGGCGCGACACAGAGAACCAACTTTCCTTATTGTAGATGGAACTATAGAATCAATTTAGTTGTTCGACTTCAGATCAGTGGTCAGCCCATATATATATATATATATATATATATATATATATATATATATATATATATAATGTCATCCACAGACAGACTGTTTCGCTGTATCACAGCTCATCAGTGCGGCTAGACAACCGGTTGCCTCTAGCTAGAATCGAAACCCGACTGAATTGGTATCAGACGGATATTCTACCACTAAGCTGCCGGCGCACGGTTGGGATGAAGGTGGATTTTTAGCGTATTTATTTTTGGAAACACGCCCAGTGACCGACAGTGACTCAATTCGTCTTGCGAAGAGTCTCGCTATATAGCTATAATGGTCACTGTTTACAAACCCATACCTCAGCCCTAGAGTTGAATTTATGCTCGAAGTCTCCTGGCCTACTTGTGAGCGAGTCTCCTGTTAGCACCTTCTTCTTTCGTGTAATTGTCACATTCACGCAATTTAAGGATAGGGTCCTCTTCATTATCCTCTGCTACAAATAACCATATTGACTTATCCAGTGTGCACCATGTTGGTCAGTCGGGTTACGATGTTGTGCTGTTTTAAACTAACAAAATAATTGCTGATGACAAGTGGGAATAAAAACCAGAGCCTTTTTTCGGAGAAAATCCAATTTTTTATCAAGAACATCTACACAAATGTCATCGACCAAATCTTCGAAAATGCCAACATGCAGATTGACAACTCTGGGTTCAATTCGAGATTCAAACAGGTATCAGCTGAAGGGAGACGGGGCGTGTAATGACAGAAATACATTTGGAATATTTTGAAGGAATTAAATTTTCAACAATATTTTATTTAACTGAGATATTAAAAAATAACATCCTCAATATGATTTCCATCATTTGTGATGCGAAATTCACGCGCTTTGCACGATTTGCGTGAACTCGATGCAGTAACTGCACATTGCCGTCAAGTTTAGCACATTTTCTCTTCATGCATTCAATCAAGTGTGCTGCATCTGTGATTTTTATTTAGTACACCTTCTTCCGTCGCATACCGCAGAAAAAAATCAATTCTTTCGACAAAACCGTGTTTACTCTGTGGAGTTAAAAAAATATAGTTAATGAGATTTTCTAGGTGTCCAGGCATTATGGACATCTTGTACAATATTATAAGATCAAATGCAACAATCAACTAATAAATAGAAAGATTCGTAGAATTTGCGAAAAAGTGCTGTCTCTGATATACAGATCAACCACAACAAACGACACAACCTTGAACATTAAAATTATTAATATTATATATATATATATATATATATATATATATATACAATTAAGTTATAAGGAACTTGGTAAACCGAATTGGTAAATCCAAAGAGGATGAAATCCTGAGAGCTCAATGTTAGGACAGAGGTAATATGTAATGAAAAACAAATCACTTTAATGTACCATTACGATAATTTATTTCACCTAAATCCTTTTTTAAGGATTCAGGATCATCAGGTAAATCTTCCAACAACGAAATAAAAAAAAAAAAAAAAAAAAAAATGTTTTTTTATTTCGTTGTTGGAAGATTTACCTGATGATCCTGAATCCTTAAAAAAGGATTTAGGTGAAATAAATTATCGTAATGGTACATTAAAGTGATTTATATATATATATATATATATATATATATATATATATATATATTGTTGCCGCGTTAAGCAGGTTAAGTTAACCCCTCAAGCAGAAAAAATACGTTATGTATTATAAACGAAGAAATGACAACAAAGGCGAGGATTTCAAAATTCCAGCCAAATTTTATTGAAAAATCTGGCAAAAGTAAGTACAGGAAATTTGGAGTTGTTCAGACGTGACATCGGAGAATGTTAGTCGAAAGATCGTTTGTTTTGGTTGAGGGCTGGCAGTTCAGAAGCAGGCTGGTGGAAAAGGCTGTATCCGAGGTCCTCATTGATGTTCACCCGGAAGAGGACCGCGTCGTCGTTCATGAAAATAGACGATCGTAGTAGGCAGTGCTGAGGTAACCTGTTAGTCCTTAAGAGGACGGTTGCATACGAATGTGGTCTGGTAGTCCTT
The DNA here is from genome assembly GCA_963932145.1 of Acanthosepion lycidas. Classification (NCBI taxonomy): domain Eukaryota; kingdom Metazoa; phylum Mollusca; class Cephalopoda; order Sepiida; family Sepiidae; genus Acanthosepion; species Acanthosepion lycidas. The sequence continues at coordinate 18,607,709 of OZ010591.1, forward strand.
AGAAGGGCTATCGCATATAATGTTGCTTGGGAGTCCTTAAAAGGACTATCGCATAAGTTTCGGCTTAGGCTGCTGCTGCTACTGAAGTTGGCTTGGTATACTGCTGAGTTCGGCAATAAGACTGAGAGCGGCTGGCTTCACTGGTGGTCTCCACCAGTGAAGCCAGCCGCTGCTAGGTTTGAGTTCTTCAGTGGTCAGCGATGAGGGTCGGCCAGGTAAAGGTGAGAGGAGGAGCCCATCGCTTTACTCTGGAGCCGTCTTATTTGATGGAAGAAATCGGCTGTGTTTATTTTGGCCACGGTTAGCATCGTTGCCTGTTTAACAGTATCTTGGTTGTCGACTAAATATTGACTTCCACATTTTGAATGTACACATGGGTTTCATCTGGACACCATGTGTATATAAATTAGTTTTTGGTCATAATTTTTAGTTGTGTATGTTTATCTTTTGTTTTATTTTGCATTTTTCTGTTTCAATTTCTGAAAACGCTTAGTCACCGGAAATTAACGGCTTTCGGGCTGTTTTCGGAGGTGACGCTTTCACATATTTGAGTAGCCGGCAGTAACTTCTGGTCGGGTGTGATAATATATATATATATATATATATATATATATATATATATATATATATATATATATATAATTTAAATTTTCAAAATGTGTACTGTCCAGTTAGTAATATATTCATTACGGTTTTCACCATAACGTATTATATTGATATCCCTTTGTAGGTGTGAGTCTCTTCCGGACTTACGAATGCAAGTTAGCAATTTGATGCAGAAGAATGTGTTTTATCTTCGCATGAGCTTGATGTGTGAAAAGATTATTTCAGATTTGATCAATTTCTATTTCTTCTGAACTTGATATAGGCGACATCTTATCGTTCCAGATCTATGTTACAGAAGAAATATTTTTAATTTCCACAATACAACCAATTAAGGCAGAAGATTTTTCAAAAACAAACAAAAAAATAAATAAATTTTAAAATCATTTACGGATGATGAGCTGAAGGACCATTAATTGTAACATTATGGGTAAATGGTTATTTGAAAAATATTAATGAATTAGGTTAGAAATTAAATAAAAAAAAATAACAGGATTCATTTTCGAACGAGGCTTGAAAGAAGAAATATATACGACTAAACGTTCTACAATGTTATCTTAAATGCATCTTATTTCTGAAATAGCATATAGAAATATCTGAAACATTGGAGATCAGAGGATTCACCAACGTGTGAAAATCCTCATCAGAAAAATAATAATAGACGATTGAAAACAATTATAACTGGGTATAAGGTGATTGATTTGTTTACCGGAGGGTTGCAGCTAAGTAAGATGATGGCGTAATGATAGCGGCTCGAAGTGTGGAATCTGAGATCAGAGTTCGAATGGCAGTCGTATTTAGTACAATCACTTATACATAAATGTTCCGATCAACTCTTTCTCCCTAGTGCATCGACTACATGAATCTTAGCGTGCTACTAGATTGGCAACTAGATGTCACAATTTTACTATTGAACTAGCTTGATTCTATTCAAATCTATTCTATTCTATTCACATCTGTTCTATTCTATTCTAATCTATTGTATTCTATTATATTCTAATTTATTCTAATCTAATCTAATCTAATCTAATCTATTCTATTCTATTCTATACTAATCTTTTCTAGTGTTTTCGAAGAGTAAATTTTTACATGTCGAACAGATCAGACATAGTTATTTCGTGCACCGAAGAAATTCCTCCCCAGTCGAGGTGATAAAGCGACTCAACTGTCTAGTTAAAAATGAACACGTCGTCGGGTTTAATAAAGTAGTAAGTCAAAATACTTTTTGTTGAATTTCTCATTTTACCTCCGCATCCCTAAAAAAATTTGACAACCGACTGGAAGAAGACAGCCGAGAGAGGAGAATGCAGCTTTGTTGTGGAATTGACCCAGTCAACCCAAAGAGAACCCTCGTGCGAAGCGGGTATACAACATACATTCTCCTGTTTTTTTTTTTTTTATTGAAACCAAAAATGAATTATAAATTACTGAATATATTAGATCATAGATTCATCATTTAACTTTTTTATTGATCGTTTTCTCCGTCTGTGACAGATTGGTCAATCACGTTAAATATTTTTCGTCACAGATGGCGATGTTGGGTGGCTATATTCAATAAGAGAGTTCGAGTTTGGATTCGTGGTATTGCATTAAATTTTTAAGTTGGCGTTTGAGATGATAAATAACGACGCAAAAAACTTTTTTTTTATAAATCCTTACCGTTTAAATGAGTTTAAATATAAGGTTTGAGTTCAAAAGCCAAATTAACTTTCACTTTCAGTTTAGAAAGTTATGTTTGTGTTTGTTCGTTTAACTGTATTCCAACAACTTATGGGTCATTTAATGCAGAAATTTAATTTTTTGGGAAGCGGTTGTAATTTCGTTTACAAAAATGTTTTGCTGGTAATATACACTATAGTTCAAAGAATTATCATGTGTTGAACTTGACAGAAAAGTGAAGAAAAATTAAACAGTGCTCTTAAAGTTATTGGAAAAAGAATGGAATCATTTATCAAACTAATAAAAGTTTTGCAACGAATGCCAAACACACATGCTGCAGTAATCAACGCAAAAGGAGGATATTTTGCGAGAGCAGAATTTAATATGAAATATTTTTAACCATTTATAATCATTTTCTCTTATTGAAATTAAAAACAACTAATTTTGAGGCCAAATTAAAAAAAAAAGATACTAGGGTTTGCCTCAAACTTTTGAAATCTAGTATGTATTGCTGGTATTTTTTAGTATGAAAATGTATTACTGTTATTTTTACTATAACATTTTTTATACTTCCATAGTTTTGCGTCTAGTTGACAGGTTAATTATTTGTCCATAGTTGAGGCCCTAACAGGTACTATAGCTACAACCCCGGGTGAGGCTGGGGTCTGGAAATAAAAGCAATTAAGTTGAAGTTTAACTCTCCTCAAAACGTCTTGATGCCGGTTGTAGTTAATCGTCATACCTAAGACGGTAGAAAAGTATCAAACCAATAACAATGCAGAACAGTGAGGATATATCCTTCTTTTATACATATCAATATATTAACAGACCTTTAAAAACTTAGGTCTGTTTTTGTTAGTTTTCTTTATAAGATTTCAAGTTATCAGATATGAGTTTCAGCGTATTGATATATCTTTTGTTGGTACAGGTTCTTTCTAAGATATTCCACAGAAGAAGAAACTTTATACTGTCGAGAGCATTGGTGTCATCTATAAAGGCAATATATATGGGATTATTGAATTCTAGATTTTCTTTCAGTTATCTGTTCGATGGTTGGTATGCGGCTTGACGTTAAGGAAATGATGGACAGAGGTCAGTTTTTGATATGCACAGCAAGGATACACCAAAAAAGCTTAGTTCTTCTATTTCCATGAATCATGACCCTTAATGATCATGACACTCCCTAATTTTCCTGTTCTCTCCCAAACCCTATTCTGATATCCATTTGCTCAAAAGTCGCTAAGTAGGATTTGCGTTGTTTTTCTGTATCCCTCTTACCTTCGATTTGTCCTGTGACCTGGGAGTTTCAGATTTCCAAGCCTCCAGTAAGACATTTATGACATATACAAAACTCAGATACACGTATCAACGCACAAATAACATAAGAAATACAACATATATTGGTACAAAAGTAATATAAAATGTACAGAATGACCTATAAAAAGACAGTTAATTCAGAAAGACGTAAGACATCCGTTGCAAACTGGTGACGACCGATTTGACTGAATTCAGGAAGAATTTCTCCACATTTCGTCAATCTCAATGTCGGATGTTCTTCTTTGGAAAGTACGATAACTTGACCCTTAAAATTATTGGGTTATGTAGCAATACGTGAAGAGCAGATGAAAGACGATAGTTGTCGACTAATAGCGTTTAAATGACGAATCACAACATCGAAAAGAAATTAATCAATCATAAAAGAACCAATCAGAGTTAAGTAATTATGCGCGAGTAGAATAATTATTCAAGATTATGAATATTCAATAGATTTATTCAAATATTATTCACGGTCAATTATTCCTGAAAGATAAAAGATTGATAATAAATTTGCCGCTTTTTCTCTGGGCACCATTTAGTATTTCGTAACAAATACAAAATGATACAGACTTATGAGTTTGTATCTATGTGCCTTCTTAACTGGTCTATTCAACCTTTTACAGTGAAGGGGAGTCTATGGGAATTCGAAGTGCTACCTGGATTCATTATCAGTGCTGGACACAATTTTAACGGCATTAAATGTGCAAAGGGCGTAGTGTTGATGGCAGACACAGTAAAAAAACAAAAAACAACAGGAATGCCTACAGAAAGTATTAAAAGAAAGCGTGAAGAAAGAACTAAATGTCAGTTGCAAGGAGAAATCACACATTGTTTTCAGAAAAAAGAAACAGCCCAAGAGTCAAGTACAAAAATGTATTTATCTATAAAGTGCATTATTTACATCATTGCGTCCTGTCACTGAATCTAACAAACGTCTTTATCCACTGTGCCATGTGTCCTTGACGAAGAGCGTGAGTTCACTACTCGGTTAAGGCAGTGGAGAACTGATAACTGGAATCCATTAAACATGGCACGTGGAACTAGAACAGTCTACCCCTGTGAGCGCAATAAAGGGTTCAGTTCGACATCCTAACCTCCTGAAGAAAGCCATATTTATTACAACGTTTCGGCCTTTGAGTATAGGTCTATATTTCTGAGTGAGGTATTATGTACACTATTTACATTATTCGTAATATTGTCCTCATCTTTATCGCCATATTTATTACAACGTTTCAAGGACACATGGTACAGCGGATAAAGGCGTTAGTTAGATCCAGTAACAGGACCCAAAGAGTGTGAATTCAATACCCGGTTAAGGCAATTGAGAAATTTGAGAGGGAAATTAACAGGAGATAACTGATAATTGACATCTGTTAGACATAGCACGTAGAACTAAAACAGTCTACCCCAGTGAGCGAAATAAAGTGTTCTGTTCGACATTCATACCACCTGGATAAGTCTGGAGCGTACAACGGCCGAAACGTTGTAATAAATACTGCGATGAGGATGATAATGTAAATAATGTACAGACTTTGTAGTAGAGAAAATTATGAGGGAATGATCGCCCACATCTAGAATGGTCACGGTAGATAAAATGCGAACTGCAATAATTAAATAAGCTAATCATATGACACATTTTAAACGATATAACCAAATAGAAACTGTAATAAACTTTAAAAAAATAATTAAATGTGTATTTTGAGAAGTTAGCATCACGGATTGAGGAATCGGAGAGAAGAGTTCGAATCCCAGTCGAGTTCATTACATTCACTTACGTGCTAATAATTTTGGAAAAGATATGAATTAATCGTTTCTTTGGTAGCAGCCAGTCTAAGAGAAGGAAATCCCTGAACTCAAACCAAATCGTTGCTTTCTTATCTGCCTTTATGCCAAAGGCTAGTAAATGTAACTTCAAAACAAATTGACCTTTGTGATGAGGGGCGGGTTAACAAATTCACCTTTGAGATGAGAGGTGGGATAAAAAATTCACCTTTGATATGAGGGGTTGGTAACAAATTCACCTTTGACATGAGGGGTGGGGTAATAAATTCACCTTTGAGATAAGGAGTGGGGTAACAAATTCACCTTTGAGATGAGGGGCGGGTTAACAAAATCACCTTTTAGATGAGGCGTGGGGTAACAAATTGACATTTGAGATGAGGATAGGGGTAACAAATTCACATTTGAGATGAGAGTAGCGGTAACAAATTCACCTTTGAGATGAGGGGTCGGGTAAAAAATTCACCTTTGAGATGAGGGGCGGGTTAACAAATTCCACTTTGAGATGAGGGGTGGGTAACAAATTCACATTTGAGACGAGGGGTGGGGTGACAAATTCACATTTGAGATGAGGGTTGCGGTAACAAATTGATCTTTGAGATGAGGCACGGGGTAAAAAATTCACCTTTGAGATGAGGGGATGGGTAACAAATTCACCTTTTAGATGAGGGGAGGGTTTACAAATTCACCTTTGAGATGAGGCGTGGGGTAAGAAATTCACATTTGAGTGAGGGTAGGGGTAACAAATTCACATTTGAGATGAGGGGTGGGGTAACAAATTCACCTTTGAGATGAGGGGTTGGTAACAAATTCACATTTGAGACGAGGGTGTGGGTAACAAATTCACATTTGAGATGAGGGTTGCGGTAACAAATTCACCTTTGAGAGGAGTGGTGGCGTAACAAATTCACATTTGATATGAGTGGTGGCGTAACAAATTCACATTTGAGATGAGGTGTGGGGTAACAAATTCACCTTTGAGATGAGGGGAAGGGTAACAAATTCACCTTTGAGATGAGGGGTGGGGTACCGAATTCATCTTTGAGATGAGGGGTGGGGTAACTAATTCACCTTTGAGATGAGGGGCGAGGTAACAAATTCACATTTGAGATGAGGGGTGGGGTAACAAATTCACCTTTGACATTAGGTGTGGGGTAACAAATTCACCTTTGAGATGAGGGGTGGGGTAACAAATTCACCTTTGATATGAGGGGTGGGGCAACAAATTCACCTCTGTGATGAGTGGTGGGGTAACTAATTCACCTTTGAGATGAGAGGTGGGGTAAAAAATTCACCTTTGAGATGAGGGGTGTGGTAACAAATTCACCTTTGAGGTTAGGGATGGGGTAAACTCAACATGCCTGGTGCAAAAGGAAACTAAATCATTGCACTATTCTGCTTTAAATGTCACCATGAACGAGAATTGCGAGATGGAGTGTGATGATTGCTACAGCGGCTCTAAAAGCGCTAATTGAATAAAATTAATCAATAATGTTATTATATACTTAAAAGCAAATATTTTCTAAAAGGATATGGATTGACGACGTTGGATTTTATATGATAATATTCAGTCTATAATTGATGATTTATTCTGAGAGATCATTATGGGCGATTTCAGTAGGTAACGTTCCCGTCTCCACTAGGCAAACGCACACTTAGTAATGCAAAAATTCCGAAGAGAATTTCTTGCTCATGTTTACACAAGATATAATCTTAAAAACCATGCTTCGGAAGAAAAATCCTTATAATTGGATTACATCTGATGGAAGAACTAAGAACCAAATAGATTTCATCCGCACACAGAAAAAATAAGTTTGGTTGCATCTTCTTGATAACACTGTTCACTGGTATATACAGGGTGTGATTGGTAAATTGTCGCCATTTTGGGTTTGTAATTTCGCGTATATGCGATGATTTTTTTTTTCTTAATTGAACAGAATGGTCGGGTCAGTTGGGAACCGTTTGCGTGAAAAAGGGCACTATGACGCAATTCACTCCACCAGAAATATTTGAAACGGCTTGGTGTACGCTTTGGCATTCGCCCGGAAGCTCCAATACGAACATTTTAGGTTGATTGGGTGTTTGGACAGTCAGAGGACTCGGAAAAAGTTGGATGAGACTAATAGTGATTACGAAGGTAGCGCAGCTCGGAAAACTCTGAAAAGAAAAAAAAACAAGAATATGTTGATTAGGGCCTCATACTCGACACAGAGGTAGGTCTACATCAAGCGTCATGAAGAGGTAGGTTTGACCTGCCTCAATAGGGTGGTTACAAGAAGACCATATGTCTGGCAACAGGACTCTGCACCATGCCACATAAGAAGGAGAATTCAGTCATTGTTGTCAGACAATTTCTGCGATCACATTGCCCATTATATCTGACCACCTAACTTCCCAGACTGCAACCCCCTTGATCAATATGTGTCGGGCGCAGTTGACCGAGAGACCAACAAAATTCCTTTTGATACCAAAGATGAACCGAAAGCAAGGATTATGACAGCATTCACCAACTTAAACAAAGAGACCGTCCAGAAGATTCATGGGGACATTCTAAAGTCGTCTTGAGGCCTTGGTTGAAACCAATGAAGATTTTATGGAATAAATTTGCTGTTTAGTATTTCAAGATATTTTTGTATAATATTGGTATGTCGGTGTTATTCTCATTTTTGCGTCATTTAGACGACAATTTACCAATCGCACCTTATATATATATATATATATATATATATATATATATATATATATATATATATATATATCATACATAAGGATCACGTCTGAGAATGAAACATGGAGAGGTGGAGTAATATTTTGTGCTAGTATTCTAATCAGTAATATATGATTATAAAGTTAAACATGTAAAAATTAAATTCATTAAATGGCCGACTAAAAATTAAAATACTGAAAACCTGACATACATAAACAATTATTATCATTAGATTTAACAGGTAAAACATTTACGATTTTCCGATACAAATAATCTGATAAATCTTAATTTTTCAGAAAATATTTGAATAAGCTCATTGTGAGTCCTACGGCAAAAATATATACGTAAAAAATCCCCTGAATATTTGAGCTTAACAACTTATAACAACAAATTTCCTTGTAACACCAAAGATAAACCGAAGGCAATGATTTTATCAGCATTCACCAACTTAAAAAAGAAGAGAGTCCAGAACAGTTGAAGTTGGTTCCGAAATCGTTTGGAGGCTGTAGTTTTTGGCGGTTTTATTAAATTAGTTTACTATTTAATGCTTTAAGATAGTTTCTTCGTGATTTTGCTAAATATATCTTTTAAAATGATATAATGTAATTCTCATTTTGGCGCCATTTAAACGACAATTTGCCCATCGCTCACTATATGATAAGGACGGTAAGGGCGAGGTTTTCTTTGCCAAAGAAACAAAGTTCTCTTCCTAAGTAGACCCATGAACACCTTAAAGACCTTGAGGTTTATCAATGCTTTCAAATAGAAGTGAAAAGGCTTCTTTTTTTTTTAATTTTGATAATGTAACTGTCTCAGAGGACTTGTATGAAAATACCTGTACAGGAATCAGTGACGTTGCCAAGAAAAATCTACCACGAAAAGATTACAATATTCGATGCCAACCCAAACAAAACAGGCTATAGCCAAAAAGCGTAATCTAAATTATCGATTCTCAATTAAAATATATAAGATTGTTTTTTTACATTCTATGTATATTGTTACGTGAATAAAAAGTTTTCTGATTTTACACTAAGTGGGGATATTGTTGCGCTAAAGCACTATAATGTTGTGACAAAGGTAGAGACGACAAGTTGATATTTGATTCAACATTCCAATAAAGCTTTCATGAGGTAACATATCTCCTAACTAGAACACAATTTGTTTCCGCTGTTGCAAGAAAATTTCGACTGAGCTGGGTAGCCAGTGTTTGCACTGACTCTGATTCAAAGCGAACATGATATAAGTCTGGTTATTTACCTGATATCAAGTTACGTTTTCTTCACGTGTTGTAAGCTTTACATGCAATTAATCAGTGTCTTTTGGCACGTCAGTGTATTTGTAAACTGAGATCGGAGTGATTCGCGATAATTTCGTCTTTACTTCAATTTATTGTTTTTATATTATTATGTTTTTTATTTGTTGTGACATTAAAAAAATCTTCAGTAGAATCTGCTGTTACAGAATACTTAGGCTTCACCGGAATAGTAAACTACTATTCAGAACTATGACGACCTGAAATGAGTGTAGGTGATTTGATCGCTCTGGCTATGCTCTTCTATAGATAGATAGATAGATAGATAGATAGATAGATTTAGAAGAATCAAGATGCCTCGCGGTACGCAGAGTCTTTAGTAAAGAAAAGCGTGGCGATTAGATGATGATAAACAGGGTGATATGTGTCCTCTTCTTCCTAGAAACGATGCTGCGACTATTGTCCCTCATAAAACAGAGGGATACAAAAAGAAAATTTACTGCCATCGGTGCAGTATGTTGCAGCGTTGGGACCTGAAGGATTGAATGCAGACACGTCACGAAAAGCAAAACAGCTCTGACGTCGATAATAAATAGACTGGGTACAAACATACAAAATATATTTTAAGATTAATGTTGTATCTTATCGGAATATATATTACGGTAAATTTCACACCAACAAATCAAGTGCAATTATTAGAAGTACGCGCCCTAACATCTACATCCAGTACAGCAAGCTTGAGAACGTGGATGCTGCACAGATGTTTATTTTGTTTCCCTCTCTAGAAGACCCGGGTGCTACTCGAGGTTGTGGGTTACGTTGAGGATTAGTTTATATGGTTATGATAGGAAGATAACAGTTAACTCTAGACATAACAGATTAATATTGTAGTCATCTTGGAAAAATCATCTCAGGAGCCTGTCCCTCGGAAGAATGGTTTACGGGAAAAAAAGATGTTGAAGTGGAATTTCTCGCTGATTGAACACGGAGAGAATAAGAGATTTATATTTAATTTGTAAACGGTACGGCGGTTCCTAACCGTGAAGATTAGACCAGGCGGAACCAAGCAATGTAGTTCGTCCAAGAACATTCCATGAAGGTGGCAATAGAGGCTCACCACATTCCGCCTGTGAGAGAATGTGGCGAGATGGATGGAAATTTATTTTTTTCCAACAAGGATACGGAGACGCTTTTTAACTATCAAAACGGAAAAGTGTACACTGGTAGGTCCCGCCCAAATATGACAACACTTAGGCCTGATCTGATTCTTGTAAAATTAGAGGATAACATGAGGAGTCAGGTATTTAGTGTAGGGGGGACTATCATTTTACCTATATCTTTAGCGATGAAAGAAATAGATGGATCAAAGACAGGATCAAATATGGAATGGAATCCAAAACAATGATAAAGCAAAGAATAATAAAGAAATGTTTATGAATCTGACATGTTTCACTTTTAATAAAGCTTCATCAGCTTCATATGCAGGAAAATAATGATATTCTGGTATATTTACTTTTGTGCCTGATCTCAATCATGCATCACGTGATTTCGAATCTTTTAAAGCAACAATATATATATATATATATATATATATATATATATATATATATATATATATAATACTAATAGTAATACATGGTTCTTAATAATCTCAGATAGTACAACTTGCAAGTCTATCAAAACAAACTGGTAACCGAGGAAAACAATTCGAAAAAAAAAGGAAAGAACTAGAAATATCTGAACAGGGCGAAACAAATCGTCTAGTGCCTTAATTTTTAGTCCAAAGAAAAAAACCAAGCCAGTAATAAAGCTAAATCATGGAGTGCTCAATACGCTAAGTAGAGCTGGGATCAATAAAATAAATCCTAAAGAGCCAGGACCCACCTACCTAGGTTTCACCTAAACGGATCTTAACGGTAATTAGGCTAAAGAATAAATGACACGAAAGAATATTTATTGATAAAACCACTAAAAACTAATTGCCCTAAAACCTTGAGACAGAAGATACAGAAAGAAAAAAAAAGAGAGACTCTATTCTAATAACCAGGATTTGCTATGCCTACACTTATTTAGAATCTCAGATCTTTGATTTAATAAATTATTAGGTTCATTGTAGGTGGCTATTGCTAATTTTTTTCTACATACATAATAAGTAAAATATCACTATAAATTTTATTTTAGATACTCATATTTTAGAGTAGATGGTTCGTATATTTTTTTATTTTATTCTTATAGACTTCAAGGATTTGCCTTTTATAAAACCCTATTCGGCTTTGTCTGATCGGCGACGCACTCTGGGTCTGAGTAGGCCGAGTACAAAGTAATAGGGTATTTTCAATCCGGAGAGCACATATTTGTAGTCGTTAATAATATTCAATCTCACTTCTGTATTTGAAGCAACCAGAAAATAACCCCACATTTGATACATACAAAAATATCCATATGTATACCACTATGACAACGCGATTTAAAGCATTTTACGTATATTATTGTCTCAGCTAAATTATTCAGAAATATGTACACGCACACACACACACACACAAACATATATATATATATATATATATATATATATATATATATATATATATAATCACATACTAACCTGTTTCGCTGTAACATATCTCTCATTGTGGTATACATTCGATTGCTTAAAGTCGGAATTGAACTCGACCTACACACAAACATATATATATATATATATATATATGTGTGTGTGTGTGTGTGTGTGTGTGTGTATGTGTGGGTGTATGCGCGCGCGCGTATGTGTGTTCCTGAGTATGTATTATGCCTGAGGAGTGGATTCGATGCTTAATACGTGCCCCATACTTTCAGTCTGGTACCACATCTAAGCTATACTTAGAAAATAATTATACCTTCATACATACTCACGTATATATATATATATATATATATATGTATATATATATATATGTGTGTGTGTGTGTGTGTGTGTGTCTGTGTGTCTGTTTGTGTGTGTGTGTGTGTGTGTCTGTGTGCATGCATGCATTCATACGCGATGCGAAATGGAGTTGTCGATTTTGCGAAATAAAATATTACCATGGGTCTCTGAAGTCTCCGATTTGTTAATTAATGGGTCATCTCGTAAGGGGCACCTAGTGTGAATCGAATCCACTACTCAGTCATAATTGTGACAAGTTGGTTAACCATTACATCACGTCGCCCTGCCCAATCTATGCATGTGTGTATGTATTGAAAATAAAGAATGAACCAAAGACAGAAAGTAAGATAAAGAAAAAGAAAAACGAATAAAACATATTTACTCTTGCTTACATACCATCTTTTTTATATATTCTTATTGCATATACAACAGATAATTTTAGTTGCTATTAGACTGTATGATCAGAGCCTGAAAACAAATTTTACATGATAAACTATCCTGATAACATCCGCGCCATCTATCTGGATTTGTTGTCTGACTAATGGAAAAAAATTGTGTGCGTGAGTGTATAGGAGTTTGTTCTCACACGCTTCTTTTGTTTTTCGGTGAGCGAAAGTAGGAAACCGGGGAAAATAATAATTCTAAAACAAATATAAACTCTAAACTTGAAAACTAAAAAGAACAAAAAATCGCTTGATTCTGCCTTATTTATAACAGGTCTATATCTGCTGACAAGCAACTAAGAAAACAGACGAAAAGGAAATGATCTTTGGAGTTTTTTGTTTTTTTAAATAGATTGAAAGGAAAGGAAGCCATGATGGAATATGGCCGACATATGTTGTCTGCTGAATCAATTTGTTCATAAAATAAACGCTAATGGCAACAAATATAACATTTTAAAAAACTTATAATTTCCTTTGATAAAACTGCAAACTATGTTTATTTGGCCGTCCCCACGGTAATCATGTTTACCAGGCGAAGAAGTCGCAATGTATGTCATATTAGTATTGTACATCATTTATTTATTATTTGTCTTATAGACTGACATTTTCCTGCCATGAATAAGGTGATCGTAGGACAACCATTTCCTTTGAATTTCCTCTGCTTCTAATAATTGCCATGTCAGTTCAGGACGTGGAGGGTCGTGGCTCTTCACAATTTCCCTGTATTTCAAAGTTTGTACTTTTTCTATATTTTCTTATATCCATGTTCTAACAGTCATTTGCACAAGCTCGTTAGTTGTGTTATGCGTCGTTTCCATCTGTCCCAGTATGTCATTTGGGTGTTAAATTTTCTCAACCATCTATTCTGGTTAAGTGTCATATAAAGTTCAACCGACTCTTTCTGATTCTACGTAAAAGTAGTTTTTTATTTTTTCCATTTCCCCTAAAATTTTGCGTTGGTCTCATGTTCAGTCCATGGTATTCTCCATATGCTTCTGTAGATAATTTTCTTTGTCTCATGTCCCTTCATCATCTGTGAGGATACTGTCCAGCATTTACTGCCATATAAGAGATTATATATTACAAAACTGTTCAATAGTCGTTTGTTTGTTGTTGTTGTTGTTGTTGTTTTTTTAATAATATTTATGTTTAGTAATGTTTTGTTTAGCTTTTGGAGGCCATATTTGGCGGTTGCAATGCAAATTGGGATTTTAGTGCCAAATCTTGCATTCTCTGTAAAAACACTTCATAGATATTGTGGCCACCAACAATGGATCTCAGCAGGGCATCGTATTCACTAAGTCTCTTTTCATTGTACAGATTAATTAGGTCCGGTGAGAAAGCACACACTTGTCTTACACGACATTCTATTTTTGTATATTTAGGGAATTAATTGCCTATATATATACAGAAGGTTTACCTGCCATTATAGATTCTGAATTATCATTCGGAAATTTGTTAAGGTTACCTAGCATTCCCAACTGTACTTTGTAAAGTTTTCCTGTGTAGTTCATTGGGTTGATTATTTCTTGGCAAGACTATGATGAAGTTAATGAATTGTAGTCGATGGTCTTCATGCATTCTAAAGGGTAATAGGAAAATTACATACAAAGAAACATTCGGAAATCATTGACCAATCATCTAGTGAAACTGTCGGTCCCTATTGTCATACCTCTTACATTTTTCTACATCAACCGGATGCTGACCGCTCGATGACCCAAAGAAGTCTGCGGAAATACGTTTTCTGCCCTTAGGCTCCACGCATACACCCGCTTTAACCGAAATAAAGTCAAGAATTTATTGATTAGTTAGAGCCACCCTCGCTCCAAAAACCAAAACTTTAATTCGAAGCCAAATGATTATATATTCTCTAATTAAAGGTAGCTAAACACAGACCGACTTGAACGGCAATACAGACAAGCTGAGAGACGCGACATATACAAACCTTCATATCTTCTGAGAGAGAAACAACAACGATAGTCATTTACAATGTCTATTTCAATTCTAACTTCACCATTCCCTCTTCCTGTTGCCTTAGTAACAGCAACAGATAAAGTTACTAGTTTTGTATGTCTGTAAATATATCATGCATTTATTTGCCTATATTCAGATTTAGTCTTTTATACTTGATTTTCCGTTTGCCGAACCGACGAAGAAATTTACCTCCACATCAGTAACAACAACAAAAAAGGTTTCCAGGTTATTCATTTCAGCCTTCGCAACAATATTCATAAAATCCTTTTATTAAAACAGATTTTTCAGGAAAATCGATCGCTCAAAGTCCAGTGACGTTTATCTCTCTTTCTAATATTGATGACAATTTCCCTCCAAACTTTTTCTTCAAGTGGATTTGAAAGCTACCGTATATAATCGCGTATCATATGCCATTTGAAAACGTAATTTTGAAGCTAATTTTAAGGTGGTAGCATCATACACGAGATATAAAATTAGCGAATGTACTGCTGGCCCTGGCTGCTCCGTCGACCAAATTATGTATATATTTAGTGTGGTGAAAAAGTGCAGTTGTAGTTAAACATCATTTCGATAAAACTGATGTTTCGACGAAGCACATTCTGATGATTCTTGAATGAACGTTGAAGATGGAAGCCAGAGTATAAATGTTAGAAGCATTACTGAATAATCTTTTTCCTCTCACCATTGCTCAGTTGGGAATACATAGTAGAGCTCACAAAAACGATTTCAAACTTTACTCGTTCTAGCTAATAACTCAAAGTGTTTTTCAGTGACTCTTATGATAAATGGTTTCCAAATGGCTAAATTCCTTAAATGAAAATCTGGAAAAAAAATAAACTCAGTGTTATTTCTTTTAGATACTAAACATATTTTGGAATGGACAATTTTCCAATACTGTTACAAGATTTGGACAACTTTGCTGTTACACTCGGTATAAATATGAATTATTGTAGACTACTATAACATACCTTCGATAATTTTGTATTATTACGATCTATTGTTCTCATCTTAATGAATATAGATGTTATTATAGGAACAACATTTCGACCAAATACCTCTTGGTCATCATTAAATATATATTGATTTGCTGATATGGATTATATGTAAATTATTGGGATATTTTGGCCGTGGGATGTCAGATATTTTTTGTTCCTGTTGAAATTCTCTGTTTGACTTGCCGCAGTGATGCCATCCTATTATTTGCCTTCGTTGAAATTCTTTACTTCCGCGAATTTTTATTGCAAAATATAATTCAACTATCGTTCATAGATTAGAGTAGCTTGATACTAACACGGTATTGTCTGTAAAAAAAGAAGACACGTTATTACATAAGCCAAAACTGCTATAATTAAGGGTGGCTATAAACTTATCATAGCTCACTTTAGAAGTTATTATAGGAACGTTTCGACAAAGTACTCTCCGGTCATTATTAAGTAAATATTGATTTCCTTATGTGGGATATGTGTAGATTATTAGGATATTTGGGCCGTGTGATGTGAATTATATTTTGTTCCTGTTGAATTGGTGATTGACAACCGGATCCAAGAATTCAAAGTAGATGGTACCTGGTCCAAACGTATTGATCGTTTTGAGATCAGAAAATTCTTTAGAAAACATCCAAGCCGTATAGAGAATTAAATAAAAGACAAAACCCCGGAAAGAAAATGTAATGTCTAACGAAATAGAAATAAACCTGTGTTGATAGCTGCTAGAGTAGAGATGCAAGTTTTCTATAGACGCTCGGGGACTATTCAAACATTTTGTGGAATCTCTCTTGCTTACACGATTCAAAAACGAAATACTAGACATTAGATATCAAATGTCTTCTGTTTCGCTCGATATATTTTAGCTTTGGAATAGATGATTAAAAAAAATGTCTACAAGTAGAAAGAAACCACGTCATGAAGCAATGTAAATATCTACATGAGGTTTTGTAACACAACGATTATCGGTAAACTAATCTTGCCTTTTATTTCTGGTTTTGTAAGTTCGATATTCACTTCATGAGCAAATCATTTGGCTGGATAATAAAATAGATTGGTTTGATTTTTAGCTGGTACCCAAGATCCGTTGTTCTATGAGAGAGTGATCATAGCTTAATTAAACTATGATTTTTTTTTTATTTCTAAAAGGAACATCTTCAGTGAAGATATTGGTTTTATTGAGGGAGAGAAAAAATAAGGGAGAGAAAAAATAAGAAAAGTCCAACCAATGTCAGATACCGTTTACATCAAAACTTCACCGATACAGAAACGTTCAACCTTGAAAATCACATATATAACATCATATGTCTTTATATGTTAAGCCTCATTGAAATTTTTATCGCTTTCAGTTTGATATTTATTTATTCAACTCTCCTACATTCTATTAATATTACTTTTCTGAAGAAACGGGATAAGTTGTAGATCTTGGACTTGAATTTTCTGTAAAAGTTTCTAAAATTTCTTTCATTCTTAATCATATATATATATATATATATATATATATATATATATATATATATATATATATATATATATATATATATATATTGTAAGTAATTTGGGGGATTTAGGCTTATAGCAATGAGTCTAGAAGAGAATGCAGAAAGCACTGGACGGTCGTTTCGTCCTATCTGGAACTCAGCAGCAGTGCACACCCACTACTCACTCATTTCCGCAGCGATACTCATCCAAGTATTTAGATAACCTCGGAACAGTTCCCCAAGAACCACGACTGCTTTTTTACCCTTCGCCGCTCCATCGCAGAGCATAAGACGCGTCTAGAAGGTAAACAAGTAATTATTTCTTGGGATTTAGGCTTATAGCAATAAGTCTAGAAGAATCCTCAACAGAATGCAGAAAGCACTGGACGGCTGTCTTGTCCTATCTGGGACTCCAAGGTTATCTGAATACTTGGATGAGTATCCCTGCAAAACTGAGTCAGTAGCACGCTATATTGAATCTAGTTTGTGTCTTCGTTGTCACTGAGTCCCGTGGTATTGTTGGTATTACGTTTATGTTGTATCGGAACGGTCCGGGTTCGATTCTCGGTAGTAGATGCGCACTGCTTATATATATATATATATATATATATATATATATATATGCACACACTTGTGTATCCTGGAACTCAATTTTGAAGCTATTTTTAAGCCGGCGGCATCATACCAAAC
The DNA here is from genome assembly GCA_963932145.1 of Acanthosepion lycidas. Lineage (NCBI taxonomy): Eukaryota > Metazoa > Mollusca > Cephalopoda > Sepiida > Sepiidae > Acanthosepion > Acanthosepion lycidas. The sequence goes on from OZ010591.1 coordinate 18,625,499, forward strand.
TATATATCTATGTACTGTAGTCAAATTAGCTTCAAAAGTAGGTCTTCAAAGCCAATACTATAACATAACCAAACAAGAAAAGCAACTCCCAATCGGAAAAATAGTAAACAAAATAAGAAAAAAAAATGTTTTTAAGCATTACTCCCTGAGCAAGTCGTGAAGCCACTAGGATGTAGGGGGTTACAGAAGATTTGGAGCGAGAGCAGGTAGGAGTGATAGAGGAAAGGATGAGGAGAAGGATAGTGGATAGATCAAGGTAAATGGAGATGTCAATTGACATTACATTTGAATAGTTGGAGATTATAGCTCTCAGGGAGACAGTAATTGGGAAGGGTGTTCCACAGGCGAGAGGTGCGAAGTATGAAGCTATTGGAGTAGAAGAGACGGCTACACTTAAAAGTTTCGACAGTGTAAGGGTGAGAGCCGGATGCCAGCCTCGTAGGGCGCTTGAATTCATGGAGTCTGGGAATCAGTGAAAGCATCTCAGAATACACGAATTATGTAAATAAATAATGTAAGATTACAAATGGACACATAATATTTTGTTTAATTTAATAATAATAGTCAAAAACAAGAAAATTACCGTATATACTTGCGCCTTTTGAAGACCTAATTTCAAAGCTAGATGTATATGTCGTGCAGCATATGAAGCACGAGATATAAAATAAGGCGTATATACTGCTGGCCCTCGCTATGGCGTTGACCAAACTATATATCTATTTGCTGTAATCAAAAGGTATAGTTGCATTTAAAATAAGCATGATTTTGATAAAAATGATGTTTTGTTTAACTCATATTCACATATTAGTATCGCATTACAAAATAGAATCATAATGAATCTGTATCAATTCCATTGTTTACGTTTATAAGAAGTTTAACTCTTTCACGTTTGGTTGTTTATGGCTGTAAGCGTTTATGCAATGAGTATAGCGTTACTAACGATACTTTTATCGTTCTCTTTTGCATGTTTCACTTATTTAACTGGCAGATAGGATCAAGAGATAGAGGAAAAGAGTTTGTTGCAATATGGTTTCTCAAAAATAAGAACTCGCACGATACACATGATATATGATAAAATCATTTTTTATAAGTGAAAATTTGGGGTCCGCACGATACGCAAGATCGCGCGTAACAGGAGTATATGTGGTATATATCATGATTGTAACATTTTTTTCTCTTTTTTTTTCCTCATATTTCTAACACTGAGTAAACCACTGCGTCTTAGTGGCTTTATTGCTTTGTTTGGGGTGAAATGATTAAAAATACTATGTATAAATGTACTATCAATTTTGTTGTTATTAATTAAAATGTTCAGTTAGTGTTTTTTTTTTTAAATTTGTCAACATTGTTTTTTGTGATTTTCTAACGACATTCTATAGAACTAAAAGAATAAGGGTCTATTTTTAAGACCAAAATGGTGAATTCTGGCCATTTTTAGCCAGTAATTTGTCAGTTCTGTAAATTATACCAATTCCTTTAAAATTGAATTCTCAGTCTTCCATGCAAAGATAAGTCTTTGCAATTTCCATTCAGATTCGTGCCGTTTATAGCTGGAGACTTAGAGCAAATATCTTAAAATTCCTAGAACGTTTGCTTCAACCTTGCCTATCCGATGACTCTTTTGAAATATTCCGAATCCACTTTCGAATATTCGAGAGAAGTTCACGTGTAGTAATGTTTAGCAAGGCTCATCTTGATGACTATTACTTCAAAGTAACGAGTTTGATCTCCACCGGGGACCCCCTACAAAGTTCGATATTACGAAACAAAAGAAGACTTGATAAGGCATACAATCAGCCATCATATCTCAGCCTGGATTAATTGTCATTGATGCTGCTCTGTTTGGCTATCACGACAGACTAGTGAGTTCGATCTTCACTGAGTGCCCTATATAATATTTGAAATTAAATAACTCAACAAGGGTTTATGTTTCTTTGAATTTCTGCGATGAACAATTATTTTTATTTTCATTATTTACAAGCACTTTATAAAGGCCGATGGTTAAAACGGCCGAAATGTGATAGCGAAAAGAAAATGAGGATAATATCGCTCATATTATTAGTGTAAATGAATTGTAAATGTTATAAAATAATAGATATAATGGTTGATGAGATTGGTCTGATTGTGAAGAATGTTCCATGATATTAGTCTGCTTGACGATTGCTGTTGAACAGTAAAAAAACTCAGTAAAGGTTGGCATGCCCTAACGTCAATGCAGCAAAAGCAAATTGTGTCAAGAGTTTTATTGGTCCTCATCAGGTTCACCTGATTTGTATTTTTAATTTTTTTTTCATTGGCAAAACAGAAATTGTTGCTTCAAGATTACTTGTTTTTTATGAACTCTTGGTTCTTAAACATCACATTCGCACTAAATACTTATATATATATATATATATATATATATATATATATAATATATATATATATATATATATATATATATATATATATATATATATATATATATTAGGTTGGTGCAAAAATAATGACGTAATAATGTCGTTTTTTGACGTTAAAACGACATTATTACGTCATTATTTTTGCACCAACCTAATATATATATATATATATATATATATATATATATATATATATGCGTGTGTGTGTGTGTGTGGGTGGGTGTGTGAGAGAGAGAGAGAGAGATAGCCAGCCAACATCAGAGAGATATTTCGATCGACCGGTTTTTCAACCTCGTTTAACTTGTTTCATTTTCTTTTCTTGTGATTGAATCTCTCAAACCCCCTAAAGATTGGCTCGTCATTTTCCGGAAGCCTGTCAAATGTTCTTCTGAATTGAGGAGAATCTAATTACTTGTAGATTCACGGAAGCAGTTTCTTCTAACAAGAGATCGGAATTTAAGTAAAAATAATAAAGTTTTGCAAGGGGAGAGAAAAAAAAAAGAAAAGCGGAAAGAAGCAAAGCAATTATAATTTTAAAGCACCTGCTCTTTTTAAATGCAACAAAAAAAAATCTTTTTAAATGAAAAAAATAAATAAATAAATAAAACAAAGCCAGCGCAACAGTTGAATAAAAACAAAAAATCCCTTAATGAACAAGAAATAAAATCTTCCTGCTTCGTTGAAATTAAGCTCTTAAAAAAGCAACGTTTTTTCTTTAAATCTGCGAATAGCTTTTTGATGTTTTCTTTTTTTAATTTGTATTTTTTTATTTGTATTTCTAAAAGTAAGTAAAATTTTAAGTTTAAGATCTAAGTGAATGAAATGCTTCAAATAAAGATAAAATATAGATAAAAAAATAACTTATTTTCTCTTTGTAAGATTTTATAATAGGTAATTGTGATGTCATTGACTGTTATTAAGATCACGTAATTATTTCTAAAATGATAATGAATAAGAACATGTTCTACCATGGCTACTTGTAACCTTAAAAAAATATCTACCCGTTGTTAACACAGGCAAGGAATGGATTGTTAGTTCTCACGCATCCAAAATGAAGCATCTCCCTATCAATCGTCCGAAAGACTTCTTCCTGCCTCCGAGCAGTATAGCTGATACTAACTTCCATGTTGTGCTTTCTGGGGTTTACATTCACTGCTGACGTTAAGCGGAATATTATATTGAATCCATTGACAGATCTGATGCCACATCTGTTGTTAAGAATATCAGTTCGCTGTGTTATACCAGATATTTTTTATCTCCTGAAGTCTACCATTCGCATATGCTTTTAATATTGCTACCACATATTGTCCAGTGCCCCTGCAATTTAGAGATTCTTGATAATATCCAAAGACAAATCAGCTTCAATCACTTCCACACCTCTATAATGTAGCTTCGTTATGATTTTACATAAATATTTTTGTAATAATTTTTCTGATGAACATTCCTCGCCGCTACCTAGACTTTAGGAAATTACACGCATTGATAAGTTGGCGGTTAGGTCACATCATTTTAATGTTGGCGGCTAGGTCTCACCATTTTAACGTTGAACCGTAAGTTCTATGTTAACACTTTCTTCTCTTTGTACTATTCGTTTGTTATTATTCTTTCTACTTAATAATATTTTCTTTTCCTCGTGAGCTGTCACATTCATTAACCGCTTTTGTCTTAGTGGGTTCATTGTATTGCTTGGAACTAAATGATTAACAAAGCATATTTTGGTGTTTTGACATTTTACGGGCAAACTGTAAAATGATGAGAGGTAGCTGCTAATCTAGTACTGCGTAGAAGTTCATAAAAGCAAGTTATGGAACAGAAAAGTTCACAAAAAACACTTACTATACTCATATCAATAGGAAAGGCAACGGGGAGGCACGTTACAAAAGCGGGAAAGGGATTTGTAACGAGATTCCTGGACAGTAACGTTAATATTTCAGGTCCCTCAATGCATATTCACAAAGCAAGAAGCCAAAATAGAGTTCCCTGATTGAGAAATTCGACAGAACAAACTGTTAGCAAACTACTGACGGTTACAGCTAACAAACTGCAAAATGACGAGACCTATGTGCCAATCTAGTACTGCGCTTCAATTCATAAAGTCGAGCCACTAATGAGGAAAGCTCATCAGGACAATTAACCTGAAAATATTTATAGTAAAATCAAAGGGAAGATACGTTACAGGAGTTAGAACGTGACTCAAGCCGAGATGCTAAGTCAACTTCAGTGACTTTGTATATTATTCTTTTGGTTTCATCAAGAATCTCTAAATACATTACAGGAGCATCAGAGCATATGTGACAGCAAACTTTTAATTATTAATTATCCGCTTTTAACGTATGGACTAATGTTCAAATTCTTTTCTCGCAAGAGTATAAGAGAGGCTCACATATTCATGGCAGGTGTGGTGCTTATACAACTTCCTGTCATATGGTTGTCTTGTGCGTTTGCATTATCAAACTTACCTGGATCCACTTCCTGTTTATCTGTCACTGCATCCTCAGATATTTTAGAAGAAACAATTTTTGCACTTGGTGGCTATGAGATCAATTTCTTGATCAGAACTTAGATGAACCTATCTTCTTTGATATTCTCGTGTGACACCGACTGTAAAACATATTTTAGTATCTCTTAAAATGGGGTTAGCATAGATAAATTTCTCTGATATTAAAGACGGTTATATGTGTGTGTTAATTAAACTATTAAATATCAATAACATAGCTGTGTTATATTTTATATATAGTTCAATATTGTCAGTTCCACTTAAGGTGCCAGGGATGAAAGCTCGTTAGATCAGATCCAATGCCTTCTCACTCGCTTGGGGGGAAACCTTTCTTTATTGACCGTGTCTTTAGTAAGGTAGCCGTACTTACTACGCGTGGTCAATTGCTAATTAATGAGGCTATTTAAGACATAGTTGGAGGTTTTGAATTCAAATTTCTCCTTCTGCTAGACGGGTTGCCATCTAAACCAATAGCATCCAGTTTATTCTGCTATGTGCACAAAGCCTTAAGGATTCTTGCTAATATCAGATTTTAAAAGCATTTCAAACACAGAATCTCTTATTTAGGAAATAAATTAATTAGATGTTTAGGTAACTCGACATATATCATTACGTGAACTATCTTTATTCCTAGTCCCAGTAGAAGAAACCACAGAACTTGTGTGTGAAAGAATTCTAAAACAATCTCGACAAATACATAAAGTCACGATGACTTATTTCTTTAAATAAAATGGCCACATCTTAATACGAAAGTAGGTATTTAAATGTAAGTTTTTGACATTTAAACCCCACTACAATACACACTGGAGCGAAAAGAAACTCACTCAGGACATAGCAAAACCGTTGGATCTCATTTCGCTGACTTTATTGATTACTCTACAGATCTGTTACGGAAAACAACTCACATTTTGCAACAAACTTGACAAATACATACAAAATTATGACATCTTCTGTGGTCACCTCCTAGTTGAAAACAACTTAAGTGGAGGAATATGTTTAAAATTGAAAATACAGATCAAACTCATACATGAAAGCACCATAGCATATTATTTCGTTGACTGTATTGGTTACTTCTGAGCGAAGAAAAAAGACAAAAACAAAACACAAAACAATTTCGCCATTTTATCTCATTAACTTTACTAATCTACTTTTTGTATGAATGATTCATTGTAATATAAATTGAACTGCACCACCTATTTGATATATATATATATATATATATATATATATATATATATATATATATATATATATATATAAATGACAAAATATAGTTTAAAGTATGCTATGTTTCTATGTGTTAAAGTCCACAATATCAAGCAATATATAGCGTATGAAAATATACAAGTGTACCTTCTTGTTGGTTGAAATAACTATTCGAATGAAGTAAATTTGGAATTCTAATCCACGTAATTTGAATGCTCTGTTATAATAAGTACATTGAGCTGTTTTTTGTGGATCAGTTTTAATATTTTATATTATTAGAATCCACTTGAATAATATACCAATGGATTATTATCTATCTATCTATCTATCTATATATATATACATATATATATATATATATATATATATATATATATATATATATAATTATTTATTTAAAAATATGATTCCAACACGTTATATAAGAGTTCTCATGTTTCAAATCAAGAGCCGAAAACTTTAATATAATTATTTGAATTAAATTGAATTAAAGTAAGCTCTGTTCCATCTTCAAGCGAAATTTTTTTTGGAATAATTTATTTCTGAAATTTACGTGTTTTAATAGCATATTCATTATTGAAATCAAAATTTCTATGGTAACGGCTAGAGTGGTGATTGTTTAAATAAAAAGGGGTGTAGGGTGTTAATAATTTGTATCAGTATAGAGTTACATTCATAGATGTCAAGTCAGGGTAAGGTTGGGGTGTGTAAATTTAAAACGAAAGATCATTTCGCCCCTACTCGTTTACGTGTCTATGGAGATTTATTTATTTTTTTTATTTTACTTTTTCTGAAAGGGTTTTGTGTATATAAAAAAATCTACCGTAACATTTGTTTTTTGACGACTTCATAAAGGGTTATCTTTTTTGTAGGGTATTTAAACTATTTATTAGGACTATGGATTTTTAAAATTATTTTACTGTTTGTTTTTATGCTAATTATTCAATGCAAAAATTTGAGGATGTCGGGAAAAAACCGTTAACTACTGTCTATTGTTTAATAGATTTTTATTATTTAGAAACTTAATAATGTTTAGTTTTTAATGTAGGCATAAAGGGCATGGGTCATCCCAATTTTTACAAGTTCTAGTTTTCTTTATAATTTTCCATTTTACTTTTGGTGTTTTATTCATTTCCTTCAGATGCCAAAAATATTTAGATAGAGATGTCTGATTCCTTTTATTTATATTGTTGAAAGAGTACTTATGCTGCCTCCATCTGGCTTTAAATTCATTCTTTGTAGACCCAATGTATATCATATTATTATTAGGACTCTCAATGGATGAGATAGTACATTGGTATACCACAGATTTAACGAAGCATTTATTTTCCAATGGGCAGTCTTCTGGGTTTCTACAATCACATAATTTTTCACTGTTTTTGTCTAATTTAAATGTAGGGTTTTTATTAATACTATTCAGGCATGGTGGTTTGTTCAGGATTTTATTATTGTGCTTTTTTATTATATTTTCTAGATTTTCAGTGCAGCTGTAACTCAATTTTAGGGTGTTCTTATTAAATATTTTACTAAGTCTACTATTGGTAGGGAAGTGTTTTTCAATTAAAGCTAGGAATTTCTGTCCTAGCTTAATACTAACCATTTGGTTGAACGGAGGGGTATACCAAATTATTTTTCTTTTCCTGTATATATATATATATATATGTGTGTGTGTGTGTGTGTATGTGTGTGTGTGTGTGAGTGAGTGAGTGTGTGTGTGCGTGTGTGCGCGCACGTGTGTGTGCGCAAGGCCTGTTTGATTAGGATGATTCTGTTGCACTTAATTTTCAAATAAGAAAAATATATACTGGAAATCCTTACTCGAAGACGAATAGAAGCATTTAAGTAATTTCATCTTATGTTAAGGGTTATGGTTTTCTTTTAAATATATTAATGACTTTCGTTAATTTAATTAATTGGATCAATCTTAATTTGCGTATCGATTTATAAATAGATTTTTCTTTTTCTTCATTTATGTTCCTAACGTGTTATTCTGAGAACAAAAAAAACAGTTAATTGGTGTCTTTTGTTTATCGAATTTTTACCTTAGTTTTTCTTTATCGAAACGAATGTTCTCTTTCCTAAGGGTCGGGAGTTTCGAGTATTTCCTTTAGGTATGATTTTCTTTGTTCACATGTCTCTATTGGAGTTATTTTTCTATCTTCCCTTTCAAGGAATACTCTTCCGAGAAAAGACTTAAAAGTACAAACAAAAAATTCGCGATTCTTTGTTTTTTCCTTCTGTTTTTTGCTTTTAGGCTGATGTTGATAGGCTCTTTGCATGTGCAAAATTGGCGGTCCAGTCCGACTGTGATCACATTCAGTGATCTTCATTAAGTTTGCATTTAAAACCCACGAAATCCATCTTTTCTGACGCAAGATGTCTTGACAAAGAACTCGTCACTGGTATGCCGTAATTGTTACGGTGTTATACTAACATCGATACTCTCTTTTTACACCGACGTCGAAACTCTTTTCTTACATTTATGTCTGTTTCATATTACTTCGAAAGGAAATCAGAGTTATATAATAATATGACATCATCATAGACTAAAGTCATATATGGTGATAGTTTGTTTCCACCCGGGGAGGGGGAATTTAACCTATAAATCCCCGTATATTTTAAATAAAAAAAGAAACAATAAAAAGAAAAATAGAAACATTTACATAGAAAGCTAACATTTTAAAATTAGGTCTTTTTCTAAATTTTCAGCACGTATATGCATATTCAAAATTCGATATGTTAAAACAGTTAATCACACATTCAACAACTGAAGCCCCAGGTTAGTACAACCTCCTTGGCTATGGACGTGATTTACTTGAAGAGATCGTTTTTAATCATGGCCTGGATCTCACTAACAAATTTGGGATATCTTTTCTCATCAGAACAATCAGAGTGTCTTTCCCGAACTGCCGTACCTTCGTAATTACTATTAGGTTGGTGCAAAATGTACGTCAAAAAACGATATTATTTTTGCACCAACCTAATATTACACTCTCCTGTTTTATGTATTGTGTACGTATTGAAAGCATTTAATAACTTTATAGTGAATATTTTTAAATGCATCACCTTAAGCTGTTTTCGTTTTATTTTTAAAGAATACGACTGACAATAAAATTCCCATAATCTATAAATAAAATGGTCGGTTCTGTAGAATAACAAGACAATAAACAGCACTTACCAGCGTAAGAGTCCCAGCTAGCGTCCAGCTGGCAGACAAAAATAAAGCAGGTTGTAACTTAATACAAACCCTGCAAACTAACTGATGAATCAAGCTGGTATTTATATAGAAATACCTCCACTCAGGTACCAGCAGCCAATCACAGCTCAAGCAATGGACTATCCCACTTTAGCACAATGAGATGCCCCATTGCACCATAAATAGCTCTCTTCCTCAAGGTTGGATTACTTTTTACCTCAGCTTGCTCCACAACTGAGTGTTTATCTTGATCACGTGATTGTTCGACAGGTTCCTTACAACCCTCCTGTAGATATTCGACTTCTCATGCTTTTCTTCTACATTTACAAGAGTTAGATCAGGTCTAAAATGGTTAACTGCTTCCATATGTGACCTGCCCTGTCTCGACAGGATCCGAAAGAGTTTCCTTTCCTGTAGATGACAAATAATTTTCCATTCTACAAAACCTCACAGTCGAAACGTCACAAGCCTCGCACTGCTTTATCGCTATTTCCATGGAAAAGTGTTCAGACCAAATACGTTTCTTAGTTCTACCAGTTCGAACGTTCATGGCTAAAAGCCGCCATGTTTCGCGTATTGTAGCGAGCCACCTTCATTCGATTCGTATGTCATGTGCGACATGTAAGTTATAATCAAGCAGCTTCTTCCCACGCACCGATGTTCAGTGCAACCAACACCCACGAGGGTGTTTTCCGATCACTATAATCTTTATCAATTCAATTCAAGGATTAACCGTTATCTTCCCCACATATCCGCTTAAACTATATCAATTAATTTGCAACTCTGCACCTAGGCCGTGTAAAGGGTGAACATCACAACAAACAAAGCAAATAAAATTTCATTTATCGCAAAATTATGTTTTAAATTACACATAAATGACATTTTAGGGATAAGACATATTTACAGAAATAAAACCAATAAAATAGACAAGAATGATCTATCTATCTATCTATCTATCTATCTATCTATCTATCAGTCTCTTCATATCTATCTATCTATCTATCTATATATCTATCTATCTTGTTGCTGGATCTATCTATCTATCTATCTATCTATCTATCTTGTTGCTGGATCTATCTATCTATCTATCTATCTATCTATTAGTCTCTTCATATCTATCTATCTATCTATATATCTATCTATCTATCTATCTATCTATCTATCAGTCTCTTCATAGCTATCTATCTATCTATCTATCTATCAGTCTCTTAGCTATCTATCTATCTATCTATCTATCAGTCTCTTCATAGCTATCTATCTATCTATCTATCTATCTATCTATCTATCAGTCTCTTCATAGCTATCTATCTATCTATCTATCTATCTATTTATCTATCTATCTATTTATCTACCTATCTATCTATCTATCTATCTATCTATCTATCTATCTATTTATCTATCTATCTCTCTGTCTCACGCTCTCTCTCTCTACATATATATATATATATATATATATATATATATATATATATATAGAGAGAGAGAGAGAGAGAGAATAGAATAGATTAAGACTGACAACTATTTAATATTTTTACTGTTAACGCAAATTTATAGATACTACAATCTCTCTGTCTCTCTTTCTCTCTCTCTCTCTCTCTCTCTCTATATATATATATATATATATATATATATATACATATATATATATATATAGAATAGAATAGATTAAGACCGACAACTATTTAATATTTTTACTGTTAACGCAAATGTATAGATACTACAATCTCTATGTCTGTCTGTCTCTCTTTCTCTCTCTCTCTATCTCTCTCTCTCTCTCTCTCTATATATATATATATATATATATATATATTTTATATATATTCATATATATATATATATATATGTGTATGTATGTATGTATCAGGTCATCCCATAAGTTCTGTCCGAATTTTGAATAAAGAAAACAAGTGACCAAATGTTACATTTAATTACAGATTCAATCATTCAATCAACAATGTATTTTTTCTGATTATCTATGAGTCCTTCCATCTTTTAACAAGCTTACTAATGTCATTACTGTAAAATTCTTTTGGCTTTGATTCGAATAACTCGGAAGTGTTACAAAAGCTGTTTTTTCCAAATGATACGATAACAAATGGTAGCCTGAAGGAGCAAGATCGGGAGAATAAGGTGGATGGGGAATTTTCTCCCAACCAAGTTCTTCGATCTTTTGTGACGTGATTCTTGCTGTGTGGGGTCGCGCATTGTCCTGATGAAACCTCACCCCTTTTCGATTCACTAGAGCAGGTCTTTCTTTCCTCAAAGCTTGGATCAAACGCTCTAATTGCTGACTGTATATTTGAGCATTAATTGTTGCATTATATGGTAAGAATTCAAAGTGGATTATTCCTTGGCGATCCCACCAGATTGAAAGAAGAATCTTTTGCCCATGAAGTTCCCTTCTGGGCTGTTTCTGGGTTCCTTCTATTTTACCAAGTTACTGTCTACGACGCTTAACATTTCGATAAAAGATCCATTTTTAGTCGCCAGTCACAAGTCTATCCAAAAAAGATGAAACAGGTTGGCGAGAATGGAGAGAAGAGCAGATGTCAACTCGGGATTTGAGGTTGTTTTCAAACAATTCATGAGGCACCCATTTTCCAAGTTTAGGAACTTTTCCAAGTTGATGAAGATGACAATGAACAGTTGTATGGTTTGAACTGAGAACTACTGCCAATTCCTCAACTGATAACGCAGGATTTTCTTCAAGGGCTGCTTCAAGAAGCTTTTCATCAAACTCAACTGGACGTCCGGTTCGATCTTCATCTTCAAGGGTGAAATCTCCACCTCCGAATTTCATTCACACATTCCTCTCCATAAACTGAGTGAATGTTTCTAGACGCTTCTGCTGCTGAGTTTCCTTTCTTGAACTCATAAAGCATTATTTGCCTCAAATGATTCATGTGTAATTCCATGTTAGCAGGGTTTTAATCAAACAAAATTTAATTTTATTGTTCTCTGAAATAAAATTTGGTAAGTTTAAATGCATTTAAGCATAAAAATAATGTTCAGATTCATTAGACATTATAAAATACTCTTTAAATTTCGTTCATTTTAACAAAAAGTTAAAATTTGGACAGAACTTATGGGATGACCTGATATATTAACTAATTCCGACAGTTATTGACGCTATATAATTGTATGTTTAAAATATCTTATGAAGAGAAAATAGTTTATATATATATATATATATATATATATATATATATATATATATATATATATATATATGAGGAAATATAGTCTTAAGGTGTGGTAAATTTATGGGATAAAGTGCTCAATATCAGAGATAGAGCGTGTGTAAATATAAAAGTGAACATTGAAATCAACACTTAGAAGACGTAAGGCCTGGAGATTGCATCCAGCATGAAACAGACTGTCGCCTCTAAGTGTTGACTTCAATACATTATTAAAAAGTCCGGTAATAATTTTTTTCAGACAGATAACTGATTCGTCAGACCGATAATTTAGGTTGAGTAAATGGTTGACTACTCGTATTCGAGTATGCCATCTACTAGGACGGTTAGCCAATCACTATTGCAGATGTCTGCTCAAAAACACATTTGTGTTCGCATAAAATATGTGTTTTCCGGCAGCAATCTAACCTGCAATCCTGTTGAAGCCGTCATTTGATCAAACGATCAAATGACGTTTCCCATCAGGCATACAGGTTCGATACCTGTCGGAGAACACATATTTTCCACGAAATTTTTCGAATATTCAGGCCGGTAAATATAAATAACACTGTCCAATTAAACAGAACATTAACGTGAATAAATTTTATCTATAAAAATAATGGTTAAACAGAATATATATATATATATAATTTTCACTGCATGTTTATTACCTGCTTCATGACTTAAACAATCATCTGACAATTCTTATGTCTATAAATCTTCAAAACTCTTCCCTCATAAATAAACCAAACAGTAATATATATATATATATATATATATATATATATATATATATATATATGTATGTATGTGTGTGTGTGTGTGTGTAAGTGAGAGAGAGAGAGAGCATGTTCGTGCGCACGCAAGAGTGTGTGTGCGAGTGGGCGAGAGAAAGGAAAAGAGACACACGTAGTGCTGAAAAACTAAGGGGAGGTAATAAATTCTACAGTGTAATAAATTTTAACGTTATTTCAACTCTTTCTATGTAATTTCACTTTTATTTAAAGATGTAATCTTATTTTTAAATTTTCCTTCTCATTCCTTTTCATTAAATTCCTAATTTCAACCCCTGCTTGTAAATTTAATAAAAATTTTCCAATTCACTGCAATAAATCTTAGTGCAGATATCGTCTTCGAATATTTTTTTTTTTATTTCTTCACAGAATTCATAATTTTTTTTTAAAAGTGATCTAATCAATACTGGTTTCTCGAGAAGCCATTCGGTTGTTCTTTGATGCAGTTTTCGATTTCAGTTCTTCTAATTGTAAGCCGAATTTATCTCTATTGACAGACAGGACTACAGCAGCTACTATTTTTTTTGAAATGGCTAGAGAGAAGTAACTCTTTAATCTTGAAACCAGAAATCTTGTAAGGCAAACGAATCTGACGTTGCAACAACCTCATCAAATACATCAAACGATTATGACATCTTCTTTTGTTAATCTCACTCGATACATCTTAGTTCAAATCAATTTAAACGGAGGAAAAATTTTAAACTGGAAATCACAGATCTAACAAACACAACTAATAAATATGACCACCATAACGTCTTATTTCGTTGGTCTGTATCGGTTACTCCTTAGTTCCAAAGAAAAAGTGTTAGAGATTTCAATGTTTAAATTAGACATGAATATCGCAATAATAAAATGGATGTACTTGAGCAAATAACACCAGGAATAAAGATAGACCATGTAATGATAAAGCTATTTAAATTTCTTTCCTGATTTCGACTTTATACTTGATAAAGTTATTAAGAAGTATGTAGACGATCTCAATATAAGAAAACATTAGATCTTCTGCGGAAAAGAATTCTAAAGCAATCTCGTCAAATACATAAAGTCACAATGACTTATTTCTTTAAATAAATGGCCACATCTTAATTTGAAACTAGGTAAATAGATGTAAGTGTTTGAAATTTAACCTACAATACAACCAGAAGCGAAAAGAAACTCACTCAGGACATAGCAACACCGTAGAATCTCATTTCGCTTACTTTATTGATGGCTCTAAAGATCTGTTACGGAAAACGGCTCTGATGTCCCAACAAACTTGACAAATACATCAAATAATTATAACATCTTCTCCGGACACATCTTACTTCAAACAATCTAAATGAAAGAAAATGTTTAAAATAGATACCACAGATCTATGAACTTTAACTAATACATGAAACCGCCATAGCATCTTATTTCGTTGACAGTACTATTTACTCCTGAGAAAAAAAAATATGCTGATGTTTAAATTTGACATGAATATCTCATTAATAAAATCTATATACTCGCCCAAATAACACCAGGAATAAAGATAGTCCACATAATTTTATAGGTTTGGGAACCTCAACGTCGTGTAACTATTAGCAAGTTTGACTGGCTAGATCAATTACGACTGAACAGCGAGTTCGATCCTCACTGGGTCCCCCATATTTCCAGCCTTGTGCCACATCTGAGTTAAGCTTCGAAAATTAATATAATGGTAAGAGCTTTTTAAATCTGTCTTTAAGTTTCATATATAAACTACAATACGAACTGAATCGAAAAGAAACTCAAGCAGCACATAGGATGACTATAGAATCTCATTTTGTTGATTATATTGGTTACTCCTCAGTTCAAAAGAATTTTTAGATCTATAAATATTTAAACTCCTATCTAGATGTCATTGACTGCAATACACAATAAAGCAATATCAAACTCAAACAATTCATGGAACAACTAATGCCCCTTCGTTCATTAGACAGAAGCAGCAACACGTTTTAGAAATACATGGAACCAACATTGCCCCTTATTTCGTTGTGTACACAATCTTTTATATAGTTCAAAACCATATATTTTAACTAAAAGAAAACAGCTATGCCCTAAATTGCACCGGGAATATATCAAACATTACTCGTTTATTCAAATGCTTACACCTACTTTCAAAACAACTTTAAAGATGCAACCGTATAAACGCGAAAAATATAATTCAGTATTCCATTTGTGAGGTGAATAATTGTCCATAATCCTGTATTATTTCGATCTTTTTTCTTCATTTTGGTTGATATAGATGTTATTATCGACACAACGTTTCGAAATATTCGCTGGTCAACATCAGGTGTTAGCTGATTAGCTGATACGGGATATCTGCTGATTTGTTGGATAATCTGTCCCTGCGGTATCAGTTATTGTTTGTTCCTAGGGAATTAGGGCGTCACAACCAGATCCAAGGATTTAACTAACAACCACTATATCCACTGTATCCATGTTGTTGTTTTTTTTTTTTGGTGGGGGAGTCCTTTTATATTCAAAATCAGATGATTTTTGAGATTTGGTTATGATGTCGGGTTCCTACAGTTTTGCATAACTTACTATTTCATTTCTTTGACGAGTAAGTATCAAATTTTTTGTATAGTTTCGAATTGTTGTTCTGGATTAATATCAAATTATCTGCCATTGAATATAAAAAGGTTCCAGCAATGCACCATTAATGTCATTCGTTATTGTGGAGTAGTGGAAACATTGTATCTACAATAGCATCTATAACAACCAAGATGAAAAAAAATATTTCGAAACAATATAAAAATAAAAAATGTATGTTGCAGGATAACGTACTCTGAAGTATTGTCAACATCTATCAATAGGTATTATCACAGTATCATCTTATTTCGGTAAATATATTAGCTTAAATTTAGTTCAAACAATTTATAGTGATGAAAAGGATTAAACCTTTGAGCCCTGATCACCGCTTTATCGGTGGTAGAGAAAAATGACTTAATGCCCAGCCATCGGTTGAACGGTGGGTAAACACTTGTCTTGTGTTTTGCTATTGGTTGCCTTATTTTGAAGAGCCAATCAGAAAAGCCGTAATATTCTGATGTCATCAAAAGTTATACCAACATGTCCGCGCTAATTCATTGTGTTTTGTGCATTTCTTTTCGGATAAAAACGATCCTTTTTACCATGAAGCGTAAAAGAAACAATGAAGAAGTAACTATTTTTGTAACCATTTTTGTAACTATTTTTGTATCTACAATGAAACATTACATCCCAATTATTTTCGAATTTTAACTCAGGACCTAAGGTAGAAGTTTTTCAATTGTTCAGCAACGCAGGGATCAAAGGGTTAAGCAGAAAAACGCAGGTATGTCCTGCAATTCAAACTGAAGAGGAGTCAAAATCGAACAATTCATAAAACCACAATAGGCTCTTAATGAATATGGCGACAAAGATGATGACAATAGTCCGGATGATGTAAATAGTGTACATAATACCTCATCTCAGAAATATAGACAGATACTGAAAGGCCGAAACGTTGTGACAAATATGGCGATAAAGATGATGACAATAGTCCGGATGATGTAAATAGTGTACATAATACCTCATCTCAGAAATATAGACAGATACTGAAAGGCCGAAATGTTGTGACAAATATGGCGATAAAGATGATGAAAATAGTCAGAATAATGTAAATAATGTACATAATACCTCATCTCAGAAATATAGACAGATACTTAAAGGCCGAAACTTTGTAATAAATATGGCACTAAAGATGATGACAATAGTTCGAATAATGTAAATAGTGTACATAATACCTCATCTCAGAAATATAGACAGATACTGAAAGGCCGAAATGTTATGACAAATATGGCGATAAAGATGATGACAATAGTCAGAATAATGTAAATAATGTACATAATACCTCATCTCAGAAATATAGACAGATACTTAAAGGCCGAAACGTTGTAATAAATATGGCGCTAAAGATGATGACAATAGTTCGAATAATGTAAATAGTGTACATAATACCTCATCTCAGAAATATAGACAGATACTGAAAGGCCGAAATGTTGTGACAAATATGGCGATAAAGATGATGACAATAGTCAGAATAATGTAAATAATGTACATAATACCTCATCTCAGAAATATAGACAGATACTTAAAGGCCGAAACTTTGTAATAAATATGGCGATAAAGATGATGACAATAGTCCGAATAATGTGAATAGTGTACATAATACCTCATCTCAGAAATATAGACAGATACTGAAAGGCCGAAATGTTGTGACAAATATGGCGACAAAGATGATGACAATAGTCCGGATGATGTAAACAGTGTATATAATACCTCATCTCAGAAATATAGAAAGATACTAAAAAATGCAGGTATGATTTCTAATGAATACTTCAGCGGTGACAAACCCGGCAATATAGAGAACCATCAAAGCTTCTTCTTTTGTTGAATCCGTTTTACTACTCTTAGTTTCATGAGAGTATTTATAGATATACCATTTCCAACTCGGAAACAAGTTTCTTGCCTGATAAGTGCAATCTGAAGAAATGGCATTTCATGCATGAAATCACTGTAACCTCTTACTTCATTGACTAAACAATCTACGACTCAAAACACTTACGTATTCTTGTTTGAACAAAATAATATGTATGCTCTACCATGCAAAGTGAACCACAACGGCCGCTTCTTTCGTTGACAACTAATGTTATAAGAATGCGAACCTAACATTTTTCATAAGTAAAATGAGTGTTTATTCACATATCAATTCCGTCAAATTGAAGATTTTGTATTTTTGTGGAAGACTTTCTTCGAACTTTCGATCTATTTCTTGCCCGGATACAATGGACTCTGCATTAAGAATCGTAGGCATTGCGTTTATATAACATACGTTGACTAAGTGATGATCCTAAGTTTAGCTTGTTATCTGTAGCAAGCTAAACTTAAGTTCTTGTTGCTGTTTGTAAAACATCCGGTATCTTTTGAGTCCCCATTTGGCATTTGGTGGTTATGAGGACACATCGTTACTAAAGCGCTCCGTCCATTGCATTCTCATAATCCTCCTACAGATTCATATTTCTATTGCCGCAAATTCTAACTTGTGTCTGCATATTAACCATCATACATTTCTATGTTACAGGATTTATACTGCATAGACATTCAGCACTATTTTTTTTCTCTTCAATGAAAATTTCCTGTTCCTCAGTTCTTTGCTTATATTTGGTGACGCATTTCCCACCCGCTGTTATAACACATCCCAGATATTTCTACCATTCGTCTATACTGCTACCATTTTTGGTCTGGTGCTCCTGTTGTTCATCTCGAGGTTCTTGACAATATCCAAAGAAGGATCTGCAATGAAATTCAACCCTGATTTGGCTTCTCGACTTCAGTCACTTTCGACGTGACATGGCTTCCATGTGTGTGTGTGTGTGTGTGTGTTTGTGTGTGCGCGTGTGTGTGTGCGCGTGTGCGTCTGTGTGTGCGCGTGCACGTGTGTGTGAGTGCGTGCGGAGAGAGAGAGAGTGAGATAGAGATAAACATTATATATTAGTATAACCTATATTTAGTTTCTGCTGACTTCAGCATTATTTTATATTTTAAGAGATAGATAGATAGATAGATAGATAGATAGATAGATACATACATACATACATACATACATACATACATACATACATCTTCTTGGTAGATTCT
Organism: Acanthosepion lycidas; assembly: GCA_963932145.1. Classification (NCBI taxonomy): domain Eukaryota; kingdom Metazoa; phylum Mollusca; class Cephalopoda; order Sepiida; family Sepiidae; genus Acanthosepion; species Acanthosepion lycidas. The sequence goes on from OZ010591.1 coordinate 18,644,431, forward strand.
CATTGATATTTGATATCATTTTGAGTGATAATTCACAAGGTTATTAGACTACAAAATGATATCATTTTTTTTTTCAGCCGGGGGGTGGCACCCCTTTTCATAATTACAAATATAGCTTTAATAACTCAAATTTCCATGGAAATTCATGTGCTTTTTATTTAAATGATGAAATAGTGGAATTGTAAGAATGTGCAGTGATGCCAACAACAATTCTTTTTTTTTAGTTTAATGTCAAAGAATAATACACACATTTAACATAATACAAAATTATTGCTTCCCTTGCCTCACTAATGAATTATGTAAAATTTATTCTTGATTATTGCCTTTAATCATTTTTCTTAGTTCCTGAGTAGGTGATTACACACACTGATGTATTTTGCTCCATTCTTCCTTGGCAATAGCTTCGCGTTCCACCAAAGTCGGAAAACTTACTTTTTCCTTCAAATATGCCGATAAATTTTCAATTTGCTTTAGGTCAAGACTTTTTGTGGTGTATGCCAATACGTTAATTGTTTTGTCATCTAAGTATTTTGTAACAATTCATGACGTGATTTCTGGCCGCTGCCATGTTTGAACGTCCATTGATGCCTTAATTAAATTGTAATATTTGTTAATTTTTATTATTAAATTATAATATTTTACTTAATATTTTTAATGAATATTTAAATGTATTTATTATGTTAAATTATTATTAAAGTAACAAAGAAAATATTTGTTAATATGTCGACATCGACCCATTATATCATTCTTATTATTTAATCATTTAATTTCATTATTAAAAGTTAATATTGCAATTTTTTCTTCCAAACACAGTCTGTATTTCCTATTGGTAATATTATATGGAGTACTTTTTTGTATTTTATAATTTAATTAATAATAACAATTAACAAATATTTCAGTTTAATTAATGATATAACATAGCGACTTCTATGTAAACCATAAAAAAATAATTTAATTTCGAAGAAAAATTGAATTTCGAAAAAAAATTACAAGTGGAAGAAAAATCTGCAGCGGAAAAAAATAAAAGGCGTAAACAAAAGCAAAATTTCATGAACGTATGCGTGTAAAAGAACGTTTAATTCATGAACACGCACGTGTACAGAACCGTGTAAAAGAAAAAAAAACGAGCCACTGAAGACTGGAAATTTTACCATAAAACATCGAAGTCAGTATAAAATTAATATTTCAAAGTTAAGTAATTTTTTCATATAATATTCTTAACGCGTTGTTTTTAATATTAATATTTTTAATATTGAGAATTATTCACTTCATGTGCATTTTTTCAAAAATGATGAAATAGTGGAATTGTAAGATTGTGCAGTGATACCCACGACAATATTTTGACATCAAAATAAAAAAAAAATTGTTGTGGACATTACTACACGTGTACAGAACGGTGTAAAAGTGGATTGAAAAAGACGCGGAACAAATGGAAAAACATGAAAAACATTTATAATACCACTTAAAAACAGAACCTCCTGAACACTGGAAATTTTACCATGAAACTTCAAAGTCGGGATATAATTGATATTTAAAAGTTAAGTAATCTTTTCATTTAATATTATTAACGTGCTATTGTTAATATTAATATTTTTAATATTGAGAATTATGTATAAAAATATAATTTGCTGTTTCTTAAATCTTTGTATTAATATTTCTTTTATAACATTGACTATGGCATTGAGCCCTCAGATTATTTTATATTATAAGCTTTTCGTTTATTTTAAGCTTAAGCTTTTGTTCTTGTTTGGCTTTTGTTCTTGTTAGAGATAGATAGATAGATAGATAGATAGATAGATAGATATTCTTGGAATTTCTAGAGACACAAAGCTTTCAAAGTATCCAAAGATCTTTTATATACTGATGAAGATTTAATATAATCCCATAAACCAATATGGCCCCTGATGTTAATTGACAAATGAAAATATTTGTGGAATAAATGACAATAAACTGGACATAGAAAACACCCAGTCGAAAGGATATATTGATAGTCGCAATCAGATTGAAGTAGTAGCGAATTCGGTGTGATGTAGAGATTGAGGGATAGAGGGTAGGAAAATTTCAGAATTCTAGCCGGTTGAGAGGGAAAAAAAAGCTGTTCTGTTTGTCTGAGATGCTAGAAATAGCAGAAAGCCGTCGCCAATTTTCACCTACCTACCAACCTATTAACGTACCTACCTACAGAGACCGTTCATGAGAATCCTCAAAATAAACAACGAAATATTTTAAAGACACATTCTAGTTTTCATTTCTCGCCTTGGCGTTTATTATTAGACTGAGATGAATAGATAGATAGATAGATAGATAGGTAGATAGATAGATAGATAGATAGATAGATAGATAGATAGATAGAAACAAATAGGGATAGATAGATAGATAGATAGATAGATAGAAACAAATAAGGATAGATAGATAGATAGAAATTAAATGAATCAGACAGACAGAGAGATATAGAGATAGAGAGAGATACATTGATAACACACTGAGATAGAGAGATAGATAACAGACTGAGATAGATAGATAGATACGAACCGAATCAGACAGAGAGATAGAGATAGAGATAGATAGATTGATAACACACTTAGATACAGAGATAGATAACAGACTGAGATAGATAGATAGATAGATAGATAGATAGATAGATAGATAGATAGATAGATAGATAGAAATGAACCGAATCAGACATAGAGTGACAGGGAGTTAGAGATAGATAGATTGATAACACACTGAGATAGATAGAGAGATAGATAACAGACTGAGTTAGATAGATAGATAGATAGATAGATAGATAGATAGATATGAAGAGACTGATAGATAGATAGATAGATAGATAGATAGATAGATAGATATAAATGAACCGAATCAGAAAGACAGAGAGAGACAGAGATAGATAGATTGATAACACACTGAGATACAGAGATCAATAACAGACTGAGATAGATATATATGAAGAGACTGAGATAGATAGATAGATAGATAGATAGATAGATAGATAGATAGATAGATATCATTTATAAAGAAATCTCAACGCGTTCTCGTTAATTTCTGTTTCGTTTATTCACAGTCAAATAAAAAAGCACTTACACCGATGTCATCTTTTTTTCATATTTATTTCTTGTTTCTTTTGTTTTTTGTTTTTTTTTTCTGGTTGTTGGTTTGCGATACCAGACCTGATATCGAATACCCGAGTCTTTTGATCATTAACTTACCCTATTAAATATATCCTATTTCAGAAACATGATGCTAGATATTGTATTTATCTAATCCTTAAAGTTTACATAAAATCCACTACTTCACGCATACACCATGTTACACATGGACGGCTAAGTTAATTTTTCGCCCGGGTAGTTGATTACCCCGTCAACCGATGTGACGTATCAGTAAATAGACCCTATTATCTGGTGACGGATACAGAGTATCGATGGAAGTCACGTATGGAGTGCAACTGGTTTTAATTATGTCTAAACTATCTTATAACTGTTTCCTCATGTCAATGATTCTAAATGACTTTAAGCAATGTATACTTTACGCTTTTGTTGAGGGGTCCACCCCTTTTTATACAAATGGACTCACCCAGTGTATACATATACTACTGCTACGGGAAGACCCGAGAGTAAGACAAGAGCAAGACCGAAGAGTCGAGTCCAGAGTGACATAGTAAAAGGTTGTAGGTAACCAGAAGAGTGGGGGTGAGGTAACAGCATTGTAGGAGTCACAGTGAGCAAGCGCGTAGACTCAGTAAAAAGTCATACAGCGATACTTCAATACCAAAGACTGTATATATATATTTTGCTACTAACCCGTATTCCTGGAACTACTAACCTACATTACCAGTTTGTATTATTACGTTAATACATTATTTTCCTATATTCATTCTTGGCGTTTGTTATTTATTGGTATCGGATTTCATCCCGGATTCCACAACAGCTTTAATGATTAAAATCATTCCTGAAGTTGTATAAACTGTTGTTACTCAATCAAAATCATAGACCTTTACCAAACAAAAACACTTCAGTTGAATACTTCCAACAGTAATAAAGACTACATTGCGTAGCACTTAAAACAAAAATGGAAAATGATATATAATCAAGTTGTTGAATTTTCACATTAGTAAGGGAGATAACTTTTAAAAAGGGAGATTAACCTTTAGCGGACTTCAGCATCTTATTTTCCTGAATATTTAAAAAAAATACATTTTAGAAACAATTGTCTGTATCTCTAAGCCGAGGTATTGTAAATAGTTGCACTATTTCCATTATTCAGACTGTTGTTCCTATCTTTATTGTCACTTTCGCAACGTTTCAGCGGTTGTACCTTCTTTAGATGATATCTGGTTGTACTTCGAACAGGGCCCAGAATGGTATATATGTTGCAAGCGTTGGACAAAGAAATGGAATAGATTCTCATTAACTTTGCTGAGCGAGCCAAGAATGTGTAGTTTATATGTTACCCCATTTCAGAGGAAGGGCGTATAAACAAGAGTCATCGAAACCTTCTTCAGAAATAGCCTTACCTTAAGGGGGAGGCCTGCCTCTCCTTTATATTTCTTTGTGCCGCTTCAGGGGATGGTGTATACACAGTCCGTAGCCATGTTCTCTATGGAAATCTTAGTCAGCAGCGGTATCTGCGAAGTGTCGTCAAGCTTTTGAAGGATGTCCTGGTGTTATATGGACCGCAGATCCTTTGTATTTTCTCCGATAACCACTTCACATAAGGCAGGCAGACTGTTTTCTGAGTGTTTTTGTACACCTTTTGTAAGGAGTCATGAACACCAGAAAGCTGTAACACGAGGGGAAGTGAAAAAATCAGGCGTGGCTGAGCACGTATGGAGAGAAAAGGGAGATCACGGCCTGTGGCACCATTTAACGAGGCAGAAAGGGAAAAGAAAGAAAAGAAGAAAAGGAGAGGCTAAGAACCGAATCGTGAGTGATAAGCAAGAACACACACACAGCTAAGAGACAATGGATAAAGGGATATTTTGATAAGTAACAAATGGCGAAAGAGTGTCATTACAATGACAGGGAAATTCTGAGTAAAAAGAAAGGGAAAGAAGGAAAGAATCAGATATGTTTTGGCATCGGCTGTGTTATCTAAGGATATGAAAACAAACTATTGGTAGGGGAAGACATCTTATTATCAACTACAGACCGGCTGGCCAAAGAAAAAAAAATTCAAATGAAAATGTTATTTCGTTAAGTGACGAAAAACAGACAACTAAAAGGACTTGGACAGATATGAAAAATTAAAAAACCACCCACGAGCGTCCGACGGAACCTTCTTGGCCTGCGATAATAAAATTTTGTTATCATGAATTTGTACTGAGGGAAAATGAGGGTGTTTTTCTTTCTTTCTTTCTTCGAGCCGACAGACTTACTGGAACTTTGGAGATGTTCCTTTTTGAGACCATGTTAAGAAGACCACACATTCTGATAATTAGCGATAAAATACCTGACGTAAACCACGTGTAGAACAAGTGTTATGACCGCCATTGTCATATTGTCCCGTTCGCGGCTGGAGAAATGATAAACCATTAAGCGAAAGAAAAGGGAAATAGAAGAGATGATTTTTTTTTTAAGCAAGATATTTTTTTTCCTGAAACAAAGCCGCAGATTCGTCCACGCCCGACTAAGACATCATTGGTCGAGAGGTGATCACGTGATGCACGAGGGAGGCTGTTGCCGCCCATCTGGAAGATGAGTAAGAGAGGTTGCCACGAAGATGTGGGGAGGGCAGTTCACGCCCCTCTGAAGTATGATGAGAAGGTGGGAGTGAGGAAAGGTTCCCAAAAATGGAAAAAGGTGGAAATTCCTAACCAGAGAGGTGGATATGTATTTAGAATTATCGAGGAACCCCCCCGGCGCCGACAAACTCACCCCGGTTTTGGTCGGCGCCCATATAAACGAAGCCACAACGAGCAGAAATGAGTCGAGACCCAGCAGTTCCCAGTGTCAGTCTCCGGTTGAGGCAAGCCTCGCAGATAGCTGACCAGGATTCGCGCACTTTCCGGACCCACATCTTCAAACAAAGAACAATTATTTTGAAGAGCGACTTAGATCCAGATCACCGAAATAGGTTTTTCTTTTGACTTTCGTCCAAAGACCCACCGAAACACCAATTTCTTAGAGAGCAGACGACTTGAAGTGTTAAAACTTGCCTAGCGGAAAACGACGTGTCACAATCCATAGAACGGGTCGGGAGATAGATGCAGTCCTATGTATCGAGCAACTAGACATAAAGTTTGTTACCTTTTTCTTTGATACTTTGAACATTTGAGTTTTCATTTTATTGCCTTTTATGCATATTTTTGGGGTATCACCCCCGTTGAACTCGGTTTGCAGTACGGCCCCGACGACTGATTGATTTCCTCTGCCTAGATCAATTCACAACGTGGGTAGGCAGACTGGGAATCAAAGTAAGACGTCACAGTTGGTGCCGTGGTAGACTGGGATAGGACGACACGGTTGGCGCTGCGACCAGGGGACGACGTCACAGCCCTCTGTGGGATCAAGTTGAAATAATAGACAAATAACATCATTGGAAAATTCGTAAACTTAAGGAATCAGCACATATGCTATGCCACAAGAATAACTTGAGCCTGAGCAAGCCTAGAAATGGATACAATATGGGAACCAGTAATAACGAGTACCAGAGAAAAACAAAAATAATGAAAATTGCAATATGAACCCTTGTTAAAAAATCATGGATAACAGCAAAAACTGCAATATGAGAACTGGTAAATTATGATTACTGAAGACATAAATTTATAAGTCCCAGAAATTCATACACAGATGTCCTGTAGGACATTTGACAGAGGGGATAAAGTGATAGGACCCAAAGAGTGTGAGTTCAATACCTGGTTAAGGCAGTGGAGAAGTTGGAGAGGTGAATTAACAGAAGATAACTGATAATTGACATCCATTATACATGGCACGTGGAACTACAACAGTCTACCCCAGTGAGCGAAATAAAAGGCTCAGTTCGATATTCCAACCACCTGAAGAAAGCCGGAGCGTACAACGGCCGAAACGTTGTAATAAATATGGCAACAAAGATGAGAACAATAGTCCGAATAATGTAAATAACATGCATAATACCTCATCTCAGAAATATAGACAAATATTTTATAAATGTCAACTGTAATGTTATCTATTCGGTCGATGAACGTCGAATATTTTTTCTTTGAAAACGGCTGATCGCAATATTAGCATTACTATGTGAGAAAAGCGAATGATAACTGGCTTTGTTAGAATTAGATCTTGGTTCTAAAAGGCCATTTTCTATACATAAAACCATTACGCATTGTTTTCATTATTGTACAAGTATTTGAGCGAGACAGAAGTCTAAATCCTCCGGCTCTGTAGACAAGTATATTCGGTCGGTTAAGACTACGAATAAGATTTCTTGGCTGACATTATGTTGGACGTTTGTTACAAGTCTTTAAATACGGACTTCTTGAAATGACAAAACCCATCTGATTCTTTTCCAACTAGTCTTTAAAAAGTAGGATACACCCATATGGCTATGATTTTTGCGCCTAGAGAAGACTAACTTAAAGAACTCTGATACAAAACAGCAATGGAAAATCAACAAGAGTGTTGATTGCAACAAGAGAAACTGCATAGTTATCAGCAAAAGAGACAGCGAGTTATAACTACATGCTGGGAAGGCCAAAAACAAGAAAGCAGAGAAATCTTAATTTTCAGGAGACTATCGCAAGAAAGAACGGGGAATGTTACAAAAATTATTTACGATCGGGTGCTTGAGAAAACATAGCCAAGAGTTTTGAGGGCATAATAAAAGTAATGTCTCATATTAAAATTTCTTCTTATTTTTCCTTTTCTTTAGCACATGTATTACTGGTTCCCATAATGTATGCTTGACCGTCTTAGGAGATTTTTGTGGCTGAGCATATTCGCTGCTTCATTAAGCTTTCATATTTTCTAGTGCTGTTTTCTGCTTATTATTTCAACTTCAAATATTAGAGAACATCTCTGGCCCAGTGGATATAATCGTTGGTTGAAGAGATTCAAAAAAAGTGACTTGACCCAAAGAGTTGTCAGTTCAATACTTGGACACAAATCTTAGAGAGTTGTGTTAGTAAAGGGATAAACTGAAACTCAGATATCCAGAATATTTTAGATAAAGAAAAATCTACCCTAGTGGAAAAAAAATAATGGGTTCGCATCGAAATCCTAGCGTATATCACCTCGTCGCGAACATGGCAATAAAGATGAGGAAAGCAATCCGAACGATGTCAACAGTAAATAAAGAAAGGAATACGGGAGTGCAATATAATATCAAATTTCATACAGAAGAAACTTAAATTGACAGAGGATTATGGCGGCATCATGATAAAACATCAGTTCCCTGTACGATACCAGTTTAAGCATTGTCTAGACTCGTACCTACATAGATTACCGCAATGCTGTCATTTTTGCATGTGCGGTTGGTGTAAAAGTTCTTACTTATTTATCGGATAGTCGATTTCTATTTCCTGTTGCTTTCGTCATATTCACTTACGCGCAAGAGTAAAGGTAGCTATGGGTTAAATAGTAAGACTTATATCACTAAAACATGATTATCTAAGAGAAGAGGTCTTAGAATCTAAAAATATTTTCTGGCTTTAAATAACCACGAAAGGGTTGATAAGCCGTAGAAAATAAAGCAATCAAGCAATCAATAAAGCGACAAAACGTGGTTCTACTAAAAAATGTGGTGGGCAAAATATAAAGTAGATGTTTTATTGAAAATAGATATAAAAAAAAACTTCTAATTACAAATTAGAAAAATACATTCAAAATATGCTTAGATAATTTAACAGGGTTACTAAATGTAAGCGAAGCAAGGCTGTAATTAACGAAGTTAATGAGTTTAATTGAAGTGATAGAAGAAAGACAAAAATCGTTAGTAAATATAAAAGAGCTGGTAAAAATATGAAAAGATGGGAGAGTCATAACTATTCACGCCCTGAAAAGAATCAGTACATATAAAAAGGAATGACGCTCTACGCTAGGTTGGAAACTACATCCTCTGCTATGAAGTCCCACATAGCATCGTAAACAACTGTCTGTGTGTCCATCATAACTAGAAAACAACATCATATTACACGATTTATTTTTCTGGGATGCAGATCTCTTATGAAGAAGCTGGCATCAAAACGATCTCAGCTGGTTTACGAAGACGCGGCAAGAATCTGCCTTTGAGCCATAAACAATTAAGAAACAGAAAACAGGCCAACCCAGGCAATCTTAAACAAAATGTGGAATATAAAAATACGCAGAGAGAATGTACAAAAATAAGAACGGTTTGAACAAGGTCGGCCAACGGTTAACTAACGAGTGGTCATCCCGAATAACATATTGACCCTTAAACCTGCTGCAAAACAAATCGAGTGAGTATAATATTCTGGTTAGATAGTATTATGCATAGGCCTACGCTTTTGAGACGTATTTTGTTAAGAATTAGACATTTTTTTTTTACAAAATTCACAGGACAGACGATGTTGTTCCTGCTCTTTATGATATAGGAATTGCTATTATATATTGGAATGACTTTCCGTTGCTTTCTCTACGGTTTAAAATTCAATGTTTTCCTTCTCCGAAACTAGGGGGTTATCCAAGGGTAGAGTCCGCTCTACCCTGCTATTAAAAACCGTAGGTCGGGGTTGAGATTGGTTCATGTTTTCCCAGAGGTATTAATGCCAAATTAAATGCAAATGACGAGGTTAAAGTTTAAAATAGTCTCGGTAATTGAACTTTTGGTGCATTTTGGTTACCGTCACTTGTTTCCTTGGGAAGGATAGTGGATTGTATTCTCTGGGTCTTCTACATATTTTGGAATTTAGACATTTCCTTCTTAGACTGAGATGCCACTGAAGTTTAGAAGGAACACTCTATCCCGTTATTTACAGACATAGCTGGTGGGTGATCAGGTGTATGGCAAGCCTTTCCCGAGGATATTTGTGCAGAAGTAAACCTCAGTAACTAGAAAAGAAATGGAAGTCATCTGGACGATTTTATTTTTGACTTATCCATTACAATATCCGCATGTTTTTATTACGTACCCTGTTTCTTTTTATCGCATTTTAGATAACAGAGCCTCTTTTATTTTATCGCATATTAGCTAACGTACACGCTTTCTTTTTATTGAATATTGGTTCACATACCCTCTTTCTTTCCATCATATTACGTACCCTGATTCTTTTTATCGCATATCGTACTCTTTCATCTTATCGCATATTAGGTGACCTATCCGCTTTGTTTTTATTTAATATTGGTTGAGTACCCGATTCCTTTTCATCTCATTTTGATTAACTTACTCTATCCTTTTCATCGCATTTTGGTTGAAATACCCTCTTTCTTTTCATCGTATGTTGGATGACGTACCTTCTTTCTTTTCAACACATTTTTGCTGACGGAATCCAATTTTATGTAAAATAGAATCAGGGGCTTACGGCTGCATCACCTCGAAACACCAGTATCTGTACGATTACCGAAGTTAAACAACGTAGAGTACCTAGATGCTGTAATCTTGAATGTGCGTGGTGCAATGGTTCCGTTTTATGCACTTACGCGCAAATAACATTGGGAAATGTATGAATCCACCTCTTCTCATTCTAACTATGGGCTAAATAGTAAGATTTGTTTTTTAAGCATTTCGCCACAAGCACAGAGTTGCATATAATCTAACGTACCCACTTTATTTCTATTGACTATTCATTGAGTACACTTCCTTTTTATCGCATTTTGGTTCACATATCCTCTTCGATCTGACAGGGGTTACAGAGAGTGAACATAAGAGTAAAGAGGGCTGTTTGAGGAAAGGATATAGAGTAGGATGTGGATCAGGATCAAGGCATCAGAAGATGTCAATTGATATTACATTTGAATATTTAAGGATTAGAACCATCAGGGAAGCCAGATACAAAGAGAATAAGATAGGTGCCAAGACGGATACTTGTCTTAGTCAGGACTGGAAATTACTAGCACGGAAGGGGTTACAGAGAATGAGAGTAAGAGTAAAGAGGGGTGTTTGAGGAAAGGATATAGAGTAGGAGGGGGGTCAGGATAAACTCATCAGGAGATGACGATTGACATTACATTTGAATATTTGAAGATTATAACCATCAGCTAAGCCAGATACAAAGAGAATAACATAGGTGCCAAGACGGATCCTTGTCTTAGTCAGGACTGGAAATTACTAGCACTCAAGGTATTACAGAGAGTGAGAGTAGCAGTAAAGAGGGGTGTTTGAAGAAAGGATATAGAGAAGGATGGGGATAAGGATCAAGGCAGCAGAAAATGTCGATTGATATTACATTTGAATATTTAAAGATTATAACCATCAGGGAAGCCACATACAAAGAGAATAACATAGGTGCCAAGACGGATACTTGTCTTAGTCAGGACTGGAAATTACTAGCACACAAGGGGTTACAGAGAGTGAGGGGAAGAGTAAAGAGGGGTGTTTGAGGAAAGGATATAGAGAAGGATGGGGATCAGGATCAAGGCATCAGAAGATGTCGATTGATATTACATTTGAATATTTGAAGATTATAACCATCAGGAAAGCCAGATACAAAGAGAATAACATAGGTGCCAAGACGGATCCTTGTCTTAGTCAGGACTGGAAATTACTAGCACACAAGGGGTTACACAGTGTGTGAGTAAGAGTAAAGAGGGGTGTTTGAGGAAACGATATAGAGTAGGATGTGGATCAGGATCAAGGCATCAGAAGATGTTGATTGATATTACATTTGAATATTTGAAGATTATGGTTATCAGGGAAGTAAGTAAGATGAAGGGAGTTCCACAGTCAGGAAGTGCGAGAGACGAAGCTGTTTGAGTAGAAATGACCTTTACATTTAAATGTTTCGACAGTAAAATTGTGGTGCCATGATGCCAAACTAGTAGCACGCTTAAATTCATGCAGTTGGGGTACCAATGAAAGTAGCTCCTCAGAGCAGTTACCATGAAAATATTTTTAGAAAAGACAGAGGGAAGCTACATCTCGCCTGTAAGAAAGGAACTGGTATCGAGACACCTGGCCAGGACATATCATATTACATAACCTTCTTTGGATTTTGTCGACAACCTAGAGATTAACAGCGGTGGACAGCGGGCCACATATGGCAACAGTATTCCAGTCGAATGGTAAATTTGTAGATTTGAAAGATAGGCTCAGAAGAAAAAAAGATAACCTTCTGGCGCAACACAGGGAACCAACTTTCATTTGCGATAGATGTAGCTATTGATTCAGAGTTGGTTCCACAACTTCTTATTATTTGTAACTTTTCAGTATGGTTTATCTTTTCATCATCTCCCCCACTTGCTTTCCTATCTTCCTTATTGGATCATTACGATTCTACGTATAACCGTCCTTTTGGGTCTCCTTGTCTTTAAAACTTCCTTATTGCTCACATTTTCAGTCCAAGGCCTTCTAACCATCCTTCTGTAGAAAAAATCTATGCTCACTCATTTCTCTTCTGAATCTGCAAAGAGATTGCACAACATTCCTTGACATATACTGTTTCGATGTATTTGTTCCACTCCAGGTCAGTGGAAAACGTAAGACCAAGAAATCGCAGGAGACGCTGTCGGGAAGATGAGCATCAGCCATGCTGATAGGAGGCAGGGAGGTTTCTCTATGGTGGGTAAATGAGAGCAGTTTCGTTTTGGAGGCATTAAAGTTTACAACCATTTCCTGCCTCAGTCATCCACAGATTGTAGAGTCTTTTCGAGGCTAACGGTCAGGTTACATTTGTCTGCAATGCCGGATTTACTATGGAGACAGGTAATTATCATTACTTAAAAAAAGAATCTTAAAATTTAGAAATATTTTCTACCTTTTTTTTATCTGCAAAGAGTTGATAATCTGTAGAAAACGAATCAAACATTCTTAAAAGTTCTTAAAGTTAATCGAGAACAAATAACGCATTCAATAAGACAAAAACTCACTATAATCTTTTATAGAAAAAGTGTACGCGTATTCCAATTAAAAGGAATATAAACCCCACCCCCTTATGGTGCAGTGTGTATACGGCCTCGGAAACCACTGCATGTCCTTATCTGGGTCTGCTGATTCGCGTTCAGCATGACGTTCGCTAAAAAAATACCTGGTGAAAACTTTGATGTATCGATGGGATCGCTGGATTCTGCTGTATCATCGGACTTGGTCGGACTGTTTATTCTATACAATCTCACAGTTCACAATGAAATGAGTCTAAATAATATAGGCATTTATAGAGATGATGGTTTGATGGTAGTGAATAATTCTACCTGAAGCAAAGTTGACAAGTTGAGGAAATGGATTCATAGAGTGTTTAAATCTTTACACCTCAAGGTTAAAATTAATTCTAACATAAAACAAGTAGACTTCTTAGATGTAACCTTAAACTTAATCTTAAATAATTTCTAAACCTTCTTGAAAAATAACGCTAACCCCATTTATATAAGCCCTTATTCCAATCACCCAACGTCAGTTATTAAGCATATCCCATCATGCGTTGAACGCCGTATAAACAAGCACTCTTCTAGCAAGGAAATATTCGATAAACATAAAATTATTTATTACAAATTCCTTACCGATAGTTGTTACAGATCTTCCGAAATTAAATATAAATAAAATTGTAGTTATTCTTAAAAAAAAAATAAAGGAAGGAGAATATTTTGGTATACACTTCCCTTCAACAAATTAGCCCGTAACAAATTAGGACACAAATTCTTAAATCTAATTAACAAGCACTTCCCTATGAAGAGTAAATTAAGTCAGATCTTCAACAGCAATACCTTAAAAATTAGCTATAGCTGTTCTAGAAATCTAGATAAAATAAGTAAATCGCATTACAATAGAATACTGAAACTTCATAGAGATAATAAACGCAACCTAAATGCAAGTTCTAATACACCCCAAGAAAAAAGGCTATGCAATTGTAGAATCCTCGTCAATGCCCATTATTAAACAGGTGCTTAACCAAATCCATAGTGGATATGTGCTATATCTCATCAAATGAGAACCCCAGATATATTAAGCTGTATGTAGGGTAAACTAGCAGACCTTATAGGTATTACAATCACATGAACCCCTTTACAAATACGGCCAAACGAAATATGACATCAATTTCGAAATATTTTTGGAAACTCAAGGAAGAAGGAAAAACACCTGAGGTTAAATGGAAAATCCTAAGACAAGCCAGAATCTGCAATTCTCTGAGCGAACATTGATTCTTATGTTTACAGGAGAAAATATGTCTCATTGAACTCTTGAATAACACCCAATTATTAAATCAAAGATATGAAACAACCGTTTTCTGTAGACATACTAAGGATCTAACACTACACTCTTGTTAAATTCTTAATTCCATAACTATAAACGTTTTAAAATTATAAATCACCTCATTTGATATATTCCCTACCCTCTTATGTACGTCTTCACTAATTAAATTATGATTCTTAATTTTTTTTTCATATATATCACTGGTAATATTTTCAGACAAATCGTTTTACACCCATACTTATTCTCCATGCTATACGATCCTAGAATATTTCAAAATTTGATATAAAAGTTTATATTAGCATCCCTTATTTTTTTAGAGGAAATCATCACTTCTAAATATTAATACACAAAACACGTTCATTGATTACAGAATTAGTAGTGATAACCCCAATATAAATACATGTAATTCAGCCCTAGAATGTTTATAATAAACCAAAAATAACATTCCAAATTGCTACTAGAACTATCGCTACAATTTATAACTACTTAAATGTAATACTATCCGCTATCTCCATCTTTCCTCCCCTACCTCTCACCCTTAGGGCGCTTGTGAAATGATGTGCTTAAATTTTTGACCGGTGTTTTTCGGCAAAAAAATTTCCACAAACCAGTCAACAGTAAATACCTAATCCATTCTTTATCAAACTGCTATCAACAAGCACTGTTGTTTCATTCTGTCACCTATTCATTTTATGTATAATTTTCTTCTCAAAAAAAAGGGACGAAAGGAAGTGACGTTTCATATATGGCTTGCCTACAAGCAGGTTTTTTTCATATACATTCTCGATTCTCACCCGTCGAACTGCAGTTGAAATGCACTGAAACTAAGTTGCATCTTTTTAGTGAGTAAAATGGTTTTGACTATATGATAAAATTATAATATATATATATATATATATATATATATATATATATATATATATATATATATAATACCCTATAATTCTGTCGTATTCTGATCCATAGTTGATCTTAAGTAACTCCAGTTCATATTTAATCAGATGAAAGTAGAATAATGATTGATAATTCTCGTTAGGCGAAGATACTCGGATCCATTGAACAGTTAAATAGTATATATCCACCCAGTAAAGTCACTGAATGAATGAAATAAAATATATTAGAACGCTTACTAGGAATGCCTTTCCAATTACCTTCAATTAAACGTGTACATATATATATATATATATATATATATATATATATATATATATATATATATATATATATAACTTTATTTGTATTTCTGATAGAAATAAATTTTAAAAAGGATTAGAAAGAAGTAAATATATATATTTTTTTAAGGTTTTATTGAAATTTTCCACATGTCCTCCATAATTAGCAATACAAAGGGTAATACGATTTTGCAGTTCACGGAAAACATTTGCCAACTGATTTACAGTAATGCCTGAAATCACATTAGTTATTTTAGCTATACTGAAAACTAGGTACATTAAACTTTATAACATTTTTTACAGATTATTTCTATCGCAAATACAAATAAAGTTATAATTTTTTTAAAGCGCACACGAACTCTATGGACACACTGTACACACACACACACACACACACACACACACATATATATATATATATATATATATATATATATAAATACACGATTTATTGAATGTAATATTATGCTACCTATCTTCTCTGTCGCTGTGTTCGTCAGAGTCTTTACCCCGCCTCGGCTCGGTCCGATCTCTTTATGGCGTTCAATGTAATTTAGTCACGTAACGAAGCTAAGCTCGTTCGATTTGTTCGCTGTAACTGAATTACGTAGCAAAAAGTTGTAATTTTAATCAAGCGATTCGCTAAACACTCGGAGACAGGACAATCATTAAGAAAGGTGAACCAGTGTCGTAATTTTTTTTTTTTTTTTCCTTACCGAAGGTATTGTACTTATTCGAGTTTCATTTAGTCTCGGACTTCTGTTCGTCATTGTGAAAATAAAGGTGGATATTTGACATCGTTCGTTATGGGATAATGGCGATGAGGGTGTTAGGAATTTGGAATTAGTTGTTTTCTCGCTGTTTTTTTTTTTTTTATTCGTTTCTTTTTTTTCTTTTTATTTGCGGTTGGGGGGTGGGGTGATGATGTGTTTATTGGGATTCCAAAAATATGTTTTTTATTCTATCATTCAACTTTTATTTTCATCTTTCTTTATATGTTGCGTATGACAATATCATTTTATGTCACGTGTCCGTTCAGGACGTAAGGGATCGTGGCTCTCCACAACTTCCTATCATTTGTAGCTTTCAGTCTGGTTGCTCCGCGACTTCCTTTCTTACCTCCTTGCGTCTAAAAAATTCCAAGTTGATTCTATGTATAACCGTTCTTTTTGGTTCTTTTGTCTCTAAAACTTCCTTATTACTCATATTGTTAGTCCAAGGTATTCTAACCATCCTTTTATAGAAAGAAAAATCTGTGCTACCTCATCTCTCTTACTCTGAAAAGAGCCTGTACAATATTCGTTGACATATACAAGGACTAATATTACATAACCACTAATTATTCTATTCTTTGTTTCTAAATATTCCTGTTTATTAATACTTTGCTTAGGTTTTGGAAGACCACTTTCTCTACTTAAAATCGGAATGAAAAATAAGAGAGCCGAGTTTAAATCAAGTCGTATTTGTTGTATTCACTTACGAGCAAATACTGTTACGTATTCTATTCATCTCTATGTCGAGCATCCAGCTATGGTTTTAATTGTAGGTCTATTAATCATGTTTTTTTTGTTTTTTTTAAATATAAAAAAAATCGTTCTCTATTCGCCCGCATAAAAAGAATTATTCTCACATTCCCAAATAACTTTCGTTTTCAAATAACCCATAAGGGTGTTCAATAAATAAAAACAATTATCACATAAAAGAACGCATCCTCAAATGTATATAAAAAATGGACTATCTACTCCGTCAAAACACTCTGCGTCAAAACCATAAATCTCATCTTCATGTCAGTACAGCGCCATCTATCGTCAATTTTCTATAAACTCAATAATTCAAAAACGAAGTATTGTGGTCATATGTTGGTATTCCATATAAGCATATGACCGCAGATCCTACGTTTTGTCCTTGTTTTGGTGTGAGAAACCCGCTTCAAAATTTATATATATATATATATATATATATATATATATATATATATATATATATATATATGTGTGTGTGTGTGTGTGTGTGCGTGTGTGTGTGTGCCCACATGCACAAATAGACTTTGATGTCTACACTCAGATACGACAGACTGTTTCATGTTTAGATGTAATTATCAAGACATATGTGTTCTGCTTTCTCTCGACTATTTATATATACATGTCAGTGTTACATTGTGGTTTCTCTATAATATTGTTTTAACGGTTATTTAGTTTCCAATTATTATAGGGGGTATTGGATGGAAATAATTGTGGATCCGAATGCAAACATTAATAAGGAGCGGAAACAAAAGAAGAGTTATGAAGAGGTCAGTAGATAACAATTGTCATTGCATTTAAATTTTTGGAGATCAAATTTGTCTGGAAAGCATAGAGCCGGGAGAGAGTTGCGCAAACCAGAAGTGCAAGAAAAGCATCTATTAACATAGAACTTACGCTTACATCGAGTCAGTTCAACTGTAAATAGATGAGCCCTTGTTGATATTCTGTGACTGCACTGGAATTAATAAAGTCTATCTACTGTAGCGGAGAGTTCGCCCAGTCTCGGAATAAAATATAACCTCATCAACTCCAGTCAAATAAATACTCACTATTCATTTCTTTGATCCACATGTTTGTGGCAAAGTTTTCACTGAGTAGTCTGCGCTTTTCAGCTAGGACGAGCCACACTATGCTATGCTATGCTATATATATATATATATATATATATATATATATGTCTATGTCTCTTAGATGAGGTATTATTATTACTTGCATTATTTACATTTATCAGGCTGTTATCCTGATATTCCTTGCCATATTCACAACGTTTCCGTCGTTGCACGCTACGGCCTTCTTCAAATGATTGGAATTTTGAACAGGACCCTTTATTTCGTCCTCCAGGCTAGACTACAGATAAAGGCATTGGTTAGATTCAGTAACTAGACCCAGAGTTGTGAGTTCAATATCAGACCACAGCAGTAGTGAACCAAAAACTTGGAGATTTGAGTTAAAGGGAAATAACTGACATGTGGAACTAGAACATCTATCGGAGTGGACGAAATAAAGGTTCGGTTCGAAATTCCAATATCCTGACGAAGGCTGAAACGTCGTATATATGACAATTTAAATGAGAACAATATTCTGAAAAATATAAATACGGTAGATCATTCCAATCTTAGAAATATAAAAATAAAATGTTAGCATAAAATTTACGATTACTTCTAGCCATTTCAACTGTAAAAGGACGAGACCTAACTGACAATCTAGTATTATGCTTAAATTCGTAGATTCAACGTAGACAAGGAAAAATCGCATTAGAATAATTACAATGAAATAATTGTCTCTCAAAGATTAGGTCTTGTGATTACTTGCATTATTTATATTATTCGGACTGTTATCCTCTCCTTCATTGCCATATTCACAACGTTTCGGTCTCTATATCTCTGAAATGAGGTATTATGATTATTTATATTATTCGGACTGTTATCCTCTTCTTCATTGCTATATTCACAACGTTTCGGTCTCTATATCTCTGAAATGAGGTATTATGATTATTTACATTATTCGGACTGTTATCCTCTCCTTCATTGCTATATTCGCAACGTTTCGGTCTCTATATCTCTGAAATGAGGTATTATGATTATTTACATTATTCGGACTGTTATCCTCATCTCCATTGTCATATTCACAACGTTTCAGTCTCTATATCTCTGAAATGAGGTATTATGATTACTTGCATTATTTACATTATTCGGACTATTGTCCCCATTTTCATCGCCATATTCACAAAGTATCGACCTTTATATCTCTGAAATGAGGTATTACGATTACTTGCATGATTTACGTTATTTACCTCAAGGACACATGGTCCAGTGGATAAAGAAATTGGTTAGATTCACTGGCTAAACCCAAAGAGCTATGAATTCAATACCAGACCACAGCAGTGGTGAACTAAAAAAAAAATTGCAGAGTTGAGTTAAAGGGAAATAACTGAGATATCAGGAAGAGGCATGGCACGTAGAACTAGAACGATCTACACCGGTGAATGAAATAAAATGCCAATCACTGATGAAGGCTGGAGTGCAGATTGGCCTAAACGTTGTGGATACGACATTAAAGATGAGTATAACAATTCGAATAATGTAAATAATATAAGTATGGAAAATATTTATAGAAAAGGCAGAGGGGAGTTATATGATGAAAATATGACTCTTAGCAACCATTTTTTTTTTTTTTTTTGTTAAAAGGATTTTGAAAATGAACTGAACATTATCAGATACAAGGAAAAGGCTTTTCCTTTATTCAATTGAAATGTTTGTCGAATAAAATGAAATGAACGAAAGACAAGAATAAAAGAATATGCGTGATAAATTAATCAGCTATTTTCCAAGCAATCATTTTCATTTAATATTTCCTTAAAACTATCGTATTTACTGAGATGCGTCTCACCGTGTACTGAATTGAAACTACTTCGGTGAGAATGCTTTCGAAAACAAGCAATTTATAACAAGTAGGGATGCTTACAAAATTGAATGTTCACTTGAATGATTCTTTTCTTCCTGGAATCCGATAAGGAAATTAGCAAGAATGTTTGAAATTACTTTTTGTTTTTCTTTTTTACTTCATTTCTGAGTTAAGTTTAGGGATGTAAGATGCCGATAAGAATTCGTTGAAAACATCGGTAATCGGTTGTATCAAGCATCGAAGCAGCTAAACTACATGTTTTAGTTTCCTAGAAGAAATGATTATATTTCATTTGTTACAACATTGATGCATCAAGCAACGACATTCCGTTGCAAGATTTACCTATTAGGAAAAAAAAAAAAAATTTAAGCGATCACACGCATGGATTATCTATCTATGTATCTATCTATGTATCTATCTATCAATATATATATATATATATATATATATATATATATATATATATATATATATATATATATATATATATATTGTATGTGCATGTATATATATATATATATATATATATATATAAATATATAAAGTTCCTTAAAATTGTTCTTTATTTATCTCTTAATTTAATTTAATTCATTTATTTATTAATATTTTTATGTATATAGTTTATGTATAATTTTTATGCATTTTTTATAAATTTTATTTGTATTAATTTGCTATTTTTTATTTTATGTAAACTATTTTATTTTATTTTATTGATGTCAAATATTATTACTATGATTATTATCATCAGTATGAAATTGTAATGATTATAATGCGATGATAATTGTTTCTCTGTCGAAAATGACATGAACATCAGGCAATTCAATGAATCTGTTTTATATTCTGATAATTCTTCTCCCTTACGCTGGATTTTAACTTGTTCATTCCTTAAATAAAATCCCTTCTAGGTTACCCTATCGGCTCATGTTTAATTCTTTCTTCTTTCATTTCTTATCTTTGCATGCATCTCTTTCCCTCCTTCCTTATCTATTTTTTATAACCTTATATTGGATTTTTTCTCTTTCTTTCTTCCTCGTTTAATATTAATTTTTTCCTATTCTTTTTTTGCTTCTCACTTTTCATTTCGCCTGGATAAATTGACTCCATTTATTAAAAAAAACCGTTCGGTCTGAAGAAATGAGTATTTGTTTATTCATGAAATTAATTAGAAACATTATTATTTTCATATTGCTCTGTTACTTACATTGAACTCTTTTTGGATTAATGTCCTTCTTGGAATTATCCCTACTAAATATATATATATATATATATATATATATATATATATATATATATATATATATATATATATATATATATATATGCATATATATATGCGTGTGTGTGTGTGTGTTTGAGTGTGTGTATATATCTATATATATATATTTTTTGGTGTTTGTGTCTGTCTCTGTGCCTATATATATATTGATGTTTTCTAAGCCCGGCTTAGATATGGTTCAAGGTCTAAAGTATGGGGAACTCAGTCAGGATCGAACTCACTGATCAGTCGTAATTGATCTAGCAAGACAAGCTTTCCAGCCATTGCACCACATCGAGGTGCCCCTGCGCGTATATATATATGTGTGTGTGTGTGTGTGTGTTTATGTTTGTGTACATATATATATATATATATATATATATATATATATATATATATATATATATATTGTGTGTATTTTGGCAGCATTTTTTTATTCATACAGGTTTCATTAAATAATAGAGACAAGTGTTATTTATTTATTTTATTTAAATTCTTTTCATATCGTCTGATAAGCTTAATAACATTATCATTAAACGAAGAAAGAAAATCACAATAGTGATCCATATTTTTTAATCCAATCTACGCTTTCGGCTCACATAAGCCATTATCAAAGTTGCCAATTACTGTACAACATAATAAGCAATATACGGACAAGACAGTGATGATAATCTGTGAGTGTTTACATGGATGATTTCCTAGCAACGATAAACACGTTCATACTGTCTTGTCCATATATTGCTTAATATGCTGTACAGTAATTGACATCTTTGATAATGGCCTATGTAAGCTGAAAGCTTAGATTGGATTAAAAAATATGGATCAATATTGTGATTTTCTTTCTTTGTTTAATGATAATGCTATTAAGATTATTAGACGTTATGGAAAGAATTTACATAAAAAATAGACAACACTTGTCTATATTATTTAATGAAATATATATATATATATATATATATATATATATATATATATATATGTGTGTGTGTGTGTGTGTGTGTGTGTGTGTGTGTGTGTGTGTGTGAAAATATTGTAGAAAATAGGAAAGAAACTGGTTTGGTAAATAATCCAAAGTTCCTTAGTATTTTGGTAATTATTTTTTAAAAATAGTGCTCGATACGAAAGTAGAGCATAAATATAATTATTTTATTTAAAAATATGATTCCAACTCGCTACATAAGAGGTCTCATGTTTCAAAACAAGAGACGAAAACTTCTAAATAATATTTGAATTAACTTGAGTTAAAGTAGGCTCTGTTCCATCTTCAAGGGAAAAAAATTTCCCCAAAAAATTTCGCTTGAAGATGGAACAGAGCCTACTTTAACTCAAGTTAATTCAAATATTATTTTGAAGTTTTCGGCTCTTGTTTTCAAACATGAGACCTCTTATGTAGCGAGTTGGAATCATATTTTTAAATAAAATAATTATATATATATATATATATATATATATATATATATATATATATATATATATATATATATATATATATATATCGAGTTTGAGTCAAAAATTATCAGTACTTTCGCCACAATATATATTTAGCATTGTCGCACTTCCTTAGGTTCAAACGTGTTTATAGTCGGTACAATTGTCGTCAGATGATCGAAGTTTGTTGTTGATTACGACACCTGGGTTAGAAAAAATTACACCGCCTGCCTTGCTGATATTTATCTTAACATAAAAACAATCAGATTAGACAAAGTGAAATGATCTGTATAAAATAGGCAGAATATGTCTGTTATGGGATCTTACTCATAATAATAATGATGGACTATTCCATACGTAATAAATACTGCGCCTCAGGAATAGGCAAGGAGTCAGCATTTCAAGTTGATCTCGATCGACCCACTGTTCAGTTGTACTCTCTTCCTACGGACGGGAGGAACCCGAAGGAGGCTACGCCGAACCCGTTTATGCGGGTTCAATGAACTAGCCCTGAACCCGTTTATGCGGGTTCAATGGGCTATTTTTTGGCCGAGCCCACGGGCTCGGAATACCCACGTTAAAAAGGCTTTGTGCCACATGACACCCTCGTGGGTGGGTGACTGAATATCGTCAACATTTCAAGTCGATCTCGGTCGACCGACTGTTCGGTTGTACTCTCTTCCTACGGACGGGAGGGACCCGTAATAGGCTACGCCGAAGGGCGGAGTCTCCTTCGGGGAGGTAAACCAGCCCTGAACCCGTTTATACGGGTTCAATGGGCATATTTTTGGCCGAGCCCACGGGCTCGGAGTGCCCACGTTAAAAAGGCCTTGTGCCACATGACACCCTCGTGGGGGGTGTGACTGAATATCGTCAGAATTTCAAGTCGAGTCATGAGTCGAGTCAGAGGCAGTCCGAAACAGAGTCGCGTTTAGACAATTACTGCAAGACATTAGAATAGTGATACTGGTCGAGACTACATTGTTTTCTCTACTAAACCTGATTGTTCATACTAACACTTCTACTTCTACTTCTCTGTATATATTCCTGTTTGTAATATATCTGTGTTATTCCATACCTGTGTTCGAGTTCTTCTTTATTGGGTCTACCTTGGACTATCACCTTGGTACAAGGAACCGGACCATAACGAATCTTACCGGACGTAACAATGTCTATATTATTCAATTAAAAATGTTTGAATGAAGATATGCCACTTATATATACTCGACTCTCCCGTCGAATTCGTGCAGATCAGTTGCTAAGAAACCGACAACAGCACATGAGATTTGATTATAGTGGTGAAGGTTTCGTGTACACATTTTGAAGGGTCAAATACAGAGACCTGGTGCACTAAGTGCCACAAGGTCCCCAAACCACTCTCGCAGGTTTTTAATTCAGAGTTGTCCTTCTCCTAGACCAGTTGCCATCCAAGGCTATAGAACCCAGTCTGTCCTGCTATTTACCCACAGATGGGTGGAGAAGAAGAGGATTCACACCTTTCCGTAATTGAACGTAATGGAATCGACTGGAATTCGAACTCGGCTCTAAATTATACATAATTTTCTAAAGATTGTTGCCTTTATGAAAATTAGGTTTTAAGAACATAGGCTGCTTAAAATAAAATTATGTTATATGAGGTTAGCGGGCATGGCTTTTTCCCCTTCATTTGTCGTTCTAAATGATTTATATTTTTTTTACTATATCTATCGGTCTGTTGCTCTACAATCCAATCACACAAGCTCCGTGGGTAATTTATTCATTGTTTCGCTCTGATCCTTTGGCTTTCGGGATGTCATGTGAGTGTCCAAACCTGTTTCTGTAATATCTATCCTAAAAATGTCATCTCTTTCTGATTCAAAGTACAGGTGCCTTTTTTTTTCATCTGTTCAAATTTCTGAGTTGAGTTATTGTAAATACTTACATTGTTCGAACTGTTGATCTCGTCTTTATTGTCATATCCACGATGTTTCGGTCATTGCACACTCCGGCTTTCTTCAGGAATTATAAGTTGAAATTTCGAACCGATCCCTTTATTTAGTCCACGGCAGTAAATTGTTCTAGTTCCACTTGCTCTGATTTTACTGGATATCTCAGTTTCAGTTAATTGCCTTTTGTAACTCAACTCTCCAAATTTTGTTCATCATTGCTATGACCAGTTATTGAACTCACAACTCTCTAAGTCAAGTTACTTCTTGAATCTCTTCACCCAATTATTTTATTCGCTGGCCCAGTGATGTTCAAGTTGAAATAATAGAGCATCACTAGAACATATGAAAGTTTAAGGAATCAGTTCCTATGCTAAGCCACAAAAATCTCCTTAGCTGGCCCCGCATACAATATTGGAACTAGTAATACAGAGATCTAAAGAAAAGCAACAATACGAAAAAATTTAATATGAGATATTGTTTTTATTAGTCCCAACATAAATACAGAAGTAAATACTGTATGATGGTCTGCAGTTAGAGATTCGTATCCAGCTATGCTGGTCAAACTCTCCGCCTCCGGGCAGTGAGGATCCACAGACGGGGCTATGTCGAAGGGCAGAATCTTGTCTCCGGAAACAGCTACTCAACCCCGTTTTTTTACGGCGTCTACGGGGAATTTGGGGCCGGGACCACGGTCTCGGATACTCCACATTAAATTCGGCTTTGGGTCACATCTGACCGCATGGGATGGTTGGTAGATACTCCGCAGTTTAAGCTTCGTCCCCAGCTGTGCTACTCAAACTCTCTGCCTCCGGGCAGTGAGGATCCCCAGACGAGGCTATGTCGAAGGTCAGATTCTAGGTTCAGGAAACAGCTACTCAACCCCCTTTTGTTACGGCGTCAACGGGGAATTTTGTCGAAGCCTATGGGCTCGGATACCCCACATTAAATTCGGCCTTGTGCCATATCTGACCGGATGGAGCGGTTGGTAGATATCTTGCAGTCGGAGATTCAGTGTGGAATTCACTTGACTCACTTCTACGAGCCCCTGGCGAATCTTATATACGTTGTTCTTGTCGTAAGTATTATCATTCATTATCAACCTTCGTGTGGTTATTCTATTCAGTAACCTTCCCTAGGTTACAACAATAATTCTGTATCACATTCCCCGTTCTTTCTTGTGATAGTCCCCTAAAAATAAGGATTTCCGTGGATGCTAGTTTTTAACGTTACCAGGTCTGTCTTTTTTTGCTGACAACAATGCTGTGACTTTTCTTGCCTTTAACACTCCATTTTTATTATTTTCCGTTGCTCTTTGTATCAGAGTTCTTTCCCTTACTCTCCTCTAGCAGGAAACATCAGTCTTATCGGTGTATCCTTTTTTAATGATTAGTGGGAGAAGAATCAGACAGTTGAGGTCATTGAAGAGTTCCATGTCAATAATAGAGAAGTAAGGGTGAGGACAGCGCTACGAATAATGCAAATAGTGTAAAAAAAGGTAACTTTTTGTGCAATGTTTTTTAAAACATCGGCCAACATATTCAGTTCATTGTATCCTCAGCATCTTTCTTTAGAACTACACATCTCTTGATTCGCCTCTTTATCTGTGACGATATTGTCAGGCATTCATTGCCATATATGTGCATTGTGATTATAATGCACTCAGCCCTTTTGTTTTCAACGAACGTTTCCCGCGTATCTTAAGAATCCGCCTCCTTCGCTATCGCAAGGTATCTAAAGTTTCGTATTTTCTGTCATCTGTTTTCACATTATTTACATTATTCAGACTATTGCCCTCATCTTTGTCGCCATATTTATTACAAGGGATAAAAGTGGATAAAAGTGCTAGTTAGATCCAGTGACAGGACCCAAAGTGTGTGAGTTCAATACCCGATTAAGGCAGTGGAGAACATTCAGAGGGAAAATTAACAGAAGATAACTGATAATAAATATGAATAAATATGGCGACAAAGATGAGGACAATAGTCCGAATAATGTAAATAATGTACTAAATAGCTCATCTCAGAAATATAGACAGATACTGAAAGGCCGAAATGCTGTAATAAATAGGGCGACAAAGATGAGGACAATAGTCCGAATAATGTAAATAGTGTACATAATACCTCATCTCAGAAATATAGACAGATGTTATCACATCAATTAGTTATTTTCTTTTTAGTTGTCGATTCAAAAGTCTTCAATCTGTAACACACATCTTGACATCCCACTCTTGCTAACATTCCACATCTCTATTGCTTCAGGTATCTTCTTCATCTTTGTGTTGATTGTTCAGTATTCACAGCCATATAGAACTGATATTAAATCGCAGTTCCGAACTCGTTTCTTGCTTTCTATCGAAAGTTTCATAAGCGATCATTAACTTGACGGACCAAGTTCGATGTTATTGTGGCATATTATATAATACGCTTCATTTAGTTTAACATAAGGTTGATTAGAATACCGACTATAAATGAGCAATTAGTCATCTTAGAAACACGTTTCAACGCTGATGCTTCCTTTTTTTATATACCAAACTTGTTTTTGGCCTGCGCAAGGCCACAGAATATTTAGATTACCTGATATTCTTGGTCAGCTTTTTTTGTACGGATCTGGTTCTATGCTACTTAACAAAGAACAGTGATATGCTAATTTATAAAAGTACGTTCGATACAGACATAATCTGATACTTGATATTAAAAAGATAATGTCTGCGTCATATATTCCGACTATAACGAACTTATAATTCCTAGACAAGACTCTTTCTATATTCTGTTCTTTTTAATTTTAGCATGTTGTTTTTTGGTGTTTCTTTTTCCTAAATTGTTCTGTTTTTGTTTTTTTTCTTCCCTGTATATTTTTTTTTATTTCTTTTCTCATTTCTTAACTTTGGTATCTGTTACCCAGTATTTCCCTTTCATTTTCTTTTTTTTTTTCTTCTACTTCATTCTTTTTGCTTTCCCTCTTCTTTGTATTTCGTTTTATTTGTATTCCTTTCTTTCTCCGCCTGTTCTTTTATCCGTCCTGTTCCTTTTCTTCTTCTCGTTTCAAAATCACGTCTCCTTGATAACTCACACGAACTTTTGTTTTTATGTCTAACTCACAATTTAACTCGTTTTTGTTATTTAAATTTAAACATTGGTCTTTTCTCTCCATTTATCTGTTGATCGCTTTCTTGAACTTTCTCTTCTTTTTTTTTTAACCTTATTCAGTTATCATCGCTATCCAAGAAAGCTCCTCGTTTTCGCAATGTCCAATAAATAAAAAGTCAAAAGATTATCTAGTTCATAGCCATATTTTATTCCATTTAAAAAAGAAAGACATAAATTAGAAAACAATAAGAAAATAAAGAGTAAAATGTTTCAAAAAATAAAATCAAACACCGGAATTTAAAACAACCAATAAAAATGGTATCTTCCCGCAGATTATCCAATCAATGCATTAGTCAGCCAATATTTATTTTTCACGTTTTCGATGAGTGATAATTCAAGAAACATTATCTTTAAGATTATGGAGATTTGAGAAAAGGAATTGTATAGGACACGAGGACAGTTAACTCTGCTAAAAACAAATTGTCTGCAGTCGCGAAATTCCTGAGAGATTCTTGAGATTTCGGTACTGCACTCAAAAGGGTTTAGTAATGTCGACAGTTTCTCCTTTTTTATTTATGTCTTTTAAAAATAATGTTTTTTTTTTTCTGCCTCTACTGACGTTATCTTCGCAAGGAAATAGCTTTTTTTCGTTACTGCAGTTCCTCCCAATATAATTTCTATTCTTTTTTTATTAATTTTCTTTCCATTGTTGCATGTTTCTAGCAATTTGGTTAGAGGATTATACGTCAGTTGCAATGTATTCTCAGAGGAAGTGTCTAAGTTTGCGTCAAAATATTAAGTGTCTTTTATGTGTTTTTTTTTTTTTTCCTTTTATTTCCGTGCTTATTAATATTGATATTGGTTGTTGTTTTTCTCCTCTTTTTTGTAGAAAATCCTCTGGTCTGAGACTCCTGAAATGTTCATCTGCAGTCACAAGTTCTCCGGCATTATTCTCTTGTTTTATTATCGTTATGATTTTTTTTTCCTTCCTTGTTCACTTGTCTTGTATATTTAATTGTATGTTAAACTTCTTTTTCTCTTCGACTTAGTTGTCGTTATAAGAAGCCTGTATTTATTCCATTTCATTGGCTTTGTTCGTTTCCTTTTAAGCAAGACTTAACGCTGTTGTGAAGCTGTTATTTCTCTCGCTACCTTGCACGATTCTGACACAATTTTTTTCTTTTACTTGAAGAGAACGTTAGAGACTTCAAGAGGAATATCTAATTCCTCTATTTATTAAGTATTTTTTTCAATACTCTAATTCTTTTAACGTTTTAGTTTGTGTGTACCACCGATCATTTTCTGCTTTAGTGTGTATCCTACAACCACATTTGTATCCTAGATTAAGCCATTGTCCCGACTTTTTTCTCGGTATGTTAAAAGACATTCAGAATGTTTTTATTTCAAGGATTCAAATATATTGTTTTATGATTTTTTGGTAAAATTTCTTATTTTATATATTTGTTGTTATTTTAAATTTTATTCTACAACAATAAATGGTACCTCTTCCTCTGTTTTTTTCTTTTCCCCTTACATTAGATAATGTAGGATACAAATATCTTTGTAGGATACACTGATCGTTAGGACTTATGATAAATCGGCAGCCTAGTTCTGTGTCTTTCCCACATGTGCAACAACCTTATCGGTATTTTTATGGCAAATGAGAGAATGAACGAATTAACACGAGAAAAGAAAACACCGCAAAACATTATTATTTTTTAAATGTATTCAAAATTTTACAGACGATCTAATTCAAGAATCTACGCTCTGCGTTTTCCGCCAAATTACTTGCCAGCGCCATATGTCATGGTCTTATTTGCCTTTACACAAACTGATATCTTAAGTAAGTAAATTTACAGTCACTTGCGTTTCTAGTAGAGTTAGCGTAACGGCTACAGAGGTGGTTAGTGGAATCGTCGAGCCGAGTTCAAATGACAACCCAGTCGACTGCTTTCAACTTTGCATTAATATATTCAACCAGGGGTTATGAAATTTGATTTGGTAACGTTAAAATAGCGAATTCATGCAGTGTTATTTTTTTTTTTTTGAATGGTTCGATGAAAGTGCTATAATTCCTATAGTTTTTTTTCCCCCCATAGACTGGTAATTGCTAAATCAACCGTTTCCTTACATTGAAACATTTGGCATTCATTGACTGAGCAATCAATTGTGCATTTAGTTGTAATTTTTACAATCTTTGTCTTTAATTAATTTTTCAGAACAATAGGTTTCTAAATTCCAGTAGCTGCTATCTTTCCTGCAGTGATGGTGGGGATTTCCTTCCTAGGCTGATATTTTAAATAGTGTAGAATAAAAAAATATTGGTATCTGTCTATATTTATGAGATGAGGTATTATGTACACTATTTACATTATTCGGACTATTGTCTTCATCTTTGTTGCCATATTTATAACAACGTTTCATCCGTTGTACGCTCGGCCTTCTTCAGGTTGTTGGAACGTCAAACTGAACCGTTTATTTCGCTCAGTGGGGTAGACTATTCTAGTTCCACGTGCCATGTTTTTTTTAATGGATGTCAGTTATCATTTATCTCCTGTTAATTCCCTTCTCCAAGTTCTCCACTACCTTAACCGGGTATTGAACTCACACTCTCAGGTTCATGTCATTTGATCTAACTAGCGCTTTTATCCACTGTACTATGTGTCATTTAGGGAGAAATTGGCTTTTACTTTCTTGTACATTTTTTCTTCTTGCCTTAGACGCCAGGTATATTAAAATCAAAGAATAAAACTCTTGTTTGTAGCATTTTTTTTTACTTCTACAATGATGTTCACACTGCACAAGGGTTACTGGAGGTAGAGGTGTTACATTATAAGAGGTAAAGTTTATGGGGATATGTAATGAAGATAATGGTTAAGCATAGATTTGAACAGGTTATGAGTGTAGTTATCAAAGAAGCATTCTTGGGAGTCGGTTCACAAAGCAACAATGCGTTTTAAGAAGTGGAACTTACATCTCAGCCATGGAATGCGAAGGGAATGAGGTGGATTCGCTGCAATGTGCGTAGCATGGCGGTTGTTAGTCGTGAACGCTAGAACTGGTAGAACTTATAAATGTCTGAGCACTATCCGTGGAATTGGTACTTGGATCGCGAGAGACGACGTTTCCATGCGTTCCCATGCGTTCCCTTGTCACTGTCGACATAACAACTGTCAAGCATGAGGCACTTCGTGGTTAACTGTTAATAATGGTGGCCAATTCTTGATCTAATAATAGTAAAATTTAATATAACATTACCTGTAGTTTTCCTGTTGTTTTTTCTGTGATTTTAAAAAAGATCTTGAATTCTGTTTTGCTAAGGGAAGTAACTCAACTGAAGTAATATATTAATTTCAATACAACTTAGTTACATCTCGTGTTTTCGAGATAACAGAGAGAAATAAATAAAGAAGACAAATTCGTAGTAAAGTAATGAACTAGGTTTGCTACACGAAGGTAAGCTTAGCAACTGAACTAAAGCTAACTCGGTATTTACCAAGCACAAGACCGGTTTAACGTGGTTTTTTTCCGAGCCCTTAGGCCCGGGTAAAAATACTCTATAATCCCCGTAATAACGGGTCGGGTTTGTCTACCTCCCCAGACGTGACTTTATCCTTCAGCATACCTTCGTCTCGGTTTCTCTCTGCTCGAAAGAGCTTATCGCACGGCTAAGACCAAATGCAAACTCTCCTCAACCCCGCTTATTTAGATAAACGAACGATTCCATTCATCTTGTCCTATATGACAAATTTTAATTATTGATTATCACATTTTCAATCATTTAAAAAAGAAATGATAGAATTTCGGACAGTTTGGTGCTGTTAATTTTATGATCAAACTCCGCCAATCCTATTCTCCCTCTGTTGTCTTTTGTCTTGAATCAATGATCATTTTTGCTTCAAGCAACTGTTTTATTCAAGATATTTTATATATTAAAATGCTTTTTGTTTTTTATTTTAGATGATGTGTGTCGGTTTCGTTAAACCTGGCAATGTATACTTAAAATATTATCTTTGTCTTTCACATTATGCAGCTCAGTTGGTTTAACGTCCATTTTAATGTCTGAAAGTTCTCTAAGGAAATAGGATGCCTTTTTTGCCTGCAGACAATTTCTTTTCAATTCACATATTTGTTGCTTCTTTTTTATCAGAAATAAGAATTATGTGCTTGCGTTTATTTTATCTGCCTGTCAGGTCCGGTAATTTTTATACAAATCCCCAACAAGACAACATCTGGGCTGGTGTTGTCCAGTTTTAAAAAGCTCTTATAT
This sequence comes from Acanthosepion lycidas, assembly GCA_963932145.1. Classification (NCBI taxonomy): domain Eukaryota; kingdom Metazoa; phylum Mollusca; class Cephalopoda; order Sepiida; family Sepiidae; genus Acanthosepion; species Acanthosepion lycidas. The sequence continues at coordinate 18,676,271 of OZ010591.1, forward strand.
GGCCTTGTGGGCGATGAATTTTTCTCCACCAGGAAAATCTCACATACAAAAGGTTACTAGTCTCTCAAAACTTTATGGCAGATTTTCGGTTGAGTTACACCAACACAGACCTACATTCACAGCTAACAACGTCTGTCTGATGCTAACAGTGGCAAACCGTCTCCATTCTTTCTATATTCGTCTTAAACAGCTTCTTCCTCATAACTGTATCTTTGTGGAACCGAGAGTATAATTTCCTGATAAATCTAATCTTATTATTTTTAAGTCCATTATCAAAAGATATCTAACTTACCCGTCCTCAAAACACCCTCTTACTTAGCTCGCCTTTAAAATAGTTTAACTCAGTATTCGTCTCCCTTGAGTCGCCGTTACGTCTTGTATCAGGTGAATGGACAGTATAAAAAAAGAATCGTATAATTTTGTTCATGGCTTGCCTCATTCATTGCATGTATCTCTTAGGGATGTTTCCAGATTTTTTTTTATATCACTCTATTTTTTCTCGCTGAAAACAAATATTTTAAAATTATTTCTTCCAGGCATTAAAATTAAAATTTCTTAGAAAATATATGATTTTTTTTCTTAATCTTATTTCTTACCGACTATTCAATAAGTTTTACTTTGGATATATCCTGTCATTTTTTTTAATATCATAAAAGCCGGTTAGGCGGACTGTATACAGATTGGCAAACAACCAGAAGACCTTCACCAAACGAAATGCCCAAAAACACTGATTTCATCCATACTGGTATCAAAAGAAATTCTTGATTCTTAATGTGAGGATTAGATCCAACGATTCCAACAATTAAATTCAAAGTTTCCGAGTTTCTAGAGTGCCGCACCATATCACAGAAAAGTTTAAGCTGCGTATTCTCGTTTTTCAAGAATATAAAATCGATGTCGGTTAGAAGGAGAGGAAATTAGTACCAACAAGACGATACCGCTGATTGTAATCCCGAAAGTGGAATTTACAAACTCTTTTTGAAAGTTTTATGTGAGGCCACATTTTGATTGGAACTGGTAGCATATATTTCAGTACTCTCTGCCACAACTAGTGGACTAAAATCATAGTCGAATAAACTGATACCTAAAGTAGACTTTTCTCTTTCTCGCAAAATGTCTTTATCGTTGAGAATATGTCTCAGTAGTAATTAAACTGTTCCAGAAACAGCTGATGCCATATCATGCGTGAGTTTTGTTTGTCATATATTTGCCTAATGTCATACTCCAGACATTTTTCTTTGTCTTCTAAATATCTAATGAGAAATCTCGCGAGAATTGCTTTTGCTCTGTTTTGCGTTGCGTTGTTGAAATATCTGTGGATTAATTTGTTTTATAACTGACCTATGTACTATTTCGTGAGCATTGCTTTGTCTTGAAAATGGCTGATGGACAATGAGGTCTTATGCACATGATTCATTTCAGAAAATAAATAAGTTTTGTAATTCTGCTTTTACCAAACAATACTGTGGTAGTTGCCGTGATCCTGGGTTTTGACAACTCATCAGGTTCCTCCCTATCACCTTTCTGTTGAGGAACGTGGATAGTATTGAACACAAGACATGTCAAGGTTTCACTGCCATCTATGACACACAATGGATGATTAATATTTCTCTCTTTCATTCAAGCCACTAATATGCAAGGGGTTAGTCAGAATAAAATATAAGCCTTTAAGTTTGAAGAGATCAATAATAATCCCTGATGATCGTCTAAGTTAATGCAAGCTGGACAGAAGCATAGCATGATCTCGGCTTTGCCTGCCGGAAATGCTTGCAGAAACACTAATCCATGCGCAAGAACTCTGATATTATGCGACCCTTGACAAAGGCAACATCTCTAAGTGATAACAAAGTGTTTGGGCTCATTGCTATCAGTCTGGATGCATCAAATGACAACTGATTACCGTAACCAGCGGCCAGTCATATTGCTAAATGAGTCATGACATCCAACCTTATTAAGGCCTCAGGAGTAGAAACTGTTAACCCAATCCTAAACAGCGAAGAAGAGATAAAACTCTACTCTTATTCAAATGCCGGGATAGGAGTATGAACCGGGCAATATGGAAACCAATCTATCCATATTGGTTAACATTGCATCGGACATTAGTTCACTTTTCTTTGTTTCTATCGACATAATTTCTGTGTTTTAATAGCTTTCTTATATTTCAGAAAACATTTTCGCTAGCCAATACACCTTCGGATTTTTGTCTCGCAGATAGATAGATGCATAGATAGATATGAAAGGTTGCTTAGTTTTCGACGGCTTATCAACACTTTGCAGGTTATTTAAAACCAGAAAATATTTTTATATTGCAAAAATAATTTTTGGGGAGATAATAATGGTCTGGTACAATTCTTCCTAATTAACCCATAGCTGGGGGAGAAGAGATGGATCCATAGCTTTTCCGATGGTATAGCGCTTAAGTAAATATAACTATCCCAACTGCAATAGGAATTCGACTCTTCGATGAACAATTCAGAGAAAGCATCTGGTATTGCCAGGCCTTCAACCATTTCGCAATTTTCGATGTGATATGACCAAAGATATTTATGATGGAAACCCTTTTTAAAGTTAAGGTCAAATTTTCGTATGGAGGGCGGAATGAATATCAAATACATTACTTATTAGTGAAGATGATCCAAAGTAGACTCGTTCACCAGAACGCCTAAACATTCTAATTAGGAGTGAAATGTGGCACAAGGCCGAAAGTATGGAGGGCCCCCAACTAAGTCGTAATTCATCTAACGATGCAAGCTAGCTAACAATACACCACGTCGAAGTGCCTAAGAACGCCTAGATTATTTGAAATGCTGTTTAGCATGGCTGTGAAACGAGGCGGAATGTATGGACCACCGAGTGATAATCGAACTACTCAGTCGTAATTGACCAATCGAGGCAAGCTAGTTAACCATTACATCCCGTCGAAGTTCCCAGAATGCCTAGATAATTTGAGATGACCAAACTGAGATAGGAATAAACCCGGTTACGTGTACGACTCTCAGTTTCTGTTTAAAATATGTTTTTTTTTTCATTGCATAGCTTCTAATAATTATTATCCTGCCATGAAATGCAAAATGAATCTGCTCTTTTGCAATAAATCCAGGAAATATATTTCCGAATAATGAACAACATTTTGCCAATTACATTAACAAAAAAAAAAAAAAAAAAAAAAAAAAAAATGGCGGGTGCAAGGAATTATTTATGACATCGAGTTCTTCCAAAATAAATTAAGTTTTGTTCTGTCAAGCAAAATAAAAGCAATATTTCAGATCTTAAATATTTATTTTTCATCCAAACTAAATTAAATATCTCCTCATTTTGACATTTTTTTTCGTTACATTTTCACGTTTACTTTCTTATCAATCAATGCGTTATGAATAACGAAAGGATCAGTCAAGATCACGTGGCGCTTCCAGATCCTCAAATGCGATAGATATTTAAAGACATTTTTTAAAACGTTTTCTGCCATTATGCTCGCTCCTTCTTTCTGTTTAATTTCCGAAGCTGAAAGAGATGTGGTCTCATTGTTAGCTATATTGTAAACATGGTTCTGGTTTTCTATATAAAAAACAAACGATGTAGATCATAACTCAATTATAAACGATTCAATAATTTTGTGAAAGGGTAAAAAAAATGTATTGGATTTGCTGATAGGACAATGGTTAGAAGCACGAAAAGTGGAATGAATTCAAATTCTTTTCTTTTGGAACAAAAGCACTTGTGGAAATGATAAAGTCATCTTCAGGGATTAAACAGCATGGCAAACTGGGCTTTCTCGTAGTGGGAAATCTTAAAGAATGAATATTTTGAACTGGAGAACCACGCCATCTTTCTCAGAACAGAAATACTAATTGCTACATTGACCGTTTCCTAATAAGGAAACATTCGGTATTTATTGGCCGAGAATCTAGTGCTATTATCGGTTTAGATTTATAAAAAATTCTCATTAATACAATTCTTCAGGAAAATGAATCTCTGAAATCCAATATGCGTTATAACCGTTTACAATATTAACTGGGTTTTCCATCAAAACCGTTTGTTAGAAGTAGTGAGAGACGTCAATACATGGGATAATCCTTTTTGTTGTTGCTGTTAAGTCCCTAATTGATATGGTTTCTGCTGTTTAATATAGTTCATTTTTTGTGATTATGTAGCGCCAGTCCACAAACTTTGAAGAAAGAGGATCCTCGTTGAAACCTACTTTGGATCACAATCATTTTGACTATTGATCTGAAAAAGCTGTTCTATACAGCAACGTCTATTCTGACATGAATTGAGCTGCGACACATAATAAAATGTTTCACTCATCAGTAACTTATTGAACCAGTTTATTAATCTAACCTACACACAAGCTACCAATCTGCCACTGGGGGGCATACCACTAACGTTTAAGTTATTTACACTAACAATTTAATATTTCTGAACGAGTTTGGCACATCACATAGCATCTATATGAAAGCCCCGATCTGAAGGGCCTACTTAACAACATGTCTCAAGTTTGTTAGGTTGAGATTTTGGCTTTGTATTAGTTTACGGTGTTGGGTGAACCCCCCTCGAGTACAACCTATTATTTGATAATACTAATATCCTATACTAAATTTGCGGTAACTGAACCTTATTATTTGAAGTATGTATTTGAAGTGTGTAATATTTACTAAATCCAAATCATGAATTTTTATGATGCATCCAGTGTAGATGCCATTATATTTTCATTTCAATTCCAGATCAGAATTTATGTTTTTTAAATGTATATCTTGAGATGTATTTCTTGGTTTTGGTACAATTAGCAGAGGATGTAGTTTTGTCTTCCAAGATCATTGTAATCCGAACTAATCTCACTGTCGAAAACTCTTTCGCTGTTCTATGGTACTTTCTAAGCCAATTATTTGACCGAAATACATGTCATAGTGCTTCCAGTTCTAACATTTACGGCTAAGACTCTCCCTTCCACGGACATTGTAGAGAATCAGCCTCATTACCATCGATTTCCATTGGTGAACAGCTTCTTACCATAGACCAATGCGTTGTGGAAACAACTCCCAAATGGATGCTCTCCCCAACACTACAGTCTTAACCTGCTCTTGTCTAGCGTTACCGTTATTGTCCCAATTTAGTCGCTTAAATTGTGCCCCTTACTCTGTATCCCTCTACTTTGAGTGGCTTTCCGGCATTCTACAGTGTGAAAATCATTGGAGAATTAAATAAATATATATATATACCTGCAATATAAATGCAGAAAATGAGTTTTCAGACAAAAATGTTTAGTGTGGTTCAGGTCACAGTATAGAACTGACATTTTCTACAAGTCAGAATTTCGTCTACCCTGCCAATTGAGATTTCATAGACGCCATGTTAACCCTTTGCCTCTCCAGGGCATTTTCGTGTATACTAACCAAAGGTTCATGCTTGTTTTCATCTTTATAACTACTGCAATGGAACTCAGCTTATTTGGAAGATAGAATGTGATGATATATAATGTTTCACATAATAAAACGTCCAAATGAAGAAATGCCTAATCGAATATTTTCCACAAAATATTCGATTAGGCCTTTCTTCACACTTTCCGCTCAATAGTAGACTCTTTTATTTAGCACTCTTAGTCTTACCCGTCTTTTAAAATCATGGCACGGATGTTGAAATCACATGTCCTGTCATCACTTATAATTAGCAGGATAGGTAAAGGGTTAAAATTACTATAAACGTATTTCAGACAAGAGCAAAATAAAAAGAAAAAACCTAGCTGAAGAAACTATCTTTATTCCGGACAGTGAAATTCTGGTGTCTATGAAACGAATGAACCCAATGAGACCTATCACTCCCTGACCATCAGACACATGATGTATAATTATTTCTTTACCCTAGATGCAAGCCGCTAGTAGCCCGCTGCCGGGCCTCCGATAGCAACGCCTGCCGTCCTGTAGTGGCAACCAACAGCGAGCCAACGGTGGGCTTCTATCGGTCCGCCAGTGGTATCATTGCCGAGACGAACACGCAGGCGGTTGTGTGCAAATATATCATTCCCGTCCAATTAGTTTTGTTGTCATCACGTTCGTCCTCCTCCCCCTCCTCCTCCTCCTTTTTCTTCTTCTTCTTCTTCTTCTTCTTCTTCTTCTTCTTCTTCTTCTTCTTCTTCTTCCTTCCACCTCCTCCTCCTGCGATTTTTCTTATTCTTCTTTTTCTTCCATGTCCTCCTCTTCTTGCTCTTCCTCTTCTTCTTCCTCTTCATTCCCCTCCTCCTCCTCCTTCTTCGTCTTCTTTTTGCTCTTCCTCTTGTTCTTCTTCCCTTTCATCCCTCCTCATCCTCCCCTTTCTTCCTACTCTTGCGTTTTTTTCTTATTCTTCTTATTCTTCCACGTCCTCCTCCTCTTCTTGCACTTCCTCTTCCTCTTCTTCTTCCGCTTCACCCCCTCCTCCTCCCCCTTCTTCTTCTTCTTCTTGCTCTTCCTCTTCTTCTTCCCCTTCATCCATTCATTGATAACTTTTCCATTTCATTGAAACAAACCTTAAACATTTCTATTTTTCTACCTTTCTTTCCTTCATTTTTTATTTTATTTTCTCACTGAAACCAAGTAGCGTTTCCGATATGCAATTTCCATTTTTTTCCCGCTGTCAATACGTAATAATCCATTATTTATGAAGTACTGGCAGAAGTCGTTAAATCTTTCTTCCTTTTTTTTCTTAGTGAAACAAAGAAAACTCTGATATGCAATTTCCGTTTTTTTTCGCGCGGTCAAAACGGAATAGTCCATTATTTATAAGGTACTAACAGGAGCCGTTAAACAATACTTTCTTTCTTTCTTTTTCTCAGTGAAACCAAGTAGCGTTTCTGATATGCAATTTCCGTGTTTTCGCGCGGTCAAAACGGAATAGTCCATTATTTATTAAGTACTAACAGGAGCGATTTAATTTACTTTCTTTTTTCCTTTTTATCATTGAATACAAGTCCCTGTCAAAATCGAATAGTCCATTATTCATTAAGTATTGCCATGTCGTAACGGTCTTGCGAACTAAGGAAGTGTCTACCGAAGGGGAGAGTAAGCACCAAGGTAATAGAATTCCTGATGTCTTTGCTGATAATCGAACACATATCAAAGTACATCTGCTAGAACATTATGCGAGGTAAGTTCAAAAAATATCATATACATATCAATAGACATATATATATATCAATAGACTTTGAACATAAAAAAATCAATTTTGTACGTTTCAAAAATTGTATTTAATCGACTTGAAGTTACTACCTTTTGTAGTTAAAAAATTCCAGCCAGCATTTCCGCTATTTCTGGTAACACCCTTGAAAACCCTGTGGCGTGTTATGGAGCTATCCCGTCAGTCAGTTAAGTGCCACACGTGATACACGCTTGGGGGATCATGTCTCTTTCGATTCATGAATTATGAGGCAGAAGGGCTTCCCACAGTAGGTTGCTATTTCTTTCTGTGGTAGACTGGTTGTCAACTAAGGCTATATAACCAAGTCTGTCCTGCTATTCAACCCATAGCTAGAAAGAGAGGAGATATATTCATACTTTTCCCATGGATATTTGTGCGTAAGTGAATGTTACGAAATCGAGTGGAATTCAAACACGGCTCGTTAAGTTCTCATTCCGAGCTGATATCAATTATCATACACTCAAATCGCTTCACTTTCAGTGTGGTTTTCAGATTGGGGAAGAGCCAGAAGCTACAGCGACCTATGATTAACGATAAACTACATGCGTATCCTGAGTATGGCGATAAATTACATCCATCAGCAGGGCCTCTGATCGGGAGATTTTGTGGAGCGTGGAACAGAATCTCAGTTGTTGCTGTTCCCGGATCCACCCTGGCTCGAGGTCGTGGCACCTGTTGGTTTCTCAGCTTTGGGAAAACGCTTGACTCCCACTCCGAACTGGTGTCAGAGCACTATGAAAGTTTAAAAATCGATTTCAATGCCACCGATGATTTTTTGTTGAAGATTATTTTAAAAGGAAAAAAAAATATTACCAGAAGTACATTATTACCAGCAATTCATTTTTGAAGAGAATATTGCCAGCAATACATTTTAGAAAAAAATCACTTTTTAGGGTCCCAGCTATGGGCAAATAATTTACCCCCAAACTCGGACCAAAACACTACGAAAGTGTAAAAATATGTTTTTATACCAGCAATACATTTTTGTAAACAATTATTACCAGCAATACATTTTTGTAAACAATTATTACCAGCAATAAATTTTTGAAGAAAAATTATTCACAGCAATACATTATAACCAGCAATAAATTTTTGAAGGAAAAAATATTACCAGCAATAATACATTTTAGAAGAAAACTATTAATAGCAGTATATTTTTAAAGAAAAATTTTGTTAGCAATATATTTTTGGAAAAAAATATGTTAGAAGCAATACATTTTGGAGAAAATGATTACCAGAAGTCTTTCGGCATTAAATAACGCATTGGGGTTGATATCCCGTAAAACAAAGCAAACCAAACCAAATTAGAAGATACGCAGTGTCAAGTCAACCGAGTAGGAATGCTGTCGAAAAAGTATTGGTGGTGAAATTGCCAATTCTTCTCCGGCCTCATACACGACAGCTTTTGACGACAAGCATCACAAAAGCGACGTATACCCTTCAGTTAGAATTCCTTAATGGCTGTTTCTCAATATGGAATGCACTGATTTTGTGCTTATTCCAAATTTGTGAGGAATTTCCTGAATTGTTTCAAGACCATGATTATTTCAATCGGTTCCTCGTCTCCGCTTGTGGATAATCTGCTTGCGTGACTAGCTCTCAACAAAGTTTCGGCCATGTTTTAAGAATTGTACTACGCCTAGATATGAGTTTTGACTATGACGTAACAGCGAAATGGCTGTGGAACTTTCTGGGTGGTTTGAGCTTCAATATGACTAAGCTTTTTGCAAAATTTGATGCAATATATCTGCTCGATACGATCTGTTATCTTGTAGGAAATTGAAAATCCATCGAGGGCGCACCAAAAGTCAGTACTCTATGCCCAAAAGCTTGTATGTGACACGGCCTGCCGCCGAGAAAATTTTCCCGCATGCATGAGAAGAGTGGCGCCACTTCTCACCAAAATGATTTCTGCAAATTCGGCATGATGGGCACCTTTTCAACACACCTAGTATACTGGACACACCAGTGACTGTTTCCTAAGTGGAGTTTCTGATGACTCCCAGTTCTTAAGCTAATGATAGAATAAGCTCTTGGGGTGTTATAGGACAAGATATAACATAGCAATTCCCCTATCGCATCGTTAAATATTTGAGCGTAACAACTTTAACAAAATATTACAATAATAAACCTTAAGTATGGATACTAGTCATTCTTCTAAGAAGTAAGGGGGTACAAATAAAAAAAGATCTAGAATAGAAAACCTTTTTCAATTTCACTGAAACAGACGTTAGAAATATATTTCTTCCCTTCTTTCATTCTTTCTTTCATTTATTTTCTCAGTGAAACCTCGTAGCGTGTCTGATATGCCGTTTCCATTATTTGGGATCTATTGGCAGGGCGTAACGGTCGTACGAACTAAGGAACTAACTATCGAACGGAATTATAGGATTCTTGATATTGCAATATTTTATTTTCAATTTCTTAAGCTCAACTTAACCGTGCGATACGGGAATTTCCACAAGTTTTTTTGTAGTCAGTGAAATCACAAAAACTTTGTCGAAGGATTAAATAATGAATTATAGTTTGTGAAATATCGGTAAAGTAATCCATCCCGATTACTGCTGCATAATCTATTTTATAATAATAAGAAATTCATGTGTATATGCGTGTCCGGGTTCAGCTCAAAAACTATAATATTTATACCACAAACCATATACAGGATGCGATGGGTAAATTTCACCATTTTATATTATTAGAGTTTGCGCATAAAATCTTTAAAAAAAAAATATTGCAATAACAATTATAAGTATGAATGCAGGTCATCATTTGAAGAAGTAAGAGGGTACAAATAAAAAGAATAGAAATTGACAAAATATCACAATACAAATCATAAATATGAATGTAGGTGATTATTTAAAGAAGTAAGAGGGTACAAATGAAAAGATTATAAAATACCCATAGAAATTTACCTACTTCCTCGTTCAATCTTTGAGCTTAACAAATTTAAGAAAATATCACAATAACAATAATGAGTATGATTGCGGGTCGTTACTTAAGAAAGTACAGGGCTACAGATGAAAAGA
>OZ010591.1:18688963-18711463 GCA_963932145.1 Acanthosepion lycidas
CTTTTTTTAAATACCCAGTTAAGGCAGTGGAGAAGTTTTAGAGGGAAATTAAACATGGCACGTTGAACTAGAACAGTCTACCCCAGTGAGCGAAATAAAGGGTTAAGTTCGACATTCCAACCAACTGAAGAAGGCTGGCGCGTACAACGGCCTAAACGTTGTAATAAATATGGCGACTAAGTACAATAGTACGAATAATGTAAATAATCTACATAATAACTCATCTCAGAAATATAGGCAATAACACCGGTATTAACAAAAATACCAATAATGATAATAATAATAATAATAAAATCGACAAATGTGCCAAAGCCAACATCAAAGGCGATAAAGTAACGAAAAATAAATTTAGACCCTCATATCAACAACAAGATTAAGGAAAATGGCAAAGATGGTACATACAAATTGTTAGTATTATGTTGGTGCAAAAATAATGACGTAATAATGTGGTTTTTTGACGTATTTTTTAACGTCAAAAGACGACATTATTACGTCATTATTTTTGCACCAACCTAATAATTAATGAAGGAGACGGAATACAACATTCAATTGTAAAGAAAAAGACTAAAAGATTATTATGGGAGAATCCGTTTGTTAGTGGAAAGCGTACTTAATGGGACCAATAAAATAAAGGCTATCAGCACCTTAGCTATACCTGTAATAAGATAAAGCTTCAACACTATTAAATGGAATTTGAATGTCATTAAAAGATTGGTCACCAAGACCAGAAAAATGCTTACCCATATTAAGATGTCCCACCTGAAATTAGATATTGATAGGCTTTATGTACCAAGGGATTTAGGAGGCCAAGGATTAATATAACTTGGACTAACTCTAAAGCTACAACAATCGGATTTGGAGCATACCTCACAAAAACCAGTGGCCCTCTCCTACAATGAGTAAAACACCAAATCCACTCCAGTAAAATGAAGCTTCATTGTTCAAGAAACAGTCTAATATGCTTGAAAATATGCAAACAAAAAACGAAGCCAATACCATTTACGCCAGACGAGTGAAACGGATAGCTAAAATAATTAGCCAAATGAAATTACAAAAAAAATAAAAATAAATAAATAAATTAAACTGGAAAGGCAAGGCGTTGCATCCAAATACCTAAAAAGAACGGAAGATGCAGTTGTGAATCAACAGAGAAGACATCAGTGGCTGAGGAGCACCAAGTTGAACGCTGAGACAGGAAACCTAATTATTGCAGCTCAGAACCCAAACTGCGCAACCTGATCCTATAACTGTCACATAATCAACAATAGAACTAACGCGAAATGCAGGATCTGCGGGAAATATAATGAAACTGTCGACCATATTATCTCAGGATGTCCGGGACTAGCAAAAACAATGAATATACTCACAGACATAACAAAGTAACGACATATGTACACTGGAAGGTATGCAAGAAATGCAAAATTGAAACTGCAGGAGAAATGGTATGAGCACCCACTATATACATTTACTCAAAATAGCGATGTAACTATCCTGTGGGATATGCCAATTGAAACTGACAGGGAAATAAAAGCCAGTAGACCTGATACTTTCATAAAAGATAAGAAATTCAGGAGGTGCATGCTTAATGACATGGCCGTACCATCTGAGAGAAACACCTCCATGAAAACAGTTGAGAAATAGTCAAAATCCAAGGACCCGGATCTCGAGATTAACAGGATATGTGGAATAAAAACTGAGACTCACATTCCAATAGTAATCTGGACCCCATGGACAGTTTTACTAACAATGTCCCATGGAACGTCAACATACAAGTTACCCAGAAGATCACCCTAGTGGGAACATCCCATATACTAAGAAAAGTCCTATAAATTAAATGACAATTCCCCTATAGGGTCTTAGTTTGGACCCGGCTCTACAGCATGCAAAGCCGGGAGCATAACTTGCACAAATAATAATAATAATAATAATAATAATAATAATAATAATAATAATAATAATAAGAAGAAGAAGAAGAAGAAGAAGAAGAACAACAACAACAACAACAGATAGCAAGGAATTAACTGTGCAGATTCTCTGATGTCCATACACAATTGATCATCTTGCATCAGGTTGCACGGTATTAACAACCACTGACTATAAAACTCGGTGTAACACAGTGGGCCAATATCTGCACTGGGATATAAAGAACTGTAACAGGAAGGAAATTGCAAGCAACTGATATGAACCCTACCCAGACTCGATTACAGAGATGCAACCTGTCAGAATTTTATAGGACTTGAAAATGCACACAGACAAAACAATCAACGCTAATCACCCAGACATTGTGATCAAAAGTCCAAAAACATATATTGCTTTCTTCAATACATAGCAGTCTCTACAGATTGCAATGTATCTTTGAAGATAATCAAAAAGCCTTGAAATAAAATGATCTCGAAGTGGAAATCTAAAAAGTGTAGCACTTTAAGGACATCAATAATTTCAGTTGTATTTGGAGCCCTCGGATTGATGGAAAAGGTTCGGATAGATTTATTGAAGGGATATCTGACGGTTCATGCCTTAAAAAGATACAAAAATTGTACTCACGAGTACAGCACAGACATTACAGGGCTCTATCTAGGTTAAATGTGTGTCATCTTTCTTTTTTTTTTTTTAAGTGATCAGTGGAAAATGTCATGAATCCATTTCTGACTTAACGTCTCCCATACCCGAAACAAAAATGTGTCTTCAGGGAAATAATAATAATAATAATAATAATAATAATAATAATAATAATAATAATAATAATAATACAAAGAAATTACGAGGAAATTACGAAGCATATATACTGAAAACTTGTGTGAACGTAAAATGTAGATTCAGCGATAAATATCACGAGAAAATTGACTATCTGTATTAGCTTTAACGGTATTAACACACAACTCACATATTACGAATAGCTTTATCTATGGAAAATGTGTGTAATCTTAGTGTTTTGTTTTTACAAAAATAGAATGTCATTTCGTAATGATTCTAAAACTTCATACAGTTAAATATCGGACAATTTTTGTTTAGCATCATATCAACACCTATGGGTTTATTTATGCCGAAATCTAAATATTTTATATCTATTTTTATGGATGCAACTACATATATTGTCTACGCAATTTTATAGCTTCAATTGCAGATATTTTGTACATATTTTTGTATTTTTAGGGCAAAGCTACGTTTTGTAGATATACATTTTGTAGGTAGTCTGTAGGTGTTACGTTTTGGTATAAACGTATTTCTCTACAGTATGACATTATGTTAACGGTTTTAGTGGTTTTTTAAAGAGTTTTATGTTGTACCTATTTCGTGCAGGGGCTAATTGTGTGCATTCTGTTAAAATGTGTTTCACTGTAAGTGCAACTCATGTTGTACATGTTGGTTGATATTCATACGTCAGCAAGTATGAACGGGTGTGGCATATGTGGCCTATATGTAGTCGAGCCACTGTTAATTAGGTCTTTTCTAAAAATGTGTTTCTATTCAGCTTTGATTGATTCGATTCGATTTGCCTTTTCTGTTTATTTTAGATTTTTCAGTTTATTTTACATTTTTTTTCTGTATAAGGGATCTTGAAATTATTTTCAGGGATTTCGATTTTGCCAGAAATTTCGAAACGGCATGCTGTACTGCTTGGAATTGACGCCAGAAGTGCAATATGAACATTTCAGAGTGTCAATCTGAGGAGAGTCCAGAGGATTCGGAAAGAGTTGGTAGAGTCTAATGGTGATTACAAAAGTTATACCTCCATTCCTCTTAACACATCTTCCGAGGATGATTGTATTATGCATGAGTTAGGCTACAGACGAGAGAAAATGTGTTATTTATTAATAGTATAAATTTTACCTCTGTTATTATGCACCGGGTCCTGTTTTATTAACAGAATAGCTCAATGTGAGACACTTTACTTTATATATATATATATATATATATATATATATATATATATATATATATATATATATATATATATAAATAAAATATAAAGGTGAACATTAATGTCAACAGTCAGAGGCGACAGACTGTTTCATACTAGACGCAATCTAGCATGAAACGTCTAGTATGAAACAGACTGTCGCCTCTGAGTGTTGACATCAATGTTCACTTTTATATTTATATTTACATACGCTCTATCTCTGAGATTGAGCACTTTATCCCATAAATACAGTACACCTTACAACTACATTTCTTCATATATATATATATATATATATATATATATATATGCAGGGTGTGATGGATAAATTGTCGTCTAAATGAAAATAACACTTACATTTCATTTTGGCGGTTATATTTACCAAAATTACAAAAAAAAAAATCTTGAAATACTAAAGAGTAAATTTATTCCATAAAATCGCCATTGGCTTCCATGATGGTATGTTCACGTCTTCGGAATTTTCTGCAACTCTTCGGGTGGTCTCCTTGTTTAAGTTGGTGAAAGTTGTCATAATCTGATCAGATAATAGGAGTAAGTTTACAGCTCGGTGGGTGGGTGGATATTCAAATTCAGTCTTTGTGAACACCAGTTAAATTTTATTTTACAAAATTTATTGCTTCTAAATCTTTTCCAAAGCATCTTCAAAATCGATGTTCGTTCACTCATGCTTTGAAAAATCAAGCCTGATTAATCATTTTTGGAACAAGCGTGTCAAGAAAATTCCACTTCAATAACGTACATCTGATCAATAAGACACATCTGATCAATAAGTCGTCTGATCAATCACAGCATTATTTCATTTTTAATCTCAAAATTCATCGATTAGATAGCTTTTTTTTAAGTTGCTATTACTAACGGTTAATGTAACATATATTACAGGTAGGATATATATAAAATCTGTAAAATTATATTCAAGACACAAATTATTTTACATCTATAATGCCATAGGAAATACAATGAGCAACTTAATAATCATTTCTGTATTAATCCGTACTCCCAAGAGACAGTTTCTAAACCATTAATATTATGACTTCCTCAAATACAGTACTAAACAATATCTTTCACAGATAGCCTCAAAAACGCTACATATTACCGCTCATACAACTTCCGTCTGTAACATTCTTGAGGGGTTCTTGTGTCTTGTATATAGGGAACAGTAAAAGAAAACCTTATTCTACCATATTATTCCGTACATTTAATAAACCTTAAATATAATACGACACAAGCACACACACACAGATATATATATATATATATATATATATATATATATATATATATATATATATATATATATATATATATATATATATTACGTTTATACATTATTTTTATATATACAAATATTTAAGTAAATATTCTGTTTATAGTACTTAAATATTTGTATCTATAAAAAGATTGTATAAATATATTAGGTTGGTGCAAAAATAATGACGTAATAATGTCGGTTTTTGAGGTATTTTTAACGTAAAAAAACGACATTATTACGTCATCATTTTTGCACCAACCTAATAAAATGTCTTAAAATAATTATCGGACTTTGTCCATTTCATATATATATATATATATATATAGATTTTGTGTGTAAAATTTGTGGGTTAGTGTGCTAAATTTTGACATGAGAGGTACAGAAGCCATGACACCGTTCACGTCCACATGCAAAGATCTACAGCGCTGACAAAATACAAAGTAAACCCCTTCTTTCCCTCTTTCTGCGAACTACGATCAAAGTGAAATTTTTGATGGAAATTAAGGATAAAGGAAAGAGAGAGAGAGAGAGAGAATGGAAATTGAAAGGGATAGAGAGAGGAGATAAATACATTCCAGGCAAAACTTGAGCGAGATTAATACTCTATTTCAGCTTGATTTAAACTTTAAAAAAATGTTACTTTGCTTCGTGATGTCTTGGATTGCGGGATCAACTATCACTGTCAATGATGTACTCATTCCTCTGCAAATTTGACTCTCAAGAAAACCTTAGGTGTGTCACCAAAGCTCACGTATACAATGAGGATAACATACGGATATCTCTCCTGAGGTGTTTAAAAATAGTACGTTGATCAGTTATTAACGTTAACAACGATTTATTTAAAATTACAAACTGTTAAGGTGCATTGGCAGGTTTATTGAGTTAAGAACAAAGCGTGCTTTAAGCTTGACGCTTTGTTAATTTCCAATTTTAAATAATTTGTACAGTCAATAGGAATCCAATATGGAAGTACGCTTCGGACATATAAGTTCGACATTGGATTGGTTAATTTAGGCCGCCCATCGTATTTTCGAAATTTCGGTTTTTCATGCTGTTTTTAAACCATACAATGATCGTTTATTCTCCAGTTAACCATCACCGTCTGAAGAAGCACATATAGTGTTGAAATATATATATACATTTATGTAGCGATTCATAATACGTTTTTGTTATAATCTTACTTATTATAAAACGCAGATTGTGTGTGTGTGTGTGTGTGTGTTCGTTTATATATTGGATCGGATCTCCTACATTTTTCAACCGATTTCAACAAAACTTCACAGGACTACGTAAAATTACCTTGCGGTGGTTCTGAGAAAGCCAAAAATTGGAAAAACACGATTGATTTTTCACGAAATCTATTTGAAAACACGATTAAGAGGCAATAATGAAAGGGGGACAACTCATATCGAGTTATACTCATTAATATCGAGTTATACTTATTATAAAACCCAGGTTGGTTGTTTGTGCGTGTGTGTGTGTGTGTGTGTGTGTTCGTTTATATATGGGATCTGATTTCAAAAAAACTTTACTTTTTTTGGCAGGTAGTGTTTCTTATTGTCTTGCACACATTTTTCTTTATTTTTACATTCAGAATGCTTTAAAAATTCCATTTACAAGACAATTGTTTATAATAAAATTCTATTCAATCGGTAGACTCATAACGATTGAAAACTGTTTTTGTTTGAGTTTGGGTTTGACCAATTCGTAAAAAAAAAATAAAAAAAATAAAAATAAACTAATTAAGACAGGCGCGTCTGTCAACCTTAAACAATAATCTTTCTCAATGTTATTTTTCTGTCTTTATGATGCTCGATACTTGATCTATCTCTTACTGTTACATCCCCGGGCAACGCCAGGCTCTACTGCTTGTTGTTAATAAAATATATTGCTCAATACATATAACAATACAAATCTTCTGTTAACCTGTTATCTTTTGTTCTGCAATCTAAGATTTTCTGCCTTAATTTAAAGATGAGATATCAAGTTTTTCCCGCTGACCTTTTATGTGCCATTTTCTGAAGAGAAACATGGGAGATCATGGCTCTCCACAATTTTTTGTCCCTTGTAGCTCTTAGTAAATTTTGTCTTTTTTCTATCTCTCCTAATTCCTGTTCTGCTAACCATTTTCACAATCCCATTCTTCATCTTATTATCCTATGTGTTATGTGCCTTCAGGATGTTGGCAATCATGGCTCTCCACAATTTCCTGTCCTTTGTAGGTCTAAATAAAGTTTGTCTTTTTGCTATCTCTCCTAATTCCTGTTCTGATAACCATTTTCACAATCTCATTCTACATTTATTCTCCTATGTGTTATATCCCTTCAGGATATTGGCAATCATGGCTCTCCATAATTTCCTATCTTTTGTAGCGCTTAGTAAATTTTGACTTTTTGCAATCACTCCTAATTCCTGTTCTGCTGACCATTTTCACAATCAAATTCTTCATCTTATTCTCCTATGTAATATACAGCCATGGCCAAAATTATAGAGCACCTATAAAAATTTGAGATAATAGTTGTAACCTACGTATTTCAAGGTTAAGAATAGTACAATGAACAATTGTGAGCAAATGTAAAATATTTAACAGTAGATTGTAGTATTTTTATTTTGCTTTGAAGTCTCTCTCAAGAGCTTTAACTGAGTTTCGCGCTAAATCCATTCCAATATTCGAAATGATTTATTGTCATACTAAAGGTTGTTTCGTAATTTTTGGGTAATATTTGATTCCTACCAGTGTATATTTAATTGAAAATGCCTCCAAAGAAGCAGCTTTCAGAGATTAAAAGGGCACAAATTGTTGCTTTATCTGGTGAAGGATATTCTCAGGTAGAAATTGCCAGGAAGATGGAATGTTCAAGGAAAGGGGTTCAAACAACGATTAAAAGGTACAAGGAAACAAATCCTTCAAAAACAGAAAAAGACAAGGCCGTAAAAAGTCTCCAACCGCCAGGGAACACAGATCTTTGAAAAGAGCATCCCTTGGAGATAAGAGGAAAAGTTCTTCGGAGCTTGCTGCTGAACTTAGGGAGAATGCAAACAAAAACATATCAGCTTGAACAGTGAGAAGAAGGTTATTAGAAGTGGGATTAAAAGGATGCAAAGCCAACAAGAAAAAACGACTGGAATTTGCAAAAAACCATGAAAATTGGGCATCTGATGATTGGGACAAAATTGTTTGGTCTGACGAAAGTAGCTTTGAGGTAAGTTAGCAGCTTCTATTTCCTAAACTTTGGATGTAATAATTGAAATTTTTATGTGAATACACATCCATGACATTTATTCCAAAATTGTAACAAATTCTTTTTTTTTTTCATTAGATTTTTGGCACCCCTGGAGCGGTTTATGTTCGCCGTAGGGAAGGAGAGGCATTTCACCCTGATTGTGTGGTTCCAACTGTAAAATTTGGAGGAGAAAGTGTAATGGTTTGGGGCTGCATGGGTTCTTCAGGCACTGGAATGTTGTACACATGTGAGGGCAGAATGAACTCCACAATTTATACTAACATGCTGGACCAGGTTTACCGAACATCTTTGAGTAAAATATTTAATAACATTCCAAGTGATGTAATCTTCCAACAAGACAATGCTCCATGCCATACGTCAAAAGTTTCAATCGGTTGGTTTGAGAAAAAAGGGATTACAGTGATGAAGTGGCCCCCTCAATCCCCAGACCTAAATCCCATTGAAACTTTGTGGTCCCATTTAGGGAAAAGAGTGAGAATGCACAAATGTTCATCAAAAAAAGAATTAGAGGCCAAACTTCATGAAGATTGGCAGAAAATAGATCCTACCACCTGCAACAACTTAGTCAATAATATTCAAAAACGAATAAAAGCTGTTATAAAGGCAAAAGTAGGACATACCAAATATTGATTGTTGTTATTAATGTTTACTCCACTATTCTTAACCTTTAAATATATGTTTGAATCATAATTTCGATTTTTCATTGGTGTTCCATAATTTTGATCAAGGCTGTATCCTTTCAGGATGTTGGCAATCATAGATCTCTACAATTTTCTATCCTTTGTAACTCTTAGTAAATTTTGTCTTTTGACAATCTCTCCTAATTCATGTTCTGATAACCATTTTCACAATTTCAATCTAATATTTATTCTCCTATGTGTTATATCCCTTCAGGATGTTGGCAATCATGACTCTCCACAATTTCCTGTCCTTTGTAGGTCTAAATAAAGTTTGTCTTTTTGCTATCTCTCCTAATTCCTGATCTGGTAACCATTTTCACAATGTTATTTTTCATCTTATTCTCCTATGTGTTATATGCCTTCAGAATGTTCGCAATCATGGCGCTTCACAATTTCCTATCCTTTGTGGCTCTTAGTAAATTTTGTCTTTTGCTATCTCTCCTAATTCCTGTTCTGCTAAACATTTTCATAATCTCATTCTACATCTTATTCTCTTCTGTGTTATATACCTTCAGGAAGTTGGCAATCATGGCTCTCCACAATTTCCTATCCTTTGTATGTCTAAATATAGTTATGTCTTTTTGCTATCTCTCCCAATTCCTGCTCTGATAACCATTTTCACAATCTCATTCTGCATTCATATCCCTTCAGAATGTTGGCAAACATGGCTCTTCATAATTTCCTATCCTTTGTAGCTCTTAGTAAATTTTGTCTTTTGCTATCTCTCCTAATTCCTGTTCTGATAACCATTTTCACAATGTCATTTTTCATCTTATTCTTTTATGTGTTATATCCTTTCAGGAGGTTGGCAATCATGGCTCTCCACATTTTCCTGTCCTTTGTACTCCTTAATAATTTTTGGTCTTTTGTTATCCTTCTGAACCTTGTTCTACCTCTAAGATTTTCTGCCTTAAAGATGAATTATCAAGTTTTTGCTGTCAATCATTTATATGCCATATCCTAAAGGGTCACATGGAAGATCATGGCTCTCCATTCTTTCCTACCCTTTCTAGCTCAACGCAATGTTTGTCCTCTTATTATACCCCCCCAGTGTGTTCTGCCATCAATTTACAAGATTTTGTAAAGTGATTTTAGTATTTTAGGATAATCTTCTTCAATGTACCATATGCCTTAAGGCGATCATGGCTCTCCACAATTTCCTGCCTTTTGTAGCAGTTAATATATTTTGTCTTTTTTCTTTTTGTCTCTGCTGGTCTTGTTCCTTATTCAAGTTAACTACCTATGTTATGCATTTTCTTCCTCTTACTTTCAATCGACCCTGTGAATAACATATTTTCCAAGCCGTCTTTTCTCGTTATATGACTTATGTAGTAATGTCAACATTCTCTTTCTGATGTTAATTATAATTATCTTTTTTGTTTTGATTTTCTCTAAAACTTCATCATTGATTACATGTTTAATCCATGGAATTCTCAGCATCCTTATGTATAACCAGAATTATGTTGCCTATGTACTAATCCAGCTCATCGAACAATCTACCCGGGTCCCGGACACGCCGGGTCATCAGGCGAACTTCCTCGAGGTCTTCCTTACGGTCTTGCACTGATAAATGATTAGCAAACGTTCTACTGACAATAGATACATCAGACCATTCCTTTAACAGTGTCCAGATCGATGCCAAACCTAATTTTCCTAATTATGCGTCCAAGAGATTCCAGCCGTTTCTTTCTGTACAGAAATAAAAAAAACAGTGTCTTTTTTGTTTCCACTTGACTTACGTGTCTTCGTTGCTTATCGCTCCGTCCATGGGATTCTCAGTATCCTTCTGTAGAGCCACATTTCTTTTGTTTCAAGTCTCTTCTTCATCTGAGAGAAGATTGTCCAGCATTCACTGCCGCACAGGGACACTGATATCATATTACAGTTTAGTACTCTTTTCTTGCTTGCTTACTATATTTTTTTCTGTTTTTTAACAATTTGCTTAACTTTTCGAAGGCCTGTTTTCGCCATTTATATCCATCTTCGGATTTCTGTGTTGAACTTTCTACCCTCAAGTAAACCCCCTCCGAGATATTTAAGTTGTTGAACTTGTTTGATTTTCGTACTCCCAATTTGTAATTTTCATGCTTTCTCTTCCGTTTTTTTACTTCCTTTCTTTGGCCTTATGCATTACTTCATTAATACCTTTGCTTCTTTTTTATCTTTCTTTTCTCTCTCAATACATTCTGTCTTCTTGCTGTTAATGTTTAGTTCTTTCTTCCCGCTTTCCTTCACTATACTTTTTCTACATATTGAGTAAAATATGTGGCTATATAAGATTATTAAATTTATTCAGTAACAGAAACCAACAATTCTTAATAATTTTCATTTATCCACAAATAATACTCACTCAATTCAACAATACACATACATTGCTGTTCGATAAAAGTCACTCACCTGATTTTTTTTTTACTAAATGTTCTCTTCTCCGATGAAATGAAAGTTGAGCTAAATTCAAAGGATAAGCGATCCTAAAATCCGAAGAAGAAGCTTTGAAACCTCTTTTGAATTTAGCAGTAAGTACTGTCAAGCATCCGTTCAGTATAATGTTCTGGGGATGCTTTTCTTTTCATGGAACTGGTTTTAGAAACCTTATGTAGCATTATAAAGTACAGGCTCTCGAGAAAGCAGTTGAGCAACATTCTCCATAAGTTTTCTATGGGGTTGAGGTCAGGAGATTGGGGCGCCCATGTCATAACACTCACCTGCTTCTCATCAACATGTTCCTTCATCAATTTTGATTTGTGAAAGGGAGCTTTATCCTGCATAAAAATGAGCTTGGTGGGGTCGATTTACACCCTTTCAGCAGAAGACTAGAAAATTCTCTTGTAATGCTCGCTCTTGAGGGCCTTTTCAATAGGTTTTAGGAAACCAGTCCCATTAATACTGATACCTACTTTCCAGCGTCTCATTCGAAGTAGACAGTTGGTCATAGACACAGCAATGACTCAAAACATACAGGTCCGAAAAGATACAGGTAAATTTAGTACTATTTTTGCTAAGAGCATTTTTTTTCGGTACTAATCAAAATTCTTGTGCACTCTACAAGATTCTCGGTACTTTCATCTCGTCCATTGTATCTTTCTAAATCAACAGCATTTTATCAGAGATGCATACATCTTTATTGAACCTTGTTCTGATGACGAATATTTTTTAAAGAATTGCCTTAGTCTATATTTCCTTCTTTTCCATTAGTTTTCTATTAAAAACAAAGAAACAAATTTTTTAAATATTAAAATATTATGATGTATAAATATGAACGAATACAAATACGTTCCCTACTGTTAAAAATGAAATGAAAATCCTCACCTCAGGCGTCATTTCTATCAAACAAAATCAAAACCTTTGCTATCAGCAAGAAAATTAATCCAACTGGTTCTTGGAAATACATTTTAATATCTTAACGGAATTTTCAGTTTAATGACAGATAATTGAAGCATATTCACTTTTTTTTTCACAGTGTTCCTCTTATTATAGTTTTTTTTATATATATATTTATTAGGTTGGTGCAAAACTAATGTCGGTTTTTAACGTTAAAAAATACTTCAAAAACCGACAAATTATTTTTGCACCAACCTAATATTTTTTTCTCTTTTCTGGAACATTTCATCTCAAACAAGGTGATAATGCCACTAAGACGCAATGGAGCCAAAGAGAATGAAAAAGTTCAGAAGGAACATGAAACCCAGATCTAAGCAGGAAACAAGCGATAAACCTCTACTTCTGTTCAAAACAATAGAGAGGGATGTGAAATGGACGATAAACTAACTTATCTACTCTTACTGAGGAATAAATTAATAAATATTGGGTCGGTGCATAATTATCAGGCGTTTTACTAGGCGAGTTATTTGATAATGGAAATTGCTCTTTTGTTTACTTTTTTTTTAAAATAAAAATATTATTTCAATTTCAGTTTATAAAAGTGCGTGTCGATAATCATACGCTCCGGAATAATCATTTTAAAACGTTATTGTTGAATTTCTTTTTTTCATAATAAATATTGTTTTAAAAACGCCTGGTAATTATGCACCAAACTTATACTAAATACAGTTTCAGTGTTTAGGTGAAGATGCTAGAATTATCGAGTTGAATTATACTTTAGAAGGAAGGATTACCCAATGCTAACTTGAAAAAAAAAAGGATAAACCTCTACTCCTGTGCAAAAGACAGTGTAGGAGTGTGAAGTGGATAATAGGAGAACCTATCTACTCCAATTGAGTAATACATATAAAATATTAAATAAAACTTTATGTAGGTATGCTAGAATTATGGGGTTGAAGTAGAATTTAGAAAAAACGTGTACCCAAATACTCAACAAAGCAAGGGATAAACCCCTACTATTGTTCCGAAGATTATGAAGGTTGCGAACCGGGTGATAGGAGAAACTATTTACTCCTATTAAGAATAATATAAAATATTAAAAAAATAGTAAATCACATTTCTGAGTTTAGGCGGAGAATTTAGAGGTATAGTGTTGATAAAGGCTTTAGAAGGAACCGGAAACCCAATCCGAAACAGGAAACAAGGGATAAACTTCTACTCCTGTTCAAAAGACCGGGGTGAGTTTGAACAGGAGGATAGGCGTTTTGAGTGAATGTTCATTTTATGTTTCTTGTTTAGGGATTGGACTTCAATTTCTTCTAAAATCTATTTTCTTTTTCTTTTCTTTTTTTTTTATTATTCTTCTTATTCCATTTTTCCTTTCCTTTTATTTTCTTTCATTCTTTCTTTATTCTTTTATTTCCTTCTATCCTGCTTTCTCTTCCGTTTTTTCTTCCTTTCTTTGGCCTTATGCATTACTTCATTAATACCTTTGCTTCTTTTTTATCTTTCTTTTCTCTCTCAATCTTTCGTTCATTTTTTTTTCTTTCTAGTTATCTTATGTTACACTCCTTCATAGACAATGCCCCCCCGCCAAATAAGTATAATCGAAACGTTAAATAATACCAGACAATCATTACCTAAGATTGATAAATAATTACTTTCATTTAACTGAAATATTTTTCGTCATAATTTGATCTATTAGTTTGGTCTTGCATTTGAGATAAACGCTTCTCTCATTCGTAACAGCGTATGTTATAATATGATATAATTTTATCTGAACATGCAAGGAAGCGAATACAGAAATGCAACTCGAAAACATTCTGGGGGCAATAGAGTTTACCTATTCCTTATATTAACGCCCTTTCCACCGATAGATTTTGACAAAACATGAGCTATTTTTTTCTGAAGAACTAGAATATATATATTTTTTTATCTGGTCGCAGGTAACATATCCGAGTATGAAGGCCTGATTCCCGACCGCTGTTGTCACATCAGTCCGGATATCCTTATCGCATATTAACGGTTCAAACTTGGTTTGTTTTATCAGCCGTGCTAACCTAGAGCAAAATGGGAGTATATAGGAAATATTTTTACGCAAGATTTAAAGGAGTATCACATACTCCCCCAATATATTTACTCATACCAGATACTAATCAGGAATCAGGTTTTTTTTTAATCATTTCACCCAAAGCAAGGTGATAATGCCATATATCTCAGGGGGTTAAAGAAAGCGAAATTGAAAGAGAAAAACACTGAGAATGGGAAAGGTTCCGGAAAGGAGAAAAAAGAAACCGGGTTCACGAAGATAGAAGATATCGATTGGCGTTGCATTTAAATGTTTGAAGATTGTAGTTATCAGAGAAGCAAGAAATCCGAATAAAGTTCCACGGGTACGAAATGCGAGAAAATAAACTTATTGGGGTTGAGGTGGCTGTTGCATCTGCTTCGATTAACAGTAAAACTGTGGAATCTAGTTGCCAATCTAGAAGGCACGCCTAAATACACGTCTTCGAGACACCAAGGAAAAAATAGCTCATAGAAGAATTTGCCATGAGAATATTTGTACAAAACACAGAGGAAAGCCACGTCACGTCGGTGAGAATGTAACTGAAGACATGATAACTGTTCAGAATCGATTGTATAACATTCGCTTTTTTGGATTTGGTCAAGCATGACGAGATGTACAACAGGAGCACCAGATGAAATATAGCAGGAGTTTCCAATACACGATGTTGATTTATGTCAATTTTCCTTCTCCTGGACAAACGTAATTCTCTTCGACTCAAGTGCTCTATATCGACCTCATTTTCGACGCATAGCAGCGCAGGTTTAAATCAGAATATTTTCCTTCTGTTAAATGGACAGGATAATAAATTCCATCTACCCAATTTAAGATTACGGAACGTTTTATTATAATGTTATATGACTGTGAGCTCTTTAGTGAACTTTTTACTAATCAGAGCCAACAGCATAGTAGGCGTAAATGAAAAAAAATGTCCAACGTACTGCAGTTGAGCATTATTAACCAAATAAGAATTGGAGACAATGGAGGCAGGAGTAAATTCGTCAGCCAGTGGGTAAAGTACAAATCGTGTAGAATCTGATCAGTTTGTTGCGGACTTCCACCAAATTTATTTAATTTTGATTAGCAAACCAAACTGATGTGAAGAAAGAACAAGGCAAAGGTATCATTATATATAAAAATTTTATTCAACAATGTATACAATAAAGAAAGTGTAAGAAAAAGCATGCAGTGAGTAAGACAAAAGTTATCTCTTTTTTGACTATCATTATCTATCAAAATTCTCTGAAAGAAAGTTAATAGTTTGTAATAAATGTTTTTAACAGTTTTGCTGTGCAAGAGGAAAAATATGTAAGTGTAAAGGAATATGCAGTTTGTGAGTGTTGAGTGAGAGGATCGGCGCGTAGATTCAACATTCGTGGATTTCTGTGGCAGCTGAAGTCTCACTGGTGTGCCTACTATTTTTTCTCGCTTCTATAGGTGATCATTGGATCAGAAGTGCTGCACGGGAAGAATAAGGTTTGGTGAAATTTCTTGGAGCCGATTCTCCCAAAAGTGCACAAAATCTACTATACAAAAATATAACGATTTCAAAATTGTCGCATAAGACAGTAGTGTTGATTTCTATCCAATGAATGATTGTTATTGAAATTTGAATTTGTATAAGTATGTATGTGTGTGTGATGATGATCGCTATAAGCTAACGTAAAATGTGTTATTGCTGTCTTAGTATATTTTGGAAATCTGTGGAAAACAGTCTCTTCTGTGACAGAGATGTGAGACCAACACGCACTAGGGCAAACCTAGAAACACTCAACGCCCATTTTAGGGCAATGTCAAGGTGGGATTTTTTTTTTCTTTCGCGTGAGATATTTCGCCCTTTGGGGCTTTAACGTATTATACACCAACACGTATTTACAAAGAATTAATTTGAAATTTCAGCGCCCCCTCTCCTTCATGTACATATATAATCACATCAGTGTAAACCTCACTAAAGTCCTAAAGCTGTGTTTCTAATCCTTTTTCTTTCTTGTACACCATTTTTGGCACCACTTCAGACCCACATAATGATTAATATAAATTCAGTGTATCAGGGGGTACCTTTTACTTAGAAAAGCTAAAAATATTGGAAGATATAAATCCTGACTAATCACTAAATAGCCCTTGTAAATATCTATCAGCTTTTAAAGATAAACTTCCAAGCTTTGGTTCTCTTTCTTTTCAGTCTGCAATATATTTCCCTTGAGTCATCTACAGGCACGTTTTTTTTTTTTAAAAAAAAAAAAAGAAAACAAATTCTCAGGACAAACTTGTGGTCCTAAAGGTCGACCTTCCGAATCCCTATCCTAAAGGACGAAATGCGTCACTCTCAAAAAAATTTCGACTTTATCATAGATTTTCCTAAAATTGTTCTGATATATTAGGTTGGTGCAAAAATAATGACGTAATAATGTCGTTTTTTGACGTAAAAAAACGACATTATTACGTCATTATTTTTGCACCAATCTAATATAAACTATTCTATATCATTCCCCCTCTAATATATATATATATATATATATATATATATATATATATATATATATATGTGTGTGTGTGTGTGTGTGTGTATGTATGTATTTCCACTAGTTATCGCAATATAATCCAGTCTTTTTTGGTAAGGTGTTAATCAGTTGGGCGTAAAATATTTCATGTTTTTATTCAAAGAAACTTTTAATATTTGTTTGAAAATCTTCCCAAGGAATACAAATTTACCCTCTAAAAATCTTCTGGGATTCAACAGTTCGTCGGACATTTTTTTACATCATTACCTCCTCTATTCAAATGGCATCGAAAATAAGCCTGATAAGTAGCAAAAGGGAATTGCAAATAAGGTTAAATATATAATTCAATAAAATATAATGGCTTTTGAAGAATGAAGTTGAAAAACAAAATGGAAATTATTTCTTATTTAACCTAATAATTATGGAAGTTTTTTTTGTTTTTTTTTTAATTAATAGAAATTCCCCTCTTAAAATCTGAAAAGAAGATCCTCACATACAGCAAGGTCAGGAGAGTAAGGAAGATGGGCAATATTTAGGGTACCTTAACATACGACATTTATTCAACACAAAGTAAGGTTGATCAATAAGAATAAATACCCACAATTCCTTGGAAGAAAGACGATATTGTGCCTGTGGTGACTATGTCGTAGTATTAATCATTTAGTGTTCATGATGCACTAAATATACATTTATCGTCCAGCAGTTAAAATATCTCCATGATCTTTTATCGAAAAGTGCTATGCATTTGTCAATATACAAAATGTCTACGCCTCCATGATACCTCAAGGCG
Organism: Acanthosepion lycidas; assembly: GCA_963932145.1. Lineage (NCBI taxonomy): Eukaryota > Metazoa > Mollusca > Cephalopoda > Sepiida > Sepiidae > Acanthosepion > Acanthosepion lycidas. The sequence continues at coordinate 18,706,740 of OZ010591.1, forward strand.
TAACGGGACACAGGAAAATATTTTTAAACTGGGTTGGGCTATTCTAGCGAAGTCGCCATATTCACGGGAACCTGGACAGGGTAGGGGCGGCGGCATTCAGTAATGAAAACCAGATTCAATAATACGTTGGATAATATTTACATCATTACCTACTCTATTCAAATGGCATCGAAAATCTGCCTGATAAGCGTCAAAAGGTAATTGTAAGTAATGTTAAATACATAATTTAATAAAATATTATGTCACTTGCAGACAGTAATTTTTCGCTGTATCACAGCTCCTCAGTGCAACTAGACACCCGAATTCTTCAAGCCAGGACCGAAACCCGACCAATTTGGTGTCAGTAAAAGTTTCTACCGCTGAGCTATCATCAATCAGTAGAGAGAAGCGCGTAATTCTAGCGTATTGTTTTTACGAATGTAAACAAGTGCCAATCAGCCGGAGTGCTCCAATTCATTTTACTGAAGAGCTTTGCATTAGCGCAGGTGGCTGTTGTTTATATAATCAGCTTATCTCTCAACAGTGCTCAATTGAAATATATTTTTCAAGAGCTTAATTATGTCATTCGCAGACAGTACTCTTTCACTGTATCACTGCTCCTCAGTGTGAATAGACATCCGAATGCTTCAAGCCAGGACTGAAACCCGACCAATTTGGTGTCAGTAAAAGTTTCTACCGCTGAGCTATCATCAATGTCTTTGAAGAATGAAGTTGAAAAACAAAATGGAAATTATTTCTTACTCAAGCTAATTATTATGCGGGTTTTTTTTTATTGATCAAAGCAAGTCTATAAGGCTATATCGAAAACTCTGTTCCCGTACGGTCACCGAAGTTAAGCAACGTCGATCCTGGTCACAACCTAGATGGGTGACAGCTTGGGAATACCAGGTGGTGTAAGCTTGGATGTGCGGGTGGTGTAATTGATATAGCACAGAATTGATAATCGGAAAGTCGAATTCGAATTCTTGTTGGGTTCGTTATATTCATTTACACACAAATATCTTTGGGAAATGGTATGATATAAATCCAACCCTTACCCCTCACCTATAGGTTAATTAGTAAAACATGAATCAGTAGTGATATTGTTAACGTAAAAACGAATTGGTTACAAAATATTTAGATTTAGGCATTTAATAACCAATATAGAATGATATGTTACCTAAAAAAAACAACTAACTACCATGTCTACGATTTGGTGGATATTTGCTTTGGTTTGAACTAGAACGGGATGTATTATGGTATGTGTAATTACCAGAAACATGCTACGCATAGATAAATATTTCTCCGGCTTTCAATCCCGATATGTGGAGTGAAATTTTCAAGAGCTCCAATTCGCAGCCACCCTAAGACCACAACTAGTCCTAAGATTGATGTTGATATTGAAATTTATTGAACTACCCTATTTTAATATTCGCTAGAACTGTTTTACATTATATTGAGCAGATTTCGAACAAAGAAGCGATTAAATAGTTTCACAGATGGATGAAGAGAGTTTCTGAATCCGGTCGTGTCATGTCTACTTGCTGGTTCGGAAAGAAATTAGAAAAACGTGATTTTAATAAGCTGATTCGACTTCTGGTAGTTTTTTTTGTTTTTTTTAATACTTAAACCTCTAATGTAATATATTCCAATTCCTCAACGGTTAGCGTGCAACAAATCACACACGCACGCAAAAAAAAAAATAACTGGAAAGAATTTAATTATTTCTTTGAGATGGAAACTGGAGACGATTCATATGAAACAGAACGAATGTTTTTGGAGTTGCAGGTCACAGACAACGTCTTCTGTGAGAATCGGGTTTTTTGAAGAATAGAGATATTTCTTCATTTCCGAAACTGCTAATTAATCAATCAGGAAATTACTTGGTCGATTTTCAATAAAAGTGAGAATATTAAATCCCAGGACATTAGAATTTTTGTTTTCTTTCCCGTGTGTGTGTGTGTGTGTGTTTTTTTTAATTAATGTCACTGTAAGTAATCAAAAATTGGAACCGACATTTTTAGACCTATCTTTTCTGTGAAACGATTAATTGATTGATTGCTTCCTATTCAAAGGTTTATCCACCCTTTATATGGAGTTTAAAACCAAAAAGTATCTTTAGATTATGAGAATTTTTTTTTTTTTTTTAGATAATAATGATTTAGTAATACAATTCTTACTAATTAAACCATAGCTGGGGATAAGAGGTGGACTCATAACTAAACAGAATTCTATAAGCAAACAAGGATGTTCATACGTTATTATTATAGATACAATTTATTTAAGCAAATGCAATCTTTTTAATTAAACAGTAATTACATTTACTGGCCTGAATGTTTGAGAAATTCAATAGTAAATATGAGTTCACCAACAGCAATCGAACCTGAATTCTTATACGGTGACCTTCATTTGATCTGACATGCTATACCATTTACTTACAGGGAAGCTTCTGATTAGCAAAGTCGAAATTACTGTTTATAAACGCACAATTTTCGAGGATTTTTCTCGATTGATCTTATCTACTCACGAAACGTATATTAACGTAAAAAATTACAACATATAATAAAATCTTTAATTTATTTTCTGTTTATACGTTATTTTTATAGATACAATTTATTTAAGCAAATGCTCTGTTTTTAATTCAACAGTATTAATTACATTTACCGGCCCGAATTTACGAGAAATTTCGTGGAAAATATGCGTTTTCGACAAGAATCGAACGTGTATTCCATTAAGAACATCATAGATAGCCGAGAGAAAAGTCTCATTGTAAACGCCATGATCCTTCGTTAACTTAAATGTATGTGCTAAACATGGTGACATATGGTTTTGAATTCATAGCTGTATTTCTCCTAGACTGGCTAACAACCACGGTTAAAGAGGTCAGTCTGTTCAAAAAAAAAATAAAATAGAAATAAATTCTTAACTTACCCAAGAGTATGTGCGCGCAAGTGAATGAAACTTTCTTGAGTGTAATTTGATCTCGGTCCGCCGACTTTGAGTTTTGAGCCGCTGACAACGACACCACCAGCACCTCAGTACCGAAATTTGACCAAATTTTTCTCTGAATAACTTTCACTTTTTCATTCATTCAGCGGCGAGTGAAAAGATTATTTACACTATTTACATTGTTCAGCCTGATGACATCATCTTTCTTGCTCTATTCACGACGTCTCCGTCCTCTTTCAAGTGATTGGAATTTTCAACTGAACCCTTCAAATTCGTCAACCGGGGTAGATTGTTCTAGTTTTACGTGACATGCTTCTTCTGGATGTATCAGTATCAGTTATCTCCCTTTAGCTCAAACCCCGATGATTTTGGTTCACCTTTGCTGTATTGAACTTACAACTCTTCGCTTCAAGCCACTGAATTCAACCAACACTGGACTTTGTGTCTTTGAGGCAACACAAATGGGGGGCGGGGAGTAGAACGCTTAAATTTATGTATTTCTGCCACCAGATGAAAAAGCTAGTCAGAGCAGTTGTCATAAAAATATATGTAGAAAAGATAAGGGCAGCCACGCCACGTTTGTGAGGAATGTTGAAGATAGATAGATAGATAGATAGATAGATAGATAGATAGATAGATAGATAGATAGATAGGAACACAATGCTAAAGAAAGAAAGAAACAAACAGCATGTGCTTTCTTTCTAGCCAGCCCGATTTACTGTCAAGAAAATTCAGAAGTAATCAAAAAGGAAGGAAACAGATTTTATGCGATAGCTGTGTTTCATTTCGAAATGAAATCGAATTAACGAGCGGGAATGAAAAAGCGGGAATTAAAGAGCGGGTTCGAAAGAGCGGGAATTGAACAGAGGAAATGAAAGTACGGGAACGAAAGAGCTGCAGTGAAAGCTATGTCATAAAATAGCGGGAACGAAAGAGGGAATAGAAAAAGTAGCAATGAAAGAGCGGGAACGAAAAAATGGGAATGAGAAAACGGGAAGAAAAAGGCGGGAATGAAAGAGCGGGAAGGAAAAAGCAGGTATGAAAGAGCGGGAAGAAAAGAGCGGAAACGAAAGAATGGGAATGCGAGAGAGGAAACGAAAGAGTGGGAATGAAAGAGCGGGAAGTAAAACGCGGGAATGAAAGAGCGGGAAGGAAAAAGCAGGTATGAAAGAGCGGGAAGGAAAAAGCGGGAATGTAAACACAGCAACGAGAGAGCGAAAACGAAAGAATGGGAATGAAAGGGAGGGAATGAAAGAGCGGGAAGAAAAGAAGGGGAATAAAGGAGCGGGAATGAAAGAGCAGGAATAAATGAGTAGAAAGTAAAGAGTGCAAATGAAGGGAAGAAATGAATATGCAGGAAATAAAAAGATTTCAATAAAGATATTTAAACCAACTTTTAATCACAAACTGGAAATGTTTTTCTTTCCTTCCGGAAAAAATGGATGAGATTCTAATTAGGTTGCAGTATGTCAGAGGTTACCAGTTGGGGGTTAAACATGTTTTCTGAAATTTTCGAAATCATCGATCTTTTGCTAAAATTATATTCATTTTTTTTCCTTTTCATTTTTTTCGTAGAGACTGTTTATTGAATGTACAGTTTGCCCAAAGCAGTTTTTCCTGCAAGGAAGAAAGATGTAAAACAGTCATTGATAATAATTATGTTGTAAATATTTAAATAGAAATGTCGAAATTCTTTTGGAATCAAAGGTCGCTTTTAATGATTTTATAAAACAAAATTTTAAATAGATGATATTTTTTCGGAGTGGACTTTTCATTTATTAATCCGACATAATTTA
>OZ010591.1:18716463-18748963 GCA_963932145.1 Acanthosepion lycidas
GACGACAATTTTCCTCCCACTACGATAAAAACACCGATATACGCAACCATATATAAATCCAAAATTTAAAAATTAATCAGTTTGTCTGACAATCGCATATTGCGTGAAACCCAGGATCACAAATTCACACCAATCAGCTAAATATTTTAGCTCTATCACTTATATTGAGCGTTTTCCAATAAGTACTGCGCATATATAATATATAAATAATATATAAAAAATTGTATACACACACACACACACACACATACATATATATATATATATATATATATATATATATATATATATATATATATATATATATATATATATTCGAAAATTATAACATAAATATGTTTTTAAAATCACTACAATTTTTTCTATGTATATTTATAACCCGTATAAGTTATATTTTAATAAGTGGTGAGAATTCGTTTAATAACACTTTCAAATTTGAATATTTCTTGGTAGGTGTATCGGCGTGATTTTGTTAGTGTGTGTCTATGTACGTGTTTTTATCGGTGTCTGTGTGTATGGTCACTTATATCTACCTTTCATTGTGTATGTATGTTGTTTGTTTTGTGTTTTTTTAAGTGTCGTGGAGTTACTTCTTGCCTTTTTGTGTGTGTGTGTGTGTGTATATCTAACTGCGTCTGCGTGTTTATTTATTATAATGTGATTGTGTATGTATTGCCTTTTGCAAGATGTCATCCTCCACTGACCTAGTTTATACTTCAAATGTATCCATGTTGTCATGAAGTTCAGAGCAACATTTGATCTTAACATTTATTCCAACTTAATTTCAATAAAAACAAAATAAATAAAATAACATATATTTTTTCTTTTTCCCTCAGTAATTTTCTAATTATAAACTTAACAGGAATTAAATTTAAATTTTAAAATGTGTAATTTTAAAATTTTTAATTGCAAATTTCATCGTATAATTTAATATTTATTCGTTCGAATAAATTCGATTTTAGCCTAACCCCAACATTAAAGCATTAAATAATTCATTATAACCTTAGTTCATTGTCAAAGTTTTGGCATTCTCGTATTTTAATTGCACATTCCAGCTTATGTAACAGCGTTTCTCTTAGCGAAGGGTGTTTAATTGATTTTAACCTTTTAAAACCCTTTATTCTACATTCAACAACACCAGCAGAAGTGTTGAAACAAAATGCCTATTTTTGTTGTGATTTTATAGCATTTTTATGTTACAATTTTCGAATAAATAATTATATTTGCTCTACTCTGTATAGAGCACTCTCTTAAGAATAGTAATTTCTGGCTATTGGAATTTATTCCGTATACACCAATCCTATACTTGGATATATATATATATATATATATATATATATATATATATATATATATATATATATATATATGCGTGTATGTACGTATTCAAATATATATCGTTAAATATAACAGACAACTAATGCCTATTATGTTTGATCATGAGCCGTTCTAAATTTCGAATAGTTGCTTTAATTTCAAGAGAATATAAAGATAAAACTTGTCCAATATTTGGATATTTTTATGCTGTTCCTCGATCTAATCTTTCGGCTCACATGAGCCATCATCAGAATGGTTATATGGCCATTTCAACAGCGATATACACCATCAAAGTTGATATCCTTTTAGGTCTACATAGAAGTTGCTATGCGACTATAATGATTCCGGAATAGCAGACGCAGGTCATACATTCGTGGTGAAGTGTGTGTGAACATGTAACTGAGGAGGACATTTCTAGGACATAAAATGAGGAAATAGGGCTAGAGTATCTGATACTTAAAGGACCTATTGGAGACGAGAGGGACAGAAAAAGCTGCGATAATTACTATTCGATAATTACTAAGAGCTAGAAACCATAAAAGGAAAGGGATGTTCTTTTTCAGCCAGTTGAACGAAAGGGTACGGATGTTCCTGTCATGGTTCTTATTGATATAATATGTAATTATAATTTAGTTATTTAATTTTGTATGTTTAATCTTTTATTTATTCTTTATTTAAATTTCTTTTTTATTTAAATATATATTTCTTTCTGCTTTTGTAAATATCACGATTAAACGAAAGCAAAATCATCTCATCTCAGTTTAAGAAGTTAAAAAATTACATCTCCTAGATCCACCAGAGATATGGTTTCCTTTTGTTTCAAGGATAATCCGCACCTCAATGTGTTATTTAATTCCGACAATATTTTTAGGATTGGTTCGTGAGAAGAAACATGCATTCTTTGTAAGAAAGCATTTTGTAGATCAGGTTCCATTGACGTATTTTGGTAAAGAGGGTTTGCAAAGAGTCTGTTTTATTTGCTTTATTTTCTATGAAAGCATATCATATGACTCAGTCCCGGTCTGTCTTCTCTTGAAGTCAGAACGCTACATTAGCTTATCCGAATTTGCTCTTATTTATCAATTCTTGCCATTGTTGTTATTTGTTGTTATCTTGTTATTGTTGCTATGACTTATTACTCTTAATTTGCCTTGCACATGTTACTTTTTGCTTTGTATTATTTTTTTCTTTTTTGCCCTGTTCTTTTCTTTTCATTTTTTTTTTTTTATAATTTATTGCATGCTTTGTCAATTCTGTTTGTTGGATATAGTAACTTTCTGTTACATATTTTGCATTTGAACATGATTATTCACTCCACAATACCTTTCATATTCCTCCAGACAAAGCAATTATATTTCTGTCGATGTCAGCACTGATACTGGTTAATTATTATATAATAACAACAGTGTTTTTCGCTTCCTTTTGACATGCAAAACCCTTTTTCTTCACCTTTTAACGATGAAATGCATAAATGAAAGTTTGTCATTCTTAGCTAAGAGATTTGTGTAAATGGTTGAATGGTGTGTTCAGTTATCTAACAAAAGCTCAAGAACCTAAACTCTTATTTGAAAATTTTCTTATTTAAATCTGAATGCACAAAAAGCGACAGGCTGTCGGATAGAAGAGTTGATAAACTAATTCTATATTCAATTTTCAACTATTCAACCTTTGCTCTGCGTAGGTTGCTTGACTTGTATATGATAGCGGCGAAGGTACGTAATTAATTTCCAAATGCCCTAATACTTGTTTCCTGTTGTGATATTCTTGGGAACAGACCCAACAGCGAAAAGAAAAAAACATTGACGTTGAAGTGTTTTAAATGATGTTTATTATTACTGGCACTAATCAATACAATTTTTCGATGTCTCAGGTAGCGTAATCTACATTCACAAAGCACACCCTCTCGCTATCTCTCTCGCTATCTCTCTCTCTCTCATATATATATATATATATATATATATATATATATATATATATATATGTTATGGGACCTTACCCGTAATAACATAATGGACTATTCCATACGTAATAAATACTGCGCCTCATGAGGAAGCAGGAAGTTCCGTCTGAAGTCGGGCGACCGGCTGACGGTCTGGTCGGTTGAACTCTCTGCCTTCGGGCGGGGAGGAACCCGAACGAGGCTACGTCGAAGAGCGGAATCTCTTTCGGGGAGGTAAACTGACCCTGAACCAACGGGTTCAAAGAGCATATTTTTGTCCGAGCCCACGGGCTCGCAGATCCCGCGTTAAACCGGCCTTGTGCCACATGATGCCCTCGTGGGGGGTGACTAAATACTGTTCCGTCTGAAGTCTGGAGTAAAGTCCGCCCGGAGTCTGTCTGTCAGTCAGAGCGAGTCAGTCAGTCGAGTCAGAGGCAGTCCGAAACAGAGTAGCGTTCAGACAATTACTACTAAACCTGATTGTTCGTACTAACAATTTTCTACCTCTCTGTATATATTGATGTTTGTAATATATCTGTGTTATTCCATATCCGCCTTCGAGTTCTTTAATGGTTCTACAAGGAACCGGACCATAACAATATATATATATATATATGTGTGTGTGTGTGTGTGTGTGTGTGTGTAATATAAAAGGATCAAACACTATAACCATGGTTATAATTTATTACATTGGAATCGTAATTACGATCCAAATCATCAGACCTACAAATTCAAAAATAGGTTTTGAGGAGCTTGGAACCACCTCTTAATTGCCAGTGTTCGCAGGTTCAGCCATATCTGGGATGGTAGCACCTGTTATGGTCCCAGCTATGTGTAAATAGATAACACCCAAAATGGAGTCAAAACACTACGAAAATGTAAAAATAGCTTTTAATACCAGAAATACATTGTAAAAAATTATTAAAAACAATAAAATTTTGAAGAAAAATTATTGCCAGCAATATATTTTGAAATAATTGACACTATATTGTTGAAACTGTTGTCTTCACCTTTATTGATACATTTACAAAGTTTCAGCTGCTGTAAGCTCTGGCTTTTTTTAGGTGATATACCGATTGACTATTCCTGGTACGGTTCGAAATTCAAACAAATATCACCTGAAGAAAACCAGAGTGTACAACAGTCGAAACATTGTGAATGTGACAGGAACGTTGAGAAATACAGTATGAAGAATGTAAATAATTTTATATGACATTACTTATTTTCCCGACATTTTGCTAACAATGAAAAAATCAAGAAGAAAATAGAATAGGTATTTTTAATTTATGCTTTAAACAAAAATTTATTCGAACAATTCACAATAAATGTCAAGTACAACAATCGCTACAACAAAATCACTGTATTATTTTGCACAAATAATACAATCATATTCCGTCTTGAGCATGACAATAAACTATGTCGGACAGCAAGGTCTCTGATCGACACTGAATAATCCAATGATTGATTCATTTTTTACGTCTTATCAACTATTTGCAGGTTATTTAATGGCAGAAAATATTTTGAATGTATGAAACGCGTTTGGCGATGATAATGGTTTAGTTATATAATTCTTACTAATTAACACATATCTGGGGAGAGATGAGGTGGATTCATAATTTTCTTAAGATTACGTGCGTGTAAGTGAATAGAACGAACCGAAAGGAAATTGGAACTCGTATCCCCGATTAAAAATGTCCATTACACTACTGGAACATCCAAGTTTACAGCACCTGGTATCCACAAGCGGTCACCCATCTATATACCAGACAGACTCGACATTGCTTAACTTCAATTATAGCACAGTTTTAGTAGATTGCAAAAAGGTTTTTACTATTTAGTTTGTCTAACTTCTTGTGTTAGTTTATGTTTTATTAAATAAGTTTTCACCTGGTTTATTAAATAAGATTTCTCCTTAGTAAATGAAGGGATTACTTGGCAAACCCAATATCTGTGTAATATTTATCATATGTCTTACCAAAATTATTTAATAAATTTGGTGCTAAAAAGAGACCATTGATCTTGAATAAAATGCTAATCAAAATGAAGGACAATCTTAATTAATGGGCTTAATGAACTGAATATATTCTGAGAAATATTGAGGTCGTTTTTTGATGACCAACATTGATGCTATTGTAAAGACTCGTTATCATGCTTGAATTTCGTCTTGTTGACAAAATTCTGTTTTCTTTTTATCGCAATCTTCTTTTCTGTTTAAGAGAAGCTGCTGATTTCGACCATCTATGATCCTAATTTCATTTGGCTAGAAGAAAAAACGAGTTTGGAAATGTCTTTGATGCAGTTGTTTATCGGGGACTCATTCTTTATCAGTTGACCCCCGTAAGAAAACAAAATCACTAAGACCCAAGGGGTTACTGAGTCTGGGAGAATATGAGAAGGATTACGGACACATAACGTTAAAACAGATGTCCCCATACGATCAATGACGTAATGTCGAGCCTGGTCAGTTCGTAGATAGGTGATCGATTCGGAATAACAGGTGCTGTAAACTTGCATGTGCGGGTGGTGTGTTGGTTATTCGCTCGGAATTGTTGAGATCCGAGTTCCAATTCCAGTTAGGTTCGTTATATTCATTTACACGCAAATAATATTGGGAACGGTATGCATCTACCTATTCTATTCACAACTATTGGTTAATTAGAATAATTGTATTACCAAAACATTAATACGTATGTATAGCTGGGTACTTATATTCGAGGATACCCGTCTACTAAGGCGGTTAACCAGTCCCTATTGCAGACGCCTACTCAGGCTACATTTGTAATTGTTCAACGCCCACAGAGACAAACTGTGGTTTATACTGCAACTATGCTGTGCAGATCTTAGTTAAAGTTTCTGGGAAAGAGCGTGCTATCTAGCTTGACCAACAATTTGAACAAGGCAAACACCCTCAAGCCCTCGGGCACGATGACTTATGACTTCGTGCTAGCACATCTATCGACGGCCCCCAAGGGTTCCATCTTCCCAATTTCACTCACAAGTCTTGGATCAACCTGTGCTATGGTTTTCAGACACTTTCCAAAGGTGTCGCACGCTGGAATCCACCACCTCTAGTCCGATCAATAATATCGGGAAGCCTCCTTCTTGAAAAATCGACCATGGTGAGATTCGAACCCGGGTCTCATGAAAAGAATGCGAATGTTCTCACCACATGTGCCCATATAAACATTAGTATCTCTAAAATAAAAATCATGATCATAAAACTGCGTACAAAATACGCGAATTTCGGGGTTAAATAACCCATAGTGTTTGATATGACGCTAGAACAGAATATGAGATAAACCTTATTAAAGAGAGGGAAGAGGAATTAATGAGACCGAAGATAACGATAGATATTTCATATACATCTTTTTAGAAGAACCTTGACTGAGGAAAAAGAAGCTGGAAGAGAGTTCCACAAGCAGGAAGTTCAATAGAAGAAACTGTTAACATAGAACTTACGGTTTCATATAGAGAGTATCCATAAAGTTCGTGTGCACTTAAAAAAAATTATAACTGTATTTGCGATAGAAATAAGTTGTAAAAAGGATTATAAAGAAGTAAATCTATATTTTTTAAGATTTTATTGAAATTTTATTTAAGTTTCCACATGTCCTCCATCATTAGCAATACAAAGGGTAATACGATTTTGCAGTTCACGGAAAACATTTGCCAACTGATTTACAGTAATGCCAGAAATCAATTTAGCTATTTTAGCTATACTTAAAACGAGGTACAATAAACTTTATAATATTTTTACAGATTATTTCTAATACAAATAAAGTTATAATTTTTTAAAGTGCACAAAAACTTTATGGACACCCTGTAGGTATTTCAGTGAAATTATAAGACCGTGATGTCAAGAAATTATTGCACTTATTCATAAAGTTTAGCTATCATAGAGAAAAGATCATCTGAACAAGGACTATGAAAATATTTAAATATGGTTTCTTCGCCATATTTTAAATCAGTTAATTTATAATACACACGCACACACACACAACCAAACACACACACACGCATATATATATAGAGATATATAGATATATATATATATATTTATATGACTTAGGATGAAATATACATCTATTCGTAATTGTATGTGTATGTGTCAGAGATGTTCTGGTATTTTTATTTTCTGTTGCTTGATTTTCTTTGGTCAATCGTGTATTACATGCATTTAAATCATATATATTGCTATATGTATATGCATTTGTAAAAATTCTACTTTGTCTATCTGATCATCGGATTATAACGTTGATTCGTAGTTGTGTGTGTGTTTATATAGAAGACATTATTATTGTTGTTTTTGTGTTTGCTGATTTTGGAATACCTTCATGTACATAGTTTTTTTCCTTTAGATAGACATAAGATCGATTCTTTCAGAATGGATTAATAAAGTTTGGTGACATAATATAATATTTTGATGAGTTTTTATACTTGGTAATATTGTTATTATTAAGCTTTTAAAGTATTTTCCCCTAAATAATTATATTCTTTTTAAATTAGGTTTGCATTAGTAAAATTAAAGTTATGGACAGTTTTTATCCCTGTCCATTACGAGAAAGTTTGAGTTATTGTCTCAGTGGAAATCTTATTTGTTCTCGTGGATACGAGTGTTTACAGCACTTCATAAACATTTTCGCATGGTAAACAATTTATTTGATAAATACCGATATTTGAATAAGTATTCACTACATACGTCATTCCAGCCTCAACGATAGAAAAAGAGGTTAAAATTCCACCAATCCCCAAAAATAAACACCTTGAGTAGCACTTCTAACAAAATTAACACAGAATTAATAATCCTACCCACCAACACACATTCTAATAAACTTACTTATTTATAAGTTAGATATCCCTAAAACTATGATCTTTGCACCATTTACAAGATACTTGGTGATATAATTAAGAGGAAAAATCAACACTAATTCAAATTTTCTGTTCCTCCAAACGTTTATATAGTGGCTACTCGTATTTGAAATAGACGTCATATTTTATTTTTATTTTAAATAGTGTTTATTACGTCTATCAGTTTGAGAGGAGAGAAAGAGAAAGAGAGAGAGCGACAACAAAAGATAGCCTAGCAACGGCTAGCCTTGTCTATGATACAGAAGATTAACTTTATTACTTGATTTTTAAAAGTTTTAAAACATTTACATATTATCAATCATTGTAACATTTTTTTTTTAATTTTAGCAACAATTTCAAATCTTTTATTTACCTTCAGTGTATAAAGTTCATACTGTCTCGCCAAATCCATTACACGTATGTCTGCCTCAATTTTTTTTTTAATAATTTCCCGTTTTACCTCAAGTGAAATCATAGGTTTCGGCTTTTCATCACTGATTTTTACACTTACTTTCTTCAGACCTACATTTTACAAGAACTCCTATGAAAAATTTGTGTCGAAAATATTACAGGAAACCTCACCCTATGAAAGATGCCCTATATATAATACATGTCACTCCCTCTATAAACCTCATCTTATTTAACAGGGGCGTATGGTCTGTTGAAAGATTTTAAAGTAATAGAAAGACGCTCATTAGAATGCCAAGACTTCGCAACATTGCCCTCTTGGTAATTCTGCCCACTCTGTTGTAGCTATTAGTATTTCGTTCCAAACCTTTATTAAACAGGAAGTCCCTATAAACAAGACCTCTTTCCGTTACCAGAATGCTAATTGGGATTCACACCGTGATTTTCTCCATGACATTCTGGCCTGACATCTTTAAACTCCGAATTGAAAGTTGCACCACTAAGGTTTTCTTTTTGGGTCAAAGCCGGCGTGAACGCTTTCATCCCTTCTCGGAAATACCATGTGAAAACTCAATCCTCTCCATAGTTCACACCGACATGCTAGGCTACTATAGCACAGAGGAGCCACTATACAAGCATGACAGCTTTTATCACAACAGGCGCTTATTCGTTGCTGTTCGCAATAAATGTAAGCGAGTCCTCGAAGAAGCAGAGTCCTTTTTCGCTGAGAGAATGAACCAATGCATCGCCGTTAATAGCTTTGGCTTCCATGATTACTAGTGGCTCTGTAATAAAGCATTAAATTGGGTTACGTTTTTATTGCATTTTTTTTGTTTTGTTTTTGTAGGGTCAACGAATACTCGTTGTTACTTTCTTAATGCTCGTTGTGGTAGAGACTTTGTAAGCGCAGATACAATTATAGTGATGCCGTTGAACAATACTAGTGTCAGATGCCTTCGAATAACAATCGCACTAATAGTACTTGCTCGATAATACTCGCTCGAAATGTAACCACCGAGTAGTACTCCGTATAGTGATCAGTGTGCAGAAATAATATCGTGAATAGTATAGATAGATGATAGTCACACATTATGAAATGGACAAAGTCCGACAGTTATTTTAATTATTTATCCATTTCATACGTTGTAACGGCATTTGTTTACATTTGGATACGCATCGAGCAGATATAAATGTATGAGAGAAAATCATGAAGTATTGTAGTTTTAAAACAGTAAAATCGACCTTGCTAACCAAAACGTTCCTCTGTGGCTCAATCGGTAAATGCACGTTAGGCTATATGACGTTTCCGTATAGGATACAGGTTCGATTCCTCTCGGAGGATGCATATTTTCTATGAGAATTTCTCTGACATTCAGGCCGGTAAATGTTGTTAATACTGTTTATTATAAACAGAGCATTAACTTAAATATTTGTATCTATAAAAAAGAACGAATAAACATAAAAATGTCTTAAAATAGATGATAGTGTTGAAGTGGTGTAGTAATAGAGGATAGAATAGAAAGAGTGATCACTTATTCGTCACTATACCTCCTATTTATGGGTTTTCTTTACGATAACGTGATCTACTTAATTCAATAATAGGATCGCCTGTGTTTGTTCTCTTGCGATCTATGCTCAAACTGTAGTATCGGAAGCGACACTTTATTGCTATATAACAGGTTTCTATCCATCCTCTATTCAATCAATATGCGGTGACATCATTCTCCACTGATAAATCTGAATGCTTTTCCCGGAAATTAAATTCTACTCTTGACTCCGGAATATCGCTGCCTAACTTCTCTGCCCCAAAAAACAAGATTCCCAGAAACATGTGAATTTGGCGGTATCCCTGCAATAGTCATTAAGATGTGTGCTCTTGAACTGGCTGATGTCCTCTCTAAACTGTACAAAAAATGTCTCGTTGCCTCCTGCTTTCCTACCTGCTGGAAGTCATCATCTGTTTTACCAGTTTTTGAGAAATCTGGTGAGCCGTCTGACCCTTCCAATTATCGGTTTTCTCCCTGTTGAGGAAGCTCTTAGAAACCTTAATCAATAGTGAATTGGTTCATCATCACTCATCGCCTATCATGCTCCAGATAAAAACGAAAAGGTGTAGCATTCACTTCTTCTCCCCAAGCTGAAAAGTCACGGTTGTTCCGGACACTTTTTGAACTGATCCAGTCTTTCTTATCGTGAAATGAGAGTTAGCCTGAACGGCCACTCGTCTAGATCCTTTCGCATTAAATCAGGTGACCCTAGGGCTCCATCCTTAGTCATATTGTGTTTTTAATTTTCATTAATGATCATCCTGAGAACATCAGCTCTCAACTTGGTATCTACGCTGATGACACAACAATTTACTCCTTTCTTGATAGTAAGACTTGTCAGTTTGGCAAGATCAAAATGGCAGCCGATGTCCAAAGCAACCTCATGTACGTCATTGCTTGGGGCAAAAGACGGCTTGATAAGTTTAACTCCTGCAAAACTAAACTTGATCCCATTAATCATCCTATGATCCCTATCTGCCTTCCATGAATATGGCTGATGCTAACCTCCAGTAAATTGATTCGTTGCGCCTTCTCGGGTGCATGTTCTCTACTGATATGAATTAAAAAAAACTATATTGAGTCCGTTGCTAGTCCAGCTGCTAAGAAAGTCGGTTCACTATGTTGGCCGAGACATTTTTTTCTCTACAAAATCAATCTTACATATCTAAAAGTCTACCATACTTCCACGCTTAGAATATTGCTGTCACGTGTGTTCCGGTGCTGTTTGCTTTGAGCTCCTTGATAGAATCCCCCTCCAGCAAAATCAGCAAAATTATTGGTCCTGATCTGGCGGGTCGGTTACACTCACCTTCCCACCGCAGTAAGGCTGTCTCTCTGTTTCTTTTTTATAAATACTTTCATGATAATTGTTTGAATAAGCTCTTCGCTATGGTACCTAGAATTTTTTTTTTAATTTAAGCGCAGTTCTAGATTGGTGTCAAGATCTCATCAATTTACAATTGATCTGGCTCGATGTAGTAGCAAATTCTTTGCTAACAGTTTCTTCTCTCACACTTCTTGCTT
The DNA here is from genome assembly GCA_963932145.1 of Acanthosepion lycidas. Taxonomy (NCBI): domain Eukaryota; kingdom Metazoa; phylum Mollusca; class Cephalopoda; order Sepiida; family Sepiidae; genus Acanthosepion; species Acanthosepion lycidas. Next base: position 18,728,047 of record OZ010591.1, read on the forward strand.
GTGGAACTCCCTTCCGGCTCCATGCTTTCCAGCTACCTTTAATCTGCAAAAATATAACGCAGTATCTCTCGCTATCGACTGTCCTCCTGATTACTCTGTTGTCTTTTTGCTCATAATTATTGTTTCTATTCCTAATTCTTCTACAACTTGCAACCCCTTGTGTTTTAATGGCATTACTGCCTTGCTTGGGGGTGATACTGATTAACAAAATGTTGGACCCCTCGGACTGATTGGAAAAGTTACCAATAAACTCATTGAAGAGATTTCTGATAGACTTAAAGAAATTCCTGATAGAGATTCCCGAAAGACTTAAAAAAATACAAAAAAAAAATGTACTTGCAAGTACAGCTGACACATTACGAAGAGCTTTATTGATGTAAAATGTGTGTGATCTTCGTTTTTATTTATTTATTTATCTTATTAAAAAAATGATCAGTGGAATATGTCGATAGGTCGTTTCTTAGGTATCTGATTTGCCCTCCAGAAGAAAATGTGTACAAAACAGAAATCAGTGTAATTATTAGTAATAGTAATAATAATAATATTGTTCTCACGAGTACCGCCCACACTTTACGAAGGGTTTTATCGATGTAATTTTATTTTTAATTGGTCAGTGGAAAATGTCATAATGCTATTTGTATCTTAGGTCTCTGAGCGGAACGCGGAAAGAAATGTGTACACACAAGAAATCAAAGGAAATAAAACAAGAACAAGAACAACAACAACAACAACAATAATAATAATAAATTAAGCGAATAGACGCCAGAACGAGAAAGATTCGCAGTTGCTACCGCATGCATCATCCCCAAGCTACTGATGTTGATCATCTGTATGCGCCCAGATCCGAAGGAGGCAGAGGATTAGTTCAACTAGAACTGTCCTACCAAACTACAACAATTGGCCGCTAAAGATACTTGGAAACTACAGAAGGCTGGATGATGATATGTGTCAAGGGACGTGAAAGTAGTAAGTGTCTTTACTCCGTAATAAAGTTAGCCAACAAATTCAAAATGGAGTTCCAAATGGGTGCAGAAATACAAGTAAAGAACAATACACCGTCTGAAGCTGCAAAATACATAAAAAAAAGCAAAGACAAGTGCAACCGAAACAATGGCAAGATAAACCGCTTAATGGCCAATACTCTGCCCGTACCAAACAAGCTGATGTAGAAAAACACGTACCCATCAGTTGCTACGTAGTGCAGGGTTGAAAATTGAAACTGAAGATTTTACCCTTGCTGCACAGGACTAAGGCTTGTTAACTAACAATTATCAAGCACATATACTAAAATATTGTGCCCAAAATGCAGATTCTGTGATAAATATCCAGAAACAATTGATCATATTGTATCAGGTTGCACGATATTGGCACCCACTGAGTATAAAACTCAGCATGAAAGAGTAGGCCAATATCTGCACTGGAAAATGTGCAACTTCTACGGGAAGGAAACTTAGAGAAACTGGTATAAACACCACCCAGACCCGGTTACGGAGATAGGACCTGTTACAATTCTATGGGACTACACAATTCACACTGACAAAACGAATCAAATCCAAACGTCCAGACATTGTTATTAAACAAAAAAAAAGTGCCTCCTTATTGATATGGCAGTTCCTACTGACTGCAATGTATCTTTGAAGATATTCAAAAAGCTGTCAAAATACAAGAATCTTGAAATAGAAATCTCAGAAATGTGGCACTTTGGAACATCAACACTCTCTGTTGTAGTTGGAGTCCTAGAATTGGTTGGGAAAGATTTCAATAGACTAATTGAAGGGATTCCTGGAAGTCCATGCCTCAAAGAGATACAAAAAATTGCTCTGGCAAGTATAGCCCACACTTTACGAAAGACTTTACCTATGTAATTTTTTTGTGTCAGTGGGAAGTGTCATGATGCCATTTCACACCTTAGATCCCTGGACGGGACCCGGAAAGAAATGTGTAAACGCCAGAAATCAAAGGAAATAACAATAATAATAATTATAATTATAATGAAAATATTTGTTTTCAAAAGAAAATACATTAAGATAGAATGCAACTGGCAAGATAATGAGATGTTTAATCCAAAAACAATTAATTTTAAAATACATTAAAAGTAACAATACAACAACACCGATAAGGATTCATCTGCATATATAAAAAAATAATTAGGTCGATTAAAACTAACGATACAATAAAGAAATATTTCAATTAGTAAGTAAAAATAAGAAGACGGAGTTAAAGTCCTTTTGTAACAATAAACGTGAAAATATTTAATCTAGACAGACGACTGAGTAAACCCAGGAAATATTAGGTTGGTGCAAAAATAATGACGTAATAATGTCGTTTTTGACGTATTTTTAACGTCAAAAAACGACATTATTACGTCATTATTTTTGCACCAACTTAATATAATAATACTGAATGTTTGATAGCAAATTTTAGCGTTTTGAACTTTTATTTATCTTTCAGTAATGATTAATAGATAAATAAAAATTAAAAGCACTTACCTTTGTAATTGAAATTTCAAAGATACGCATTTTCACTCCTCAGGCTAAGATAAAGGAAAACAGATATCTCACCCTCTGATGGGAGGATCGATAAATCACTTAAACTTTTAATTATATGTTAAGTATTCGATAAAAAGCCGGTCGTTTTTAAACGCGTTAAACCCCACGGGGTTTAATGGCTGATTTTTTTTTTTTTAAAGCGCTAAAGATCTTAGTATCACGAATGTGTATTACGGATTATGTATTAGGTGGATATAGAATCAGAATCGAAAAAGTGTAAAACCATTTTATTGACAACTAGTTTCGCCTACATTACGTGATTTGGTAGTTGTATTTATATCAGAAGCAGAATATCTGACTTGAAGATCCCTTGCCTTTCTACCTGAAGGCGTAACACGGTGTCTATAAAAAGGTTACCTACTTTGTCTAATTATATAGTATATAAACAAATAGGATTAATGATCATTGTCTTGCTGGACGAACGTTCGTATTCACCTGAGCTGACAACTATGGTTTATTCTTTTACCCCAAATTCAAGATGTGCATTAAGGGGACATTTTTTCCTAACGTAGGAGCCATAAAGCCACGACGGATCTATGCAGATTTCCCGGAGAATCTTTCCAGGTGTTGCATGGAGGCGTGGCAGAGAAGAATTGGAATTTGCTTAGAATAATTTCAAAGATGAAGATTGTATTTTTTACTTAGCATTTCACGTAATCTTTCTTTGAGATTTCACTCCTGTTTTCAAAAAAAGTTGCTTTCAAACTTTATTATTTTATTTCCCCGGTTACTTTGTCGTCTGTCTACATAAAGTATATTCACTTTTATTGTTACAGAAGTGCTTTAGCTCCGTCTTCTTCTTATTATTTACTAATTGAAATAGTTCTCTATTGTATTACTTGTTTCAATCGACCTAATTACTGTTGCTATATACTTAGATGAAGCATTAGAGTATTTTTACTTTTAATATATTCCATGTTTAATTGTTTTTAGATTAAAAATCTCATTATGTTTCCAGTTCCATTCTATATAATTTTTCTTTTGAAACCAAATATTCCCATTATTATTATTATTATTATTATTATTATTATTATTATTATTATTATTATTATTATCAATAATAATAATAATAATAATAATAATAATAAAACTGTAGAACAGTAGCTATGGTTACAAAATAAATAAGAAAATATTCAATCACCTACTATACATGGATGATCTCAAACTCTTTGCCAAAGACGACAATGAGTTGAAAGGCCTCCTCAATATACTTTAGTGACGACATAGGTATGGACTTCGGATTAGATAAATGTGCAAAAGTAACATTCAAGAAAAGTAGAATTACAGAAACACCCTCAATAGATTTAGATTTTGTCACAAAGATTAGGGAATTGGAGCATGAAGAAGCTTATAAGTACCTAGGAATTAGCGAAGGAGATAACATACAACACCCCCAAATGAAAGAAAAAATAAGAAAAGAGTACTACAGGCGTGTGCGTCTGATGCTAAATAATGAACTAAACTCAAAAAACAGGATATCAGCTATAAACACATTGGTTGTCCCAGTGGTGCATTACAGCTTTAATGTCCTTAACTGGACCATAGCTGAAATTAAGCGAATGGACGCCAAAACGAGAAAGCTTCTCACTTGCTATCGCATGCATCATCCCAAAGCTGATGTTGATCGTCTGTATGTGCCCAGATCCGAAGGAGGCAGAGGATTATTTCAACTAGAACTGTCCTACAAAACTACAACAATTGGCCTCCAAAGATACTTAGAAGCTACAGAAGACTGGATGATGGTATGCGTCAAGGAACATGAAAGTAGTAAGCGTCTTTACTCCGTAATGAAAGAAGCCAACAAATTCAAAATGGAGCTTCAAATGGGCGTAGAGATGCAACTACAGCACAATACACCGGCTGAAACTGCAAAATACTTGAAAAAGACAGCAAAGACGAATGCAACCGACCAGATACAGAAGCGATGGAAAGATAAACCGCTTCATGGCCAATACTTTGTCCGTATCAAACAAGCTGATGTAGACAAAACCCGTACCCATCAGTGGCTACGCAGTGCAGGATTGAAAGCGGAAACTGAAGGTTTTATCCTTGCTGCGCAGGACCAATGCTTGCTAACTAGGAATTATCAAGCACATATACTAAAATATTGTGTCAGCCCAAAATGCAGATTCTGTGATAAATATCCAGAAACGATTGATCATCTTGTATCAGGTTGCACGATGTTGGCACCCACTGAATATAAAACCCGACATGACAGAGTGGGCCAATAACTACACTGGACAATCTGCAACTTCTACGGGAAACTGAAAGAAACTGGTACCAACACCACCCAGACCCGGTTACGGAGATAGGACCTATTACAATTCTATGGGACTACACAATTCACACTGACAGAACAATCAAGGCCAACCGGCCAGATATTGTTATTAAAGACCACAAACAAAAACGGTGCCTCCTTATTGATATGGCAGGCCCTGCTGACTGCAATGTATCTTTGAAGATATTCAAAAAGCTGTCAAATTACAAGGACCTTGAAATAGAAGTCTCGAAAATGTGGCATATGGGAACATCAACAATTCCTGTTGTAGTTGGAGCCCTAGGACTGGTTGGAAAAGATTGCAGTAGACTAATTGCAGGGCTTTACGAAGGGCTTTACGAAGGGCTTTACGAAGGGCTTTATCTATGTAATTTTTATTTTATTTTATTTTTATTTTTTATGTTTTATTTTTATTTTTTTTTTTTTTTTTTTTTTTTTGTCAGTGAAAAGTGTCATGATGCCATTTCTAACCTTAGGTCCCTGGGTGGGACCCGGAAAGAAATGTGTAAACGCCAGAAAGCAAAGAAAATAAAAATAATAATAATAATAAATCCCCTGATTTCTGTTTTATACACGTTTCCTTCCTGGGCCAAATCAGATACTTAAGGACAGAAATGGCTTCTGACACACCTTGCATAAAATGGCGCTACGAAGTCAAAAAGGAATTTTCCAAATAACAAGAGTATTGTAGCGAATCTGACAGGGCTGCGTGAATATTTTAATGTTTCGCAACAAATGAAACATGCAACATCCACAAACATAAATTTTATTAAAAAAAAAAAAAAAGATGAAATGGTAACGATATTTAATTACGACAAAAATGATAGATTCGGAATAAAAAAAATTTTTATATAAAGAATTTTATAATTTTCTTTGTAATGATGTGTATGTATGATTGATCAGAGTATATTTAAGAGAAAAGATTCGCGTTGCTGGTTTGGAAATGTTAAATGCAGGAAGTAAGTGAAAGTTGTCTTCCTTTAAATTTAAAAGTTAAATTTATAAAAAAATATTCTGAGAAAGATATTCTAGTGGAAAAAATTTTGTCAAAATGAGTTGTTGAAGACGTAGATGAATTGTGATGTAGAATATTTTTACAAATCTTTCATAAAAGAAATTTGTTCGAAAAAGGCAGTCTCTTATCAGTATAAAATTAAGTTCTTCCTCGGCGTCTCTCTGAGTCTGTATATCTTATTGCGTAGAAATTCGCTTGCTGTTCATATTTATATATTTTTTTAATGACTAAGCCGGCTCACCTAAAACTCAGCAGTCGGTAGCACTAATTCCATGAAATTCCTGAGCGAGATCGTATTTTCTATTTTTTAACAAATGGAATTGCATGAGACATTCAAGTTAGGGGTAAAATAGAGAAAGAGTTCTTTTTAAGTAGGTTAAGCCTCCTTTTTTTTCACAGAAATCAACTGATATGCGATGGAAGTTTCTAGAAGCTTACTGTGAATTTAATAACCAATCAGATTTCAATAAATTGTTTAAAAGTAAAATAAGGCTTACTAACGTATCATATTAACACGTCTAACCAAAATATATATTATATGTAAATGAATGACAATGGTAAATATCAGCTTTCTTATAAGTTAAAGAACATCACTGTTCTCTCTTTTAAGGAATATCTATTGAAATAATTACAAGAAGTAATTTCTACAGATAGGCTTCAACGTCTTCAAGTGAAGAATTATATGTACAGATACATGTGGTCATCTCGTATTGTCTGGATCTACTGAATACTATTTCGTTATCCCTGTTTATTGTTTTAAATAGGCTCACAAATACAATCTTTTGTTTCAAAAATCTGTTAGAGCTGCTCAGCAACCTTGACATATTCGGGAAAGACATTAGAATAATCAAAAGTCTCTATTGGAAGCAGACCGCTTGCATAGAGATAATAAAATGAGTTCAGCAGATATAAAAAAATAGAAAGGGGAGTAAGGCAAGGATGTGTCTTCTCATCAAGCTAGGCTGCCAGGTAAGTCTGAGAGAACTGGAAAGCTTACCGGGATTCATAATTGGAGGCCACAATCTTAACAACATAAGATACGCAGATGACACGGGGCTGATAATAGATACCGAAAGAAAACTAAAAAAAAAAACTCCTACAGAAGGTATCGAAGGGGAATGAGAAGAGGGACTAAGCATTAACTAGTAGAAGACATAATACATGGTCATCAGATAAACGTTGAGCCTGAAATTTACGGATCGCGGACACTAAAATCAAACAAATGCAGAAATTTAAATATCTGGGAAGAGTTCTGACAGATTTCGATAAGCGCGACACTGAGATCCAAAGACCTATTGGGATGGCGAAAGAAGCATTCCAAAAGCTAGGCAGAGTATTACGAGATAGAAGGATGTTTTTGGTAACAGAGAAAAGTGTACTGAACGTCTACGTGATATCTGTCCTCATTTACGGCAACGAATGTTGAACAATCTACTCAAAAATGAAGAAGAGAATCGAGGCAACAGATGTGTTGTTGTAAAGCAGAATGCTAAGGATAACATGGACTGAGCATGTGAACAGCGATGAGGTTTTGAATTAGATGCAAACAAAGAGGAAACTTATACTTACGAGGAAGCTAAAATAACTGGGACACGTAATCAAAAAAATGGGCTTGGAAAATCTGATACTCACAGGGCGGATAGAAAGAAAGAGAGACAAGGGAAAGCAAAGAGTGACATATTTAACGAGCTTAAGCAATTGGATGGTAGAAGAGAGTATGGAAGAAATGACAAAAAGACAAAACTTGTTGAGAGCGACATTGGTCAGGGGGAGGTGGATAGCCATGATCACCTACATCCTGAAAAGAAATGGTATATAAAGAAGAAGAAGAAGTAGAAATTTGATTGGTTGTAACTTGCGAATTGAAATCTATCTTTAAAGTTGATGTGTCGTGAGCCTCTTCTAAAGCTGTGAAATAATCTCATTTTAAACTTGGCGAGAACGTCTGTTACTGAGACTGATCCAATTTGGTGTTATGGTAAGCCGCATGCTGATGTAATCTCTTCTAATAAATGGCAGGCTCCGTCAGTTATGAATAGGCGTTCCGATATCGCCAGATGTTACGGCATCCTTGCGACTATAAGGAGAATAATTTTACCACTGAAGATCGAATCGGCTGCAGAATGTTTCTGATCAAAATTATGAACATGACATGGTTCAGAAATCATTGTAATAACAAAATGCTGACCCACTGATGACCGGGAAAAGTTTCATAGATTTTGCAAAAGAAGTTCCATCTATCAAGATTAGAAAATTATTTCCACCTGCTTTCGAAGCAGGATTAACTACGAAAACCATTAAATTCGCAAGTAAACATTTTATATCGCTAAAAGCAATCTGCATTTCCCGTTTTTTTTATATTTCGATTGCGTGCGCATTTTTGCATGTTTGTATGTGCATGTGTCTGTGGGTGTGAGAGAGAGAGAGAGACTCTGTGTGTGTGTGTATGTGTGTATGCGTGTTGTACCAAGACTGTGGTTGTTAATGACATCAACCAGTCTACCATTCTGAAAAAGAATCAAGTTATATATATATATATATATATATATATATATATATATATATATATATATATATATATATATAATGTGCGTGTGTGCGTATATATATATATATATATATATATATATATATATATATATATATATATGTGTGTGTGTGTGTGTGTGTGTGCATTATATATGACCGGTACTTATTAGAAAGCGCTTAATATCAGTGATATAGGAACATATTCAGTCGTATGGATATAAGTTAGTAACCCTGGGTTTCACGGATTTGCGATTATCTATTTTTTAAAATGTGAATCTATTCATGCTAGTCTGTGTTTGACTATATTTGTTGGGGGATTCTTCTCTGTGTCCGTTTTGGGACGACACTCATATGCGCGCTGACATAAATACATAGAGGTCTATGCACACACATATATAAATAATGGTCTAGGATCGGACACTGCTGTCGAGCAAAACAAGAATTCGCGCGTGATCTCCTGTTCTGGGCACCTAACCATAGAACAGGACGGCTTAGTCACCCAGCAACTACATATATTGACAAGCTATGTTAGCTTCCCCATCTTGTTGCAGCACCGTAATGGTTTGAGTGATAAACCCATGAAAGTCAGAGTGATCTCGGCCTAATATGATATATATGTGTTTGCGTCTGCAGATATATCGACTGAGGCTGAAAAGGATATTCATCTTCCATTTCCCCTTATCATATAATATAGAAACAAATCTATTTCCAACAAATCTCTTTCGAATAATCTCTTTTTAACTCCGTCGAAGATCTTTTACTCAGCAATTTTATATCTGCCTATATCTCTGAGATGAGGTATTATGATTACTTGCATCATTTACATTACTCGGACCGTAATCCAAAACTTCATTGACATATTCACAACGTTTCGACCGTTGTATGCTCTGGCCTTCTTCAGGTGATTGGAATTTCGTGCCGAACCCTTTATTTTGTCCACCTGGATAGATTGTTCTAGTTCCATGTGCCATGCCTCTTCTGGGTGTCTCAGTTATTTCCCTTTAACTAAACTCCCCAAGTTTTGGTTCACCACTGCTGTGGCTTGGTATTGAACTGACAACTCTGTCATTGGATCTAACCAACGTCTTTATCCTCTGGTTCATGTGTTCTTGAGCACGTTGTAAATATGGCAATGAAGATGAGGATAACAGTTCGAGTAGTATAGATAATCCAATCAGCTAGTTTATATATCAAATCGGTTGGATTACATTGGTTCTAAATGACATCACAGAAACATAAAGATCAGGTTTGTTTAATTTTAAGATTATTTTTTTTTTTAATTTTTCAAAGAAACAATTCATTTTTGAACAGTGGTTTCTCTGACAAACCGTTCTGGTCGCGACCCGCTTTCAAGGAGTCACCGACAATTTACTTCAATATTTTTTTTTCCGTTTCCCACAAAGATACAAACACGGTAACGATGGTGACATTTTTCCATGCCATCGTGAAGAATACCGTGAAGCAAATTGTTCTACACTGAAAAATTCAATATTCTCTTTTTAAGCATCCCCCGCCAAGCAAAGTGGGAGCGTCACTAACACGCAAGGGTTACAGAAAATGGGAGCAAGAGTAAAGAGGCGTGATAGAGAAAAGGATGAAGAGAAGGACGGGGAAGAGATCAAGGCATCTGGGTATGTCTATTGCCATTGCATTTGAATAGTTGGAGATTATAGCTATCAGGGAAACAAGTAAGAGGAACGCAGTTTTACACACGGGAAGTAGATATTGAGCACTTTATCCCATAAATATAGCATACCATAACACTATATTTCTTCATATGAATATATTAGGTTGGTGCAAAAATAATGTCGTTTTCTCACATACGTTACTTTTATATATGATTTCTGAATTAATTCATTGATATATGTAGCCATGTTATATATCATTTTCAAGCGCGTTTTTCGCTCTATAGAATCGTGTTATTCGTTACCGTTCTCAATCTCTTCATTCATTTTTTGCAGGATTTTCGAAAGCATGGACAAAATTCAAATCCGCACGATTTTCTTGTTCCAGTTCAAACTAGGCCGAAAATTAATGATATTAATGATGCGTTTGGCCCAGGAACCACTAACGAGCGTGTGGCACAACGGTGGTTCAAGAAATTTCGTAATGGTGACGAGAGCATCGAAGATGAAGACGGTCGCGGCCGGCCGAGTGCTGTTGATAACGAACATTTTAAAGCCTTAATTGAAGCCGATCCTCGCAAAACCACACGAGAAGTTGCTGTTGAACTCGAGGTCGACCACTCAACAGTCGTTCGCCATTTAAAGCAAATAGGGAAGTCAAAAAAGTTGGATAAAGGAGTGAACGATAATCAAAAAAATCGTCAAAAAACGACTTTATTTTTGCACCAACCTAATATATATATATATATGTGTGTGTGTATAATGTTCAAATCTTAAAGTTAATATATAATTAAATGAAGTCCGACAATTATTTTATATATTTATTGCTTATATGTTATTTGTATAGATACAAATATTTCAGTAAAACAGTATTAAGAACATTTACCGGACTTAATGTCCGAGAAATTTCATTGAAAATATGCGTCCTCCGACTGTAATTGAACCCTAATCTTACAAGGGACCGTCATATAGACTTAGGTGTTATACCATTTAGAAACATTTGTATTTCTATGAAATTCCTCGGACATTCTGACGGTAAATGTTGTTAATACTGTTTATTATAAACAGAACATTTACTTAAATATTTCTATTTATAAAAATAATATATATATATATATATGCATGTGTATATATATATATGCATGTATATATATATATATATATATATATATATATATATATATATATATATATATATATATATGCATGCATGTCCATATGTATGTGTATGCGTGTGCAGGTTTCATTGAATATGACAAGGTGCTTTGATTTGTTTTTTATAGAATTTCTCATGGAGTCTCATAGTTTTTTTTTCTTTTCGCTAGATAAATTATATAAAAATTGTCCAATCTATTTCTTGTTAATAGTAAATATATTTCAAAACTGAAAATGGCTAAATGTATACCGAAAGCACTACGAAAAAAAAAGAACAATTAGATAATTTTTGTCATATTCAATGAAATGTGCATGAAAGAATGATTCCTGCCTAAATACACAAATATATATATATATATATATATATATATATATATATATATATATATAGATAGATAGATAGATAGATAGATAGATAATGAAAAGATGGATATTTTATTTATCCATATTTCGTTTATAATGTTTATTTCATGAACACCGATATGTTCATCTCATCTGAACGAAAACCTGGCCCACGTTTTCATTCTGATGAGATGTACATCTTGGTGTTCATGAGATAAAAATTATAAACGAAATAGATAATAAAAGTCTCTGTCTTTTTATTATGATTAGAATGCTCTGTAATTCTACATTGAGCTCTCCCTGGATTTATATCCTCCTCGGAATTATCCCTTACAGTCAAAAACTGGTAAAACATATATATATATATATATATATATATATATATATATATATATATATATATATATATATATATATATAAGAAGGAAATATGTAGGAAAATCGAAATGGCCCTTTCACTACAAAATTAATAATTATCGCAATCGAATTAAGTTGAATCCCCACGAAAAATTATTACCTGTAGAACAACATTTCCGCCTCCAAAAAAACGATTTCAAAACCCATGCCAAATTCAATATAATTGAGAGAATAGAAAAGTTCAGAGCAGATAACATTAGAAAGATTTTAGAGTTCCATGAAAATAAGTGGATACAACGTCTAAAAACACAATATCCAGCCGGGCTAAACCATAAATTTAACAATATAGATAGTACTAATATATAACTCAACAAATCAAAACCTACCCACATTTCTCACCCACACAAGACAGACATGCTTACGGAAGTGTTGAGGCCTCACACTAATACACACACGCCCACACGAATATGCACATTACACACATCGTACTCACTCACTCCCTAATGAGCCAAATGATAACACACACCCACAGCAATACACACGCTTACACATGTCATACTCACAGCCGCTTTAAGAACCAAATAACACACACACAAACACAAAACAAAGACATATCCCCTCTCCAGGACCAATAAAACTGTCAAACTGACCAGGGGAATTCAGAGAAGCATAGATCCATCCAGCTCTTATCTCAAATAACAATTTAAAAGAGACTGGTTGACCAACACAAGGATTGTTAAAAGATTCATGTTAAAAAGATAAAAAAATAAAAAAAAATAAAAAAAAATAAAAAAACAAATGAAAAGTACAGACAAAAGTTCATTTTCTCCATGAAGACATTCATTTCTGTAGTTTATTGCTACCAGCAAGCAGAAATATTTCTTCTCCTGATGATGACTATTTTGGCCGAAACTAGTCGAGGATTCTAAATGAAATAATAATAAAAAAAAACGAAAGAATATTAATCTACAACCCAGTGTGCCTGAAGATTTTAATTTTTTAATATTTTTTATATTCTTCAATATATATATATATATAGAGAGAGAGAGAGTTAAACCTAGAGAGCCAGTATTCCCTGACGATCCGCTTAGGTGAAAGCTTGGTAGGTTTGTCTGACTCTCTGGGTTTAATTAGGTATGCTGTACTTATTGTATTGAGCACTTTATTTTGTTATTTTCCGTGCTCGTATCGGGTTTTTTCTTTGGACTTTCGACTTGCATGTTAGACGATTATTTTCGGCTAACGTACATGTTCTTGATTTTTTCTTTTTTATATCTTTTTTCCCCTTTGGTATTGGTTTGATTATTTGCAAATCAGGACACCGAAGGTTTTCCGAACGAGTATAGTTTCTTATAAGATTACTGCTACTACTAATACATATATATATATATATATATATATATATATATATATATATATATATATATATGATGGACTCTCCCGTCAAGTTCTACGTATGAGATTCCGATGACCACGAACTAATTATCTGCATGCCTATGACGGGCATGACATTTGAAACCGGTTCGAGAATTGCACAAAAGACCACAAACAGTACAGGAGAATGGATTGTATCCTGTTAGCTGTCTTATTTTGCTTTCGTGTTTGATGTAGTCGACTGATGCTTGATGATGCATTATTCCTGAATGGCAGCTAGAACGATACTCTGGTCTCTTCATAGCTAACTTTTCAAAGTTCTTAAATGGAATGTTGAGGCAAGAAAGTTTGCCCTTCAGTTTATTTTTATACCTGAGCCAAAGTCTATCAACATTTCAACGAGCCGTAGAGTTCACTGTGGAAAAGAACTTTTGGTATGCGATCATCACTCATCTCTCTTTCTATCTCTCTCTCTCTCTCTATATATATATATATATATATATATATATATATATATATATATATATATGTGTGTGTGTGTGTGTTTAACTTTAATATTTTCATAAAATGTGCGCACGTAGAAAAATTGTTTAAGTGCTCGATATAGGATCATCATCAACATCGACTGGATCAATCCATCGATTGAATCGGTCCTCAGCGGGGATCTAAGTGTAGAAGAAACAATCTCCTCCAGGAAGCTCTCTTGGCACTGGCACTCACAAGTTCCGGCATTGTCTTGTCCGCCAATCTTTGAGGTTGTCTGACCAGATCTTGCGTTTGCTATTACGGTATTTGTATCAACCTTCAGTAGTGCCTTTTGCGTAATGTCATGCGATGTAACGTGGCCAAACAATGATATCTTCCGACGCTTAGCTGTGGCGAGGATAGATTACTGTCGGACCACGAGACTTTTCACCTTTGACATGTACATCGTCATTGGTTTTGTGTCCCGAGTAGGAGACCCGGAGTTGTCTTCTGTGAAGCATTTGTTCAGGAGCACCTGGTTCCATTTTCCCGTCTCTACAAGGAGCGTCCAAGTCTTACAAATGTAGGGCAGGATGCATTCTTGTAGCAGTATCATCTATGATATAGAATACAGAGTTTTTAATATTATTCTATTTTTTAAAGTTTGATCCGTTATTTTATCACGTCTGTCAGATTGAACTTTTTTAGCGTTCGGAGTATTGGGAGAGCGACGCCAATAGAAGCATGGACACAGACAGCGCATTTATGCAGATAGACGGATGAGGAGAAGGTTACACCAACTCCCGACAGGAAATCTCCCCGGCACCAAGAGTCATAAACTAAGTGATTTCCCAAGACGAATTACGCTCCAATGAATATGTTAATGGCCTATGCGATATGAACGGCACAGACAAAAAATCCTAATAGTAATTGCTAAAAACAGTAAGAGTGAAGGGAGAAACACGTTTCAATAGAATGGGACTTATAAGCTGCACACTTCAACTGGTGATGGGAACGAGAGTGTAAGATAAGTAAAGCCAGTATCACGAAAAGTGGAAAAAACGATATTAAATATTTTAAATCATAAATGCCTTCTTTGAACTTAAAATTCGATTTATTTGAAAGATGGTGATCTAGATAGAGTTACCCCGGATTAAAAGTGAGATAAATTTCCTTATATAAACAAAGAAAAAAAATTAGGCAATTTTAAAGAATTAGTATTTTTTGTTTTGTTCATTTATTAGGTTGATGCAAAAATAATGACGTAATAATGGCGTTTTTAGCCGTATTTTTTAACGTCAAAAACGACATTATTACGTCATTATTTTTGCACCAACCTAATATCTCTCATTGAATCCAGCATTTTATGCGGAGAAAGCAGAAAATGAAAACAAAAATGAAGAATTACGATAAAGCTAACACGTTAATCAATTAAGAAAGTTTTTGATTGTTTTATGAATAAGATTATGGACACTATTGTTTTGAAAAAAAAAAAATAATTTTTTTTCGATGAAGACTGAGTTCCTTGTCTGTAATTTTCTTCACCTTTTTGAAAATTGGAATAATTTATGGGCTTTAAAACTTAAAATTCTGTGTTGATTTGGATGCAAGCCATATCCTAAATGGAAGGGAATCATACAGTTCGACGGGATACCTTTTCGTGATGGTGTCCAAGTATGGCACTCGCATGATGCTTGTGGCAAAGTTGAGACCCTTATTCAATACTGACTCCTTAGATGCACTTAGCTGATATTAGCTGATGTTGACTACTGCTTTAATTTTTGTACTTGGCGAGCCTTGACAACATCAAATTCATGTCTGAAAGATTTGTCCAGATTTATTTTATTTATTCATTAGTAATTCTGTTGAAGAAATCCTCGAGCCTCTGGGAGATATGAACTTGTAGTCTCTGTTTATCCAACGATTGTACTGGATTCTCTCTCGGACAAGGGTGTGTCCCGCCTTTTCTGCGACCAGACGGGCTCTCCTTGAATTGACGGGATGCAGTTCACAAAACATTAGTATTTGAATTAAAAATAAACAAATCAAAATCTTTTTTTTTTTAGGATTGGATGGAAATTTATGACCGTGTACTTTCTGTGGGTTGTTTGTTCGATAGGTCTGAATATAATGTTTCTTTGGTAAAATCAGTTTTGTTTTAATAATTGGATTAATAATAATCGTGCACCATCAGTATCTGGGTGAAGGCTGATCGTCCACAGGAGATTTGGTGTCGCCAATTTGGTTGGTGCTCGTACAGTGTGGAGATTGTGAAATAATGTTAGCCTGTAATGTTGCCACGATGTGAGGTGTTATTTTTTTTAAACACAAGAAAGGAAATAAGAGTAAACGATCGCCAAGAAATCTGTCCGGTGGGACGTAAAGATATTGGTTTCAGCTAATACGAAAAAATGGTAATAACTAATTTCTGTCTTTTGGACGTGAAGATATTGATTTTTATAACAAATCACTGGGAGTAACAGGGTAGTACACACTTGCAGTGTCTTGTGCGAAAAGAATTGGTAATTAAGGGAGATTACGAGAACATATCTGATACTAGTGACTTATTACTAGTGAAGTGAATTGTCTAGTCTTTGATGAATGAGTGATGTAATTTAAAGTGACAGAGAGTCAAGGAAACGATTTTCAGTGCATATTGAGGGAAGGAAATTTGTCCTAGATGCTAATTGAAGTAAAAGTAAGGGGAATATCGTAAATAAATTGGGAAATGAACTGCTTCATTTCGATATGGTAAGAGTGCGGGTTGCACAGCGTTATATACCAAAGGGTGGTCATAAGTAGATTGTAGTTTAGTGCTAGCAGCAAGCAGAAATATTTCTCCTCCCGATGATGGCCATTTCGGCCGAAACTAGTCGAGGAATCTAAATGGAATAATAATAAAAAAACGAAAGAATATTAATCTACAGCCCAGTGTGTCTGAGGATTTTAATTTTTTAATTTTTATTATTCAATATATATATATATATATATATATATATATATATATATATATATATATATATATATGAACAGATTCTTAATGGTACAGAATTTTATAGCATCAAGGAATACAAAAGTTTTTGATGGCATTTTAACTAAAAACTAAAACGACCGGTTTCGACCCAGATCTTATCAAGTTTATTTTCTAGGTATATCTTAGAGGACTAAAAGGTTGAAATGAGGCAATGAGGGAAAAAATCTCAAAAAACAACAAAACAGAAAAACACTAGAGTCCAATCACATTCAAACCCAACAAGCAATCTCTCTGTTTGTAGAGAGAAGACTTACGAGATCTAATGTAAATGGACACCAATGCTTTTAGATGAAATATTGAGTGCGACCTAGACAGAATATATATATATATATATATATATATATATATATATATATATATATATATATATATATATATATATATATATATATATATATTAATTGTGTATATTTAGGCAGCAATTTTTCATTGATGCATGTTTCATTAAACAATATAGAAAAGTTTTGTCTATTTTAAGTAAGTTCCTTTCATATTTTCTGATAAGCTGAATAACATAATCATTGAAAGACGAAAGTAAATCGCCATATTGATGCATGTTTTAATCCTATCTAAGCTTTCGGCTTACATAAGCTATTATCAAAGATGAAAATTGCATTTCAATATATCAAACAATACACGGACGAAACAATAATGATTTAATTTTTTAAAGCAACGACAAATTCGTGTATACGAGACGCGGAAGCGAAAATTGCGTCGCAACTCGTGACGTCACAAATGACCACAAGATTGTGAAAACGAGAAGTATTAAGTATAGGAACATGTTGGTAGAGACCAATAGCTTCTGTTATCAATTATAGGCATTTAAGGATATTTGTGGAGATTTCGTAGTTTATTTTGTTCAGGTTAGGTTTCAAATGTTTTATGTATATAGCTTCAAGAATTTTTAGTTTTAGTTTTAGTTTTAGTTTTAGTTTTTTTTTTTTTTAGTTTTTTTTTTCATGTTTAAGTATAGTTGTGTTTTCAACGAGGATTTTTCGGAATTTTGTACGCGGCCAGGTCTATTGTTTTAAATGCCTAAAAATGTTAGCGTTATCATTCAAATGTAGAGTCAAGCTTCGTGAAAGCGAGTTTGTGGTGTAACCAACATAAATATTATTTAATACATTTGAGATAGAATCTCCCAAAGGGTACATGAATTTGTAAACTATGTTGTTTATTTATTTATTTTTTTTTTTGCAAATTGCTAACGGAGAGAGGGGAAGAATCATTGCGAATAATTATGTTGGATATACTAGATTTAGTGTATTTATGATTAACCTACTATTTTCCTAGGGTCTGTTGTAGATATATTAATATTTACTAATTTGTTTAGTATATTTTAATCTTGTTTACAATTAGTATGCATTTGACTACGATATGTATCAATATGGTTATTTCCTTTCGTATTTCAATGATAATGTTATTAAGCTTATCAGACAATATGAAAGGGACCTACTTCATTTCTATATTATTTAATGAAACATGCATCAATATATATATATATATAAGAAAGAATACTAAGTTATGAGATTGTAATGTCTTAAATGACCTTGTGCCACATTTCGTAATTTTTACAAATAAATATTTCACTATACTGATTACCATTCGGGTCACTATCCGATGGTTACTATTCGAGCGAGAATTATCGAGTAAGTACTAATTAGTAAGAATGATATTCGAAGGCGTCTGACACCAGTATTGTTCAACGGCGTTACTATAGTTGTATCTGCGATTACAAAGTCTCTACTACAACAAACATTACGAAAAGTGACAAGGAATATTAGCTGACATTATAAAAGTGGAACCGAGTGTCCGTTGGCATCACAAAACTATTAAAAATACAAACCGAGATTCCGCATTATTTAAGGTTACGAGTTGACCTCACTAAAGATCTATAGAAATACTACAATGTTTTAGGTTGTGT
This sequence comes from Acanthosepion lycidas, assembly GCA_963932145.1. Classification (NCBI taxonomy): domain Eukaryota; kingdom Metazoa; phylum Mollusca; class Cephalopoda; order Sepiida; family Sepiidae; genus Acanthosepion; species Acanthosepion lycidas. The sequence continues at coordinate 18,746,694 of OZ010591.1, forward strand.
TATCTTATTAGAAGATAATAAACTGTTGATTTTAATGTCTATTGCTTTGTTAGACAGGGATATATCAGGATATATCAGGGGATAAACTTGCATAAACCCTATCCACGAGTAAGGCAAGGACTAGGGGAGTTGCAAAATATCGAACTGAGATAGAGTATATAGCTTTGAATACGGCTAGAACAAAGTTTATGTTATTATCGGCAGACGAATCAAGGAAATATAAAGCAAGGAAATCTCATCATCTCATTAAGTTTCATTTATGCAACTGGGAATCACAAGTTGTGTGTCCTTGAATTGTTTAAGATGGACAAAGATGGAATTAAAGAGAATTGTCAAGTATTGACTTATACAGTATTACCGCAAGCTATCAGAATATATGATGGGGTCTGGACTGTTGCTATCCAGAGTCAGATTGATCTATCCAGAGTATGAGAGAGAACTTCTACTAAAAACAATAATGATACAACCCCAAATTGTCTTTGATAGAGTTACCCCTAGGATATTCTGCATTTGGAGTATCTATTACCCTACCCTTTTATTATCAGGCTGAAGAAAAATACGGAGAAAAAATCATTTGTGAGGTTGATTGAAACGGGTATGAGTGATTGGACAGAGTTATGGGAGCCAGTGGTAGAGTAATCCCATTAAGTTTCATTAAAGTAGATGCCGAAGTTATTAAAACTAGTAATGAAAATAGAGATAATCCAGAGACCATAATAAATTGGACTGCCATGTTAGACACTTTGGTAGGTGTTGCCTTAATAATAGGGCAATATGCAGTTTAAAAAGCATAGGAAGGAATCAGTTAATCCGTAGGTTTTTGGCGAGTGTACTCGAGAACGTGACCGGGACACCATTCGGCGTCCTTTGCTGAATAAGTTCAGATTCGGAAGAAGATGTCGAAGTGAAATCAAAACCTACTATTATGGAAACATAGAAACTGAATAAGAAGGCCAAACCAAGAAAAACATAAAAAACTTACCAATCGAATCAAAAGTAAGGGAGTTTCGATCCCCATGTTAAATTATTAAATTGTAAGAGGTGGTGCGAGACGCAAATATGAAAATACCTGATCATGAACCGGAAAAGAAGAAGAGGATTCTTTTAATTCTACTTCATGTTTAGCAGAAACATTAAGCATGAATAACATTTTTTCCTTGTTTTTTTCTTTTCTCTCCTAAAGGAAGGTAGAGTTGGATGTCATATACAATTAAATGGCAAAAAGAGCAGGGAATGATATGACATTAATGCTGTGACGTGGTTAAACATTAATTCTGAGCAGTAAAATAGGGTCCAAAATGAAATATTGTCTGGAATATATATAGAGAGAGTGGAGGTATTTTCCTTGTTGAGAGGAGGACAGTTTCGATTTTTCCTCTCCTAAAGTTTATTTTTCTTATCTACGAGTGTCTGGCATCTGGACGAAAACAGATTTGAAATTTTAACTATTTTTTGAGAAAACACATATCACTGGCGAACAGAAAAGACGGACGAGAATTATACTTTTGGTAGCGAAAACGAATTGGGGAATGAAAACGGAGAATGAACCCACTGCGAAAGTTAAGATTATGAAAATCGGCCGGTCATAACAGGTAGGTGATCTGGTTTATGTTTTCTCTGCGACGGCGACCGGCCCAGGGATGGCAAATAGAGAATATTTTTAAAAATTAGGAGATCAGCCAATTACGCTACCATGTTTCCAACATTTAGTTATCCTCGGGTGATATAGGCCAAACGATTTCTTAACGCTTTATTTCCTAACGAATTTGTAAGGAATTGTTTATTAAGTAATTTGAAAAATTGTGTATTTAGGCAGCAATCCTTCTTTCATGCATGTTTCATTGATTATGACAGACAAGATGTTTTGATTTAGTTTTTTATACAATTTCTTATGCGATCTAATAATTTTCTTCTTCTTTTCGGTAAATATATTGCATAAAAACTGTCCAATTGTTCTTTTCCGAACGCTTACGGCTATATATTTAGTCATTTGCAAGGTTGAAATATATTAACTGTCAGCAAGATATAGATTATTGTATATATGTATTTATATAATGTTTCATTTTCAAAACACGGTCAAGATAGTGTGTCCATGTTCATAACTGATATTACTGAGTGTTGTTTTTTGTTGTTGTTTTATTAATAATTTTTAGACTTTTTTACATGTAGACAATGCTGTTGCATTTATGTTATCAACAAGTATGTTAACATTATATATATATATATATATATATATATATATATATATATATATATATATATATATATAT
>OZ010591.1:18751463-18756463 GCA_963932145.1 Acanthosepion lycidas
AGATAGATAGATAGATAGATGGAGACACAGAGAAATGCGCTGAAGCAAGCGCGTACCTGTATGATATATAGACATGCGTATATATGTCTGTATATCTATGCATTATTAAGCAATGATTAATACGCGTTATATATATATATATATATATATATATGTCTGTGTGTGTGTGTGTGTGTGTGTGTGTGTGTGTGTGTGTGTGTGTGTGTGTGTGTGTGTGTGTGTGAGTGAAGGTGTTTGTGTTTGTGCGGGTACTTATTGTACTGTATATTTCAACTTGGGTTATAATTCACATCAAGTGAAAGAAAATTCTCTAATGAAGCAGTTATTAATTTTGGTGATTAAGCCAATCCAAATCTCATTAAAACATGGCGTGAACGTTAATTTGCCGTCGCGTTTATATGCAATTTCACTGTTACGCTGTTTCCACCTAAAAAGGGCGACTTTTTTCGCGCCAACGACGCCATTATTGAGATTGTCTGCCACTTCGTTACTGATTGTATTGCTTTCATTTTCCCTTCTCCAAATAATTACTTCGCCTCCGGCTCATCTTCATTTGCTGTGTCATTAATACCATAAACACTACTTATTTTTAACTGTAGAAGTAAAATAAAATAATACAAAATCCAAATACATTTTTTCCAGATTTAAGTAAATTGGTTAATTTTCAAATAGGTTATATTTGCCTGAGTGATAGTTGCGGACAGAATTATTCATCGACCCCAAATTCGCATTTAAAAATAAATCTGTAATACTTGAAATTTTCATTGAAACTTCATTTGAATTTTTATCAAATGATGAAATAATGTACACAATTTATTGAAGGACACATGGCCCAGTAGATAAAGGTGTTAGTTACATCCAGGACCCAAAGAGTCTGTGTTCAATACCTGGTTCAGGCGGTATAGAACTTGGAGAGAGAAATTAAGAGGAGATAGCTGACATCCATTCGACATGGCACGCGGAACTAGAACAGTCTCAAGGAGACATGGCACAGTGGACAAAGGCGTTAGTTATATCCAGTGACAGGACCCAAAGAGTGTGAGTTCTATACCTAGTTAAGGCAGTGGAGAACTTAGAGAGGAGAATTAACAGGAGATAACTGGCATCCATTAAACATGGAACTAGAACAGTCTACCCCAGTGAGAGAAATAAAGGGTTCAGTTTGACATTGCAATCAACTGAAGAAGACCGAAAGCGTACAACTGCCAAAACGTTGTGATAATCATGTCGACAAAGATAAGGACCATATTCCAAATAATGTAAATAGTGTACATAATACCTCATCTCAGAAATATAAACTGATGAAATAATAGTTTTGAAAGAATGTGCACTGATACTCACGGCAGAGTTATTATTTTAATGTCAAATAATAATAAAAATAGCCCCCAAATTTAACATAGGACAGCATTATTGGCCACTTGCTTCAATAATCCATTGTGTAACATCCATTTTTGATGATTGACTTTAAAGTGTTTTGATAATATTTTACAAGTTCACTACACTCACTGATAGTTATTTTGCTCAATTGTTCCTTGGCAATAACTTCAAGTTCCTCCAAATTTGAAGGATTTCATTCTCTTACATTTTTCTTCAAGGATGCTCATACATTTTCAAAGAGGGTTACCGTATTTCACCATGTATAATAATAAAAAAATAATAAGCAAATTTATGTGCGTATTTTTCACAGTTACAAAAAAGAAATTTGTAAAAAACTATCGTAAAATAACAGAAGAATTATCATAAAACTAAATTAGAATAATATTATTCTATGTTTAAAATCATTTTTTTTAAAGGGATGAAATTGGGGAGGTACACATTATTGGGTTTGATTACCAAACAAGGGGAGAGTATTATGCGTGAGTAGAAGCATTTTCCCATACTTTCAGCACAATTTTAGGTATGCGTATTATGGTGGTGTATTATACATGGTGAATTACGTTATGTCAGGACTTTGGCTGGGGTACGCCAATATTTTTATTTTGTTTTCATATAAATCTTTTTTAACAATTTGTGTCCTGTCTTTCGGGTTATTGCCATGTCGGAACATCCAGTAGACGAATTTCGTACACTTTGTTTTATATTATTTTTAAGAATAGCCAAGAGCTGCTCTTTACCCAAGATAGCCTGAACTCTCACTAGTTTTCCTCTTCCAAAAGCCGCAAAACACCGCCAGAGTAGAATGCACTCAAAATCATGCTTCTTTATTCGGGAGTATTGCTTTTAATCCTTTTTGAATGTTCATTACAGATCCTCAATCCACCCTCTATTCAATTAATTCGAAGTCCTGATATCTACAGCAGATAAGGTTGAATGCTAAGCTCGGAAATTCCAATTCAGCACTTGACTTATTGGGAGAACCCATACCTGATTTTCAAAGGGTATTACATTATCGAAGGGTGTTAGCATTAAAAGTGACATATTGTCCTCATCTTTGCCGCCATATTTATTACAACGTTTCAGCCTTTGTAACGCTCCGGCCTTCTTCAGGTGGTTAGAATGTCGAACTGAACTCTTTATTTCGCTCACTGGGGTAGGCGGTTCTAGTTCCATGTGAAATATAGACAGTCATTAAAAGTGAATTTGAGAGAAAAAAGAATCATTACATTTGCCATAAAGTAATATTATTTTATAATTTCAATAATGATGGCGAATAATTTTTGACTGCATAAACTTTTACAAACAACTATATCTATGAATGTAACAGATCGAAACTTCTAAAAATTTTCACGAATTATTCAAAACTAAATACAGAGTCAATTATTCATGAGAAATTATTTAAATACATGCAAATATTCGCATTTCATTAAAAAATATGCAAATATTCACCAGGGGCGAATAATTGCGAATAATTCTTTCTACCATTGTGATATAAATGATTAAAGTGTCGCTGCTGACACTTGAGTTTGAACATAGATCGCCAGTGAGCAAACAAAGGCGATCCCATTACTGAATTAAGTAGACCACATGACCATAGAGGAAACACATAAGTAGAAAGTAGCGCGACGTCTGAATGATCTGCATTTCCAGTCTATAGTATTTCTCTATTCGAATCACTACACGGGTTACTATTCAAGTGAGTATTATCGAGCAAGTACTATTAGTGCGAGTGATATTCAAAGGCGTCTGACACCTGCATTGTTCAAAGGCATCTGACACCTGCATTGTTCAAAGGCATCTGACACCTGCATTGTTCAAAGGCGTGACTGTAGTTGTATCTGTGATTACAAAGTCTCTACTACAACGATTATTTACAAATGTGACAACGAGTATTCATTGATATCACAAAAGTATATTAAAGCCGTTAGCCGTTTTGACATCACAAAAAAGGAAAATATTATGAAAACTGTAAAACAAATCAATATGATCTTTTGTTATTCAGGTTTAAAATTATCCCAAATATTTTACAAGAGACTCTCTATAAATCTATTCGTTTGGTACGTTTTCTCAAGATTTAGTTCTGAAAACATGCATTCTAAGTGTGAAAACTGTTATATGATAATATCACGACCGAAACTGTAGTTTGAACATTGATCGCCCGATAACAGATACAGGCAATCACATTTTGAATAAGTAGATCACTTGTTAGTAAAGGAAATGTATATGTGAGAATTAGCGTGGTTTCTAAGGGGTTACTGTACGGATTACTATACGGATCACTATTCGGTGGTTACTATGCGAGCGAGTATTATAGAGCAAGTACTATTAGTGCGAGTGATATTCGAAGGCGTCTGACACAAGTATTGTTCAATAGCATATTATAATTGTATCTGCGATTACAAAGTCTCTACTACAACGAGCATTACGAAAGTGACAACGATTATTCATTGAAATTACAAAAGGGTAAAACGAGTGTTCGTTGACATCACAAAACAGTGTATATATCTTTTTTTTAAACTTTAAACATTATCTTTTAGTATTACATAGGTAGAAATATATTATTTGTTTAATAGTACGTGTATTTGAGTTGCTATCTCTGTGTTTATTTGATTTTCTCAAAATTATTTTTCTTCTTCCATGTGCCGTGTCTTTTCGGAATGATGCCGATCATGGCTCTCCACAGTAGCTCAATAGTTTTGTCTTTTTTATTTCTCTTTGTTTACTCAAGTTCTAGTATTTCCTCTGTTCTTAACACCTATTTTCCTACATATTTGCCTTAGAAATTTCAATTGTCTCTTTCTCATGTTCTTCATAACTATCCTTCTTGTTTCGATTTTCTCTAAAGTTTCTCCGTTTTTCACGTGTGAAATTAACCCCGGGCCTAGATTGAGAAGTCTTACTAAAGACTGGGAAACCCCTTCGATATCCGATAGATGCGTTTACCAATTCGGCTACAGAGGACGTGTTGGTATTTTCCATACTTAAGTAGGAAATTCAACAATTCACTATCGATCTATGGCTAGAGAGTAAATTCTAAACTTCTAGATATAGCGCTGTTCGTCGGCAGGAAACTTGTCTTCGATCTTTCCCACATACATTTGTTAGAAAGGGGACATAACTAGACTAAAGCGGAAGTTCAACTCGTCTAGTCGAGTCCGCTTTCAATTAAACTGCTTGCACCTCTGGTGACTATATCATGTAAGTGTTGCATTTGACCTGACAAGATGATGAATAGAGAAGTAAAATCTGCATAAAAGGAAGAATAGAGGGGGGTGTATAATCAAATTCATAAAGACACTAAAAAAGAACAACAAATCCGAAAATGCGGTTTCGAAAATAATACCTAAAAAGAGAAAAACGATTAATTTCTTTTTATTGGGGAACAATTTCGGAAAAACTTATTATATGAAAGCAAAGATAAACAAAAAAAAAAAATAAGTAAATGCCCATTAATTGGAGGTATTGATAAGATGAGAAGTCAACAAAATGTATTAGATTGGTGCAAAAATAATGATGTAATAATGTCGTTTTTTGACGTATTATTTAACGTAAAAAACGATATTATTTCGTCATTATTTTTGCACCAACCTAATACCCAAAACGTGAGCTATGAGGAATATATA
>OZ010591.1:18758963-18838963 GCA_963932145.1 Acanthosepion lycidas
TATATATATATATATATATATATATATATATATATATATATATGTATATATATAATGATGAAAGGAAAAGAGTATAAGCCGGCTTTTTGTCGTTCTAGGATAGACATAATCAAGGCAAATGTACTATAATTGCAACAAGTATTTATCAACAGAATTAAAGATATTAGATTTCCAAATTTTTTAAATTTAAAAGACACTCATAAATATTCATCAAGTTTAGTGAAAATTTTACGCAAATTATGAAAGTTGTTATGAGCTGTAATTTAATGTCTAATAAACGAAAGTGAGTAAATGATGATGTCGATTGTTTATGCAATTAATAATGAAATTATTTTAGTTCGGAAGTAATTTAATTATTATATATAGTAAATAACAAGATGTTATAAATTTAACCGTTTTCTTTTAGTTTGAAATCACTTCTACAGTGATATATGCTGATTTAGTAAAGGTGTACATCTTACAGGAATGGAGATATTTGAAAGACTCTGCGGTGCACATTTATATTTTGATGAGATTCCATAGCGGCACTTTCGAGAACATTTCGTCCAAGTAAGTTACATTCTATTTCAATAAGTGTAGCAGGCGTTAGAACAAAGTGGTAGGTGAATTTATTTCTCTGTATAAATTTTATGGTAATTTATCAACGCACGCTTGGACTTCCCGAGCAATAAAAAGGAGCACGTAATGCCTTTTAAAGGGGGAAGTTTCCAGCAATCAAATCTGAGAGACTGACCGAACATTCTTGCTGTATCACTTTCGTTTTTATTTGTTTGTATTACTGTTTTTCTTAATATATTTGTTTAACTCAGTTCCTATCTTGTGTCTTTATTTCAATAACAATAACTAATGCATTTGATAAATTGTAATATATCAGATCCTTTTTGTGTTCATAGATAACTTTTTTTAAAATTCATGAATGTTTCCCAATGATTTCTTAAAGGATTATTAGTTTGATTTGATATAATACACCAGAGGACGAAACGCTTAGACTGTGATAATTTTCCCTTTTTTTCTTTATTGATAATCTCCTGATATATATATATATATATATATATATATATATATATATATATATATATATATATGTCATAAAAATTTGGTAATCCGCATGGCTAGTCCGAGGGAGGATGAAATTCTGAGAGCTCAATGTAAATCCAGAGCTAATATGTTAAAGAAAACGAAATTAAGTTTTTCGTTTCATTTTTTGGAAATGATATCTGATGATCCGGCGTCCTTTAAAAGGGCCCTGGTGAAATAAATTATTATAATGGATCCTTAAAGTGGTCTGCTTTTCTTTAATATATATATATATATATATATATATATATATATATATATATATATATATATATATATATATATATATATATGTATAAAAAATATGGTTTTAAGGTTTCCTATATTTATGATATAAACTTTTCAATATCAGACATAGAGCGTATATAAATATAAAAGTGAACAATAATGTCAAAACTTAGATGCAAAACACAATCAATAAGCCACATGTTGCATGATGATTGCGTTTGGCATGAAACAGTCTGTCGCCTATGAGTGTTGACTTCAATGTTCATATATATATATATATATATATATATATATATATATATATATATATATATATATATATATATAAGGAAAGAGGTTATAGTAGTTCCAACGAGAGAAAAGTGTGTATATTAAAAAGAAGACGGGACCCCATTAATCTTTCTTTGTAATGTGGATTTTTAGAATATATATTATGATTTATTTTCGATAATATTATGGAAAATAAAGCATAATATGCTTTTTAAAAACATCCACATTACAACCAAAAGCGTTTGCGGTTTGTCTCATCTATCTATCTATCTATCTATCTATCTATCTATCTATATATATATATATATATGTATATATATATATATATATATATATATATATATATACATATATATATATATATATATATATATATATATATATATATATAATCTCTTCCCTCTCTCTGCCCACAATATATATATATATATATATATATATATATATATATATACTTGTTAATGTTATCGGTGTAACGGATCCCAATGTGTGGCACCATTGGAAAACATTGTGTTTGAAAATGTTAGTCATGGAAGATTGAAGTTTATAAGCAGTAAATTCGACCTTGCCGACCGAACGATCCTTTGTGGCCGAATCGGTTAGGCACGTTCGGATAAATGGCGGTTCCGTATAGGATGCAGGTTCGAATCTTGTCAAACGACTAATATTTTCTATGAAAATTTCTCGGACATTCAGGCTGGTAAATGTTATTTAATACTTAAATGCTTGTATCTATAAAGAGAACGTTAAACATAAAAAAATGTCTATAATATATATATATATATTAGATTGGTGCAAAAATAATGTCATTTTCTCACATAGTAACATATGTGAGAAAACGACATTATCTTTGCACCAACCTAATATATATACAATTTTCTTCATCGCTCAAATATGCAACTAATTTATATATATATATATATATATATATATATATATATATTAGTTGCATATATATATATATGTATATATATATATATATATAAATATATATATATACGCTCTATCTCTGATATTGATGACTTTATCCAATAAATATAGCACTTTAAAACTATATTTCTTCATATATATATATATATATATATATATATATGAAGAAATATAGTTTGAAGGTGCGCTATATTTATATTGTTATCCGTTTTTTTTAGTTATATATGATATATTTATATATATTATTTATATGTGATGCATTGTATATATTTGCGTGTGTATTCAGTATATATAGTGATATTTCTTTTAAACGTGTCTCATTAAAACATTGCAAATTTTTGTCTATAAAACTGATTAATATTTTTTTTAACATCGAATAATTTTCGCAAATATGGCTGTGGTATATATGACCGAATATTCTATTAGGTTTAACCTGTGTCATAGTTAAGAAAATTAACGATAAGAAACGGAGAAAGCGTCGTTATATTTTCAGAAAAAATTTCATCCAATGCAGTTGAACAGTAAGTTAACATCAACTTTGTATGTCTCCAACAGCCATATTTCCAAGAAAATGAAAACAGATAAAATATAAGTAAATTCTATAGAAATAAAATATGTATTCATTAAAATATATTGGCTCCTGAAATAAATATTAATTTCAGTTGAGCTCTCTCTGAGAGTAGGTTTGGGTTTGTAAACAGTGGCTATTATAGCTTATACATAGCGAGACTCTTCGCATAGCGAATCGAGTCACTGTCAGTCACTGGGCATGTTTCTAAATATAAATACGCTAAAAATCCACCTGCTTCCTGCCGACGGCTTAGTGGTAGAATCTCCGGCTGATATTTTCGATCCGAGCTAGAGGCAACCGGATGTCTAGCCACACTGATGAGCTGTGAAACAGCAAAACAGTCTGTCTGTGGATGACGTTATATATATATATATTATAAAATATTCAAAATACACTACATTGATTGTACAAGTCAGAGTTCCATGTTTTCTGCAAGAGGACTACAAACAACATGAAACTCCGAGTTGTGCAATCGATGTAAGGTATTATGTAATTTTTTAATTTATCATTTACCATTTTTTCTTACACCATAATATATATACCTACATGCACACATAAAGATGTATATATGCACCCATATATATATATATATATATATATATATATATATATATATATATATATATATATATATATATATATATATATATATATATATGTAATGAAAAACAAATCACTTTAATGTACCATTACGATAATTTATTTCACCTAAATCCTTTTTTAAGGATTCAGGATCATCAGGTAAATCTTCCAACAACGAAATGAGAAAAAAAAATGGGATTAGAAATTGGTGGGTAGTGTAATTTTTGTAATTTAATAGAGGGGGTTGAGAGTGGTAGTTAACCAGACAATATAAAGTATAGGGAGGGGTTAATTTTATATCTCTCTTAAGTATGTTTTATATTGGAGTAGGAGGAGTGACAGAAAACATGACCTCTTTAGATGGTTAATAAAACGGAAATGAATTGTAGAAAATGTATACAAGTGAGTCTTACGGTAAAGAGAGGGATAGGGGGGAGGGGGAAAGAGAGATGGAGTTGTTATAATTTTGTTTTAACAAAATTATGTAAAAGATAGTTTACAATGTTTGATAGAAAATTCGATATATATATATATATATGATGATTCTCCATTCTTTACAGAAGTCAACAGTCTCTTCTTACTTTTAAAACAATATATATATATATATATATATATATATATATATATATATATATATATATACCTACATGCACACATAAAGATGTATATATGCACCCATATATATATATATATATATATATGATGATGATTCTCCATTCTTTACAGAAGTCAACAGTCTCTTCTTACTTTTAAAACAATATATATATATATATATATATATATATATATATACCTACATGCACACATAAAGATGTATATATGCACCCATATATATATATATATATATATATATATATATATATATGATGATTCTCCATTCTTTACAGAAGTCAACAGTCTCTTCTTACTTTTAAAACAATATATATATATATATATATATATATATATATATTGCGTATTTAGGTAGCAATCCTTCATTTTTGCACATTTCCTTAAAAACGACAACGACTACCTGTAAGCTTTTATTAATCTTTTCTTGTGTTCGAACAAGTGTTTTCTGTTTTGGATACATAGTGAGTAGAAACTGTCCAAATGTTCTATAAGTTTGAGAGTTTTCGGCTATAATTTTAGCCATTATCAAGGATGATTTTATTTACTCAGTTTAAAAGGGTCTGTACATTGTGTGTATGTTTTTTAGTGTTATAGAGATCCTTTATTTTCCGAAAACGGTGAGCACATTGTGGCCCTGCTCGTAGTTAATAATATTTGCGACCACACGTGGTCATATAAATGATGATAATGATAATGATGATGATGATGATAATGATCGGTGTGAAAATGACTGAAGGTGAGATGATACTTAAGAACCAATAATATTGCAGTTTATTCTTTTGGGTTCTGTCAATCTATAAATATTTGTGCGAAAGTGAATGCAATAACCTAAACTCATCCAGGGGATTCAACATTGCAAACCGAAAATAGCTCCACTAGTCGCATATTTAAAATATATGCAATCAAAAAATATTATATATATTTCATTTGGCCATAATTATATAATGATAGCATGTAGGTAAAATATACTGGTGTTCAAACAAAATGTCATTGTCAGTGAAAATGCGAAATGTGTGAGCGTATGAAGATTTACTTCAGGATCCAAACGAAATCAAATAACACAGTTAATGGTAAAACACTACAAAATTCATGTGATTTTCCGTTTTACTGTTTGGGTGCGGGTTATACAAAAGCATCATTGGAAATTAAAATCATTCGAATTCAAGCAAACAGTATGCATGCGCATATGGAAAGAGTTCAGTGAAAATGCAAAAATAGAAAGGGGCGTAAGGCAAGAATGCGTCTTCTCACCGGACCTGTTCAACCTATACAGCGAGGCAATTCTGTGAGAATTGGAAACCCTACCGGGATTTGGCATTGACACCCAAAATCTTAACAACATAAGATACGCAGACGACACAATACTGATAGCAGATAGGGAAGAAAAATTACAAAATCTCCTGCGGAAGGTAGTGACGGAGATTAAGAAAAAAGGACTAACCACAAATTACAAGAAGACAGAATGCATGGTCAATCAGAAAGAAGAAGAACCCGAAATGCTAAATAAAGCAGACTGTGAAGCGTTTTGATAGAGGACGATAAGTGCGACAATGAGACACTAGATGTATTGGGATGTCCAAGGACCCATTCCAAAAGCTGGGCAGAGTAATGCGAGAGAGGAGGATTTTTTTTTTTTTTTTTTTTGTAACAAAGAAAAAAATACTGAGCTGCTCCGTGACATCTGTTCTCCTTTACGGCAACGAATGTTGGAAGATTTCCTTAAAGATGTAGAACAGACTCGATGCGTCGGAGATGTGGTTCTACAGAAGGATGCAAAGGATATCATGGATCAAGCATGTGAGCCAAGATGAGGTCTTAGTGAGGTTACAAACAGGGAGCAGGCTTATACTTCCCATCAGAAAGCGGCAACTGAATATTTTGGGATACATAATGAGGAAGGAGGAACTGGAGAATTTGCTTCTCACAGTTAAAATAGAGGGTAAGAGAGACAGGGGAAATCAGTACATGACATACCTGACTAGCTTGAGCAGGTGGATGACGGAACGTGGTCTGGGGGAGGAAGCAGAATGAATGAGCTTGCTGAGAGATTCAAGGGGTAGAGGGAGAGGAGAGCCATGATCGCCTACATCCTGAAAGGACATGGAACATAAAAAGAAAAAAAAAGAGGTGAAAAGAGAATCTAATTTTATCTATTCTAGTTAGGATACTTGATATGATGATACGGATGTGAAGCTGTTTGAAAGGCGTGGTCTTGGAGGGGGAGCAGAATGAAGGGGCTTGCTGAGAGATGCAAGGGATAGAGGGAAATGGAGCGCCATGATCGCCTACTTCCTGAAAGAATGGTAGATTTGTAAATATATAACGGATTCAGACATGAAATTTTTTCTTTCATGACACAGTGACCCAACTTTCTATGCAGCTATTGATTCAAGTCAGGGGAAAACGTGAGACCAAGACGGCACAGTGTTACTTTTCTGGAGATTAGCGTCAATCATTCTGATGGCGGGAAGAAAAGCTTTTCTATGGTAGTTAAAAGAAAGCAATTTTGTCTTAGAGGCGTTTATATTTAGAAGCTATATCTTGTTCTAGTTTAGCAATTATTAGCCGGCAGCTTCAGGAGCAGTTGTCATCAATACCTTGTCAGATGCGACGGTTTTGCTACTGAGATTCGATTAAATGGTCGTGTCATCTGCATAAATGCCGAATTTGGAACTGATAACACCCGGGAGATACTTGATGATGATCAAAAATAGTGTAGGACTTAGCATATAGACTTGAAGGACACCCTGGTTCGCGTTAAAAGAATCTGGAAGCCAATTCAAAACAACCTTCATTTAAAGATTTTATAGAAACGATTGACTTAAATCAAACACTCCTCCTGTTAAGCAGAGGGAAGGAACATGTTGAGAGCTTCAAGGGATAGAGGGAGGTAGAGTGCCATGATCGCCTACGTCCTGAAAAACATGGCATATAAAAAGAAAAAAATAACTGAAAAGAGCATCTAATTTTATCTATTCTATTTAGGATAGCTGATATGATGATATGGATGAGAAGCTGTTTGAAAGGCGAATTCCCTTGCAGAATGTTGAGGGACGGAACTAGAAATATGATATCCGGGTTCTATTTGGTTTACTCACAACTAACATCCATTTTTGGTTTTGTTTGTTTTGTTTTACGGCATATCAACCACAATGGGTTATTTAACGCCGACAAAATTTCCTTTTTTCTTTTAAAAATGTATAGCTGGTAATATTTTCTTTTAAATGTATAGTTTTGTATGTTTTGTTTTGTGGCATATTAAAGTTAATGGGTTATTTAATGCTGACAAGATCTTTTTTTTATTTCTGGCAATATATTCAATATTCAAATATTTATTGTTGATACAATTTTTAAAGTATTTTTGGTATTAAAATCTATTTTTACACTTTCATAGTGTTTTGAGTCAGGTTGTGGGTTAACTATTTGCCCATAGCTGGGACCTTAACAGGTGCTACCACCTCGGATCAGGGTGGAGCCGGGAACACTATCAATTGAGTGGTGGGTCCACACTCCTCAAAACCTCCTGATGAAAGACCTTGCTGCTTTCATAGCTCATCGTCTTATCAAGGTCGCGGATGCAGTATATCGTCATAGCCAGGACGCTTACACAAGTTTGGGTGTTAAGTAATTCCCATAGCTGGGACCATAACAGGTGCTACTAGCCCGGGTCAAAGTGGACCTACGAACACCAGCAATTAAGAGGTGGTTCCACGTTCCGCCTAATCAGAGGCCTTAATGTTGGGAGTAGTTTATCGTCTTACCCAGGACACGGATGCAGTTTATCGTCATACACAGGACGCCTACAGAAGTTTGGGTGTTACGTATTTGCCTACAGTTGGGATCCTAACAAAACTACCACCCCGGATCAAGGTGAACCTGGGAAAAGAAGCAATTGAGGTGGTTATTGGCTCCTCAAAACCTCCTGATCCGAGGCCTTGCTATTGGACGTAGTTTATTGTCTTACCCAGAATGCGGATGCAGTTCATCGTCTTAACTAGGACGCGGATGTAATCTGTTGTCTTACTCAGGACGCGGATGTAGTTTATCGCCTACCCCAAGACACGGATGCAGTTTATCGTCATACGCAAGAAGCGGATGCAGCTTATCGTCATACCCACGACACGGATGCAGTTCATCGTCTTACCCATGAAGCGGATGTATTTTATCGCCTTACCAGGATGCGAATGTAGTTTGTCGCCTTACCCAGGACATGGATGTCGTTTATCGTTTTACTTAGGGCACTCACACAAGTTTGGGTGTTAAGTATTTCCCATAGCTGGAACCCTAACAGGTGCTACCAACCCGAGTCAGGGTGGACCTGAGAACACCAGCAATTAAGAGGTGGTTCCACGTTCCTCCTGACCTGAGGCCTTACTGTTGGGCGTAGATTATCGTCTTACCCAGGACAAGGATGAAGTTTATCGTCGTACACAGGACGCTTACACAAGTTTGGGTGTTAAGTATTTGCCTATAGTTGGGACCCTAACAGGTGCTACCACCCCGGATCAGGGTAGACCTAGGAACAGTAGCTATTAAGAGGTGGTTCCACGTTCCTCCTGATCAGAGGCCTTCTTGTTGGACGTAGTTTATTGTCTTATCTATGATGCGGATGCAATTCTTCGTCTTAACCAGAACGTGGACACAGTTTATCGTCATACTCAGGACGTGGATGCAGTTCATCATCTTACCCAGGAAGCGGACGTATTTTATCGTCTTACCCAGGATGCGGATGTAGTTTGTCTCCTTACCCAGGACATGGATGTCATTTATTGTTTTACCGAGGACAAAGTTTGGGTGTTAAGTGTTTCCCATAGCTAGGACCCTAACAGGTGCTACCAACCCGGGTCAGGGTGGACCTGGGACACCAGCAATTAAGAGGTGGCTCCACGCTCCTCAAAATCTCCTGATCAGAGGCCTTGCAGTTGGACGTAGTTTATCGTCTTACTCAGGACGCGGATGCAGTTTATCGTCAGACCCACGACACGGATGTATTTTATCGCCATACCCAGGACGCGGATGCAATTTAGCGTCTTACCCAGGACGCGGATGCAGTTTATCGTTTTACCCAGCAATAGGATGCTGTTTATCGTCTTACCCAGGACGCTTACACAAGTTTGGGTATTAAGTATTTCCCATAGTTAGGACCCTAACAGGTGCTACCATGCCGGGTCAGTGTGGACCTGGGAACACCAGCAATTACGAGGTGGTTCCATGCTCCTCAAAACTTCCCGATCAAAGGCTTTGCTGTTAGACATAGTTTAACATCTTACCAAGTACACGTATGCTGTTTATCGTCATACGCAGGACACGGATGTAGTTTATCGTCTTACATAGGACGCGGATGCAATTTATAGTCTTACCCAGGACGCGAATGCAGTTTATCGTCTTACCCAGGACGCGGATGCAGTTTATCGTCATACGTAGGACGCCCTCCATTTTTGTTGATCGACTTTATTCTTCAAATAATAAAGTAACATTACATTTTATTCAATTAGATATTCACCATTATTCGAAATGAATTGTTCTAATTTATCATTTTTATTTTCCATATTTTTTGAGTATAATTCCGAAGATTTTGACGTGAAAGATTTTTCGACAAAATACTTGAATCTGGTTTATATTAGATAAAGTTTTCTCATCAAGGCGCATTGCAACCACCGAAAATGTAATAGTCTGTTGTTACAAGATCAAGTGAATATGGTGTGTTGCTAGAACAGACTAACCGAATTACAATTTTTTTTTCGATTATACTTACTGCTTGTGGACTTGTTTTATGTTGGAGGAGACCCACATTTTTTTAAAGCCTGTGGCAAAGCAACCCCTTTCAACCCCACATAATCAGTAAGCTCATTTGGATTCTGAAAATCAACTGCGGTACCCGGAAGTGTACCAATTAACTTTCGAATCTAACCATTCACATGAATCGTTTCCAATAGGTTTGAACTCATTTCTTCGATTACATTAAACTTTGGTGCAATAATAATTTGCTTACAAAGACTTTTGTATGCTATGTATTTTTGTGCATTTGTAATATTTTACAAATTTTCAAAATTCGAGTTTAATGCTTGTAATACTCGATGTGTTAATAAAATAAGCACATCTCATCTCCCCTCTCGCTTGTAACCACCCATCACAATAAAATAAACGCTTCTCAGAACTAAAGCTGAACAAATCAAATAAAGTTTCTACTAAGAGTTGTAGCTATATTGCACTGATCATTTTAAAATGTCTGTCTAAATATCTTTTTTCAGCTTTAAGCAAAGTCTTCTGAATAAAAGAGAAAAAAGTAGAATCGATTTTAGTCTTTTAAGGTTTTTCGTTGGTCGGAAAAATCTATTTTAAATCTTTAACTCTGATAACCTATAATTACATTGGATGTCAGCGCCATCTGTCCTTTTTGTCGGCTCAAGCTAACCCGGCGTTCGCATTTACACATGAGAATGTGTCTGTTTGAATGCAATGCAGAGAATAAAAGTTCACAAACTAATTATACCTCGAAAGATTTCCTGCGACCACGTTGGTCGGAATGAATCTCATCCACATCATTATTTCGGAGATCTACATCGGCGCTAACTTAATATTTCACTTCATTTTGGAAGAAAATCTTTCATTAAGACAAGAAATCGCATGCTGTGAGTTTAGTGACACTGAATCACGACCGACATAAACCATTCAATCTTGATACAGATTAGCAGGGATGTTCCTTTTAACCTTGCCTACCGTACAAAATCAACCTGTATATCAAATTTTAGACAGATTTATCCATATATATATATATATATATATAGCCATTTATTCGAAAATTAAATGATGGTGTTGAATGTAGAATGCGCATTCTACATTCAACACCATCACTTGATAAGACACCAAAAGTGTTGAAAAAAATGTCTAATTTTTGTAGTGATTTTATAACATTTTTATGGTATAATTTTCGAATAAATTATTATATTTACTCTACTCTGTATTGAGAACTCTTTTAAGGATATTATTTGTTGGAATTTATTCCGTATACACCAATTCTATATTTGGGTATATATATATATATATATATATATATATATATATATATATATATATATATATATATATATATACCTAGTAAATGTAAAAAGCTATACTCGTCCGGCAAAACCTTAGGTCTTTAAGCTGGTAAAGGAAGAAACCAATACCCAAGGGAAAAAAAGTGGGGGAGAAAGAACTAAGAACTTCGGCGAAAATAATCGTCTAGAATCTAAGTTCAGATTCCAAAGAAAAAAAACCCTCCGATACGAGTAAAGTAAAATAACTAAACTAAACCAGTCCGCCCTGACGAACCACGTAGGTGAAACCTAGGTAGGTTAGTTTGGCTCTTTAGGTTTATTGGCATATTTATTTATTTCCTTTTATATATATATATATATATATATATATATATATATATATATATATATATATATATATATATGGGCGTAAGTTACAAATGTGTTTCAACAAAAGAGGGAAAAACTGACACACTAAAATCCAATGGCGTATCAGGATAGCCAATAAAGCATCCCAAAAACTTAGCAGAGTACCAAGAAATTTTAAAAAATCGCTAGAAACAAGGAAAAGATGACTAAACTGCTACGTGATATCTGTCTTTCTATATAATAGTGAGTGTTGGACAATCTCTTAAAAGATGTAAAAGAGACATTAAGCAACAGAAATATCGTTCTACAGAACGATGCCAAGGATACCATACGCCGAACAAGTTAGCAATGAGGAAGTTTTAGAGAAAATGGAAACAAAAAGGAAATATAATTAACATTAGGAAAAGAAAGTTGACGCTTCTCGGACGGATAAAAAGGCTTTGAAAAATGTGAATGTTTCCATCAAATAAATTTTGGTGTAAAAATATATAAGTATCAAACATAATTCTGTCGTTTGATGTCAAAGAACTCCAATCTGTTCTTAACTGGAGCAAAAAAAAAAAAAAAAAAAAGAAGCTTATATATTTTTCTATGATCCGTACACCAAAACGAAAAACCTCCAACAGGAAACTGTTATTTATTAAAAATCTTATGACAGAACCGATTTACCTTCCATTTGCATGACCGATCCTAACTTCCAGGAAAGTAATATACTGCACTTTTTTGGTTTAATATTGTTTTCCACTAATAGGAAGCCGGACAATTCTATTTAATCCACTGCTAGATCTGCTGCTCGGAAAGTTGGTTCACTGTATCGGAGAAGACATTTTTCCTCGTCAGAAGTTATCTTTCATATATATATATATATATATATATATATATATATATATATATATATATATGCTTTGAATATTACTGCCGTATCTGGATAGTCAAGTACTCCGGCTTTATAATTAGAGATTCTTGATAAAATACAAAGAAGAATCAGCAATTTTAATAGTCTTGACCTGGCATCTCGGATTCAATCACACTAGTTTTCTTGCTATCTCTCCTATTTCTGCAATTTACTTAAGCTCGCTAGGAGGTTTATGTCCTGCTTTCTTCTGTTCCACTTGCCTTCGATATATCCCCTGAGGGTCAGACTTTCTAAGCCCTCTTTCCCCAGTATTTGCCCTCGAAGTTCCAACTGCTGTTTTCTGATGCTACATAATAAAATTATAATTGTTCTTCTTATTTGAATTTTCTCTAAAAGATCGTCGTTTCTCTAACGTTCTGTCCGTGGTATTCTCACCATCCTTCTGTAGATCTACATATCTGTTGCTTCAAATTTCTTTTTATCTGTGAGGAGATTGTTCAGTATTCCCTGCCATATAGGAGAACTGATATTACAGTTCAGTACGCTTTTCTTTATTTCGAATTAAATGTTCTTTCGTTTAGCTTTGGGTAGAAATCATCTTCTGCTATCCAATGTAGAAAATGTTTAATATCTATTATTATTATTTGAGTTTCTTTTAACCATCCACGATTTCAAATAAGACGCTTGGCCGTATTTGTTACAAATTCATGACGGTCGTCTTCGAGTTTAGAATCCAGAGGTTGGCAGTGAATATTTCGGAGACAGTAGGAAAGCGTAGTTCAGGTTCGTAGTAGATATCGTAGCAAAGTAGCAGAGCGTAGTTCTTCCTTCTATCATCTTCGCCTGTCAAGTTGGCACTGGTCCTTCTGTAGGGTAAACAAAGTTGGCCGCCTTTATACACGACGGATACAATGTTCTGCGGCTTCTGATTGGTTAACCTTCTATTGGTAGACTATAAAGGAAGTTAAGTCATTTGGATTGTCTCACTAGTCATATATATGTATGTATATATATATATATATATATATATATATATACCCAAAAAATTGTAACAGTATTGACACCATTTGTCATAAGAATCACTAAAAAAAACCTTTGAGTTCTAAAGCTAGAAAAAGAACAGATCAAAATCGTTATGTGTCAGGTCCACTATGTCTTCCCAACTAAGCAATGGTGTGATGAAAAAGATTATCCAGGCTTTGATTAATGGCACCGACATTCATAAAATGGATTCCATCTTCAATTCCCTTCAAGAACCATTAAGAGAACGGTGAATAAGTTCACAAAAAAGGACAAGTAGAGAAGAAAACTGGATCAGGAGGTCACAACAGGAGGAGGCATCATCATTTCAACTTAGTGCTAAATAGATTCAGATTGTTCAAATAGAGTGCAATACTTTTCTAAAAAAAATCGGAGAAATCCAGTAAGATATCTTTCATCATTTCTTAGTTACAACTATTCAAAGATTAATCTAACAATTTGGACAACTTTGCTGTTACACTCGGTATATTATTTTAATCCCAAATTTATCCCAAGCAAGTCAGTAAAGCCACAGACACGCAAGCGGTTACTAGATACATAAGAGAAACATCAGCATCGCTAAGAAGGCAGAACAAAAGAGGAGCTATCACAAGGATAGCAGATAAGCATTGACATTCTATTTTAATTATTTTGCAGATTAAAGCAGGGAGACGGAAGGGAGTTCCAAAAACGAGAAAATAAACAAAACAGAATTTACGGATTCTTCAGTCCACCTCAACTGTGTATTCCTGAGACCTCGTCGCAAGATTAGTACTGTGCTTAAAATCATAAATTCTAGGTACCATTGCCCTGAAAGTATTCATAGAAAAGTCAAAGGAAGACAACTTACGGCTGTGGGATTTAAATTGTTAAATTTAAATTATCTTCCACAGATACTAGATAGATGAAGACATCATTTCCATTAATGTATAGAGATTTTCCAAGCGTAGTTTAGATGTGGCACAATGCCGAAAGTATGGGGAACACAGTGAGAATCGAACTCACTACTCAGTCGTAATTGATCTAGCAAGACAAGCTTGCTAACCATTACACCGCCTCGAGGTGCCCATTGCCATTAAGGTATATGGGAGGTATTTCTGCAGTGCGCTGTATTTCGCATTGCCGTCTGTTTTCAAAAATGAAAAAAACACTGATGTCTCATTTTAACAGATCTACAGGGTGCGATGGATAAATTGTCGTCTAAATGAAGCCAAAATGAAAATGACCTCTCATTTCAACAGGTATACCGGATGCGATGGATAAATTGCCGTCTAAATGACGCAAAAAATGAAAATAACGCTGATATCTCATTTCAACAGATATACAGGATGCGATGGATGAATTGTCGTCTAAATGACGCCAAAATGTAGGCCACGCCGACATCTCATTTTAACAGATATACAGGGTGCGATGGATAAATTGTCGTTAAAATGACGCAACAAAAATAAAAATAGCACTGGCATTGTATGTTAAAAGATATACTTCAAAAAATTACAGAAAAATATCTTGAAACAGTAGAGAGTATTTTTTTTTTCAATGCAATCGCCATTGTTTTCAACCAAGGCCTCCAGACGACTTCGGAATCGTCTGAATTTTTCAAGACGGTCTCCTTGTTCCAGTCGTTGAATGATGCCATAATACTTGCCTTTGGTGTTACAAGGCGTTTTGTTAGTACATTGATCACATAATAATGAAAGGGGTGCAGTCTGGTGAGTTAGGTGACCAGTTGTAAGGGGTCATAGAGTAGCAGAAATTTTATGACAGACATAACAAGGATTCCCTGCTTGTGTAGTATGGTGCAGTGTTCTGTTGCAGACATAGGTCCATCCAGTAGCCATCTTTTTGACACAGGGCAGTCGTACTTTCTGAAGGCACTTGATGTAGGCCTCCGTGTTCAGTCTGAAGCCCTCACTAACAAATTCGGGAGTTCTTTTCTTATCAGAAGGATCATAGTGAGTTTTCCCAAATGCCGTACCTTGATAATCACCATTAAGCTTATACAACTCTTTCCAAATCCTCTGCACTGACGTCAGATTGACACGTAAACATTATGAAATGTTCGTATTGGAGCTTTCGCCGTTTTCTAATTTCTGGCCGAGTGAATTGCTCATGGTGCTTTTTTTCTCACAGATAACCGAACCTATTATAATTTGAAGTCAACAAAATCAAAAACAATCAACGCTTATGTGCGAAGTTAAAATATGAAATGGCGACAATTTATCCATCGTAGTCTATATTAAACCGTAGTTGATTAGATATTAGAACCATTGATGAATGGACAGTTGAACGAAAAAGAAAATGGAAAGGAACTCTAGTAATTGGGGGCATGATTAACTTTTTGAAACGAAAAAAAAAACAATATTTTTCGCTGAATACCGACATTCTAATTTGCAATTAGAAGCAAATATCTAATTCCTCCCGCTTATTTCGATACTGAAATTAACTTTTCTAAGCGGTTATTCCATCGTTAGATATGCATTTTTCTTTATATGACAGTCAATTTTCTCTTCTCAATACACCTTACACAATTATATAGCACAACACATCTTCCTATTCTCTGTAGCTCTGAAGCTTGTTAGTTATTTTACTCGTTATTTTTTCTCTGTACGACTTGTCCTCAATGGCTCCCTTTCAGAGTCATGTTTTTCGGTCGATTTTCCTTATTATGTAACCTAGAAATTTCAATTGTCTCTTTCTGAATAGATGAATTTTAACATTTTTTTTATAACTGCTCTTCAAAAATATGGGATTCTGCATAAACATATAAACTGAGCTAAACGAAGCAGATTTTATCAAACATGCAGAAAATCTAATGACAAACAACTGCATATGCAGATACCTTTTCACCACTCGCCATTAATAATCTACAAGATCCCACAACGATTTAACTGCATGGCTTTCTGACAATTCTTCCAGTGAAACAAACCTCAACGGAATTCAGAATGATTATCAGACACCTCTAAAAGATAGTGGATTCTAGGCAACTCTCGTACCCACACCTTACAGAACAAAAAAACGTGCCAACCATAAAATATGTTTGTACGTAAAAACAAAC
The DNA here is from genome assembly GCA_963932145.1 of Acanthosepion lycidas. Taxonomy (NCBI): domain Eukaryota; kingdom Metazoa; phylum Mollusca; class Cephalopoda; order Sepiida; family Sepiidae; genus Acanthosepion; species Acanthosepion lycidas. Next base: position 18,775,553 of record OZ010591.1, read on the forward strand.
ACAAGACAAATATTAATTAAAATCATATAGATAAAACCCACCATCAATCCCACAATATATTCAACAAGGACTCAGTAAAAATCAGCGACAGATATAGGGATGTTTTATTTACCAAACATGGTCAGCACATTGTGGCTGTGTTTTTAATTGATATTATTAACTTTTTCCTTTTTTTTTTTTTATTAATAATGCTTCCATTATTTTCAGCCTTTTTGTACGTGGGGATGATGTTATTGTATTTGTATTAACAACGAGAATGTTGCAGATAAAGTTTGGCAGGTCTCCATGTATATTTAAATGAGGCTTCATTGAGCTATGGACAGAGAGATGAAACGTGAAACTTCTTGTTACTTCCTAAAACTCCAGGTACCTACACAAAACAATTCATATATTCAGTTAAAAGTAAAATAAAATTCCTGTTAGTCAATGTATAAAAGTGTAGCCGAAAGCGCTTGGAAAATATTTGAACAATTTTTATATATTTAAAATCCTTAAAGGAAAGGAATTCTACAAAAAACGTGAAAAATTATATACAAAACTTAATTATGTCACCTTGTCAGTCGTTTTTTAACGAAACTTATACATATATATATATATATATATATATATATATATATATATATATATATATATATATCGGTGTGTCTGTGTATGTGTTTATATATATATATATATATATATATATATATATATAAACACATACACACACACACACCGATATATATATATATATATAAACACATTTTTTTCCTCTCAATTCGTTGTTGGAAGTTTACCTGATGATCCTGAATCCTTAAAAAAGGATTTAGGTGAAATAAATTATCGTAATGGTACCTTAAAAGTGGTTTGTTTTTCATTACATAATATATATATATATATATATATATATATATATATATATATATATATATATATATATATATATATATATGTATGTGTGTGTGTGTGTGTGTGTGTTTATATATATATATATATATATATATATATATATATATATATAAATTATTATTTTTATTATGAGAGATAATAAAAGATATTGAAATCGCTACACAAAAGATTTCCTGTTTCAATACTTTAGGTGTACTTCTTGGGATGATGATAATTAACTGGTGATGAAATGATTTTTAATAAAATTACAAGACCAAATTGTTAACTCTTTCGAGAAAAATAAAAAGTGGAAACATAAGGCCAGAATTAAACTTCGACTAGTGGACATGTCTTGATTAACCAATTAAGTGTCACATCTACGCTAAATAGAAAAGTAAGTTCAGAGGGCGGAGGTGGGAAGGAGAAATATTTTTCATACCATGATAAACCGGAACGTAGACAGGACACCATTTACAATTGCAGTAAATAGTTACCAGTTACTTATCATCATCTGAAGAAGAAGATTCAAAGTATTGAAGGTTTTTGTGTAGCTATTTCAATGTTTTATAATAAAAATAATAAAAATATATTGCTCAACTTTTTATTGAGTACTTTTTAAAAAGTAAATGGTAGTGAGATTTTACTCCAACTGTTCTTTCTCTCTCTCATATATATATATATATATATATATATATATATATATATATATATATATATATATATATATATATATATAAATGGTGTTTCATTAAGACGGATTATATATAATAGTTTCATTAAGACGGAACAAAGTCAGCAGTAAATAAATCAGTGTTATTGGTGAACATTTATTGATTTCTCTATTGGATCATATTATTTAAGTGATGGCAATTATGGGTGAAAAATAATATCGCCTAAATGTACACCAAATCTGAAAGAAAAAGAAAAAAATCATTAGACGCTAAAACTTAATTTACATTAAAATAGGTCCAACACCCTTTATATACATATATATATATATATATATATATATATATATATATATATATATATATATATATATATATATATGTATGTATGTATGTATGTATTAGCTTGAAGATGAAACGGAATTATTTTAATTCAATTATATATTTAAATTTAAATTTTTTATCATACATTTTGAAACATGGTTATTACTGTGTAGCGAAAAAACATATTTTCAATCAGTTATTTCATTATGTTTATGCTCTATAAATTTACATTGATCACAGTTTTGAAAAAATAAAATAAAAAATATTAATAAGAAAACCGGATTATATATCTTACTGTTCTTTATATTTATATATATATATATATATATATATATATATATATATATATATATATATATATATATATATATATAAATCACCTAAACGGATCTTCATATATTGCATAGAGTTCTCTTGTTAATATTTCGTTTTTTCTAAATATTTAATATATATATATATATATATATATATATATATATATATGTGTGTGTGTGTGTGTGTGTGTGTGTGTGTGTGTGTGTGTGTGTGTGTGTGTGTGTGTCTGTGTCTGAGTGTGTCTGTGTGTCTGTGTGTGTTTCAGACGCTTATTTTCTTGATGGGGACATAACTTTAGAAAACATTTTCTTTTCTGACTATAACGTTATCCTTATAATTGAAGACTAATGTCAGTATCACTCTGTGTTATGGCCATCATAATCTGTTAGTTTCAGGACATCAGTTGACATTATCGTTTCCAGGTAATTTATAAACACGTTTTCCGTGTCTGGCGTTTCGTTTTCTTCAAAATTATCAAAGGAAATTACCAGAGGAATTATCCATATCGGTTAAGTGCCCAACCATAATTACTAACTTTAAATTTATAGTCGAAGCAACTGAAATATTTTGAGGGCTTGCTGTTCGGAAGTTGAATTAGAGACAACCAAGCAGAATTAGCCTGAATTAACGCAGCATGTAATTCACTGGAGAAGAAAGAAGATTTTGAAACCGTTGAAAAAAAAAAAAGAAAAGAATATCATATAAGCAAACATATCGAGAACTGTCGCATGAGATGATGCTAACTTCAGGTATATCTGTAGAGTTGTGACTTTTCTTAAAACAGGGGATGGAAAATATGGCAGAGAATTCCTCAGGGCGCATTTGAATAGAGATAGGTGCCTCCCAAAGTAAGTAGGAAGAGACAGGAAAAGTTCGTTCGAAAAAGGTAAGTGTGATGAAATGTAATATAATATCTGTCCTCATATATAGGAGTGAACGCTGGCCAAATTCCCCGTGAATGAATTGCAATGTCAATAGATATCTGGTTCGAAAGGCAGGTGGTGAGAATATCATGTGAAGTAGGCTTGTAAGGAAAATGTAAACAGAAAGAACATTCCTAGTGAGACTGTGTAAGAAACGTCTGGTTCTCATAAACATTTTGAATGTCAGAAATGGGATTAGGGTGAACAGTCAAGAGACATACATTGGTTAGATATAAAAAAAGTAGAGGAATTACATCTATCTATCAACATACACACACACACACACAATCAAATCAGTCGAGGAATGCACTATAACTGTTAAAAGTCATTGTTAAAAGAAATCATTTTCTCTGTTACAATACATTTCTTGCCTCATTTGACTCTTATATATGGTAAAATATTCATGAATATGTAAGGATTATGACAGAAATAAACAGAGATAATATTCGTAATATATTCAATCAAAAATAAAAGAAAATGTACTGCCGTAATACACGCATACACACAAATACACACATACACACACACTCACGCCCGCACACACACACACACACACACTCACACACACACACACACACATATATATATATATATATATATATATATATATATATATATATAGATAGATAGATAGATAGATAGATAGATAGATAGATAGATATAAATTATAAATGTGAACACTGAGGTTTAAGCAGGAAACCGCCTGTCGCGCCGCTGGTTGTTAAGATCAGTGTCTATTTTTATATTTACATACGCTCTATCCATGATACTGATATATATATATATATATATATATATATATATATATATATATATATATATATATATATATATATATATATTTGTGTATTTAGGAAGTAATCCTTCTTTAATGCATATTTCATTGAAAACAACAGACAAGGTGCTTTTATTTAGTTCTTTTTTATACAATTTCTTATGCGATCTATTTTTTTTTTCTTTTCTGATGATAAATTATATAGAAAAATGTCCGAATGTTCTTTTTATCCGAGCGCTTTCGGCTATACATTTAACCATTTTCAAGGATTATATTTTAACTGTTAATATAAGAAATAGTATGTTTGTTTTATAAAATGTTTTTATTTTTCAAAACACGGTCAAGATATTATGTCCATGTTCAAAGTTAAGTGTTGTTTTTTTTTGTTTTTATTAATAACGCTTCTATTATTTTTAACCTTTTTTAGCATGTAAATAATGCTATTATATTAGTGTTGTCAACATGTATGTTACGAATAGTGTCCGATAAGTCTCCATGAATAGTTTAGTTATGGTCAAAAAGGTGAAGAGTGAGTTTGCGTGTCAAACATTTTGTAGTGTGGCCTATATAATCATTTACGAATTTTCATTGATCAGGAATACAATATATAATTTATCATCCGAAAAGAAAAAAAAAATTGTTAGACCGCATGAGAAGTTGTATAAAAAGTAAATAAAAGCACCTTGTCTGTCGTTTTCAATGAAATGTGCATATATATATATATATATATATATATATATATATATATATATATATATATATATATATATGTATAGTGTGTAATTGAAAATTGACTCCCCATTTAAAAATACTTTATAATTGATTTATTAAGCATAACTTTTAAATGTAAGAGATATGAGAAAGGCATTTAGCATGAGGCTATATTTAAAATACTATATGTCACCATATTTGTCTACCAGCCTCTCGAGTAGCCGAGAAACAGCGTCAGCTCATTTCACGAAAAACGTCTTGTTTTCCCCCTACATGTCTGTCCAAATCTTGTTTTATTAGTAGACTTGGTTTTTTAACCGACACCAAAGAAAAAAGTCAAGGGATGTTAAGTCAGGACTCCTCACTGGTCACTCAAATTTAAAATAGAAAGTAACTTTTCAAACATCATATATATATATATATATATATATATATATATATATATATATATATATATATATATATATATTCTGTGATTTTTTCTTTGATGTCGTTTATATATATATATATATACATATATATATATATATATATATATATATATATATATATATATATGTATGTATTCAGAAAAAAATATAAATTTTATATTGGTTCCACAGAAAACGCTTGTAATTTTCGTTTCTATCATCAACAAATTACTTTAGGCGATATAAGATACATGATCAATAGAACGGCTCACTCCAAACATTTCTGGCAACTAAAGAATGGCGGTATTGCACCCATAACTACCTGGGATATAACAGCTAAAGCTAATTCTTAAAATGGGAAAGGCTATAGATGCAATTTATGCATTGAAGAAAAATTATATATATTAAAACTTTTTAATAACTTTCACTTATTTTATAAGCAAAATGAATTAATGGTCACTTAGAGGCATAGAAATAAATACCTGTTGAAATTATAAAATTTCCTTTTTAAATTTTGCTTTGTTATTTATCTCCTATCGAGCGAATATAAAGTCAAGCCTGAATAGATTTCGACATGTTTTTACATATAATTTAGTATTTTTTGTAGTTACAGATACGTCTATTTTAAATTGTACAAAACAATACATGCATGTTTGTTTATTTTGAATTCAAATTATAAGTCCCATTTATTTAAATACAAATAGTAATCCCCGTATAATATATGGACTGCGTCAACAGTGCGTTATCCTGATACATTTTATAAGATTTAAAGAATGTGACGCGCCAGTCTTTATTCAGTACCTGGATATGGATATTTATTAAAATATACTTAATAGCTGTGTTATATTACATCGAACACCATTTTATTAACACCAGAATTCAATGTGACATAAAACACACACACACACACACACACACACACACACACACACATATATATATATATATATATATATATATATTGATAATGTTTGGAATAAATCTTGTTCCATTCTAATTTGAAGATATATTTATTGTGCATTGACTTTTACCGATTAAAAAACGAATTAATAAAAGGTTCCATTTGTGAGCCATCTTGATTTTCATTGGTTGGGACGTTTTGCAATGAAATTTTAGCGATAATGAAAGCGGAAGCAATTACTTTAGCAAAAGTAAAAGCATCGCCGACATTTTGTCCTTGATGAACTAAAAAATATTTTAAAACAAAGTTCAGAGAGTACTTTAATTAAAACTAATAAAGTAATTATCACCACACACACAAGGGAATAATCTTTTTTTCTCTCCTTGGGGTTATGCATCATTGAATCAATAGAGAGATAACGCATAATCTTTTAAAATAATAAAAGTCGTGGTAGAAGAAGAAGTTTTCTAAATCGGTTGAAATTCAAAGATTCTAAATTGTTTTGGAGAAATAAATTGATCTTTTTTTTTTAATATCTGGTCACTCCACAAATGCTAATAATACAATATAACCTCCTACTATTTAAGTATTATCGAACGTTCTGTTCGAAGCTGGTTCCCCCAGCAGGAAAGACTGGTGAGGTGGGTGGCGAGACAACAAGCAGGATTAAAAACATACAATTCAAAATATGAATTAAAGATTTTGTAGGGGCAAAAACCTTCCAGCACAGTGAGATAGACTCTGTAACATGATGATGTTAATGCAGTGTGTTTTGTAATAGCATCGCGTCGCTGAGCGGAAGGCTTACGAGATTGATGTCAACGGCCAGGACGAAGAGTTCTCCCAATGGAATCAACGACCACATATTCGAGACCAATGCGAACCTTCAAGAAGTCATTAGCTATGGTTTCACCTGGAATGCCATAGATCGGCTTGTCCACGTCGCAATGCACAGGAATGAATACCTCTCCAGTTTTCAACCCAGATATTTGGTATAAACTAGTCTCGAGCTGAATAACGTCACAAGCCTAGGACCACACCCATGTCATGGGACTGACACTAGTACTACTGCTGCTGACGATATATAAATTTGCTCTGAAAGTAATGTCTGATGATTATTTCTATGGAAATAATACTTCAGGTAGAAGGAACACAATGGCGCGCTTGAGTAGATCATTTTTCAGCTACAACGGAATTTCTCACCTTCTACACGGCAACAATGCCGCTGTAAGTGAATCCATGTCTGTGTACTCCTTATGGCATCGATGCATAATGAAAATATAAGAATTCGGCAACATACCTATGCCTCGTACAACTGAAATGTCAGCCAACATTTCATGTCAGCCAACATTGTTACGTTCTAACTGCAAAGCATATTATGGCTTTCCCGCAGGTTATTTTGACATCTAATGTGCTTGCAAAATAAAGGAAAGAAGACGATACATAAAACTATCTTCTCTAAACACACACACACACACACATACACACATACACACATACATATATATATATATATATATATTTATGACTGTGGAATAGATTTTCCGTAATGGACTTAAAATTACATGAAAGTCCTAAGGAGTTTTTATACCCCGGGCCGAGATGGACGAAGATTTTATATATTTTATGTATTTTATATATGTTGTTACTATTGTTGATGGTATACAAGGCTCGAGAGACACTCAAGGCAGAGTGCTACTAATTAAGGTTGATGTATCAGCGTACAAAAGTGATCAAGTTGTGCATATGGACTACTAAAATGTTACCGTGGATCCCCAATCTTCTATGTTCGTGTGTTGCTCCCAGCAATGTTACATGAAGACTCCATATTGACCCCAGTTGTTACATCAAGACTCCATATTGACCCCAGTTGAAAGCAACTGATTTATAATTATATCATTGCACTTGCCGGGTTTCACGTTCCGTTGTTTGGTAATCCATTAACCACATAAATGTTTCTAACTGCTTGATTCCGATATCTCCATTTCGAAGCTCGCCTATTTGGTTACGCCATTTCTTGATATCTACACATTCTGTTTTCTTATAGTGAGCCCTTTCCTCTCGATTTACGTTTATCTAGGAGATTTAATTTGATAAGATGTTCGCTTCTGTCGAGGAAAGTTAAAATTAATATTAAGTCAAGACCCAGGGGTGGAATTCCATTTCTGTAACCCCTAGCGTGCTAGAGGCACTCCCGCCTAGATTGGGATGAAATTTAAATAGAAGATCAATACTGTCAACCGTCATGTAACAGTAGTTCATTGTGTCAGTGAATGCTGGACATTTGCCACAGAGATGAAGGCGGGACTTGATGCGTGATAAATTTGATTTAACTGAATAATACAGAGAATAAAATGGTTGAAGTATGTGATCAGTATGGAAGTTTTATGTCAACTGTAAAGCGAAAGAACATTTATCGGAAAGAGTCATTTGAGATTTAAGGAACACATAATTAGAAAAGAGGGTTTGGGGAATTTGACACTCACTGGGAATATCGAAGGCAAGTGGGAAACAGTGAGTAAGATAGCTGATATAATTAAGTAAACGAGTTGGATGAGTTATCATGAAGAGAAATGGACATTAAGGGAACAAATATTCATTATAATTAAGAACATTGGAAGTTGTTGAGGACGATGAACGCCACAGTTATGAAGGGATATGACACATAGAAAAATAATAATAGGAAGTTATGAAAGTTATTTCTAGCAGAATCACACCACCGTTCTATAATTTATCAAGATCTCTTGACATCGGGATAAATAAAAGGTTATTACGAGATCATGCATTTTTTTTAGTTCTTAAAACATCACCACCTCTCCCGGCTAAAATAAGCGGCTATTCCAAATAACGAATGACAACTAATCGTAAAGAGTAAACTATAAATGTTCGTAAGTAGATTGGTTGTATATTTTCACCATTTTATAGTTGAAATGGCTAGATGTAACTTCTTTATCACACTTCTCGCTTCTACAAGGTAACCAAAAAAGTTATGTCCGTTTTTTGATTAATCATTTAATGAAGTTGAAATATATACGAAATGCGTGTAGCAATTGTTTTCAAATTGGGACAGCCGGAAGTAGGAACATCAAACGTTATAAAAAACACGCGCACCGTGCCCGGCCATCAGTTATAAGCCGGACAGCTGTGAGAAGGATGGAAGTGTCTAGAGATCTCGTTCGGGGCTGTTTGCTTTACGACTTCAAAGTGGGCTTATCAGCAGCTGCATCAAGTCGCCGCATATGTCAAGCGTTTGAGGATAGTGCTGTGGATGAACGTACTGTAAGGCGTTGGTTTCGAAAATTCAAGTCGGAAGATTTGTCTCTCCATGATGACCCTCGCAGTGGACGACCACAGGTCTTGAATGACGGAGTTCTGAAGGCGGCCATTGAAGAGGACAGTAGTGTAACATTTGGTGAACTTGCAAGACAGTTCAACGTTTCCGATGAAACAGACTTCACCTGCACCGCCTAGGTAAGACGTACAAACTGAGCAAGTGGGTTCCGCAACGCTGTTGGAGGTCCACAAGGGACAATGATTGGCAGCCTGCGTATAGCAGCTTTCTCGCCACCGTACCGCATCCTTATTCAATCGAGTGCTTACCAGTGATGAAAAGTGGGTTCTGTACGAAACTGCCAAGCGTTCAAGACATTGGTTGTCTCCTCAGGATGCTGTCCCTCACAGCGCAAGACCGCCTATGCGCCCACGCAAGATTATACTTTGTGTCTGGTGGACAGGTCGTCAAGTGGTTCATTATGAACTGCTACCAACGGGCCAAACGGTCACTGGAGACCTATACTCGCAGCAATTGAAACGTGTGCAACAGGCACTGCGCCAGAAGGAGCCAGCACTGGTGAATCGTAAAGGTGTGCTTTTCCACCATGACAACGCAAGGACACATGTCGGGCGAGTGATCAGGCATACCATACAGCAACTTTGGTGGGAGACTTTGTGCCATCCACCTTATTCACCTCACTTTGCGCCATCCGATTACCACCTCTTCCACTCCCTGGATAATCATCTTCGTGGGAAATCCTTCACCAATGAAGCAGACTTGCGCAGAGCCATCACGGACTTCTTTACGTCAACCACCCCCCTCCCGAGTTCTACCGCAAGGGCATTGAACAGTTGGAGACACGTTGGCAGAAGGTGCTGGATGACGATGGCGATTACTTCGAAGAGTTACATATACTGTGGAACGTTTTCTTTTTTTCCTTTAAAAACGGACAGAACTTTTTTGGTTACCTTGTAGAACTCTCATCCGGCTTCTTGCTTCAATGTTAAATTTGATCCTCAGAAATTTAAATGCAACGTCAATCGTTATCTTCTGTATTCTTCATTCGTCTTCTTTTATTGTCTTATTTCCTTAAAAATATTTTTATCATATTCTCTAAGACTCAGCAAACCTTGAGTCTTCGTGACGAAATGATAAAAAATATATAATTATCGATTAATTCCTTCCTTCTATCATTCGGTGGCATATGTGATACAAACTTGAGCGATCATTATTCATTTCGATGTCTGACTAGTCAGAACATGTTCCCGCAGTAGGCTGCCGTTTCTTTCTACAGTAGATTTGTTACCAACTAAAGCAAACCTGTTATTTAAACCATACCTGGAGGTAGAATTTATGGTTTCATACCTTTCCCAAGTCTATTTGCCCATAAGTAAATGCTACAAACTCGACGGGAATTCGAACTCGGCACTCAGTTTTCTTAATGTATTAGACCACTCGCAGATCCCTACATAAAGCACCTGGCATTCCGAAGAGAGTCACCGTTGCTTAACTTCGGTGTGCGAACGAGAAGCGGTGTTTCATCGTGATATGGCCGTAATTTCTCGAAAGAAATAAATTTGAAGTCATAATGATTACAGAAGACACTATATAATTGTTATTAAAAACTAAAGATAGTTCAATGATTTACTTTTTTCAGCGGAAAATTGCTTGGAAATCGTTTTGTGAAAACACAGCCATCGCTGAATGAAAACTCGATTTTCAGTAAATCTGTTTAGCCCCCGTTGTCTGCAGAAAAAAAGAACGATGTGAAAGATCAAACACTAGTCTATATTTAGCAAATGTTTATTCGCAGATGAATGACAACTTTATTTGGACTGTCCGATTATCGACTAAACACCGCCGCGGGGCACAGGGCACTCCAGCGATAATATGTTGATAGTCCTTCAAAAGCGGACAATATCATTATGGAGACGTTTCTTATTCACGCTTGCCTGACGATTATCATGTACGTTATTTTCTCGCCGCTATCTCATACTATACCTGACACTAAATCTTGACGCATATCTGTTGACACACACACACACACACACACACATATATATATATATATATATATATATATATATATATATATATATATATATATATATATGGTCTGCTCTACGGTTGTATTGAGCTCTTTTTAGCTGTTTACTCGTGTCGGTTTTTTTTCTTTGGGCTTTGAACCTGTATCCGTGCGATTTTTTTCGACAGACTTTCATGTTTCTAGCTCTTTCTTTTTTTTAAAACCTTTTTTTCCTTCGAGATTAATTTGATTATTGGAAAATCAAAAATTCGAAGGTTTTTCGAAACGAGTATAGTTACCTATATATATATATATATATATATATATATATATATATATATATATATATATATATATATAAAAGAAAGAGGTTATAGTGGTTCCAACGAGAGAAAAGTGCATATATATGTATATATATATATATATATATATATATATATATATATATATGTGTATATATGGAAGAGGTTATAACCATTCCAACAAGAGATAAGTGTATATTTTAAGAGAAGTTAAACTGCAAAAGTTTTTGGTTGAAATGAGGATTTTTTTTTTAAATATATATTAAACTCTATTTTCCATAATTTTGCTACACAAGTTTTATGTTTACACGGCCTTCTTCAGGCAGAGAATAGATATATCCACATATTATAAAAATTCATTTTTTGTGTCGTAGTCATTCAAATGTCTTTCTTAGATTGGTGATAACAGTATATATATAATGATTTATTAAAAAATTGTAACATAAATATGTTATAAAATCACAACAAAAATAGCCATTTTGTTTCAACACATCCAGTGTCTTATCAAGTGATTATGATGAATACACCAATCCTATACTTGGGTATATATATATATATATATATATATATATATATATATATATATATATATATATATATATATATATATGAAGAAAAATATACGCAAAAACAAACAAAAATCCTAATATGCAATTATGCTGTTTTAATGTTAATATAATGTCAACTTGAATATGTCCTGAAGATGGTCTACTAGAACGAAACGTCCGACGTTGACATTATATTAACATTAAAACAGCATAATTGCATATTAGGATTTTTGTTTGTTTTTTCCGTATATTTTTCTTCATACTCTCAGATCTATATCCATATATCTGTTAACACACACACACACATATATATATATATATATATATATATATATATATATATATATATATATATATATATATATATATATAAATAAATGGTAATACTCGTTTGGATAACCTCGGATAGCTCAACTTGTAATAGAACAAATCGGTGTCAGATGAAAAAATTGGAAATAAAAAAGAAAGAACCAAGAATATTAAAACAATACGAAACCAATCGTCAAGTGCTTAAACTCTAAAGAAAAGAAAATCCCAAGCGAGTAGAAAAACTAAACGTTGAGTCCTCAACACTCTAAGTAGAGCGATAAACTAGAATAAATTCTAAGGAACCAGGCAAACCTTCCTAGGTTTCCCCTAAACGGATCTTTAGGGTAAAACTATATTGCATAGAGTTCTTTTGTTAATATTTCTTTCTCAATATATATATATATATATATATATATATATATATATATATATATATATATATATATATATATATATATATATATATATATATATATATATAAAAAACAAAAACATTCATCTTCTTTCTTTCACACACATTAGCATTCTTTTTATAGATACAAATATTTAAGTAAATGCTGTTTATGATAAACAGTATAAAATAATATTTACCGGCCTGAATGCCCGAGAAATTTTCATAGAAGATATTCGTTCTCCGACAGGATTCGAACCTGTATCCTATACAGAACAGGCATATAGCCTGACGGGTTTTTACCGATTTCGCCACAGAGGATCGATCGGTTGGCACGGTCGAATTTACTGCTTTTAAACTTCAATCTTCCATGAATCTCACACGTACATTCATGCCTGCTCACGGCGTGTCAAATGTAAACAAAATGACGTCACACATGAAATGGACAATGTCTGACAATTATTTTAAGACATATATATATATATATATATATATATATATATATATATATATATATATATATATATATATAATTTGTCAAATTTGTTCGGGAAATCTAAAGCGACTACATGAGTTTCGACGTACCTGTGTAAACCTTGGTGGTAAACATATTTAGTAATAACCTTTAACTCATAGGGGGTTGTGCTAGATCTGTGCACATTAATGAAGGAGTCCACCGGGGTTCTACCCTTGAACCAAGGAAATCGAAAGCCATATTGTTTTCTCTGAAAGATGACTATGCAATGTGAAATGCTTAACCAATTCTGAATTGACTAGAGCCTGTAGTACTTTGTCAAAAAAGAGGTGGAAGACAAAAGCGGCAATAATACACGGGATCAGATTGTTCACCAGAATCCATGAAGACACGGACTACAGAAGAGAGGTCCCCAAAAGTATGAAAGTAAAAAGCAGCAAGGCCTTTGTTGTAGAGTGTGGCGAGAATATGAACTAGTTTAGGTGAACATTTTCATAGGACAATTATAAGGATACTGTCAATTCCGCACGCCTTATAGAAATCCAGCTTGGACAATTTGCCGAGACGCGACGTATTGATTTCTTTCTTTGTGAAAACTATGACATAGATATTCTTGGTTTGTCGAGAGTGGATTTGGAATATAATTTGTGCGTAAAGTATTCTGTTTTATAAGAAGTAGACGATGATACTTCAAACGCATTGAAGGGAGGAGACAACTGTTTGGTTTGGTTTATTTTACACTACGGCATACCAACCTCAATACGTTATTTGACAATGCCGACAAGATTTTTAGCATAGGTTTGCATGGATAGAATATGTATTTTTGTAAGAAATCGATTTGTAGATCATTGGCGTATTTTTGCAAAGAGGGTTTGTAGAGAGTCTCGTTTATTTGATTTATTTTGTTTTACAACATATCACCTTCAGTGGGTTATTTAATGTCGACAAGATTTTTCGAACATGATCGTATGAATAGAATATGTATTCATCGGCGGTATATTTATTCAAAAATATATTGCTGATAAAGATTTTTTCAAAAATGTATTGTGGTAAATCTTTTCAAAAGTGTATTGCTAGTAATATTACAATAAAATATATATTTTGATACATTGATAGTGTTTTGAGTCCAGTTTGACGGTTAACAATTTTCCCATAACTGTGACCCGTAACATGTGCTACTACCCCGGGTCATAGTTCACCTGGAAACAACACCAATTAAGAGGTGGTTCCACACTTCTCAAAACATTCCGAACAGTGTCCTTGCTACCGGATGTAGTATATCATCATACTCAGGACGGAGGAGAGATTGAGGATATACTCTTATTTATCATACTTTACAGAGCCACATGTAATCAAGAGAATTAAAAATTTGATAGGCTATAATGTACCACATACCATGAGCAAACTGCGACTCAGCTTTGTTGTTGATAAACTTACACATATTGCTGATATAATCTGAAGTATCACTTTATTATAACCGGAAGAAGTGATTCCTGTGGGCTATAGCGGCTAAATAGGAAAATGCGAGAAAGGAAAAGATATCAGTTGCTTTATCCACGATGGCATGAAAGGTTATCTGTGGGCTTTTACCAAGATCGAAACCTTTTGGGCACAAACTCATATATATATATATATATATATATATATATATATATATATATATATATATATATATATATATATATATATATACGGAATGTGTCATCAGTAATTAATCAGAGTAAGCAGTTTGTGACCTTTATGTAGTAATTCTACAAAAAATTAAACATTTTGCATTTTATGCATAATAATCAGAGTAATCTTTTTGGATTACGTGCATATTGTGCGACCGGATGAAATATAGCTGCTGATCTATTTAATTCAGTGTAGACACTGCTTATATTGCCTACGTAGATGGTAAGTACCAATATATATATATATATATATATATATATATATATATATATATATATGTATATGTTTCGCTGTATCATAGCACCTCAGTGCGATTAGACATCCAAATGCCTCAAGCTAGGATCGAAACTCAGCAGTCAGAGGTTCTATCATTGAGCTATATTCAGCTAAATGAAGGGTATTGTTATTTTACGAATGTAAACAAATACCAATATATATATATATATATATATATATATATATATATATATATATATATATATATATATATATATATATATATATATATATATATGAAGATACTGTAGAAAATAGGAAAGAAACTTGTTTGGTAAATAATCCAAAGTTCCTTAGTATTTTTGTAATTATTTTAAAAAAATAGTGCTCGATACGAAAGTAGAGCATAAATATAATTATTTATTTAAAAATATGATTCCAACACGCTACATAAGAGGTCTCATGTTTCAAAACAAGAGCCGAAAACTTCAAAATAATATTTGAATTAACTTGAGTTAAAGTAGGCTCTGTTCCATCTTCAAGTGAAATTTTTTTGGGAATGACTTATTTCTGAAATTTACGAGTTTTCATAGTATGGTCAGAATTGAAATCAAAAATTTCCATGGTAACATCAAGGGCGGATTGTTTAGAATCGGCAGGGGAGGGGTGTTAATAATTTTATCAGTATAGAGTTATTTTCATAGATGCCGGGTCAGGGTAAGGTGGGGGTGGCTAAATTTACGACGGAAGAGGTTTTCGCATAGTCTGGCTTGAGCGTCTACGGAGATTTATTTATTTTTTTTTATTTTATTCTTTTATTATATCTCTTTATGAAAGGGATTTGTGTATATGAAAAGGCCGTAACGTTTGTTATTTGACGACTTCATAAAGGGTTATCAATTTTTGTAGGTTATTAAAACTATGTATGGGCTATGGATTTTAAAATTTATTTTATTGTGTGCGTGTTTTTAGCTAGTTATTCAGAGCGTAAGTTCGGTTATGTCGGCATAAAACCGTTAATTCTTGCCTGTTGTTTAATAGTTTTTTATTGTTTAGAAGCTTAATAATGTGTAGTTTCTCATGGAGGCACAAAGGGCATGGGTCATCCCCAGTTTTGCAAGTTCTAGATGAATTTGTGTATATATTTATATATATATATAGGAAATTATATATATATATATATATATATATATATATATATAAATTATATATATATATATATATATATATATATATATATATATATATATATATATATTGCATATTGAGAAAAAACGAAATATTAACAAGAGTGAACTCTATGCAATATAGTTTTACTCTGAAGATCCGTTTGAATTCCGTTTCATCTTCAAGCGAATATATATATATATATATATATATATATATATATATATATATATATATATATATAGTTTTGCTGTAACCCTGGTAAAAGCAAAATTATCCATTTGTAAGATTAAAATTTGAACGATTGTATCTTAGAAATGATTAAAAATATCTTACTGGAATTCTCCGAAGTTTTTATAACACTATTTTTATATCGTATGCATAATTAATCTCCAAACTTAACAGAAGAATCGTGATGAAATCGATCATAAACTAAAATGACAGGTTCATCATTAATTAATAATAGCTAAGGATTGGAAGCTCAAGAAGGATTAAAATAAAATGAATATATATATATATATATATATATATATATATATATATATATATATATATATATATATATATATATATTGGTAATCTTTATGGATACTTTCAATAAGGATATAATCCAGGAGAGATCTATATCAAAATACAAAGCAAATAATAATTAATTAGGAAAACGAATAGTAACCAGCCCATGGTGTTATTTATTTCAATAGAATTGAAAAATTCGATTCGAAATCTTCATACCAAAATCATTACACTCAAAGGAATTAATAAATATTTTGCTAGGTATATAAGATTTAAACATAATTTATGCAGATTTAAAAAGAGGCAGAGCAGAGGATGAAAAAGTATGTATTCAGATAGGCCTAGGGTTATGAAAAAGAAAGTGATATTTCAAATTTTGTTTAAAAAATGTGTTTTAGTCTGTAGACATGTTGACCTGATTTCTTAGTAGCCCAATGAAGTAGAAAGTTATCTTTAGATGGTAAAAGAGAAAGGAGAGAGAGAAAAGAATAGAAAGGAGAGAGAGAAAAGAATAAAAAGGAGTGAGAGAAAGAATGGAAAGGAGAGAGACGATTAGATTTCTTGTATA
Organism: Acanthosepion lycidas; assembly: GCA_963932145.1. Taxonomy (NCBI): domain Eukaryota; kingdom Metazoa; phylum Mollusca; class Cephalopoda; order Sepiida; family Sepiidae; genus Acanthosepion; species Acanthosepion lycidas. The sequence goes on from OZ010591.1 coordinate 18,792,910, forward strand.
CAATCCAAGAATTTCCAGTCGGATGCATGTAGCCATTCAATAAATGACACTTTTGCACACATTTTATAAAGGGATAAAAATTAAAATACAAAACATATAAATAATAATAATGATGCAAAGAATTTTTGAAAATATATATATGTGATTTTTCATCAAAATATTCTTTTTCCAAAATGATACAAACACACACACACAAACACACACACACACACGCACACACACACATATATTTACTTTTAGGCATGTCTTATTGAATAAATTACAGACATAATGTCTGCTAATTTTTAACAAAATCTATTCATAATAATAATAATAATAATAGTAATAATAAAAATAATAATAATAATAATAAAATAATAATAATAATAATAATGGTGCAAATAATATTCGAAAAAATATATAGGCGATTTTTCATCAAAATATAAGTTTTTTCCCAAATCATACAAACACATACACATACACGCACACACAAACAAACAAACAAACAAACAAACACACACACACACACACACACACACATATATATATATATATATATATATATATATATATATATATATATATATATATATATTTACTTTTAGGCATGTCTGATTGAATAAATTACAGACATTTTGTCTGCTAATTTTTAACAAAATTTGTTCATAATAATAATAATAATAATAATAATAAAGTCATGAAGGTTAATTAAACAATGATACCTGTGTTACTAAGAAAACTATGTAAATATGTTTCTGTAAAAAAAAACAAACAACCTGAATATATATCTAAAAATATATAAACAAATATGTCTATAAATACCATATCTTCTTTGCTTCGTTAAATTATAACCATGGCGATAAAAAAAACAACATATCAAAATTAATAATGCAAATATCATAAAAATACCACATATACATATATGCATAAATATATATACACATATAAATCAAAAAGATACATTCACGAATGTGTATAAAAATACATGTAAAACTCTTTTCACATATACATTTATATAAACACAAACACAAATAGTCATATATATATATATATATATATATATATATATATATATATATATATATGCATACATATACATATACAGATCCATACATATATATATATATATATATATATATATATCCATATATATGTATATATATAAAAACTAAATATGCACACAAAATCCGTATAAATTCTTAAAAACGTATAAAAAGTACATATAAATCACAACACATAATGATACACACAGACACATATATATATAAGACATTGTCATATACACATATAAATGCATGCACACACACAAATACATCCACACATATATAGATATTTACATATACAAACGCATCTACGTATATGTAGATAAAATATAAGTAAGCGTAAATACTTAAATAGAGAGAGCCAGGTATATAGAGTATATATATCCCCAAGGGTACAGGTACGCACACACACACACATAAGCACACACGCAGGCACACACACGAACACATGTACTCATGCTCATACATATCTAAATACATAGATACACATATACGTACACATATATAATTATATATATACACACATATATACATATATACAAATATATACATTCAAACATACATATAGCCATACATATATATACACATATCCATAATTATATGCAAATATAAATAGATGCAAACGTACCTACACATCCATATATATATATATATATATATATATATATATATATATATATATATATATATATATATACACATACATATACACATACGCCTATAATTCCTACATACATACACATACATATATATATACACATATATACATATAAATACACATATACACACATTCTGAGACAGGCACACATAGGAATCGACAATATATATATATATATATATATATATATATATATATATATATATGCGTATATGAGTATATATGTGTGTGTGTGAATATATATGTGTATGTAATTGTATGTATGTTTTTGTGTGTATTTGTATATATGCATATGTATGTCACTTTAAAATATATATATATATATATATATATATATATATATATATATGTATATATATATATATATATATATATATATATATATATATGTATATATATATATATATATATATATATATATATATATATGAAGAAACATTGTCTTAAGGTGTTCTATATTTCTGGGATATAGTGCTCAATATCAGAGATAGAGCGTGTGTAAATACAAAAATGAACATCGAAGTCAACAATTAGAAGCGACAGTCTGTTTCACGCTATAATGTTTTATTATATATATATATATATATATATATATATATATATATATATATACGCGTATATATATATATATATATATATATATATATATATATATATATATATATATATATATATATTAAATCATAAAATGAATACATGCATCAATACATGCTATTGTTATATCCAATATTAGAGTTTTCAGGGATCACCTTTCTCAAGTCAAAAATATCTGTAGATTTTACAGCGATGTTTATTTCTGCATTTTAATATTTTTTTTTCATTACGATGGGTCATAATTTTTTCTGGGTTACTATTTTTAATTATGAAGATTTGTTTCTATTAAACAGAGATCTCCTCAGTTTCTGAATTTGTTGGTAGTACAAGTTCTGGATATGATTCTTCGTTCTATTTTCAGGGTCAATCCATTGTTAACTAGATGACAGTAGTGCTTGAAAAGTGTTGTTTGCTGTTTCAAAGATTGTTTGTTGAATAAATTCCAATGATTATACAGACCTTGTTTCCAACTTCCCCGCAAAATTCCGATATAAACCTTGTCAGGTTTATATTTCCCTTGGGGAAGATAGTGGGCTTATATAGCAACATTATCAGACATACATTTTTTTTCTACTGGATATTGTTTTAAATCTACAATTACAGGTGAGGTTATGTTCTTGTTATTCCCTACAATAAAATATCTTAAGGCATTGGCTATTGTTGTAATTGATGATTTTCTGCACATTGCTAGCGCAAGAGTAACTAATCTTTAATATTTTCCTATTAAATATTTTCATTAATCGATTACTATTATTAAAGTTTTTGTATATTAATTTCAGGAGAAACTGCCAATATTAATGTTGGATAGCTTGCAGAAGTGTGGGTTGAACTACATAATTTTCTTTTTTCTGTTTTATATTTATTGGGTGTCTTGTTTTTCAACTCTTCTTGGTAATCTAATGTGCAAATATACAATTCTTGATGGTTTGATTGTAGATGAATTTATTTTCGTTAAAAATTAAGTTGCTAGAAGATGACTTGTTTATCCTAGCGTTGACAGTGATGGGAATTTTTTTTATTTTACACTTTGCGTGGTTCGAATGGTCGTAGATGTAAATGGCATTTTGATCGCTTTTATTGAAATGTTTGAATGTATTCTGAGAAAGCTTTAAGGTAATATCTAGAAGTTAATTATTTTTAGATTAGAGAATGATCTACTTTGAATCACAAAAATATGAAGGCTCTAATAATCTTTTTCTGTAATTGTTATGGGACCTTACCCATAATAACATAATGGACTATTCCATACATAATAAATACTGCGCCTCAAAAAGAAGCAGGGAGTTCAGTCTGAAGTCTGGTGTGAAGTCCGTCAGGAGTCTGTCTGTCTCTCAGTCTGTCAGAGCAAGCGAGTCAGTCAGTCGAGTCAGAGGCAGTCCGAACTGTCGCGTTCAGCCAAGTACTACTAAACCTATTTGTTCGTACTAACACTTTCTACTTCTCTGTATATATTCCTGTTCGTAATATATCTGTGTTATTCCATATCCGTGTTCGAGTTCTTCTTTATTGGTTCAACCTGGGACTATCACCGTGGTACAAGGAACCGGACCATAACAGTAATGTTGAAATTATAAGACGATTACTCTTTGGAAAAATGATGATGCCATAATCCCTGTAAAGACCTACTTGGTTGGGGTAAATAAATCTACTGCGGTTGTCTAATATATATATATATATATATATATATATATATATATAAAGTTAGCTATCTGAAATTTTCATTATTTCGTTTAACCAAACGGGATTCAATACATATATGTATAGATCTTCTGGCTGCTATGCTAATTTTTGTTCATCGTCCATAATGTTAATATAATTGTTGGTAAAATTTAAGCTATTAGGTTGGTGCAAAAATAATGACGTTTTTTGACGTATTTTTTAACGTCAAAAACGTCATTATTTTTGCACCAACCTAATATTTAGTAATAGGTCTTCAGAAATGGAGGGTCAGAATTCAATGATGCCGAATTTAATGAATGTAACGTTCTTTTTATTGGTGATATGTAGGAACCATTTGATAGTGTCTGTGGAATCTTTCCAAAGAATGGCAGAATAGTTTTCTTGTATAGACGGTATGTTTTTCGGAATTAGTACTTATTCAGATTTTGAAGTATTTATTAAACAATTTTGTAGATTATTGAGAGATTGACACAATTGGGTTTATGGTCCTTAAATAATCGGTAAGCATTTTTCCGATGAGCTATTCTCACTCTGTCAGCCACATCAGATTTATTGGCGAATTTCTCAGTCTCTTTATTTATTGATAAGGTGTTATTATTCTTTTTTTTTTTTTTCTTAAATAAGAACTAGCGATCTTGTTTAAGATGAGTTGGGGATGATCAGATGGTTTAATTTTGTAAATAGTTTTAGATTTATCATCTTTAATCCATAACTTTTTAGAATGTTTTTTGATGTCTTTAATGTTTTTTGATGTCTTTAATGTTTTTTATGTTTTTATGTTTTTTTTTTTAATTTTAGTTTAGAAGTGGTTAGATGATTTTTTTAATCTTGTTATATATGAAGTTAAGCATATCAACTTCGAAACTGCTTTTCAGTGATTCTTACGAAAAGTGGTATCAAGATGATTAAAGGTTTTATCTGAAATACTGGAGAGAGAAACAATTATTTTAATGAATTTTTAGATATTAAACTTTTTGTCCGTTGGACAATTCTACTGTTACACGAATTTGACAATTTTACTGTTACACCCGATACATACAATAATACACATACACACATACACATACACACACACACATACACACACACATACAGACACACGCTCACACACACGCGCGCGCGCACACACACACTCACGCACACACACACACACACACACATATATATATATATATATATATATATATATATACATACAGTGGGGGAAATAAATATTCGTGCACATGAAAAATTGTATTTTTATAAATGTAAAAGTCTTAACTAAAACAAGTGTTGATACATTTTATGTGTAAAGATACATTTTATTAAAAAATAGTAATAAACTTGATTATTTCTTATCAGAAATTAATGCATTTTTTTTTCATTTTAACTGATGAAAAAAGTATTCGTACAATACAAAAAAACATATTAACTTAATTTAATACTTTGCGAAATATCCTTTATTGAGTTTAACAGCTACCAGTCTATTCCTGTGCGTCTCAATTAATGATTTGCACACAGATGTTCCTGCAGCTCTTCTCGGGTAACCTGGGGATTTTGTTGAATCTGGCGTCCTAATATCCTTGCTGATATTAGAGAAATCTTCCTCGGAGCACCTGTTCGTCTTTGGTCTTCGACGCTGTTACGAGTTTTAAACCTTGCAATAAACGAAGCAATTGTAGTAAAAGGCATATTCCGTTTTTTAGAAATCGTTCTGTATCTGTTCCCATTTTTCCAAAGAGACAAAATGTGTTCTTTTTGTGAAATAGACAATTCTTTATCTTTTGGCATTATTAGAACCTCGTAAGACTAGAAATTGCAGAATGCTCTGAAAATGGCTAATAGCTTTAACTATAATTACTGATAACATTACTGGAATATTCTAGAATATACTTTTTTCATAATTTATTGATTATTTTATTCTAATAATTAATTTGAACGAATACTTTTTTCACAAGTTAGAATTTTTAAAAATGCATTAATTTCTATTAGAATAAGAATTAATTAAGTTTATTATTATTTTTTAATAGTATGTGCCGAGATTTGTTTTATTTAAGGCTTTTACATTTATAAAAATACAATTTTTCAAGTGTACGAATATTTATTTCCCCCGACTGTATATATATATATATATATATATATATATATTAAACATTTTACCCCAAGCAAGGTGGGAGTGTCTCTAGCACGCAAGTCGTTACAGAGAACAAGAACAAAAAGGCGTGTTTGAGTAAAGGATAAAGTGAAGGACGGGGAACAAGGTCAATGCACCAAATGTCGATTGACATTACATTTGAATATTTGAAGATTATAGCTATCAAGGAAGCAAGTAAGAGGAAGGGAGTTCCAAAGACGGGAAGTGTGAGATAAGAAGCTGTTGGAGTAGAAGAGGCGGTTACATTTAACCGTTCCGAATGTGAAAGCGTAAGATCTAGATGCCAGCCTATTTACACACTTAAATTCATGCAGTCGGAGCAGTTGGCGTGAAAATTTTTGTAGAAAAGATCGAGGGAAGCCACGGCACGTCTGTGAGAAAGTAACTGTAGACGAGTTGTCAGATCAGAACGATCACATTGCATACTGCTTACACATTTGTTTACGAAGTCACTTGCTCTAGGTTCATTTGATAGTTTATCTCAATGTTTTCAATGCGATGGTTGACTTTGGTGCTTACTGGCTAAAGCTCTTACTCTAGGTTCATTTGATAGCTTATCCCAATGTTTTCAATACGATAATTGACTTTGGTGCTTACTCACTAAGGATCTTTCTCTAGGTTCATTTGATAGCTTATCTCAATGTTTTCAATAGGATAATTGAATTTGGTGCTTACTTGCTAAGGCTCTGTAGCGGGCCGTAGGATGAAGATGTAAAGAACACATGTGAGTTAAAATTTCCTGCGAGCCGGTCCAACCACATGACAATATTGGACTTTAATTAAGTCCAAAGAAAAACAAACAAGACTGATAAATATATGTAAACAAATATATGTATTAATAACAAGTAAAATTTACAAGCACATAGACAGTTACATTGAGTGCGTGTGGTGAATATTATGTCTGTATGTTGTGGTGAGTGTTCGTACGTACGTGTATTGTTCTTAGCGTGTTGCCAGAATTTAGAAAACGCTTTATCTGTGGGAGCTCACATATGCGAGGTGGTATAAGGCCGAACGTCTGAGGATAAAAGAGAACGAGGCGAAGGGTCAGCCAGTATTTATAGCCAGGGAAGAGAGAACCCTGGTGAAGGGTTAAGAAACTGAGGAGGAGGTATCTCCGACTGCTCTTACTCTAGGTTCTTTTGATAGCTTATCTCAATGTTTTCAATACGATAGCTGACTTTGGTGCTAACTGACTAAGGCTGTTCTTCTAGTTTCCGTGCCGTTTAGACTTAATCCTAGATCTCCTCGTTTCGTAATTTACAGACAGTTTCTTTGTTTACTAAGTAGCTCTGTAACTGCGGTGAAACCACGTACAGCCATATATGAAGTTGGAAAATCTATGAAGAAATGTTTCATAGCTTTTGATACCTTTAAAAAATTTCCTTTTTTTAGATAATATTGAATAATTTTTTGAAAATTTGTAAAAAAAATATGGATAAATAACCATCGCCCAACTGTTTACGTTCAACCAAATAAAATAAAAACTCTCTGTGCACCCACTTTCAACATAACAGGACCCACAAGGATGCACTAACATTAACGTTTAGAAACACTGGTTTAGATTGACTGCTGTGAAATTGAAAGATAACATGTAAACCAACTAATCACTGCTTCAGCAGATTCCAAGGCTTCTTCAACAAATCTGGAGGATGGTTGTTTCTTTTTTTTAGTTTTTTATGCAAAGATATTTATAGTGATCTTCATTTTCTTTTTCATATTACAAGTTGTCCTCATTTAGCTAGTGAACTCTATCCACAGGAATAAACTGTTGCAGTTTTTTTTGTATACATTATGTAACTAGTGAGTTAGTCCAAATACCTTAACTAACTTTATAGTCCACTAATAGAAGGTTAACCAATCGGAAGACGTGGAACATTCAATTTGTCGTGTATAAAGGCGGCCATTTTTGTTTAACCAACCCGAATGACCAGAGCCAACATATCAGGCGAAGATGAACAGAAGGAAGTACTACGCCCTGCTACTTTGCTGCGATATCCACTACTAACCTGAACTACGCTTTCCTACTGTCTCCGAAATATTCACTGCTAACATCTGGATTCTATACTCGAAGACGACCGTCATGATGTATAACATAAACTAATGAATATGTATTAGCAGACTGACAGATAAATTGATCGATTGACAGGAAAGAAACATTTTATAGATACTTCACGGCACATTACTGATGAAATTTGATATGGAAACTGATGGATTGACTAGAAAAATTTCGAGGAATGACTGATTGATAATCAGATTGTATTTTGCGGTATTATCTTTTCAAATTTATTTTTTGACAGATATGAATTGACTTAGATTATTAAATGTATAAAATGACGACGCATTAAGAAAGAAAATACATAGGGTGAATATCAAATATATATTCAAAATACAATAAATACGTATCAAACGCATGGACTCATATAATCAAAATTTATGAAATCTATACTAAATCAAAATTTATGAAATTTATACTAAAAACATAAGATATCAATATTTATAAAGTAACTAACATAGCAATGTAACTTAATTTCCAACATTATTAATATTTATCATGGAATTAAAAATGCACTAATTAATTAATTTTAAGGATTAGCTGAGATTGTTTGAGGTGAAGATAAACTGCATTATTTACATTACTCGGACTGTTATCCTCATCTTCATTGCGATATTGACAACGTTTCGGCCTTCAGGTGATTGGAGTTTCGTGCAGTGTAAAAAGAACAGCCTCCGGGGTAGTGTTCTATTAAATAAAGGGTTCAGTTCAGAATGCTCTGTGGGATATCCTGAGGAAGACTGGAGGGCACATCGGCCGAAACGTTGTGGTAACAACAACAATGACGAAAAAAATTCTTCGATTATAAATAGTGTAAATAATACCTCCACGAAATTCAGAGAGAAACAAAAGGAAAGTTGCATGACATTAAATGAGGCAATATATATATATATATATATATATATATATATATATATATATATATATATATATATATATATACATACATTTTCCTGTAAAAAAAGTAAAACATTGGTTTATGCAAAGTTTCTCAATATTTAAAATGTTTTCATGTGAGGAGAAGAAATGATATCTTTCTATATCTCTGAGATGAGCTATTATGATTACTTGCATTATCTAATTTAGACTGTTATCCTCATCTTCATTGCCATATTCACAACGTTTCGGCCTCTATATCTCTGAGATGAAGTATTATGATTACTTGAATTATTTACATTATACGGACTGTTATCCTCATCTTCATTACCGCATTCAAAACGTTTCGGCCTCTATATCTGTAAGATGAGGTATTATGATTTCTTGCTTTATTTGCATTATTGGAACTATTATCCTCATTTTCATTGCCATGTTCAGAACATTTCGGCCTCTATATCTCTGAGATGAGGTTTTATGATTTCCTGCATTATTTACATTATTCGGATTGTTATCCTCATCTCCATTGCCATATTCAAAACATTTTGGCCATTGTTACGCTCCGGCCTTCTTCAGCTGATTGGAATTTAGAACTAAATTTATTTCGCCCACCGGGGTAGATTGTTCTAGTTGCACCTGCTATGATTCTTCCGGGTGTCTCAGTTATTTCCCTTTAATTAAACTTGCCAAGTGTTGGTTCACCACTGCTGTGGCCTGGTATTGAACTCACAACTCTTTTGGTCTAGTCACTGGATCTAAGCAACGTCTTTATCCATTTGGTCATGTGTCATTGAGAATGTTGTGAATATGCCAATGAGGATGAGGTTAACTTTTCGAGTAATGTAAATATTAATCATAATACCTCATTTCAGAGATATAGACATATACTGAAGGTACCCTATACATCAATGTGATTTCTTATCTTCAGAAACTTTGTAAATATCCCTTATCAGTACTGCCTTGTGCATTGATCGCTTTTGACCTCAAGTGAAACTTGTACATTTGCTCCATTGCTAAAGATACTGAAAAAATATTCCGTTTCAGTATACGGTCCCAGAAAGTACTTGCTTCTTTTTCCTTTACTAAAAACAGATCAGGCCGAAAATGGTGTACTGCTGCCATGAATAGACATGAGCTGCCCACTCTTGGTAAAGACCGAAAACGTCTACGCGTCCTTGTGTGTGAGAAATTATTTGCCTGCTTGTAACCCCTATGTCACAGACGAAACGTAGCAAGCATCTCGCTGATCTATCTTTATTTCCGTGGAAAATGTTCAGACGGAATACATTCCTTATTTCCATGTGCAGTAAACTTTATGCTTAAGTCCGACTATGCCGCTAACTCTATAGCGAACTGTCACTTCGTATGCCATTAATGAGATGTCATTTCGACCCGGACAGCTTCTTCCTAGGAACTGCAGCTATCTGGAACGATAGTTCCCCGATAACTACAATGTTAACCTGTTCCAGTCTAGGGTTAACCGTTATTATCTCCATATATATATATATATATATATATATATATATATATATATATATATATATATATATATATATATATATATATATGTATGTATGTATGTATGTATCTCTAACTCTGTAATACTTTACTTGATTAATGTTATGCAATTTCTCTAAACGTTTAATGTTTTACGTGGAATGATGGAATTTTATTGATAGTTCTTTTTACGCTGTTTATTCAATGTTTATACGATAGTGGTTTGAGGAATTAGATATGATGAGGGGATCTCCTTTGTCGAATGGATATTTTATTTGTTTTCATTGAAATCTATCAGTTTTTTCCTTTATTTTCTTCTTTGTCACACCCAAAATGGCACGACTGTATGTGAAATGTGGTTTCACGATCTAGTTATACAGTTTTACAGGACGCATTTCATTAGGAGCCAGTTAAGCGGTGTTTGCTCAATACCCCACGAGAATGCGATGTGGCGCAAGGTCGGATTAATGTGGGGACACGAGCGCGTACACTCGGGCAGGGACAAAAATTCCCCCCAGCCCCCGCAAACGTCGGTCGCGCTGGCCTAAGTGCGAGCACCGATCCCTCCCTCTTGTGCAATGGGAGGCCGTGGCCTCGGGCAACTGTTCCCCAGAGCTGGGCACCACTTCAGTAAAATTTTCCTCAGTTGCCCCTCTGTCCTTTGACAGAGAAGCCCCTGAGGGCACTCTGTCCAAGGACAGAGACGCAAATGAGAGATAAGCCTGCATTAATATCCATCCAAAGAGGAATTTATATGCAGCCAATTATGTGAACTGATCTTGGTGAAGACTATACTTTTTCAAACCTTGTAGACTGATGCTGCAGAATCACAAACAAAGAGCACTACAAAATAAAAGAAACCACATAACTTGAGAACTTTCAACACTAGCAACAATTAAAATGGATATAACATTTAAATGGAAGAGAAAATAAGGGCATAAGATGTTGACATTCCACACTACTTCCAAAAACTTTTAGGAAGGAAACTTCCGTCAATACTGGTATAATGAGAGACGGTGCGATATGGAAGAAAAATGTATTCTTCCATTTTCCCCCATTATGTGTAATATTATATTTGGGATATAATAAAACTCTATTCTATGAACGAAACGAGATCGATGAAAGTAAAAGTATAACCAATATATATTTCTTTCTCAGAAACACTTTTATACCCCAAAGATACACACACACACACACACACACACACACATATATATATATATATATATATATATATATATATATATATATTTCCCATGAAGAGAAAAATATAATATATACAAACAGCAAGCAGAATGTATGTAGAATAAAAAGATAAAGTTTCACCTATAATATGAATGTACTTCTGTGTTTCTGGATAAGCCATGTTTAGGACTCCAGATTTAAACGTGGCGGATTCATCTACCATGTCCTAGGCGAGTACATATTCCGTGAACGGGAAACGAGTAGTCATGGGTTTTCTCAATCTGAGGGCTGCTAGCCGGAATTTCTTTCTATATGTGGGTAATATATATTCTCAAAGGGAAACGGCATCATGAAACTTGTAAACTGCTGTGTAGGCTGACTTCGCCTCAACCCGGGTCATATTAAAAATCAATCACTCGGTTTAGCCTCTGTAAACCGACTGAATGTCTGGCCACTTTCTTCACTGCATGAAGTGATATCACTAAGCGGCCGCACCGTGACCCACGTCACTTATCCCCAGCAAACGGAGATAATCGCCTTCTCTAATTCTACACTGGTAAGAGTGATGAAAGCTACTGGATTTAAAAAATCTATTTTGCAGGATTTTTTTCTTTTTTTTAAAATTTAAGCAGGCAGCAATAATGGCATCTCAGTCAATGGATGCCAGATTATCTCCTATAAGTAATCAGCTAATACAACCACTACCATTTCATATAATCTATACTATATTGAAGTATTTCATGCTAGCGGTTTCTAGTTGTTTATGCCCCAGGATATCCTTCGCGTTAAATCTCATTATATACTATGAATGGAAAGTTGATACATGCATAAACATTAACACCATAAGATATAATGATGTCTACAGTATTCCACTACCAAGAATGTCTGAGGAAGCTACATAATAAACCATGTTAAATTTATAACAATTTTCCAATGATTTCTTGTTTAATCCCAGATAGATATGAATGCACTACGATTAATAGAAATAAAAATAGAGATTTGAAATTGTAGTGACTGAGGTTAACTGCCTAATTAATAAACAGAATTTGATAGATTAACTTACCGATCGACGAAGGCTTCAGTTACATCGACATTGACATTTCTAAATTAATTTGTATCTGAAAAGTAATCCACAAACACTTGATAGTTTGATTTTCAATTTCTTATCAAGAGTCCGTCTCTTCAGAGATTTTCACGCCGCCATAACTAAGCGATAGTAATAACTAAGCTAAATATCAATTTCCCAACTTATTAACATTCTTTCTTGAGCAATCTGGTAATTTCATTTGAAATATCAAGTGTCCAAAATCTATTAAATGTCTTTCTCGTTCAAAGACGGAAGTTCAATTTTAATGGCGGTTGTCCAATTTTATTATTCTTCAAACACTGAAGTCCATTATAAACATCGGTTGACTAACTTCTATTACATTAGTCTCTCGTTCGAATTCATTGTAAATGGTTGTTGCCTAAATTCTATGAATATTTTTCTTTTCCAAATTCAGAAGTTCGTTTTAAATATATTTAAAAAAAAATAAAAATCTATAAATATTCTATCGCGCTCAAACTCAGAAATCATTTGCAAATATCAGTTGTGCTACTTTTAAAATACATTCTTTCTCGTACAAAATAGGAAGTTCAATATCAGTTTCCCACATTCTACGAACAACCTTTCTCAGTAAAAATCTGAGGTTCGTTTTCAATATCCTTTGCCCAAAGTCTATTAATATTCTTTCGGGTTCAAACACTGAAGTTCATTTAAATATTAACTGGCCAACTGCTATTAATATTTTTTTCTCGTTTAAATTCAGATCATTTTGAAGATCGGTTGCCCAACTTGTCTTAACATTCTCCCTCGTTCTAATTTGGAAACATCACAGTGAATATCGTCTACGCAGCTTCTATAAATATCTTTTCACGTTCAAACACGGAAGTTGATTTTAAATATATGTAACCACAATTCTATTAACATGCTTTCACGTTCAAAATCGGAAGTTTAGCATCTGTCTATATTTCTGAGATGAGGTATTATGCACACTATTTACATTATTGGGACTATTGTCCTCATCTTTATCGCCATATTTATTACAACGTTTGTGCCTTTCAGTATCTGTCTATATTTCTGTGATGAAGTATTATGCACGCTATTTACATTATTCGGACTATTGAACTCATATTTATCGCCATATTTATTACAATGTTTCGGCCTTTCAGTATCTGTCTATATTTCTGAGATGACGTATTATGTACACTATTTACATTAATCGGACTATTGTCTTCATCTTTGTCGCAATATTTATTACAACATTTCGGCCTTTCAGTATCTGTCTATATTTCAGAGATGAGATATTATGCACACTATTTACATTATTCGGACTATTGTCCTCATATTTATCGCCATATTTATTACAATGTTTCGGCCTTTCAGTATCTGTCTATATTTCTGTGATGACGTATTATGTACACTATTTATATTATTCGGACTATTGTCCCGATATTTGTGGCCATATTTATTACAACGTTTCGACTTTTCAGTATCTCCTCTATATTTCTGAGATGAGGTATTATGTACACTATTTGCATGATTCGAACTCTTGTCCTCATCTTTGTTGCCATATTTATTATAACGTTTCGTCAAGGACACATGGCACTGTGGATAAAAGCGTTAGTTAAATCCAGTGACAGGACCGAAAGAGTGTGAGTTCAATACCCGGTTAAGGCAGTGGAGAACTTGAAGAGGGGAATTAACAGGAGATAACTGATAACTGACACCCATTAGACATGACACGTGCATCTAGAACAGTCTACCCCAGTGAGTGAAATAATGGATTCAGTTCGACATACCAAACACCTGAAGAAGACCGAAGCTTACAACGGCTGAAGCGTACAACAGTGATAAATATGGCAACAAAGATAGGGATGATACTCGGAAGTTTAATTAAAAAATAAGTTGCCCAATTCTATTTACATTCTCTTTCATCCGAACTGCCCTATTCTATTAACATCCAAACTCGAAAGTACGTTGTCAATATCGGTTGCCTAACTTCTATGAATATCCATTCCCTGTCAAAGTCTGAAGTACATTTTAAATATCTTTTGTCCAAAATATATTAACTTTCATCCTCATTCAAACTTGGAACTTTATTTTAAATACTTATTGTCCAAATTCATCGTAGAGTAGTTGCATTTGTTTAAATGCCAATAATAGAAATGCCCAACAATTAGAATTATAGGTACCTCCATGAGATCGCTAAAAGAAGACCATAGCATGATGAAAAGGAGGCCAAACTTAACGAAAACAAAATTTTATCCTCTAACAGCTTATGTTATTATTAAGAGGAAATATCAAAGTTTATTTTAATTATTATTTTTTTTTTAATTCCTTCTTTTTATAACATTCTAAATTCTGATTAAAAAAAAAAACTTGTTTCTCTTTGTATCACCGGAACTAGTAAAATAACATATACAATTTTTAGCACTTTTTTTATATGACACACATTAATTTGGAAAATCTTGCAAAAATAAAAATAATTGTCGGATGTTAATGACACTTTCAGAAACTATTCACAGATGATCGAAATTATTATAATTTTTTTGTTTTTTTATTAAAGTCACGGCAGAAGTTTCTTTTTATATATTTATTACACCTCACTAACTAATTTTATGAAAATGCTAGAAATTCGATCGCGTCAGGTTTAGTGATTACAATAGTTAAATGCATAAGACATTGAGGAATGCAAATCATGTTTTTTTTTTGTGTTTTTTTAATTGGATCCCCCCCACCACCTGAATGCATTTTTAATACAATTATTTGTTATTTCTGTAATTATAATACATTTTTACATTGAAGCTGTTAAAATATTATAAAATTAGTTAAAAGCCGCGTCGGGTTTCCTAAGTGTCGTTATAAGATAGATCTTTTTTAGCGCATTGTAAATTGTAACTAATCAGATGATCCGCAGTAATTAAGAAATGCATCTATAAGATTTGACTATAGATGTGGAGAGAGGGGTTCCTCTCCAGTTATAGCTGAATGATTATAAATGACGAACATTCTTTCGCGTTGAAACTAGAACATTCATTGTAAATATGAGTTGTCCAACTTCTATAACTCTTAATTCTCTTTCAAATCCGGAAATAGTCATATTTTATCATTTAAAAATGGCGATTTCATATATTTGTTTTGCATAGTTGATATTTACTTTTTGTTATGTCGCGTCTCTTTTAGTCTTTTTCGAAATTTAATAGAAAAAGAAATAAATACGAAATAAGATTAATTATTTCGTATTTATTTCTTTTTCTATTAAATTTCGAAAAATGCCTGTCGCTTTTTTGTGACGATTATGTTGAAGGTACTTTCTCAATACATACATGAAATTAACCCATAATTTCCCAGCATGCATCTGTAGGATGTGACTTATCATTTGTAGATAGGGTTACCTCTCCATTCCTGGCTGAATGATTATAACCAACAAATTTCATGATAAAACTTTTAAATACATTGTAAATATGAGTTGCCGAATGCCTACTAATATTAATTCTCGTTCAAATCCAAAGTTCATATTAAATATCAATGCCCAAATTTAAAACATCCCTCTCGTAAAAAACTTGGAAGTTCATTTTAAATATTAGTTGCCAACCTTCTTTGAATAAACTCTCTGATTCGAATTAGGTTTCTTATCAGTATAGGTTACTCAAAATCTATTAAAATTCTTTCTCGTTCAAACTCATTTTAATATCAGTTGCCAACATTCTATGAATAAACTCTTTGGTACATACTAGATTTTTTTCAGCATCAGTTTCCCAAAGGCTATTAAAATTCATTCCCGTTGAAAATTATTTTTAATATCAGTTGCCTACATTCTATGAATAAACTCTCTCGTTCAAAGTAGATTTGTTATCAGTAGCGAGTTTACTAAAATCTATTAAAATTCTTTCTCCTTCAAACTCATTTTTAATATCAGTTGCCAACATTCTATGAATAAACTCTCTGGTTCAAAGTAGATTTATTATCAGTAGCAGTTTCCCAAAATCTATTAAAAAATCTTCTCGTTCAAGCTCATTTTTAATATCAGTTGCCCACATTCTATGAATAAACTCTCTGGTTATCACTAGATTTGTTATCAATATCAGTTTCCAAAATCTGTTAAAATTCTTTCTCGTTCAAACTCATTTTAATATCAGTTGCCTACATTCTATGAATAAACTCTCTGGTTCAAAGTAGATTTATTATCAGTAGCAGTTTCCCAAAATCTATTAAAAAATGGTGTCGTTCAAGCTCATTTTTAATATCAGTTGCCCACATTCTATGAATAAACTCTCTGGTTCTCACTAGATTTGTTATCAATATCAGTTTCCAAAATCTATTAAAATTCTTTCTCGTTCAAACTCATTTTAATATCAGTTGCCAACATTCTATGAATAAACTCTCTGGGTCAAATAGATTTATTATCAGTAGCAGTTTCCCAAAATCTATTAAAAAATGTTCTCGTTCAAATTCATTTTTAATATCAGTTGCCCACATTCTATGAATAAACTCTCTGGTTATCACTAGATTTGTTATCAATATCAGTTTCCAAAATCTATTAAAATTCTTTCTCGTTCAAACTCATTTTAATATCAGTTGCCTACATTCTATGAATAAACTCTCTGGTTCAAAGTAGATTTATTATCAGTAGCCGTTTCCCAAAATCTATTAAAAAATGTTGTCGTTCAAGCTCATTTTTAATATCAGTTGCCCACATTCTATGAATAAACTCTCTGGTTCTCACTAGATTTGTTATCAATATCAGTTTCCAAAATCTATTAAAATTCTTTCTCGTTCAAACTCATTTTAATATCAGTTGCCAACATTCTATGAATAAACTCTCTGGGTCAAATAGATTTATTATCAGTAGCAGTTTCCCAAAATCTATTAAAAAATGTTCTCGTTCAAATTCATTTTTAATATCAGTTGCCCACATTCTATGAATAAACTCTCTGGTTCTCACTAGATTTGTTATCAATATCAGTTTCCAAAATCTATTAAAATTCTTTCTCGTTCAAACTCATTTTAATATCAGTTGCCTACATTCTATGAATAAACTCTCTGGTTCAAAGTAGATTTATTATCAGTAGCAGTTTCCCAAAATCTATTAAAAAATGTTGTCGTTCAAGCT
Source organism: Acanthosepion lycidas (assembly GCA_963932145.1). Taxonomy (NCBI): domain Eukaryota; kingdom Metazoa; phylum Mollusca; class Cephalopoda; order Sepiida; family Sepiidae; genus Acanthosepion; species Acanthosepion lycidas. Next base: position 18,810,764 of record OZ010591.1, read on the forward strand.
CATTTTTAATATCAGTTGCCCACATTCTATGAATAAACTCTCTGGTTCTCACTAGATTTGTTATCAATATCAGTTTCCAAAATCTATTAAAATTCTTTCTCGTTCAAACTCATTTTAATATCAGTTGCCAACATTCTATGAATAAACTCTCTGGGTCAAATAGATTTATTATCAGTAGCAGTTTCCCAAAATCTATTAAAAAATGTTCTCGTTCAAATTCATTTTTAATATCAGTTGCCCACATTCTATGAATAAACTCTCTGGTTCTCACTAGATTTGTTATCAATATCAGTTTCCAAAATCTATTAAAATTCTTTCTCGTTCAAACTCATTTTAATATCAGTTGCCTACATTCTATGAATAAACTCTCTGGTTTAAACTAGATTTGTTATCAGTATCAGTTTCCCAACATCTATTAAAAAATGTTCTCGTTCAAACTCATTTTTAATATAAGTTCCCCAACTTCTACGAATAAACTCTCTGGTTCAAACTAGATTTGTTATCAGTAACAGTTTCCCAGAATCTATTAAAATTCTTTCTCGTTCAAACTCATTTTTAATATCAGTTGCCCACATTCTATGAATAAAGTCATTTTAAATAAAAGTTGCTTCTAAAATCATCCTTTCTAGTTCAAACTCGGAAGTTCATTATTAATATAGGTTACACAACTTGTATTTCCTTTCTTTCTCGTTTAAACTCTAAAGTTCGTTGTAAATACTCGTTACCTAATTTCCATGAACATTGTTTTGCTTTCAAAATCCAAAGTCCATTTGCTTCAAATCCATAAACATTCTTTCTTGTTGAAATACATTATAAATATTAAAAGCCGCTATGAACCGGACCCAAAACCGATTCCACGGTCTCCCCTTTCATGTGCTTCCTCCTTTCCCTTGTCCATTGTATGTTTTTCACCTTCACTATATATCGCCCACTGAATGATGAAATTTTAATGTTTAAAAATAGAGTTGAGGAGGCATCGAATGGAAGAGGCACAGTGGAGTAATGGAAAGTGCTTTGGTTTGAGAAATCGTAGAGGCGAGTTCGAATTCATTGCATTCACTTATGTGCTAATACACTTGGGAAAGGGTAAATAGCATGATATAATTTTTATAACCTTAGATAGCAACTGTTCTACCGCCCAAAGAAATGGCAACCTACTGCGAGAAAAAAATCTGCCTCGTCAGTCATGAATCGCATAACTGACTGACTGAGCAAAATAGTTTAGAATATTAATTATATCTTCTCTGGTTATCTCTTGGTTAGCCTTCATATTTGCGGTTACTTCAATATTCACAACGTGGGGTGGCTAGTCCACTCCCACAGAATCGACCAAGATGACAGATAATGTCAGTCGGCTACGACCGCGATATCATACAGTCCTCTTTTCTAACATCATGTCATCGAATATGGACCACTGAAGTGTTGCCTCTCTTGGGATCTTCTGGCAACTTGCTAATTAATGCTAAAGCTTATGCCAAACCCAAAGTATCCCCTGATACTGATGAGTCAGAAATTAATTTTAAATATCGCTTGCCCAAACTCTATGAATATTCCTTCTCTTTCAAACTCAGAAGCACATTAAAGTTCTTTTTATAGGGCTAAGAAATATTTATTCTGTTGCTGGAAAGCTTTTCTTGAATTCATATAATATACACTGCCTGGTATAGGCCTTCTATAATCTTGTTTAGAAATCTAAAATCAATACAAAGTTACCCATTATGATATAAAGTAATTTACAAATAAACGGAAAGCAATGGCGCGCCGAATTTAAGAATTAATTTAAAGTAATTAATATTGAAATAGCGGTAAGGGATAGTGGCTCGTATTGTGGAATCGCAGAGCAGAGTCCGAATTCCAGGAAAATCCATAATCTTACGCGCTAATACCCTTGGGAATTGTATGAATCATCTTCTTCTCCCCAAGCCATTTGTAAATAGCAGGACAAAACGGGTACTATAACCATGGTTTGAAACTGGTCTACCGCCGAACGTAATGTCAACCTACTGCGGGAAAAATCTGCCCCGTCAGTCATGTATCGAAAGATACACGATCGCCTAAGCGTGTATCACGTACGGCAAATAACAGATTGATTGTAAAAGAACCTTCAACATGAACGTCACCCCACAAAACAAAAGCGATAAGACATTTTCCAAACTTAATACAAAAAGGAACATTCGCGTATAAGTAAATTGTTAATTGCAAACAAAGGTAATATCACCCGAAACAGGATAAGCCTAAAAAAGACGCGACATAACAAAAGTAAATATCAACTATGTAAAATATGATATGAAATCGCCATTTTTAAATGATAAAATATATTTATTTTATATGAACTTCCGAATTTGAACGAGAATTAATATTAATAGATTTTGAGTAGCTCATATTTACAATTAATATTCTGGTTTCAACGCGAAAGAATGTTTGTTGGTTATAATCATTCAGCCATAACTGGAGAGCCCCCTCTCTCTCTCTAAATGTATAGGTAAATCCTACAGATGCATGCTGGGATCCCTGACGAGCTAATAGGAAAATGTCACTTCTCGGTAATATCTACTTTGTTTCTGTTGATTCTTCTTTTTAAGTCAGAATACTGACATCACTTGTTTTTATGTCTTGTGTATGTTAACAAATTTTATATTTTTTCCTTAATATTGTTCCTTTTGATACTTTTATCTTGCATATAGTGTTCCCTTTGTATTATTTTTGCTCTGTTCCAACGAAATGAGAAATTTATGTATGGAATTAATGGGAGGCTTAATGACATAACACGTGGAAAACAGGTTCTTGTAAGATCACCGATGCAAAGCAGCGTTGAGCCTGTTCAACATTTAGATGGGTATTTGGGATTACCAGGTGTTGTCGTCTTGTATGCGCTTGTGATGAAATGAAAAACGGCTCGAAATTGAAATTCCCTGGCCAAAGTTCCAATTCCAGTCGGTTTCATTATATAAATTTCGTGTAGATACTTTCGAAAACGTCCTCCTGATTCTGAGTGTGAGTGTTCTTTATTTGTTTTCCGGTTAACGTACGATCACCAAAGTGAAGCAACGTCAAGCCTGGTCAATATTTCGATGGGTGACCGTTTGGGAATTCAATGTGCTGTAAGCATGGATGTGCTAGTTGTGTAGTGGATAATGGTTTGGAATTGGAAATCGGAGAGTTGAATTCGTTATATTCACTTACATAAAATTGGGAAAGGTAGGAATCTACCTATTCTCCCTTAGCTATGGGTTAAATATTAAGAAGATTATCAGGCAACATGCAGATTATAAATGGGACATCCTGATTGTCAAACAAGTACATCAATATAAATATCTGAGAACCGTTTTAACAGAGGAGGGAATATGCAACACTGAAAATCGAAAGAGCGAAAGATGCTTTCTAAAAGCTAAGCATAACAGGGAAATTTATTTAGAAACAAAGAAAAGAGTACTGAACTATTCTATAATATCACTATTTCTGTATGAAACCGAAACCAAGTTTCATAACCGAGGATTCACTCTGTACGTAATTAAGTATTAAGTTTTGAGAAAACAGCAAGAATTGGAAATCTGTAGCGATGGGGGAAACAAAAATATTTTGGAAAAAAAAAACGACAGGAAACCCACAGAGGAAGGAATGTAAGGCTGCAGATGATACCAATTGAATACCGTAGAGTAAATGTAGGCTAAAAAAAATTATTAAAGTGTAAGGCATCAAGAGGGAAATGGTCCAAAGGCAAAATATGTAGAGATCGAAAACTGCAGAACACATACGTAGCAGGCATACAATAATAAGAGAGAAATAACAGGGCGGAAGAAAAATTCGAAACACAGTCCAATTCTAAAAGTAATTTCACTCTAAGCAAGGCATTACTAACTACTATAACGCAAAGGGGTTACTGAAAATCAATGAAATTTGGAGTAGGCAATGAAATAACACGTTTCGAGAAGAAAGAAAATTATCTCTCCAAATTTTTGAGATAAGATATTATGTACATTATTTACATTATTCGGACTATTGTCCTGGTGTAGGGATGTCAGCTATCGGTTATCTCCTGTTAATTTCCCTCTCCAAGTTCTGCACCGCCTTAATCAGGTATTGAACTCACACTCTTTGGGTCTTGTCACTGGATTTAACCAACGCCTTTATCCACTGTGCCATGTGTCCTTGATATCCACTAAACATAGCACGTGGAACTAGGACAGTCTACTCCAGTGAGCGAAATAAAGGGTTCAGTTCGACATTCAAACCACCTGAAGAAGGCCGGAGTGTACAACGGCTGAAACTTTGTAATAAATATGGCGACAAAGATGAGGACAATAGTCCGAATAATGTAAGTAATGTACATAATACCTCATCTCAGACAGATAGTAAATAAAGTTTCTGTTGTAGTCTAGGCAATGTTACTGAATAGAATAATCACACGAAGGTTGATAATGAACGATAATATTTACGACAAGAACAGCACATATCAGATTCGCCAACGGTGCGTAGAAGAAGTAGTCAACTGATAGAAATGAGACAAGCGAAATTCACATTTTAATCTCCAACTGCAGGATATCTAACACTCGCGCCACGCGGTCAGATGTAGAATAAGGACGATTTTAATGTAGGGAAACGAGCTCGTAGGCTCTAACAAATATTCCCTGTAGACCCCGTATAAAACGCGGTCAGGTAGCAGTTTACCGAGACGAGACTCCGCCCTTCGACAAAGCTTCGTCTTTGCATTTTCTCTGCCTCGAGGCAAAGACTTTAACCAGCACAGCTGGAGACGAATCTCCAACTGAAGACCAACATATAGTATTTATGAGGACTTACCCAGTATGCTACAACAGTTTTTGTCATGTTATTTGACACGGATCATGAGCCAGTTTCTAAGTATCTTTGAAGAGCTATTGTTGTAGTTTTCTAAGACAGTTATAGTTGAACATATCCTCTGCCTCCTATGGATCATGACACCCTTTGGATGATGCAAGCAGTGGCAAATCAGAAGCTATTACTATTGTTGCTATTATTATTATTATTAGTAGTAGTAGTAATATTGCCGCAGAAGATAGTCGAGTACAAATAATTATGATAGAGATTTTAGTGTATTTCAAAACATTAACAAACATTGACTCAAATGCAAACATATATATATATATATATATATATATATATATATATATATATATATATATGTATGTATGTATGTATGTATGTATGTATGTATATTTCTTGAGAAATCATTAATTATTACTTGCAAAGGAATGTTGTCAAAATGTCAAAAATATAAAAAGAATTAGGAAAACCTGCTTCAACGTTTCAACGTGATAACAAAATGTTGATTGCATACATACGCATTTTTCATCTAATCAACGTCATCCTCCATATACTTACACTATGTATTCGATTTTTTTCTTGTTTGCAAACGCTTGCTGAACATTCGAAATAAAAGTGTCCGATATTATCCAAGATTAAATTAATTTTTTTGAGTGTGTCAAAACTAAAAACTTCCAAGATCAAATCTTTACATAGGTTCTGCAATATGCAGCTTTGTATATATGGATAGTTATTTTTGCCTGTCTATTTAAAAAGCTAACACGAAAAGAAAGAAAATATATTCAGCCTGCCAATTATATAGCCGGTTTGAACGAGTGAAGATTGATGTAAATAAAGACTAAAGGGATAGAATTATAAAAAAATCGAAATGATGCGAAAATAGTTGAAGTGAAACTTTTAGGAAGAAAATGCAATGGCAGTTTCAGTCTTAACTCTTTTTGAATCCGAGAGTCGCGTTTGGGCATTTAGGAAAATGACGCAAAAAGAATGAGTTATTCATGAAGTCGCAAAAATATATAGACATTAGGCTGCGGGAATATATATATATATATATATATATATATATATATATATATATATATATATATATATATATATATACGTGTATGTGTTGAAAGAATATGTCTGTGGGAATGTCGATAAATATTCGATTCTATTAGCAAGATCAACCTGAATGAGCAAACGCCATTATTCTTAAATATCTGAAATATTTACATATTCACACACACACACACACACGCACACACATATATATATATATATATATATATATATATATATATGTATATGTATATATACATACATACATATATATGTATATATACATACATATATATATATATATATATATATATATATATATATATATATATATATATATATAATGGACTCTCCCGTCGGTTACGACGTAGGAGGATCTGACTGACAGCTTAGTTGATTCAATTCTGAAACTTTGTGCGATAATCTTATGTGGCACATGAGAACCGCTAGTGATTTACAAAGGAGGCAACATACAGAGCAAGAGTGAGGATTGGGAGATGAGATCTCTGTTGGATTTGCTGACCTTTTAGATCTTGCTCTCGCTTCTTGAAGGTGATTCACACAAGCAGATTGAAAACTGCTGATTCCACTAATATACGTTGATCTCCATTCTACCAGCTCCAAGTCTAAGCGCTCAAGTGTGTTATGTGGTATATTAAACGGCTTGCAAATTGCTTTTCAGCTTGTCTTTGTATCTTAGCCATGGGAGTCCTACATTCCTGTAGCCCTTATATTCATCCAATATTACACCTGTAAAACTGGTCGACGTTAGATATCCTATCTTGGAGGTTAACTCCACACATTGCACGTAGACAGCTTTCATGAAAAACATCTAGCTGGCGTATATGGTACCTGTATGGAGTCCATGATTCTGAGCGGTACAAAAGGATGGCAAGTACAACAGCTCTGTAAACCCGAATTTTCGTATCCAGTCGAATACCCCGCTCATTCCATAAGCGATGCCGAAAGCACTGGTAACCTTAGCAATCCGATGCATTATTTCATCATCTAAAGTTCCACTATAGTTGACTTTGCTGCCAAGATAGGTGAAAGAGTATACATAATTCAGGGCTTTGTCTTCTACTTTCAATTGTCTATCTGGAAATTTGTAGACGCAATTGCTTCGGAGTAGGACAAGGTTGGTGCACAACTTCAGTTTTATTTATGCTAAGTGTAAGACCAAATGCTTTACATGCAGCAGAGAAATGATTTATTAGATGCTGGGCCTCCTCAAAGGATGTCGCTACAAGAGCCGCATCATCAGCAAACAACAAATCACGAATAATTTGCGTGCGAAGGTGGGTCTTGGCTTTGAAGCGCTGATGATTGAAAATGCAACCAATTGTTCGAAGCTCAAACTTGACACGACTCTCTGTGTCTGCAAATGCATATTCCAGCATCACAGAGAAAAAAAGACAGGGGCCATGAAACAACCTTTATTGGTTCCATTTGTGACATCAAAGGATTCCGACATCATACCATCAGACACGATATTAGTTTCATCCCTTCATGAAAGGAGATGATGACCTTTAGCATGTTTTCAGAGATTCCGAGCTTCCTCAAGACTTGGCAAAGAACCTCTCGATTCACCATATGTACAACTCCTGGCTTTTCTCGCGAACCTTCATTGCATCGTGACGAAGTGAAAATATCAAGTCAGTGGTGCCCCAACCCGACCGAAAACCACACTGTGATTCAGGATAGATGTCGTCAACAAGGTGTATAATGATTCTGTTTAGAATCAGTCTAGTTAGGATTTTGCCTACAATTGAAAGTAGTGATATCCCGCGATGATTATCGCAAACACACCTGGAACCCTTGTTTTTGTAGAGGTGTTTGATAGAGACGTCTTTATAATCCTGTGGGATACAGCCTGCCTTCCATATCTCCAAGAAAAGGAGATGTAATTTGTTACCAACTTTTGGCCACCATGTTTATACACTTCCGGTGGAATAGGATCCTTAGGAGTAGGTGATTTTCCAGAAGAGGTTTGCTTGATGGGGTCAATTACCGTTTGATAGGTAGGTTCAAAAGACAACTCCGGAGTTTTTTGATTTTGCTGAATTGATGTGATATCTTCCTCATCGGTAACCGAAGTGGTGTTTAACACAGTTTCGAAATGCTATTTCCAGCGATCTAAAATATCTGACTTATCCGTCAAGAGAATTTCACGATCTGCTGTGGAGATTGGAGCAACACCACTTTTCTGAGGACAGAAAATGCTCTTGAGGCGAGCATAGAAAGCCTTTTGATCCTTTCTATCTGAAGCTTCTTGGAGTTCAGTGGCCTTTTCAGACCACCAACGCTCTTTCATGGCTCTGCGAGCACCCTGAACCTGACTTTTGAACTTCTTGTAAGCGATCTTCTTATCCTCACTTCATGCTTTCTGAGAAGAGTGCAATTGCTCTATACGCTACTGAAGTTTTGAAATCGCTAGATGGTACAGTATGTTCTATGCTGACAGTTTCTTCACTCGCACCTCTCGCATGTGGAATTATCTTCCCTCTTCTTGCTTCCCAGTCAACTTTTATCTTCAAGAAATTAAAAATTAGTCGTTATTGTCTTCTTAATTCCTGTGCTTTTATATTTTCTTTCTCCTAAATACTATATAGATCGCTTCGAGAATTTGAATCTCTTTAGTTTCTAATTTGAAGACTGTTTCATTTGTTCACAGAAAGCATGTTTCAAGAACCACTCAAGATAGAGTTGGCTGCGTGGACATGGGAAGCGGAGGTCAGTAGTGCATGTTCTGAGGATATTTAGGATAGATAACGTTAGATTGAAAGGTTCATATATAGTAGCGATCGGAAAGAATCATCTCGGGTGCCGGTTCTACAAAGTGAAGATGTTTGAATGTTTCTTCCTTCTTGTCTGTGAATACATAAAGGATGTGTGTATTATTTGTCCATGTGGATGGGGCATATTTGATCTTAGCTGTAGATTTCTGAACCGGTGGAGCTAAGGAACGCAGTTTGTTAGAACATTTTAGGTGTAAAGAGCAATAGTTTCGGAAGAGTCATGTGAAGTTTCGGCTGTGGTAGACGACTGAAAAATATTTAATTTGCAGTGTATTACCTGCACTATGTTCGCATTAAAACTTAACAGAATACTTATTTTATTTATGTATAATTGCACATGCTCCATTCGAATCTGGCTTGATAAATTTGAGAAAATCAACTGTTTGGGATTTATTGATACTGAAAGTTCGGATTCATTCGCGTCGCAGGCAGCTATTACGGGCGTTGTTTGCATACATTCGCTGCAGAATAGTTTTCAGAGTAGGTATCATTGCGCAAACTGAGCGTGCTATGTAAATAGTTCTTGTGCGCAGATATTGAGTCAAATTTAGAAAAGAAAGATCTGTTCCCAGGTTAGCTTTCCGTAGTCTTACGCGTTTAGCTTTCCGCAGCGAATGTATGCAAAGAACGCGAGTAATGGCTGCTGCCAACGACGCGATTGAATCCCAAATTTCACTGTCGATAACGCCAAAATGATAGATTTTATCACATTTATCAAACCGGATTCGAATGGAGCATGTACAATTACACATAAATATAAATATTTTGGAAATTCATAATACGAACTTTGTTCGGGTGTTACACTGCAAATATTTTTTAACGATGAAAGGGTTAAATTCAATTATTTTTAATGTTTAATTACTGTGCATTCTATATTTTCAGATTCCTGGTTTTCTTCATTTGTTTAACAGGTGTTTCCAATGTCTTCGATTTCTTCGATTTTGGTTTCCTTTCTCAAAGACATGCTCACGGAAATGGTAAGATGTTCAGGTATTCCATCAGTGACTGACTTATGAGCCAACCTGTACATCTTACACACAAACCTTAGGCATTTACAATGTAAACTGATGAAAAAAGTTTCAGGAAAATATTGTGTAAAATGTATCGTTCGGGGCAATTGAAAAATTCAGAAGTCTACACAACTAATCGATTACGCACATTGTATTTTCCAAGAGTAGGAAGACTAGAATGAGAAGAAAAAGAGTTGCTCAGTGTAGAAATAAATAGAGCCGGTAAGAGAAAGAAAATGGAGCTGATGTTGGCTTAGATAGTAAAAAAAAAAGCAACACTAAAAAAACGTTGTATACTAGTATTTATTAAGAGCATTTTTTGTTGATTTGGGGCCGAAGTATAACAAAGAAAACGGTAATTCTCTCCTGTTTAAGAAACAAGAAATATAAATAAAATATAAAAATATAAAAGAAAAAGAAGAAAATAAAACAAGTCTATTTGCAAACGAAAGAAGAGAAAACGTATGACAAATTAGGGAAATAGGTAGAAAAAAAAATAGAGGAGGAGATAAGATAAAAAAAAAAAAGTTTAAAAACTTAAAGAGAGATTAACCGGTCGAGAAAAAGTAAAATAAATCAGAGATAAAAAGAAGAGAAACAAGGATGGAATTATGAAACGAAGAAAGATATGTAATAGAAATGAATGAAGAAAATAAAATGAGCGGGAAGTTAGGTTCGATCGAAAAGAAGTTAGAGGGAATAGAGCGGCGTTTAGAAGATATAAATGAAGTGAAAATCATGGAAGACAAAATTTAGAAAAAGAAGTCCAAGTAATATAATCGTTTGCGAATCGAGACAAGAAATCTGTCAGACAATTACGTGTTCAAGTCACGTTCGTTACATCTCCAAGGATTAAAGAGTAGGGAAGACGGAACTATTCTGCTTTATTCATACCAAGTCTTGGAGAAAAACAAGGATGAATTCAAATCGGATTAAACACTTGACTCGGATCTCCATCACCTCAAATCTATGTAAAGCTATACAGCAATTTCTAGCGATGTGGGTTGCGGGCCAATAATAATAATAATAATAATAATAATAAAAATAATAATAATAATAGACTGAAGGAAACTGCAATAACCTGGTATGGTCATAACCCTGACCCGATTACATGTAAGAATTTTATGGGATTCTTAAATACACATACAGCAATCAAATCTAATCGCACAAACATTGTGATCAAAGACAGCAAAAACAGGATGTACATTCTTATTGGCATGACCGTTGCTGTAGATGGTAATGTCTTTGGAGATTTTCAAAAAAACTATCAAAATACAACGACCTTAAAGTGGGAACCTAAAAATTTTGACACATGAAGACAAGAATAACACCAGTTAGAGTTGGAGCCCTCACATTGATTGGAAAACGTTGTGAGAGACTCCCTGAAGGGATTTCTGGTTGCCCATGCCGTCAATAAAAAACAATGTACTCACAAGTACAGTGCACACATTACGAAGGGCTTTATCTATATATACTTTATACAATCTTTATTTTTTTTAATCTTTTTAGAACCAGAAATGGCTTCATGACATTTTCCATTGATCATTTTCGTAAAAATAAATGAATAAAGCAACCTAATATTATACATTAATAAATCTTTTACGTAAGATGTGAGCTATAACTGTAAGAACATTCTTTTGTATTTCCTTAAGGCATCGGCTACCAGGAAACTCTCCAATAACTATTAGAAATTTTCCCAATCAAATTGAGATCTCCATGAAGAAATGGAATTATTGATTGTCTTCCTGTGCCATATTTTTGAGATATCTACTTCAAGATCATTTTATGTTCATGATTTTTGTGAAGATCTTCAAATATATTAGAGTTTATAGGAATTACCATGTCGATAAGAAAGACATTCTGTTTTTGTGGCCTTTAATCATTATGTCTGTTTGATTAGCTTTGATTGTTCTGTCTGTGTGCATTTTAAAGTCCCATACAATTGTTAAAGGTCCTATCTCTGTAACCGGGTCTGGTTGATGTTCATGCCAATTTATTTCAGTTTCCTTCCCGTAAAGGTTACAGGTTATTCAGTGCAAATTTTGACTCATACGCTCGTGTCGATTTATATATTTGGTAGATGCTGATAACGTGAAACCTGATACAAGATGGTCAATTGTTTCTGTTGATTGATCTCACAATATTCTTTTCGGATTAGCAAGCAGTGGTCCCATGTAGCAAGAATAAAACATCCGGTTTCAGCTTTTAATCACGCACCGATGGGTACAGGGTTTGTCAACATCACCTTGTTTTTTACGGGCACAGTATTGACTATAAAGAGATTTGTCATCGTTTCTGTATTTGGTCCATTGCATTATGCTTTTGTTTTCATTTTTTTAGTCTCTTCGCCACTGCAGTAGGTGTATAATGGTGTAATTATTCACCCACTCGAAAATCCCTTTTGAATTTTTGATTTCCGTTATTACTGAATACTATTTCTTACTTATTTCATGTTATTTGACATATCATCATCAAGCCTTCTGTAGTTTCTAGGTATGCATGAAAGCTGATGGTTTTAGTTTTATAAGTCCTTTTATACTTGAAATAATATCCTACTTCCTTTGAATCTCTATATATATAGACGATCAACATCGACCTTAGGATGATGAGTACGAAGTGAGAAGTTTTCTAGTTTTGACATCAATTCCCTTGATATCAGATATGGTTCATTTAAGGTTGTTGAGAGTGTATTATATCACAGTGACAACCAGAGTCTTTGGGAAATTTTCATTTATGCGTCATTTAGATGACAATTTACCCATCGCACCTTCTTTGTATTACAGTCTGCGGAAAATGTTGTTTCAATAAAAAAAAATACATTCTGTTTTCTGTGGTCTTTAATCACTGTGTCTGGGCGATTAGCTTCGATTGCTGTTTGTGTGTTTTGTAAAGTCCTATACAATTGTTACAGGTCCTATGTCCGTAAACGTGTTTTGGGGGAGGAATAGAATTTTTTTGCACTTTCCTTCCCCTAAAAGGTGAAGATTTTCCAGGGCAGATATTGGCCAACCTGTTATGCTAAGTTTTAAATTCGGGTTATGCTAATACCATGCAATCTGATACAATATGGTCAATTGTTTCACGATATTCATTACATCATCTGCTTTTTAGTTTAACACAATTTTTCAATATATTTCTTTGGTAATTTCTAGTTAGCAAGCATAAGTTCTGTAAGTTTTCAGATTTAATTGGTTTTTCAGCTTTTAAATTTGTATTACATAAACACTGCTGGGTAAGAGATTTGTTCATATCAGCTTGTTTAACACGGGGAAATATTTGTAATGAAGAGGTTTACGTTGCCATACTTTCTGCAATTGAACCAATTCATTTTTTTTGCCATGTTTTAAGTTCTTTGCCGCTGCAATAGGTTTACGTCCTCTTCTACGTTCACTTGAACATCCCTTTTGAATTTGTTTGACTTTCTTTATTATTATTATTTTAAGCGTTTCACCCCAAGCAAGGCGGGAAGCCACTGGCACGCAAGGGGTTGCAGAGAGTTGGAGTGAGAGCCAAGAGGAACGATAGAGGAAAGGATGAAGCGAAGGATAGAGGATAGATCAAGGAATCTGGAGACGTTGATTGACATTACATTTGAATAGTTGGAGATTATAGCTATCAGGGAAACAGGAAAAGGAGAGGGAGTTCCACAGGTGCGAGACATGAAGCTCCGACAGCAAAAGGGTGAGAGCGAGATGCCAGCCTAGTAGAACGCTTAAAGTCATGAAGTCTGGAAACCAGCGAAAGCAGCTCCTCAGAGCAGTTATCGTGAAAGTATTTGTAAAAAAGACAGAGGGAGGCAACGGCACGTCTGTGAGAGAGCGACTGCAGACTAGATGCTAGATCATGGCCAATTACATTGCATATCCGTCTCTACATTTTATCAAGGACCTTGAGACAAACAAAACGGGCTCCAGACCATATATGGCAGCAATATTCCATGCAAGGGCGAATGGTTGATTTATAGATTTGAAGGATCGACTCCGTGGAGAAAAAATTCCTGGCACGGCACAGGGAGCCAACTTTTCTTGCGGTGGACGAAGCAATTGACTCAATGTATTCTAATGGAGGGCAGGGAAGGATGTCTATGGTGATTAATAGAGAGCATTATTATTATTATTATTATTATTATTATTATTATTATTATTATTATGCAGTGTGTACTCTTGCATTGTAATCTAGGGCGATAGCATTTTTCTTTTAACCAACATCACTTTCGATGTAATGTTTCCTTTACCGGATCATGTTGCTGTCAACAAACATCTGCTGTAATAATCTTTCCATTTTCCCGAAGCTTGTAATGGATGACATCTTTCATATTCCATCAGACACAAAGTAAGATCTTCTGCGCATTGGGACCTAATATTGCTTTTGCTGGTTTCTCATTTTGTGATAACCATTGTCTTTTTTCTTTTCTCTTGACATGTTAAAACCATTTTTTATCCATTCTATTAATGCTATGCGAAAATGAAATATTTTCATCTTGCTTAAAACACTGATGCAGATGGTTAAACCTTTTGTTTCGTTTTAAATCGAAAACTCATGAAGAACCCAAATAAACTCTTTGCAAATTTCCTTTATTAAAATCTGAAGTGTACTATAAACCAGGTAGTGTCGAATAGAATAGATGGACTAATTTGGAATTTGATTTCGTTTCATTTAATACTAGCAGGAGAGCCCGGCGTTGCCCGGGGATATAAAAGTAAGAGATAGATCAAGTACCGACCATCATAAAGACTGAAAAATAGAATTGACAAAGATTATTGTTTAAGGTTGACGGACACGCATGTTATATTTTTTTTTGTTTTTTTGTTTTTTGTTTTTTTTTTTTTAAGAATTGGTCAAACACAAATAAAAACATTGTTTTCAATCGTTATGAGTCTATCGATTGAATAGAACTTTATTATAAACAATTATCTTGTAAATGGAATTTTTAAAGCATTCTGAATATAAGAATAAAGAAAAAAGTGTGCAAGACAATAAGAAACACTACCTGCCAAAAAAAAGTTTTGTTGAAATCGGTTGAAAAATGTAGGAAATCCGATCCTATATATAAACGAACACACACACAAACAAACAAACAAACAAACAAACAACGATATGAGTTACCCCCCTTTCATTCTGGCGACAGTTTTAAAAGTTTTATCGTGTTTTCAAATTGATTTCGTACAAAAAAAATATGTGTTTTTTCCAATTTTTGGCGCTGTCAGAACCACTGCAAGGTAATTTTACGCAGTCCTGTGAAGTTTTGTTGAAATTAGTTGAAAAATGTAGGAAATCCGATCCAATATATAAACGTACAGACACACACACACAATCTGCGTTTTATAATAAGTAAGATTGATTCTGCCTTAGTTTGTTGACGCATAATACTCAGCGCTGAAAAGTCTAACCCATGAATAAAAGGGAAGAAAAGAATAAAGGAAAATGGAATATCGCCTGAAGAAATTAAGATAAAGCATAATACGCTAAGAAAGCTGAATAAAGAAACAAAAATAAAAGAAAATATGGTCAAATTAAAGACGTTTGAGATAAATATTTTTCTCTTTAAATCGCCCCTGTACTGCCTCCCGGTACACGTGGGTCAATTACACATGCGTGCCTCAGTTAATCAGATAAACGCCTTACGGTAATCAAAACCCTGAAGACAACATCTCTGTTCATTAAAAGTTTTCTTGAAAGCCACGAGGGTGAATCTATGTAAAAAAAAAAAACAAAAAAAAACAAGTTTAGAATTATACGGAATAAGAAAACGAACGAGAAAGATTAATGGGATGGAAAGACGAATAATGAGTGAAAAGCCAAAGGTTTTGAACATAACAGAGAAACCGCGGGTATAGATGGAAAAAGGTGGGAACACAGAGTTACCTGACAGCATTTATGTTTTAAAGTTAAAAATAATTTAGTCTACGGAAAAGAGAAAGTTACATGAACTTACCCTATTGTTAGAAACATTAATTGGTTAAACGTGGTAAAAAGAAAGGTTACACATGATGAAGTACATCTACCAAAACCAAATGTACACAAATTGGTTATATTAAAAAAAAAAATGCTCAAATAATGTGATATTAATTGTGTCCAGTACTATCATTGGACGGTAGAATTAGAAAGATTTTCATTTGCTGTTAATTCTACCGGTTGTTGCATATTCGATTGGCTAAAAAAGAAACCGACAAGACGGTGAGTGGTTCAAAATCTATTCAAAGGCTAATTAACCGAACTCATCCTGTCTGACGTAATTATATGCTACTGTCATTATCCAAACGGAAGAGAGCAATTTTCGGAAACTGACCTGCCTATCGTAGTTTTATCAAATTGCAATAAAACTGATATACATGAACTCTCCACAATATATATATATATATATATATATATATATATATATATATATATATATATATATATTAGGTTGGTGCAAAAATAATGAGGTACTAATGTCGTTTTTTGACGTTAAAACTACGTAAAAAACGACATTATTACGTCATTATTTTTGCACCAACCTAGTATATTCATTGTAGTGGAAATATTACTGTCATGATATGAACCTTAGTATCTGTCTATATTTCTGAGATGAGGTATTATGTACACTATTTACATTATTCGGACTATTGTCCTCATCTTTGTCGCCATATTTATTACAACGTATCGGCCTTTCAGTATCTGTCTATATTTCTGAGATGAGGTATTATGTACACTATTTACATTATTCGGACTATTGTCCTCATCTTTGTCGCCATATTTATTACAACGTTTCGGCCTTTCAGTATCTGTCTATATTTCTGAGATGAGGTATTATGTACACTATTTACATTATTCGGACTATTGTCCTCATCTTTGTCGCCATATTTATTACAACGTATCGGCCTTTCAGTATCTGTCTATATTTCTGAGATCAGGTATTATGTACACTATTTACATTATTCGGACTATTGTCCTCATCTTTGTCGCCATATTTATTACAACGTTTCGGCCTTTCAGTATCTGTCTATATTTCTGAGATGAGGTATTATGTACACTATTTACATTATTCGGACTATTGTCCTCATCTTTGTCGCCATATTTATTACAACGTATCGGCCTTTCAGTATCTGTCTATATTTCTGATATGAGGTATTATGTACACTATTTACATTATTCGGACTATTGTCCTCATCTTTGTCGCCATATTTATTACAACGTTTCGGCCTTTCAGTATCTGTCTATATTTCTGAGATGAGGTATTATGTACACTATTTACATTATTCGGACTATTGTCCTCATCTTTGTCGCCATATTTATTACAACGTATCGGCCTTTCAGTATCTGTCTATATTTCTGAGATGAGGTATTATGTACACTATTTACATTATTCGGACTATTGTCCTCATCTTTGTCGCCATATTTATTACAACGTTTCGGCCTTTCAGTATCTGTCTATATTTCTGAGATGAGGTATTATGTACACTATTTACATTATTCGGACTATTGTCCTCATCTTTGTCGCCATATTTATTACAACGTATCGGCCTTTCAGTATCTGTCTATATTTCTGAGATGAGGTATTATGTACACTATTTACATTATTCGGACTATTGTCCTCATCTTTGTCGCCATATTTATTACAACGTTTCGGCCTTTCAGTATCTGTCTATATTTCTGAGATGAGGTATTATGTACACTATTTACATTATTCGGACTATTGTCCTCATCTTTGTCGCCATATTTATTACAACGTATCGGCCTTTCAGTATCTGTCTATATTTCTGAGATGAGGTATTATGTACACTATTTACATTATTCGGACTATTGTCCTCATCTTTGTCGCCATATTTATTACAACGTTTCGGCCTTTCAGTATCTGTCTATATTTCTGAGATGAGGTATTATGTACACTATTTACATTATTCGGACTATTGTCCTCATCTTTGTCGCCATATTTATTACAACGTTTCGGCCTTTCAGTATCTGTCTATATTTCTGAGATGAGGAATTATGTACACTATTTACATTATTCGGACTATTGTCCTCATCTTTGTCGCCATATTTATTACAACGTATCGGCCTTTCAGTATCTGTCTATATTTCTGAGATGATGTATTATGTACACTATTTACATTATTCGGACTATTGTCCTCATCTTTGTCGCCATATTTATTACAACGTTTCGGCCTTTCAGTATCTGTCTATATTTCTGAGATGAGGTATTATGTACACTATTTATATTATTCGGACTATTGTCCTCATCTTTGTCGCCATATTTATTACAACGTTTCGGCCTTTCAGTATCTGTCTATATTTCTGAGATGAGGTATTATGTACACTATTTACATTATTCGGACTATTGTCCTCATCTTTGTCGCCATATTTATTACAACGTTTCGGCCTTTCAGTATCTGTCTATATTTCTGAGATGAGGTATTATGTACACTATTTACATTATTCGGACTATTGTCCTCATCTTTGTCGCCATATTTATTACAACGTATCGGCCTTTCAGTATCTGTCTATATTTCTGAGATGAGGTATTATGTACACTATTTACATTATTCGGACTATTGTCCTCATCTTTGTCGCCATATTTATTACAACGTTTCGGCCTTTCAGTATCTGTCTATATTTCTGAGATGAGGAATTATGTACACTATTTACATTATTCGGACTATTGTCCTCATCTTTGTCGCCATATTTATTACAACGTATCGGCCTTTCAGTATCTGTCTATATTTCTGAGATGATGTATTATGTACACTATTTACATTATTCGGACTATTGTCCTCATCTTTGTCGCCATATTTATTACAACGTTTCGGCCTTTCAGTATCTGTCTATATTTCTGAGATGAGGTATTATGTACACTATTTATATTATTCGGACTATTGTCCTCATCTTTGTCGCCATATTTATTACAACGTTTCGGCCTTTCAGTATCTGTCTATATTTCTGAGATGAGGTATTATGTACACTATTTACATTATTCGGACTATTGTCCTCATCTTTGTCGCCATATTTATTACAACGTATCGGCCTTTCAGTATCTGTCTATATTTCTGAGATGAGGTATTATGTACACTATTTATATTATTCGGACTATTGTCCTCATCTTTGTCGCCATATTTATTACAACGTTTCGGCCTTTCAGTATCTGTCTATATTTCTGAGATGAGGTATTATGTACACTATTTACATTATTCGGACTATTGTCCTCATCTTTGTCGCCATATTTATTACAACGTATCGGCCTTTCAGTATCTGTCTATATTTCTGAGATGAGGTATTATGTACACTATTTACATTATTCGGACTATTGTCCTCATCTTTGTCGCCATATTTATTACAACGTTTCGGCCTTTCAGTATCTGTCTATATTTCTGAGATGAGGAATTATGTACACTATTTACATTATTCGGACTATTGTCCTCATCTTTGTCGCCATATTTATTACAACGTATCGGCCTTTCAGTATCTGTCTATATTTCTGAGATGATGTATTATGTACACTATTTACATTATTCGGACTATTGTCCTCATCTTTGTCGCCATATTTATTACAACGTTTCGGCCTTTCAGTATCTGTCTATATTTCTGAGATGAGGTATTATGTACACTATTTACATTATTCGGACTATTGTCCTCATCTTTGTCGCCATATTTATTACAACGTATCGGCCTTTCAGTATATGTCTATATTTCTGAGATGAGGAATTATGTAAACTATTTACATTATTCAGACTATTGTCCTCATCTTTGTCGCCATATTTATTACAACGTTTCGGCCTTTCAGTATCTGTCTATATTTCTGAGATGAGGTATTATGTACACTATTTACATTATTCGGACTATTGTCCTCATCTTTGTCGCCATATTTATTACAACGTATCGGCCTTTCAGTATCTGTCTATATTTCTGAGATGAGGTATTATGTACACTATTTACATTATTCGGACTATTGTCCTCATCTTTGTCGCCATATTTATTACAACGTTTCGGCCTTTCAGTATCTGTCTATATTTCTGAGATGAGGTATTATGTACACTATTTACATTATTCGGACTATTGTCCTCATCTCTGTCGCCATATTTATTACAACGTATCGGCCTTTCAGTATCTGTCTATATTTCTGAGATGATGAATTATGTACACTATTTACATTATTCGGACTATTGTCCTCATCTTTGTCGCCATATTTATTACAACGTTTCGGCCTTTCAGTATCTGTCGATATTTCTGCGATGAGGTATTATGTACACTATTTACATTATTCGGACTATTGTCCTCATCTTTGTCGCCATATTTATTACAACGTATCGGCCTTTCAGTATCTGTCTGTATTTCTGAGATGAGGTATTATGTACACTATTTACATTATTCGGACTATTGTCCTCATCTTTGTCGCCATATTTATTACAACGTTTCGGCCTTTCAGTATCTGTCTATATTTCTGAGATGAGGTATTATGTACACTATTTACATTATTCGGACTATTGTCCTCATCTTTGTCGCCATATTTATTACAACGTTTCGGCCTTTCAGTATCTGTCTATATTTCTGAGATGAGGTATTATGTACATTATTTACATTATTCTGACTATTGTTCTCATCTTTATCGCCATATTTATTACAAAGTTTCGGCCTTTCAGTATCTGTTTATATTTCTGAAATGAGGTATTATGTACACTATTTATATTATTCGGACCTTTGTTGCCATACATATCACAACGTTTCGGCCGTTGTACGCTCCGGCCTTCTTTGGGTGGTTGGAATGCCGAACTGAACCTTTCATTTAACTCTGCAGACTGTTCTAGTTCCACGTGCCGTGCCTAACAGATGTCAGTTATCAGTTATCTCCTGTTAATTCCCCTCTCCAAGTTCCCCGCGTTTTTAACCAGGTATTGAACGCCTTTATCCACTGTTTTGTCACAGTCTACTCCACCGTCACACTACAAGTATGACGTTCGAGCTGAATTTGAATGAGAATTTAAATGGACACAGGCTAACACGAAGACGTGCAGTCGACTTCCCCCAACGTTCTCTTGATTTAACATCTGCAGACTTTTACCTTACGTGCAGGGTCTAACGTATGTTGTGTATCGCGAAAAAAAAATGACTTCATTGCCGGACCTTAAACAGTGAGCTCAAAAAGCATGGGCAGCAATATCGATTGATCTTTTGGTCGACGTTGCCCAACAGTAATTCGCTGTACTAATGAATGTCTGGAAGCTGAAGCCGGCCATTTTGAGCATGTCTTGTCATTGTAGAAAAGAAACTTATTAAAGTTTTTCCTTTCCTGAAGTGTGTACACATTTTCTGGCGAAATATCTCTCTCTTTCTCTCTCTCTCTCACACACACAAACACACACACATAAATACGGTATGTTGGTCTTCAGTTGGAGATTAGTCTCCAGCTGTGATGGTCAAACTCTGTGCCTCGAGGCAGAGATGATGCAATGACGAAGCTATGTCGAAGAACAGTGTCTCTTCTCGGAAAACAGCTACTCGACCCCGCTTTGTACAGTGTCTATGGCAATTTTTTGGAAGAGCCATTAAATTCGGCTATGTTTCACATCTGACCGCGTGGGGCGGTTTCTAGTTATCCTGCAGTTGGAGATTCATTGTGAAATTCATTTGACTCACTTCTAGCAGTTGAATCTGATATGTGTTGTTCTTGTCCTTAGTATTATCGTCCATTACCAACCTTCGTTTGACTATTCTATTCAGTAACATTCCCTAGATTACAACAGAAATTTATTCAGTGGTAAAATAACTAAAAATATTCAAAATGGAATTTCAACTGGGTGAAGAATTGCAAGTACCCAACAACACATCTACATGCAAAGACATATAACCTAAAAAGAAGGCACAATCAAATACAATGCACCAAATGCAGAAACGATGGCAAGATTAATCTTTACATGACAATACTTTGCTCGAGAAAACAAGCTGATGTAAAATTTTGCTTTAGATAATTGATGTCCCGTATCTTTGTTTGATTTAGGATATCTTTAACATAACCCTATAGAAAAATATCCAGTGTAGTGATATCTGGTGAACGAGGTGTCCATGAAATTAAGCCAACTGTTCCAATCCACCAGTGCAGAAATATTAAGGCTTCATTTAACAGCACCTCTTTCATCAACAGGATACCTGAAATAAATACAATGTCATTAAAACCTGTGATAACTACTGAGTAAATATAATAAATCTGATTAAGATATCTCATCATTTACATTTATAATATATTTGTTAATTGTAAAGTGGCTTTATGGACACCATATATATATATATATATATATATATATATATATATATATATATATAAAGGTAATAAATCCCTTGGTGTATAATCCAAGTGAATCCATCCTAGTAATATCAAATATATAAACTGATTCACAAAAAGAGTATTTCTTATAATAGACCATATAAATAACACAACAAAATGCAAAATTACCTCACATGATTATAGATCTGTTTCAACCAACGCGAAGTATGTTAGTCTTCTTCAAATCCGGTGTATAGAATCTGTTCAGTGTCGGAATTAGAGATTTAAAATTTAACTTTGAGAGCAGTCGAAAAAATTGATACAGGAGCTACCGAAGTCGACGCCAAAGTGAGCGAAAATTCCCGAGTTGGTGGTAAGGGGTGGTCGGAAGTTATCAGTCTTAAAAGAAAGAGGCTACACAATGTCAACCCGGATATTAACCTTATGACTTTAAATTGGGACTATATATATATATATATATATATATATATATATATAGATCCAGAGTTTTGATTTAATAAATTAAGTTTCGTAGCTTCTTTGGTCTGATTAATACTTACTAAGCTAGAATACTGAAAGTATTAAACAATTAATCTATGCTGCCGAATATCTTAGAGAATTATGTCAAGTAACAACTAAAATTCACTAAAACTAAGTGGATTAGGTAACAAAATTTAAATTCTTAAGGAAAAATTATGCAGGATTTAGTTAATTTCTTTACTGCCGATATAATTTTGTCTGTTATTCTTCAGTACTTTCCTTTCTCATTGGCCAGTGAGTGATTCGTTTCATTTGGCTGGGTTGCCTTGCGAAGCACAATGCTACAAGGTCCGAGATTGTAATTCTATTACACTTGTAGCGTGTATGTTGTTTGGAATGGATGATTTGTAGATATCTCTTTATGGCTGCGTGAATTACATGACCACACAATTTATATTTGCCGTAAAATACCACAAAACATGAAATACAAGAAGGAACAAAATGATTTTAAAATCATGACATTTGTTTTATTTTGTGTATTGATGAAATTAAAGATCTGTCGGTGTTATGTCCCTTAAACTGCAAATATATTTATCTGAATTCACAAATGTTGAATTAATTACAAAGCTGAGAAATGCTGAATAAAATGTAGTTTTAGAAGAATATTTCAAAGAGAAGAGTTCTTGTTGCTTGTTTGGAAATGTTCGTACGTGCGTGAATATGCTTTTAACATCTGACCGTCCATGGTCGAGACGAATTAAAGGTCACATCTTCCCAGGAAAACGGAAGAGTATTGAAGAGAAGGCAGCAAGCTTGTGTCTGGTATTTATAATTGATGTAATCACGTAATGGGATCACAGAAAATTGGCCGGAAACTTGACTTGATCGCGCGCTGGAAAAATATTTGTACGTGGGTGGATTCCAACGCCCACTTGTGTGTTTATTGACCAATTAGAAGCTGATTTTTCCTGAAAATATTTACTATGATGAGTAGGCTTCCTGATACACTTTACTGCACAAAATTGAACATTGATAAGGAAATGGTAACGGGATGCTAAACGCTTAATACATGTTTCAAAAGTCAACAACCACTCTTTCTGCCATGTATTAATAATATTTATTCCAGGTTCTGTGCATATCTCCATTATATATAAAATTACGTTTTACTTCAAATTACCTGAGTCGGGTGGAGGGCGAGTTGACATTCTTTGTAAGAAGTGTGGCACGCTTCATTATGAACGTGTTCTCTGGATGACGCGTCTGTAACTGATATGGAGTCTTCCTCGCCACGTG
The DNA here is from genome assembly GCA_963932145.1 of Acanthosepion lycidas. Classification (NCBI taxonomy): domain Eukaryota; kingdom Metazoa; phylum Mollusca; class Cephalopoda; order Sepiida; family Sepiidae; genus Acanthosepion; species Acanthosepion lycidas. The sequence continues at coordinate 18,834,421 of OZ010591.1, forward strand.
GGATCTTTTTCTTTTGTTTTGGCAAGCAGTACTGTGTTCCTTGATGTTAAAATCTGTACTTCCAACTTAAACTTATAGTTTCTTTTATCATATGTGAGCTAAATACACAATACCTAAGCTAAATGCTTCTTTTTCTCTCTGTGTCCCTCTTTCTAAATCCCAATTTCTCCCTTTCAAGGATGTTTAGCGCCCTTCCTGGGTTTCCTCAATAATTTCTCGTGGTATGATTCCCTTGTATAAGGGATACTAACAATAAGTAAATTAATTAAGGAGATGTATATGGGGAAAAGAAGAAATATTAATTAAGCAGGCAAACGCTGAATATAACAGAAATACCGTGGGTCTACATGTAAAAAGGGGATAGTAAATAATTACCTGACAGGAATTATTTATTGTTGCAGCATACCAACGGACAACAGAAAAACCTTGGGTTTAGGTGTGAAAAGGTAGTAAATAATTAACTGTTAGGGGTAGTAAATAATTACCTGACATGAATTATTTATTGCTGTTGCATACTGACACACAACAAAAACAGCGTGGGTTTAGGTGTAAAGTTTTTAGTAAATAATTATCCGAGAGGAATTATTTATTGTTGTAGCATACCTACGGACAACAGGAAGACCGTGCGTTTAGGTGTGAAAAGGGGGTAGTAAATAATTATCTGAAAGGAATTATTTATTGTTTTAGCATACCTACGAACAACAGAAAGCCCGGGCGTTTAGGTTTGAAAAGATTGTAATAAATAATTACCTGACAGGAATTATGTATTGTTGTAGAATACCTACGGACAACAGAAAGACCTTGGGTTTAGGTGTGAAAAGGGGGTAGTAAATAATTACTTGATAGGAATTATTTTTTGTTGTTGCATACTGACACACAACAAAAACACCGTAGGTTTAGGTGTGAAAAGTTTGTAGTAAATAATTACCTGACAGGAATTATTTCTTGTTGTAGCATACCTACAGCCAACAGAAACACCGTGCGATTAGGTGTGAAAATGGGGTAGTAAATAATTACCTGACAGGAATTATTTATTGTTGTAGCATACCTACGGACAATAGAAAGACCTCCGTTTAGGTGTGAAAAGGGGGTAGTAAATAATTACCGGATAGGAATTATTTATTGTTGCAGCATACCTACGGACAACAGAAAAACCGTGCGTTAGGTGTGAAAAGGGGGGTAGTAAATAATTACCTGACAGGAAATATTTAGTGTTGTAGCATACCTAGGGACAACAGAAAGACCGTGCGTTTAGGTGTGAAAAGCGGGTAGTAAATAATTACCTGACAGGAATTATTTATTGTTGTAGAATAGCTACGGACAACAGAAAGACCTTGGGTTTAGGTGTGAAAAGGGGATAGTAAATAATTACCTGACAGGAATTATTTTTTGTTTTTGCATACTAACACACAACAAAAACACCGTGGGTTTAGGTGTGAAAAGATTGTAGTAAATAATTACCTGACAGGAATTATTTATTGTTGTAGCATACCTACGGACAACAGAAAAACCGTGCGTTTAGGTGTGATAAGGGGGTATTAAATAATTACCTGACAGGAATTATTTATTGTTGTAGCATACCTACGGACAACAGAAAAACCGTGCGTTTAGGTGTGATAAGGGGGTAGTAAATAATTACCTGACAGGAATTATTTATTGTTGTAGCATATCTAAGGACAACAGAAAAACCGTGCGTTTAGGTGTGATAAGGGGGTATTAAATAATTACCTGACAGGAATTATTTATTGTTGTAGCATACCTACGGACAACAGAAAAACCGTGCGTTTAGGTGTGATAAGGGGGTAGTAAATAATTACCTGACAGGAATTATTTATTTTTGTAGCATATCTACGGACAATAATGACCCCATTCACATAAATACAGTAGTAAATAATGTATGTTTGTCTGCAGTTGTAGATTCGACTCGAGTGATGCTGATCAAACAATTTGACTCCCGGTAGAGAGGATCCGCACACGAGCCTATGTTGAAAAGACAGATTCTCCTCTCGGGAAACAGGTACTAGACCCCGTATAAAACGTGGTCTACGGGGAATTTTTGCCGGACCCTACGGGTTCGACTGTCCCGCTTTAAATTCGGCCTTGTCCAACATCTGACCGCGTCGGGCGGTTGGGAAATATCCTGCAGTTGTAGATTCGTTTCAAGCTGTCCTGGTCAAATTCTCTGCCTGGAGGCAGAGAGGATCCCCAGACGGGGCTATATCGAGAGGCAGAGTCTCGGAAAACAGCCACCCGGCCTCGTTTTATATGGGGTCTTCGAGGCATCTTTGTCCAAGCCTACGAGCTCGGATACCTCACATTAAATTCGTCCTTGTTCCACATCTGACCGCGTTGGGCAGTTGGTAGTTATCTCACAGTTGGAGATTCAACGTGGAATTCACTTGTCTCGCTTATATCAGTTGAATATTTCTTCTAAGCGCCGCTGGTTAATCCTATACGTGTTGTTCTTGTTGTAAGTATTATCGTTCATTACTGACCATTTTGGGGACGAGGATTGGGGAAAATTACAAAAGTATAATAAAAAGAAGAAAATTACTTTATTGAGTTAAGCTAAAATTAAAATGTGGGAAAATATTGCATCTACTTGTAGATTTTTAAACACGTTAAGTAAAATTAAGTTCGGTTTTGGAGAAAAAAACGGCACAGATAAAATAAGAAAGAAGTTGACGTGTAAATGTCAAATAAATATTTAATGTAAATAATAATGAAAGTGGCTAAATAGAAGTAGATAAGAAAGTGAAATGTTATGAGAATCAAGAATCTCTTTGAATATTGAAAGGAAAACGGAAAAGCACAAGGAGGGAAGAGACGAGAGTTTTCAAAAGGAGAAATATGTCAGCCAAAAGTATAAGCGAGAGAAGGAATAAACGAAAAAAGAAGCAAATTAAAGAAGAGCGATGAAATAAATAAAGAGGAAAATGAAGAAGTATGCGTCAGAAGAAAGACAAAAGGAAGAAAAACAAAAAAGAAGAAAACTGAAAAAAGAAAGAATAGGTTTACGAAAGGGAAACACAATAGAGCCGGAAAGAGAATATAGGAAAACTGAAGACAGAAAAAAGAAATAGAGAAAAAAAAGAAAGAAAACAGTAAATAAATAAGTAATAGATAAATAAATAAATAAAGAAAGAAAGAAAGAAAGAATTATGAGTAAGAGGATTGAAAGGAAATAAAGAAAACAGGGGAGGAATGAAGAACAAACAAAGAACTAACAGTAGACAGGCAAAAAGTGAAGAAAGAAATAAATAAATAAAAAAAGAAAATAGAAAGGAGGAAGTGAAAAGAAAAGAAAGAAAAGAATGAAAGAGAAAACAAAATGAATGGTGGAAAATAAATGTAGGTAGCGAAGAAAGAAAGAAAGAAAGAAAGAAAGAAAGAAAGAAATGGAGAAAAGAAAAAGAAAGGAAGAAAGAAATGGAGAAAAGAAAGAAATGGAGAAACGAAAGAAAGGAAGAAAGAAATGGAGAAAGAAAGAAAGAAAGAAAGAAAGAAAGAAGGGTAAGTAGGAGGATTGAAAGAAAATGATGAAAACAGAGGATGAATAAAGAACGCACAAAAAAAAATGGAAAAAGAAGGGAAGGGAAGCGAAGAAATAAATAAAGATGAAAATGCGTCAGGAGAAAGAAAAAAGAAAAAAAAAAAGCAGAAAACTGAAAAAAGAAAGAATAGGTCTAAGAAAGGGAAAAACAACAGGGCCGGAAAAAAGAATTATGGGAAAACAAAAGAAAGAAAGAAAGAAAGAAAGAAAGAAAGAAAGAAAGAAAGAAAGAAAGAAAGAAAGAAAGAAAGAAAAGGGGAATTGAAAAGAAAAGAAAGAGACATAATGAAAATGAAGAGAAAATGATCGGAGAAGACAAATATGAAATGAAAGAAATAAATAAATGAGGAATTAATTAAGAAAGATCAAGACAAAAAGAAAAGTAGCAAAGAAGAAGCAAAGTAAATATTAGGTTGGTGCAAAAATAATGACGTCATAATGTCGTTTTTTGACGTTAAAAATACGTCAGAAAACGACATTATTACTACGTCATTATTTTTGCACCAAGCTAATAGAAAAGAAGAGATAGTAAGAAAAAAAAAAGCACCGGAGAAAGGAAAAAAATATAATCAAAAATTAGTACTAAATATTAACGAGATGGAAAAAAAAAAAAAAAAATGATTTAGAGAATCGTAGACGGAGAAATACACTAAATAAATCAAGAAATATTGGTATATACATTTATTGATGATTAAGTATATTTGTCTGAAAGTGACGTTGACAAACGTCGTTGTATCGTTTGCTTGAAGAGGTAAATACACTGTTTGCGCCTACGATCTCAGGTGGGAAGGAAATTAATAAAAACAACAAGTAAGGATTGCACGTTTGACAAGATTCAATGACAATGAGAAGAAGGAAAGAATGAAATAATTTTGAAATCATGTATTCATTACCCCCTCCGCCCACCCAAAAAAAAGACAGGTAATGAAGACGGTAAGACACAAGGGGTTACTGAAGGTGAAAGAATATGCGTAAAAGAGAATACTGATC
>OZ010591.1:18843963-18951463 GCA_963932145.1 Acanthosepion lycidas
TCGATACATGACTGACGAGGCAGATTTTTTCCCGCAGTAGGTTGCCATTTCTTTCTGCATTAGACCATTTGCCATCCTGGGCTATAGATCCTGGTTGTCCTGATATTTATCCATAGTGGAGGAAGCGGGAGAAGAAGGAGATTAATGCCTTTCCCAAGGGTATTTGCACGTAAGTGAATGTAATGGATACGACTGGACTGCAAACTCTTTTTGCTATGTCGCTTCCATTTTAGGCTTAATCCTGCTTCGAATGATATTTCTCTCGGCTGCAATTAACAATTTAATTATACACGAGCGTTCCTTTTTTATTAAGTTTGGAAAATGTCCTGTCGCTTTTTTGGGACGATCCTGTTGAAGGATCTTTTGTCAATCAATCAGTTATGTGCCATACGTGATACATGCTTAGGCGATCATGTATCTTTCGATACATGACTGACAAGGCAGATTGTTCCCGTAGTAGTTTGACTATACTTTTTGCGGTAGACCAGTTCCAATCCAAGTCGGCTGTTCTGCTATTTACATATAGCTGGGGGAGAAGAAAAGGGTTCATACCATTCCCAAGGGTATTAGCACCTAACTGAATGTTATGGATTTGAATGGAATTCGAACTCTGCTCTGCGATTCCTCAATCTGAAACGTCTCGTAAATAGTATTACTAATAAATTGTCAATTCATGCGTTTAAAATAATTTAAAGATGCATTGCATTGAGACGTGTGAGGTTACTTACATTATATCGGCAAGAATAGATATGTGTTCTCAGGAATACAAGCATACACAGGGATAACATTGAAAGCATGTTAAATTTTGAATTAAATTCATACAATTTTATTTATTTGTGTGTACTGCTGTGTGTGTATTTTAGTTACAATTTTTTTTTAAAGTTGCATGTGATAAAAGGAAGAATTCACTCCGTATTATAACAAGCAATGTCCCGGGAAAAGGAGATGGGGGCCTTGACCTTTCAACTGTCAGTAGCGAGGACACTGAGTCAGCGTCTTTTGACACGAAGTCCGTTTTCCGACAGGAAAAATTTCCGTTCCACTCTGGGGAAACTTTTGTTATTTTTTAGTTTTATTTAATTTATTTTAAACAAAGTTTTAATTTTAGTTGTTTTATTTTATTTTATTTATAATATTCATTATTATTATTATTATTATTATTATTATTATTATTATTATTATTATTATTATTTTCCTTTTTATTTATTAATAATAATAATAATAAAAATAATAATAATAATAATAATAAAAATAATAATAATAATAATAATAATAATAATAATAATAATAATAATCTCCATATAGATGTGATAGATAACAACGAGACAATATACACTTAAATCTGTAAAGCTGAACGAGAACAATCGACCCGCCTAAATTAAATAAAGGGTTCAGGCCGGGGGTCTGAACTGACAAATCTTTGTGATAATAACAGCAGAAATGAAAACAACTTTCCGAATGTAAATAATGATAACACCTCAACCAAGAACTTCAAATAGAGAATTAAATTATTTTTCTCAAATTGTTTGACATTCTTCGTTCATTTTTGCATGAACATTATCGATTAAGTTGTCAGCTCATGTTGCTTGCTTATTGTTAATATATATCCCCTTTTTTGTGTGTATTAGCTTGATTTATTGGTAGTTGTTTATTGACTGAGTTAAAGCAAGGTGAGACTACTTTGTGATCTCTGACATTCACAAGATGTGATGTTATTTGCCTATGAATAGGAACAGAGAAGAATAAATGGTTGGTTGGTTGTGGTGTCATCTCGATAAAGCGAGTGATTTTATCTATTTTCATTATCTACTTTATTATTTGTTCTAAAGGTTTGGATAAAGTCCAAAGAAAGGGTTCAATAACTGAGTTTTTAACTGCGAACTTTGACTGGTCGGAAAATACATTTTAAGATTTTGACGCCAAATTTTCTTTGCTCCTTGTAAAATGGTCTGTGGATTTCTATCGTTGAATAAAAGTGAAATTGTCATTCTTCACTCAACATCTGAAGAGTAGATTTATTGTTACTATACAATTAAAAGTCTTGTCTTTTTAAGTAGCTAAAGTTAGCGTTAAAAGGAACGCTGTTCGTTCTTATACATTGCTGTTTTCTTCGAAGGAATCTGACTGCACTCCAAAACCACATATAAAAATTGAACCTATAGATTTATGTTTACAATAAGGTTTATCCTTTACAATAACCGCGGGCCAGTCGAGATAGAGGGTTATGTTAACAGAAGATTTATGCAGATAAGTGTGGAAAATAACGGTTTAACCCTAGCCTTGAACAGGTTAAAACTGTAGTGACCAGGGAAACATCCACTTGTGTGCTGTTCGAGTGGAACTTACTTCTGACCTATGGAATACGAAAGAAATATGGGTGGTTTGTTGCTATGTACGTGACATTTGCTGTGTAGGTTTGAATGGACAGGAACAAGAATGTGTGGTGCAAAAATAATGTCGTTTTCTCACATACTAACATATGTGAGAAAACGACATTATTTTTGCATCAAATAGTTCGTCCGAGCGCGTTCCGGGAAGTAGCGCCAGAGCAACGAGAGGCTTACCACATGCCAACTGTGGCCGAGAGATTGAAAGAGGGAAAAACATTCTTCACATACGTGTTGGATACGCTTTTGGATTTTATCAAGGCTGGTGAATGCGATCTGGGCAATTCCCGCTCAAATAAAATAACAGTACTCCATTTTTGGCTCGAGCTGTCTCTGGTAAATCCGGACATTTCAAAGTGCTAAAATCTGAATACTGAGTTGAAACTGTGTTAGGATAAGGAAGTGAGGGCCTTGTGAGTTCGAAGTTTTATTTAAATATTGTATACAAAGCGAATGCGTTCTTAACAAAGGAAAAAGCCTCTAGGTTTTAGCAGCACTTAACTATGGAATTCTGTGTAAGTAAAGAAAGAAATGAAAACTAGGGAATCTGTCGGAGATAACTTTTGATCAAAGCAAATAGAATGCAGACATAACTCATAATAGAATAATATATCAGATAACGTCCTTTGCAATTTGGAAACGTCTTAGTTAGTTACTAAGACATTCCGTATTAGGAAGATAAGGAAAATAGCATAAGATAATTAATTACATAGGAACTGATCAGTTAATAAATTAAAGGGTGTTCTGTTAGGAATAAAAACAAAAAGCAAATCTCAGTTATATAAAGAAGTATAACTTTAAAAGTAAAACGTTAAGGACAGAACTTAATTTTGTTACAAAGCAAGATATTCCTGAAAATGTAAAACAACCTTACTAAGGAAAAAGACATAGTTGCATAGCAATACATTAGTTTCATATTAAATTAGCTAAACTATTTTGCATGTATTATTAGTAATAAAATAAAACTTCAATCAACCAAAAATAAAATTATCGAACAAAAATTCAACAAAAGACGGGTAACTGAACAAATGATATTAGCAACTACTGAAAATGTCTAATAGAATCAATGCAGCACAGTTCCACCCAGCATGGACTTACCTACTTAAACGAAAAATACGAAAAGAATAGGAGTTTTTTTTTCTACTCTAATTTGTATTAGGTTGGTGCAAAAATAATAACGTAATAATGTCGTTTTTTGACGTTTAACGTCAAAAAAGGACATTATTACGTCATTATTTTTGCACCAACCTAATAACATTTCTTTCTTCAAGCAATTTTAACGCATGTCTCGAGAACTCAATTCACTCGAATTTTTTTCTTTACGTTAATTTGAATTTATAACGTATACAATGTAGCTTAGTAAACTGTTTCATTTATTTCTCAAGAGTGATCAAGGATTACAAAAGCTTTCCGAAATATATATTAGGTTGGTGCAAAAATAATGACGTAATAATTGACGTATTTTTAACGTCAAAAAACGACAATATTACGTCATTATTTTTGCACCAACCTAATATATATATATGTATATATATATATATATATATATATATATATATATATATATATATGTTTTAAAACTAAATTATCCGTTGGAATTACAACATTTTTGTGCTTTTTAATTTAACTGCTCCGATGGAATCTGGCGCTTTTACAATTAAAAAAAAACTTAGTTGCCTAATAAAATATTATTAAAAAAATGGAGGGCATTCTTCATTAGAGAAAAACAAAACGAAGGCATTCTGTATGAGGAAGCAAACAAAGCTTATATATATATATATATATATATATATATATATATATATATATATATAATGGACTCTCCCGTTGGTTTCGACGTATGTGGATATGCCAGCTTATTGATTCAGTTATGAAAGTTTATGCGCTAATCTTAAGTGGTATGTAAGACCCGCTAGTGATTTACAAAGGAGGCCACATATGGTGCAAGTGTGAGGATTGTGAGATGAGATCATTGTTAGATTGGTTGACCTTTTAGATCTTGCTCTCGCTTCTTGAAGATGATTCAGACAAGCAGATTGAAAATTGCTGAGTCCGCTAAAACATGTTGATCTCCAGTCTACCCGCTTCAAAGCTAATCGCTCAAGGGTGTTATGTGGTATATTAACGGCTGACAAGTTGCTTTTCAGCTTGTCTTTGTATCCTAGCCATGGGCGTCCTACATTCCTGTAGCCCTGATCTAACTGGCTGTACATTAGGATCTTGGGTATCATGTCATGAGACATTCTCAAGAAACGACTAGTCCACCGTAACTGAGACTGTATGATATATATATATATATATATATATATATATATATATATATATATATATATATATATATATATATATATATGTGTGTGTGTGTGTGTGTGTGTTTGTCCTCTTTCCTTATTTGAACACTTTGGAAATGTAAATTGTCACCTTTTCATTATAAGTATATTTGTGTTACTTTTGTTTTGCAATGATATTCCGTCCCTAAAGTCCCACGTGTGGTAGAGGGTTGCAGATTAAGAGGGACGGTTTAGGGTATATCTATTGAATATTACAGTTAACACTGTACTTGACTAAGTTAAGATTGGAGGGATCGAGGGAGTATCCGCTTGGGAGTGCGTTCAGAAAGCAGTGTTAGACATTAGTTAAGAATATATGACTCCTCCCTATCTCAGGAAAACGGAATGTTACATCGTAAAGCTTATGTTAAAATGTAAAGTGTTATATATTTGCGATAAAATAAAACTTGCTTCCACTATAATGTAAGATAATCTATTAGGAAGAAAAAAAAATTAGTAATATAGAAATGCATTAGTTATTTCTTTGATCACACTCCCTAGCAAGGCAATAAAACCACTGTGTAACAGAGCGTTAGAGAATATGAGAGGAAAACTGATATTAGAGAGAGAGAGAGAGAGCCATAAAAGGAAAAGAATTCAGAAGACAGAAGATAACGACTGACATTGCATTTACATATTTGAAGATCAATGTTGATTGGGAAGCAAGAAACCCGAAGAGAGGTCCACAAGCAAGAAGTGCGACAGAAGAAACTCTTAGCATAAAACTTATGGATACATCTAGCCATTTAAACTGTACAAAGAAAAGACATTGCCGCCCGTCTAGTATTGCGCTTAAATTCATAAAGGTTCCATAGAGGAAAGGTCTTCAGAAAAATTACCATAAAAGTATTTATAGAATACCATGCTAACCATTCTGTATGAAAAGAAAACAAAACTTAGATACATTATAAAGCATCAGTTACAATGTAAGGCATTCTGTATTAGGAACAAAATGAAACACTGTAAGGCACTAGCTGCGAATGAAAATGTTTTCTCTATTAGGAACAAAACAAAACATGTTTAGTAAGGTATTAGTTAATAATCAATATATTCTGCATCAAAATTTGATTCTATCGTAAAACATTAGTTACTAAGTGATGTGCGTTCCTGTAATAGACTGCAGAACAGAATGAGCCATCGAAGTGCCGAGTTCGAATTCCAGTCGAGTTAGTTACCTTGACTTACGAACAACTATCATTGAGAGATGCATGAATCCATCTCTTTTCCCCCAAGCAATGGGTAAAATAGCCGGCCAGTCTGGTCCCTATAACCTTAGTTGGCAACCAGCCTAGGACAATGAAAACTCTAAATTCAAACCTGCCTTGGTAGGTTGGGCTCTGCCAGACTTGCCCTAGACACGAGAATACTCCGGAGGCTATGTAATGCACCTAAGACCCTCAAACTTTTGTCGATTAATTTTTCTGGATATATTTATATGACGAAAAAAAAAATTGAGTGTTTCACCTCGTAATAACAATCCTTATTTAAAAAATGATATTGCTAGTAACTTGTTTAAGGGCTGTAAGATTTTATTACGGACTAAAAATAACACTTAAATTTTTGATGACGAAGTGTAACTTAAGTGATGGCCACCTAATTAATTAAATGTAAGTTGCAGAAATGCCCAACAAAAAGAATTAACAAAGTTTGCATTAGACAATAGCAAGAACAATAAAAGAACAGTTCAACAATTCTATGAAGCAAGCAAAGAATATAAGCAAAACATAATAACAGTAATAATGTAAAGCAACAATAATGTGCTAAAAACTTGACAATCTAATTGGTGTTGACACACAAATCTATTGGTGTTGACACACAAAAACGAATTCAGATAAATAAACGAAGCATTCTGAATTCAAGACAAGACTAACCGGGACTGAATCAGATGAAACCGAGAATCATTTTATTGGCTATAAAGAAATCCCAGCATCCATTTGTGTAGTTTTGCTTATAAATTGTGGAGGGGAAATGTATTGCAATAGTTCCCAATTGAATTGACATTTGCACATCAGGGATTTTTATTTCATGGCTGTTTTTGTAGCATCGCTGTGAATATATGCTATTTCGGTATGTGAAGAATGTAATGGCGTTGGATGCGTATTTCTTGTTAATGAGCAAATTGTAATAAATGAATTGGCCGTGAGTCGGACTTCCCACCTGAGTTTGTTGATTTTCTTTTGTAGTTCCTTGTAGACACAACGAAGCGGAGTCCTGATGGACACCACCCCTGGTAAAGCTAGAATTCTTTTTGTTGCCTAGTAAATGAGAGTGATTGTCTTTCCTTTCCTGTTCCCGGCATTCTCCTTTGTTATGATTCTTGTCAAGATTCCCAATCCCCACCGGTTTGTTGCTGCCCCCTTTGACTAGATCAGTCTTTTATTATTTTCCTATTCCGTTATTTATTCTTATCGCTCTCCTCGCTTCTAGCGAATGGGCAACTTGATTTTTTTTTTATCGGCAGAATACAGCGGCCACTCTTATTTTTCTCATGGGTTAAGGAATCTTATTAACATAATTCATTTTTAGTTTGAATTTTTTAATATTTTTATTTTCCGTCTAGGGTTCATCACCCCTCCTCGCTTATTTCAAGTTATATATTTTATATATTTTCGAAAGAAAAAAGAATAAAGTAAAAAAAAAAAAAAGAAAGAAAATATATTTTGTACATAAATATTTATGTTACAGGTGTTTTTAGTAGAATTCCTGTAAATATATGGTATTGGAGAATATTTTGTGTTGAATGTTGATGAATGTGTTTTGTGGTGATTGAGTTAATAGTAAGAATGAATGCGTCTTGAATCACATTTAGCTCGGTATAGGATAGTCGTTGACGCCATTTTTTCCTCCATTTCTCCACCTGCCTTCTACCAAATGATATGTAAAATATCAAAATAAACATTCCCAACTGAACTGGATCTAAAACTAAGTGTGACAGTTTAATTCCTGGTATGAAAATCTGAAAACCAAATTATGTTACAGAGTCACTACTGGCTTTTGTTTCCTTCAAATTAAACCACTCAGTAAGCTGCGTTCTTCGTGAAGCGATATTCTGTTAGGGGATATATTTTGTGAGCCGAGGTTGCTTTTGGTTGGGAACATTCTTAAAATTATTTTTCAGGAATATTGGTATATGTCCTTTCACCGCGTATTTGATCACGGCTCTCTACAGCTTCCTGTCTTTGATAAGCTCTGAGTCATTTTTGTCATTTTGCTATCCGTTCTTGTCCATGTTTTGCAAATCAGTTTATAGTGTTCGCTTTTTTTTCCCCGTGTCCTTCTTGCATTCAATATTTCCTGTGAGTGTCGAAGTTTCCAAGTCCTCTTTCCTTGATTCGCGCCTTGGAAATGTAAATTGTCTCCTTATTATAAATATATGTCACTTTTGTTTTAGTTTCTCTTAAAATGCTCACTTGTTCATTGCACATTGTCCATAGTATTTTCAGCACCCCTCTGTAGAACGCCGTTTCTGTTGCTTCAAGTCTTCACCCGTGAAGAGATAGTCCAGAATTCACTGCAAAACCGTTCGGTGATGTAATCACATGTTGCTGGATTTCAGATTTCTAAGGTTATTATTATAATTTCAGGGCTATTTAAAATTTTCGAAAAGTCCATGAATCTTATTGGAGGAATAAATTTAGTGAATTCAGTTGAAAGTCAGATTTTATAATAGACTACTTAGTTAAGAACTCGTGAATTCGCAACGCGAATTCCAGATTTTTTTCAATAACTTTTCTCTAACATAGAACATATAGATCTACGTCTAATGCTCGTAAAACATCGGATCTTTACTTCAAGAAAGCTGTAATTGGATTGTATCTACACCTATTCGGGTGTCATTCGGGTATTTTCCCGACACATTACCCCAGTAATACGATCAATTCGGAAAGTTAATATCATACATCGTATAAATAAATTCTAACACCGTCCGACGAAAGAACATATATTTTATTAACATGAATTGACAATTTTGATGTTAATATATCTTGTCATTCTATAAATTGCATCAGTCTTTTGTCCGTTGGTTTTGCTACTTTTTCTATTGTTTTTTATATTCCCCAAATATATCAGTATGTAGAAGCCCAAAACTCTCTTTCCAGTCTTATGGGTGATTATTTTCAACCATACGCCACTGAGATAACATCGCAAGACTATCTTTTCGTGATCGCTATTTACCTGCAAGATGCTCCGACGATCTACACTCATTAGACGTCGCAGTTCAGACATTTACAGCTAAGACAGAAAATGAAAATTATATAGTGAATGAATTGCTAAGTCTGCAGCTAAAAATGTTGGTTCACTCTGTGGTGCTAGACGATTTTTTTCTCACCAGAATCGATATTACATTTTTATAAGTCGACTATTCACCCTTGCTTTGAATATTGCTGCCTTATCTAGTCCGTGTGCTCCCGCTATATGTTTCAAGGTTCTTGATAAAATCCAAAGAATCAGCAGTGTTATTGGTACAGATCTGGCATCTCGGCTCCAGTCATTTTCTCACCGCCCTAATGGTGATTTCTGTACCTTTCTTCTAAATACATTCATAGTAATTGCGCTGATGAAATTTCCGCAATGCTACCGAGATTTATGAATTTTATGATCAGTACAGGTTTGGCGGTAAGCTCTCAACAATTTACAGTCGAAATGACTACACGTATCCGTAAGTTCTATGCTAACAATTTCTTCTTTTGCCCTTCTCACTTGTGAAACTCTCCTCCGGCTTCTTGCTTTCCAGTCAACTTTCATATTCAACGTTTTTTTTTTTTTTTAAATGCAATGTCAACCGTTATCTTCTCTTTCCTTAATTATTCTTTTATTGTCTTCTCTCCTTAATAGTAGTATGTTTTATATTCTCTAAAATTCATTAACCCTCATGGGTCTTAGCGTCTCTATTGCCTTGCTTAGGATGAAATAAGTAAAAAACGACCTGCGAGGCCATATATACAGGGTAGAATCTTTTTTATTCCATTTCTATTCCACTATGAGTAAGGAAGTTCACTTTCGGAGAGTTTCTTCCTAAGAACAGCTTCGTTTTGGAAAAGAGTTTCAAGAGTACGCTTCCCCGACCACTACAGATTTAGACCCTTCAAGTCATCTGTTATCCGTCCTTCCTATCCTAATCATATATTCTTCTTACCGCCTTCTCTTTCGTTAATTAATTAATTAAGTAACCCTCTAGGTTGAGTGACCCTTGGAACACATATTGATGTAAATATAGTTGAGCTAGCTAGATGTAGCCGTATATATTGAACGCGAACAAATTCTTTTCACGCAATTCTTGCATCTGGAACTCACTTCCGGTTCCATGGCTTCCACTTAACTTTAATCAGCAAAAATTTAAATCCAATTTTTATCACTATTGTCCTATTAATTATTCTTTTCTCTTCCAGCGCATTATAAAACTTTCATTTCTTAATTCTTCCAGACCCCTTGAATCTTAGTGGCTTTAATTCATTACTTGGGGTGATATGGATAAAAAAATATAAAGAAATAAAAAATAGTGTAAAAAAACTAGTTTGCTTATTTGCTTACCACAAATATTAAACTGGATTAATACCCGATATAACTGGATTCATTCTCTTCATTTGGTTGGGCACATCGACGTGGTGTAATAGTTATAAAACTTGTGTTGCTAAATAAATTACGATTGAGTAGTGGGTACGATCCGCATTGGATGTCCCCATTCGTTCGGCCTTGTGCCACATCTAAGCTATGCTTAGAAAATCACGACCCTTCATTTGGTTTCGTTGAAACATTTCTTAAAGAAGTGAGCGGTAGTCATTTTGCAGAAGGTAGAAGAATATTAGTGAAGATATGCGTTTGCTTAAGCTGTTATACTTGAAAGTTATCTTGTCCAATAACTTAACAGTAATTGAGTTTATTCACCTTGAGACCCTCATCAAAATGTTTATCGTTTTGAGCCTGAAAAATTGTAACCCTTCTGCCTGGCCTCCTGTGTCAAAAATCGCAAATAATTGTTAAGAAATGTTTCACAGTAGATATGAAAATAGCACCAATCTTTGCCCACCGTTCAACCGGTGGCTGGGCATTACGTCATATCCATGGGCACCAGAATGATTAACCGTTTGAGACCTGCGTTGCTCAACAATTTTAACCCTTCTTTCTGAGTACCTAAGTCATAATTCGCACATAATGGGTATGTAATGTTTCACGGTTTAAATGAAAATAGTTACAAGTGTTTACCCACCGTTCAACCGGGGGCTGGGCATTAAGTCATTTTACTCAACCACTGTTCAACCGGTAGCTAGGCGTTATGTTATTTTTATGGACACCATTCTAAATAATTAATCCTTTTTCTATGCGTTCCTAAATAATTTTAACCCTTCTGCCTGCACTCCCGAACAATTGTAACCCATCTTCCCGAGTTCCTGAGTCAAAATTCGCAATTAATTTGTATGTAATATTTCACGGTAGATATAAAAATAGTTACACGTGTTTACCCACCGTTCAACCGGTGGCTGGGAATTAAGTCATTTTTCTCTACCACTGTTCAACCGTGGCTGGGCATTACGTCATTTCCATAGATACTGTTGTGGTAAACACTCCTACAATAGAATGAACTATTTCTCCTCTCATAAATACTAACTGTGAGAGTCGGTTGAGGGAGAAGGTAGACGCAGTGCTAAACTGCCGTTCGGACGTACACCGCAATCAACTTATTACTAACTCTCTTGCTTTGTATATATCTTCAATATACTTGTTCAACCTACCTTCGTCTTCAGTGTCTTTCTTTCTGGTCCCTAAATAGGCCACAACAGATACCACTCTAAATGATTAACCCTTTGAGCACTGCTTTCCTGAACAATTTAAACCCTTCTGATTGAATTCCTGTCTCAAAATTCGCAAATAATTGGTATGTAATGTTTCACAGAAAATATTGAAATAGTTACAAAACATCTAAGCATTATAATTAACATGGACAGAGTATGATTGCATGCCTTCACTTTATCGCCAGAATTGTTTCTTTGTATCCCAGTCTACCCAAATAAGACAACCAATACCAAAACACGACTTAAGTGTTTACACATCGTTCAGCTGATGGCTGGGTATCATATCATTTTTCTCGTCTACCGCTTAAGCGGTGGACAGGGCTCAAAGGTTTAAGTAAAGGAGGAATCTGTTTCCTTTCACGTGCTTACCGAATGTTCTCCTAAAAAATAATTGACTAATGTTTCTATGGTAAACAGCAAGAAAAGATGAAGAATGGTTTCGTTGCGTGGTCCTCTCCACACTTCTGCATGCGAGCGAGACATCGATTCTGTACTGTCGGGATATGAAATGTCGAGAGCGGTTCCAGAAAACGAATATCCGGAAAAAAATGCTTCGTATCAGTTGATAGGACCGCATCACTAACAACTAGATACTCTGTCGAATAACTTTGCAGCATCGAGACTACCATCTTTCAACATCGCCTCTACTGGGCGGGTCAACTGTCCAAAATCGCCCCAATCAACTCCCAACAGATCATCCTGTTTGGAGAATTCGCCAGCTGCAAGGAGCTACGCTGAGTCCCCAAACAACGTTTCAATGATCAGTTGAAGACATCCCTGACACAGGACAACATCTATTCTGAGATCAAGGAAAGAGTTGCTGAAAATCTTGCTTCCAGGTGTAAGACCATCTGAGGATGGGCGACCGAGAATTTCGAGTCCAACCGTAAACATGAAGAGGATCTACAACGTGCTATCAGGAGGGATCGATTCACCCAGCCGCGTCCACCACACACAAACCTCTGTCACTCCTGCTCCCGACTCTTCAAATGTATGCTGAACCTTCACAGACATCGTCACCGCCACCAGAAGGGATAAGGCGATAAGGCGAGAAGATGTCGTTCCCGATGCTCAGATGTGAGTGGGTGCTAACGAAGACAAAATAATGAAAGCTACGTGATATTCTGTCAGTAAACCGCAAGAAATGATAGAGAATGGTTTCTGCTAGGTTTCATTATATTTTTCCGGCCATTCTATGACTCTTGTTACATTTTTATATTTTATCCTATATCGTTTTCTTGTATTCTGTATTCCATTTCGTTTGTAGCTTGTTCTTATCATGCCAATGTTTTCAATTTCTCTTTGATCTCTGTTTCCGCAGAATTCATTCACAACGTTGCGTTTCCACCGCCCAATACACTTGAAATTATATCATTTTTTACTAACTATGGCAATGTTTTTATATATTGAAATTAAAACAAAAATAAAGTAAAAATATGTCTAAGATCATATATTTATACGGTAAAACATTTGAAATTATATCTTTGTTTATTGAACATGGCAACAAATAAGAGATCAACTATTTATACGGTAAGACATTTTAAATATCTTTTTTACTAACCATGGCAACAAATATATGATCATATATTTTTGTACGGTAAAAACAGAATTTTCCTCAGTCCGCAAGATATATTCTGCAAGAACCAATCTCCTAAGAACTGCTTAAACGCAGGTGAGACTTTCATTTTTTTATTATCAAATAGATCAGAAATGTTATGCATGTATCAAAATTAACACCATAGCTTGTTTAAACCTTTTGAGACCTGCGTTCCTGAAAAAATTTGGCCACACTGAGTGAGCTCCAGGAACAAAGTCTCAAATAATTAGTATGTTAGGTTTAATGAAAGATATAAAAATAGTTACAAGTATTTACTTACAGTTCAACCGGTGGCATTAAGTTTTTTTTTTTTTTGCTCTACCATTGGAAAAGCGGTGGTCAGGGCTCAAGGTGTTAAGGTTAGTTTCATTAAGAATTCATGGACGTACCTTCGATATACGAGTTAGAATCCAAGATATTGGTACGCCCGATTATAATATTAAATATTTTGCTATGTCTTTAAAAAAAATATTTTCAATTTTATTTGTAGCTGTTAAAACGATACGTCTGTGATTGTATGAAAGATTCAATCTACAGTAATCTTTATGTTGCATTCATTTCACTACGTTTTGTGCGGAAGAAGTTACATAAATATTTAAGTCATGAAAGAGCACAAGGAGTGGGTCACTCAGTGAATAATTAATTAAGTACTTAAAGAAATTCGGTCAGAATATTAGTTTCACTCAGAAATAATTTTCATTTCTCTTTATCAAATTTATTATAACACATTACTACTTCTTATAAAATAAAAAAAAAAATTAATTCAGATTTCTTTCTTAATTTCTGTGCAAGTGAGGCCTATGCAAATATGAGAAGTGTGCGACAAATCTAAATATGGACAAAATAGGAGTCATAAAGTATCTGCAAAAGAAAGTTATGACGTCCAAAGAAATCCATGAGGACATGTTACGGACACATGCTGGGGATTCTCCTTTCTATGCAATTTGAAGAAGAGGGCTGCAGAATCCAAGACAGGTAGGTGAAATACAAGTAGGTACAACTTGTCAAAAAACCTCAACGTGATGACCAAGTTGGTACCATTCGCCGTATGGTTTTGGATGACAGACGTCTGTCCAACAGATAGCTAAGTCCATAGGCATTGGTTCTAGTTCGGTCCGTGCTGTTTTAACTGAGTGGTTGAAGATGAGCAAGCTATCTCCAAAATGAGTCCCAAGTATGCTGACACCAAAATAGAAGCTGAAAAGGTGTTGCATTTCTAGGGTGCTTCTGACTCGCTTCCAGGTCCACCCTGAGAATTTCCACCGAAGATGAAATCGGTGTCCAATAATTCAAACCTGAATAAAAGATTTAAAGCAAGCGGTAGAAACACTCTGGTTCTGTATCCTTGAAGTAGCGTCGGTTGACAAAGTGATGGCGCTTTGGGTTTTTTTTTTTTTTTGTTTGTTTGTTTTTTTTTTTTTTGTTTTTTTTTTGTTTTTTTAATTCCGAAGGCATAATCATGATAGAATACATGGCCAATTGAAATGCTATTAAGACATCTGAAGTAAACAATGGTCGAAACGCAAACGGAAGCTGAGAGCAGTTGTGCTCTTGCTCCAGGATAACGTAGCCCGTTCACACTGCTCAGATCTCTACCCCGTCCTTGTAACTCATCAGACTTAGCTCCATCTGTTTCCTAAACTCAAATCCCATTTGCGTAGACGCCATTTCAAAAACAATGATGTGAAAATATCTGATTCGGAGGTGTTTTTGGAGAATCAGGACGCCACCTTCTTCAGTAATGGAATTGCAATGTCTACGCATCGTTTGACCAAGTGTATTTATGTCAAGGGCGTCTATGTTAAAGAATATGGAACAACTGCCTTGTTTCTCCAACTCTTTCCGGGCTAGGATTAGAACTTTTAAACGACCCTTGCATTTACAACTCTTTGCTGCCACATATTAGGCAACTTTCAGCATGACAAGTAAAACGCCACTGTTTTATATATATATAAATATATATATATATATATATATATATATATATATATATATATATATATATATAAATTATGAAATAGACAAAGTCCGACAATCATTTTAAGACATTTTTATGTTGATACATTCTTGTTATAGATACAAATATTTAAGTAAATGCTCTGTTTTTTTTTTTATAATTTTTGAATGTTCGAGAAATTTTCATAGGAAATGTTCGTTCTCCAACGGGAATCGAACCTGTATTATATACGGAACCGTCATTTAGCCTGACGTGCCTTAATTGATCGAGACACGGAGAATCGTTCGATTGGCAAGGTCGATTTTACTGTTTTTAAACGTCTATCTTCCATGGATCACTCACGTACATTCATATCTGCTCAAAGCGTATCCAACTATAAACACATTATGAAAAGTCCGAGAATTATTTTAAGACATTTTTATTTTTATCTATGAAATGAATGTATAAACATAAAAATGTTTTAAAATAAAAAAACTAAAAAAAATTATGAGTGTAAATTTTCTAAGTCATTTTCCATATTATGTGTCTTAGAAATTCCAAATGTCTCTTAATGATTATAAATGTTCTGTTTATTTCCATTTCTCTAAAACTTCATCGTTACTCCCATGTAAAGTCCATGGGATTCTTAAAGTTCTTATGTCTCTTCTTCATCTGTGATTAGTTCATCCAGCATTCACTGCCATATACCAGAAACGATGTTACGTAAAACTGTTTTCTTTGTTTCTAGCGACATTTCTTATTATTTGGCTTAGTTTTGTGAAGACTGCTTTCGCTTTCCCAATGCGCCTTCGGAATTCTGTGCCATATTTTCAGTTCTCTGTTGATTTTCTTCACTTCAATTCATAGTTCGCATCCTGAGCTGTTCCATTTACTGGCAACAATGCATTCTGTCTTCTTAAAAGTCCTCTTTATACTGTTCTCGATTTTCTTTTACTGCATTCTGTCGATATTCGTATGGTTTTCGTTCTGTGTCTGATATCAACTTTATCTCATCCACATATCTCTTTCGTTAAGATTGTTTCTGTCGATAATCTATCCTGCTAGAACTTCTAATAACTTCTCAGAATAGCTTCACAGTAAATCTTGAATATTTGGTGAGAAAACAAGATTTCTGTTTTGTCATTAAATACCAATTCCTTTTCATGCCCTTCTGATCTTGAAACGAGTCTAATTGTCGACTCATACGCCTGGGTACTTCAAGGTACCTCAGTTTAACAGTTACTATGTTGAAATACAAATGAAAACGCTTAATCAATATCATCTTTATGTATCTATGTATGTATGTCCTCAAGATACAACGTAAATGATTCATAATAGCCCACTATATTATTTCAATCCACATTTATAAATAAACACTTGTACATTGTACACCAACTATTATGTGTTTAAAAAATAATAAACATTCATTATAAATTATAAGATTAATAAATTTAAATATACATAACATATATGTATATAGTTCAGACTAAACAGTATTAATACATCGGATGAATCGAGTACCTAGAGGCTTTCAATGTTTCGTCTATTGCAATTGTCCTGAGGAATTTTATTCCTTCACTTCACTTGTTCAGATATTTAAAACGAAGACTGGTTATGCCACAAACCCCTGGAAGAATCATGCTAATTCCTTTCGTATTTAATTAGTAAGAACGTATTTCTCTTCTGTCTTTTACGTACCTTTCCATTGATGTGTATTTATTGAACTCATTTTGTATCCTTATATAATCGGTTTTACTGCTAGTAATAAGGCAAAGTTCGAACATTCTACACTAGAAAGTGACAGATCGATAAACACCACTGCTATCTAATAACGTTTAAATTTCGATTACTCTGGGCAGATGGCTAAGGAATATTAGTTGTCACATCTCAGCAACTTAGTTCAGCTTAGGGTGAAGATGCGTAAGCTGTTTATCAACTTCAAGTATAGACACTGGCAACAGACAGATAATGGAATTTCTTTTGCTGTGTCAATCGGATCCAAATTTGTTCAGGTGTAACAAGCGGTGTTCGTTATAATATTCTCTGCACTACAAAAAACAAAAGTCCGTTAGGAAGCTAGCCATTGTCTTTCAAATTCACTACAATAAGGAATCATTAACCAGATCATTACGCAGGGAATAACGGACAGATATGTAAGAATAAAAATCCAGTCAGATCTGTACACACTTCATGATTATTATTCTCTAAAAACTATTCTTCTATCGATCGGTAAAGAGCTAATGGCAACTTATTTATATTTGTATTATAAGACTTCAAATATATTTGGATTTGGGGGATGTTGTTACTAAAATCTTTAGATGAAGGTGATTCTGGATGAAAAATTTAAAATTAATACGAGACGGGATTTTATGTACATTATTCGGACTATTGTCCTCATCTTTGTCGCCATATTTATTACAACGTTTCGGCCGCTGTACGCTCCGGCCTTCCTCAGGTGGTTGGAATGTCGAACTGAATCCTTTATTTCGATCACTAAAGTAGACTGTTCTAGTTCCACGTCCCATGTTTAATGGATGTCAGTTATCAGTTATCTCCTGTTAATTTCCCTCTGAAAGTTCTCCACTGCCTTAACCGGGTATTGAACTCACACTCTTTGGGTCCTGTTACTGGATCTAAGCAACGCCTTTATCCACTGTGACATGTGTGCTTGAGGACATCTGTGTATGAATTTCTGGGTATTATAAACCTAATGTCTTACTTATTTTACTACTCATATTGCAAATTTTGGTGTTATAATTGCATGTTTTTTACCATAGCTCATATTGCAATTTCTGTTGTTATCATTGCTTTTCTCTGGCACTCCTTATTACTGGTTCCCATATTGTATTTATTTCTATGCTTGGTCGGCTCAGGAGATTTTTGTGGCCTAGCATATGTGCTGATTCCTTAAGTTTACGAAATTTCTAATGGTGTTATTTGTCTATGATCTCAACTTGATCCCACAGAGGGCGGTGATGTCCCTTCTCTCTCCATATATGGTCAGCCACGCCTGATTTTTTCACTTCCCCTAGTATTACAGCTTTCTGGTGTTCTTGAAGCCTTACTTTAAGGGGGCGGCCTGTCTTCCGTTTAAATTACTTTCTGCAGCTGCACAGGATAGCATACAGTCTTTAGTCATGTTCTCATCTATGAGGGCGTCTTACTCGGGAGAGATATCTGCGACGTGTCGTCCAGCTTTTGAAGGTTGTCTTGATTTTATATGGACCGGATATCCTTTGTATTTTCTCTGATAACCTCTTCACATAAGGCAGGCAGACTGTTTTCTGAGTGTTGTACTCCTCTTGTACCTGCCTATCCCAGTTTTTGGGGGTTGCTGCCATGTACCCAAGGTAGTTGTTACGTTGTAGGGTACTACTTATACTCACCAATTCTTTATCTAATGTGTTTGGGTCGCCACTTATGACTTTTGCTCGATGTTGGGAGGAGGGGACAATACCTTTTTTTAAGCTGTATGGATGGTGGGAGTTGAAATTAACAAGAAATAACGGATAACTGACATCCATTAAACATGGCACGTAGAACTAGAACAGTCTATCACAGTGAACGAAATAAAGGGTTCCAACCAACTGAAGAAGGCCGGAGCGTACAACGGCCGAAACGTTGTAATAAATATGGCGACAAAGATGAGGAAAGTAGTCCGATAATTTAAATAATGTACAGAAAAACTAATCTCGGAAATATAGACAGATACTGAGACGGGATTTGATAAATAGTTTTTGAATTCAAATTCTCTATCTATCATAATAACCATCCATAAACCCGTTATAAATCAGCTTTTGATACAAAATTCCTTTAAAACGGTCTTTCCATTCAACGGATTAATTAAGAGTTAATATTTATATTAATTTTAGTATTTATCATATTATAATTTTCAAATGTGAGTCTCACTATCCCCCCCCCAAAAAAAAAATAGAAAAAAAGAAAAACAAAATGTAATTGTCTAGGGAAATTCATATTTAGTGAAATAACAAAGTATAGATGTCTCCCTTTTTGTTCACTTAGTTTAACATTTTTTCTATATAAGAATTATATTTTTATTGTAAATATTTGTTTCCTTTTAAAATTTATTTACAAATACATAACGGCGGAAAACCAGCGTGCATCCCCTTTATTTATTTTCTAGTCAGATCAGTTAAATTTTGAAATGACAAATGGAACATACATACAAACATACATACATACTTTCAAATATATAGATTAGTTTTTTACTATTATATTTATTACACGTTTTAATTTGTATTGCAAGATAGCAAAATACTGTTTCCAATGAGTTTCATAATTAATGCATTGGATATTTTTCAGCAATAAAATTAAAACATTGACGGCACCTGTCTTTAAATATTTGGCACAAATTATGGAATTATGCGATTCCAATGAACTTTTCAAGATTTATTATGTAACTACTTTCCCAAAAACGTTTAATTTTCAGACTAATATTTTTTTTAAAAAACATATGTCTCATGTGTCTGGGTACTTCAAGTACCCAGACACATGAGTCGACAGTTGGACTCGTTTCATGCTCAGAAGGGCATGATAAATAATCATGATCGACGTATATCTGGTTTTTGGACATTATGTTTTGAACGTATTTATTCGTCAGTGTCTGAAAAAGTCACTTTCAGTAAAAACGTGTATATACGTCTACACTGGAGAATGTGATCATAAATGCATATTTTGCTACATAGGTCATTTTATTTTAAAGTTCTGAGCTAATTTTAATTTTATTTTTCCTTGAAGGTGGGAGTATGTTTCATACCCGTTACTATAGCAATAGAACCGATAATTCTTGATTAGACCTCGTATAAAGCTGATAATTCTATAATTTTAAATATCACCTTAATTACATTCATTCTCTATTTTCTAGGTATTTCGTTGTTGACAATTTCACTGTGAAAATATTTACTTACCGAATCAAACATAGTTTTAATGTCCAACCTATGGTGCTGAAGATATACACTTTATGAAGAAATGTTATCATATCTGGAAACATACTTAGAATCTCTTTATCCGCGACATCCGTTTCCATAGTCAAGTCATGTTAAATATCAGACCAGTACCAAAGTGTCCTCTGAGAAAATTTACTAAATTTCAATACATTAAATTCTTAAAGAACTATGTTAGGTAAATAAAACGCTTGGCCCATTTTTGGAAGTCGCGAACTGCCATTCCTAAATCCTCGTCGAAATATTTCTTCTTTTCTAACAGAAGACGATTCTTATAAATGATTTTTAAAAAATCTCTATTTTTATGATTTAAAACATTTTGAAGTCTCTGGGTGTAGGTAAATGTGTGTATGGATAGAATTGTTATATCAAATAGGCGAAAAACTTGAGACTAAATAAACCAAGGAAATTACAAGCGAAACTAACCGAATTCAAACGTTGTATATAAGGTAAAATTAAATGAATTTCAAGCACCATGCTGTCAGATAATTCAAATATTATTCCCTATTTCTCTGACCAAATCCAGCGACTTATTAATCCTCTTTGGTCAAGAGTCTTCATCTTCAGGTTGCAAATCATTCGGAAACTACCATCAATTTCCTAGAGGTCATTTCCAGTCGGTCAGTAGGTAAGGGCACACCGCGCTGACCCTTGTCCGATGTCTACCCCATTTTGGCTCGTTCGCCGCGCTTATTGCAACGAGGAGATATTTCCACCATTTCAATTTCTTAAACTCTGCCAACTGGAATCGTCTGATACGATCTGATGCTAAATTCTCCTGTTTATCCTTTCCCCATACTTCATTCGAGTCGATTATTTACAATTAATATACATTACAAATGTTCACACCAATGACATTTAGTAACATCAGTTCTCGTCGATACTGCAGCACTCTCCGCAGTAGCATGATTTATAAACAATAAATGTCAATGCCAGTAGCATCTCGTGTAGTTTATTCTACTAGATACCAAGTGAAATAAAATTACCATTCCATTTCTAATCTTTAATATTACTGCTACATATTGAGATTAAATAATATCAAACGTGGATTATTGAAGATCAAACTACCAAAGGTATCTTAAAATATACAGGACTTTTCTCCGTATTTGTGCTGATTTCATCAGTGTTTTTCAGTATTTTCTCCCATTTCAAATTCTGTCTTTATTTTATTTATTACTTTTCTCTATTACAAGGCTAGGGAGATACTCAAGGCAGAATGATTTTTTAATCATTTCATTCTGAGCAAGGTAATAAAGCCACTAAGATGCAAGTGTTTACTGAGTTTGCAAGAAGAGAAATGAAAACATTATTAAGCAGAGAGAACATGAAAAGAGCAGGAATTAAATAAGCAAAAGATAACGATTAACATTTCACGAACATTTTTGAATATCAAAGTTGGCCGGTAGGAAGCGGACGGAAGAGATTTACAAAAGCAACAAGTGCAGGAGAAGAAACATCTAGCATAGAATTTGCGGTTACATCCAGCAATTCACCGGGGGAGTAGGTTAAATATCGTGTTCCAGGACGCTTTAGCCAGGGCGTGTACGGACGGAGGCACAATTGCGTTGAAAGAAACGAAACTTAGAGATGATAATATGTTACCTTATACCAGGTAAGATTGGTCGATGTCCCAGTGAGGAAAGTTAATCAGAAAAATTATCATACAGAAAGCACAAGTATTCTACATTAGAGCGGTGGAGAAATTGAAGCCGAGATGCAAGGCCAGGGCCAATTACATTGCAAATTCTTCTTTGGGTTTTTATCAAGTATCACTAATTCCCTGGCAGAAGTAAAAAAAAGTATTATATTAAAATGGTAATGTTCAAATAAGGCGTGTGATACGAATGGAAGAGAAGCTTGTACGAAACAAAGATTATGACGTTAAGAGTTATCGATAACGATTGACCATTGACTTGTTTAAGTTAAAATTATAGTTTTCTACTTCTAAGCATCTACACATTTGTGTGGAATTTATAATTACGTTTGGAACACATAAAATATCAAATTGATTCCACGCTATCGAAATAGTTTTTTCCGTAAAAATTAAAGTCTAAACAGATAAAACTATACAATAGATTGATCATCTGAATATTTGGCATGGCAATTCCATAGAGAAGCGATTGGCTTGCTATGTTGTGACTGTGAGAAAAAGGCTGCAGAATGGAGAATAAGTCTTCCTCCAAAAGACAGCTTATACGATTTTGAACAACGCTGGAAAGTGAAGACTGCGCAGCTCCAGACAAGCTACATATATCCGTATGTGGGAATCTTCGACGTAACAGACTGGGAGGTTCGACATGATGAAAATAATTTTTTTAGAAGCCGTATGTTTTTTTTTATTATGTCAGCCAACTCTCGTTGCCACTTTTGTAATGCTCGTTGTAGTAGAGACTTTGTAATCGCAGATACAATTATAGTAACGCCGTTGAACAATACTGGTGTCAGACGCCTTCCAATATCTCTAGCACTAATAGTACTTACTCGATACTACTCATTCGAATAATAATCTGTATAGTGGTCCGAATAGAGAAATAGTATAGAGAATGGAGTAGAGAATAGCGCTCCTTATAGTAATAAAGGATAGAGGAGAAAAAGGGATCCGTATAGTAATATAGGATAAAATTCGATCTGAATTACACGTCACAGGATTTCTTACTTATGTGTTTCTCCCATGGTCACTTGATCCACTTAATTCAATAATGGGATCGACTGTGTTTGTTCTCAGGCGATCTATGTTCAATCTCAAGTGTGGTTCACATTTCATTCTTATATAACAGTTTTCACATTTAGAAACTATGTATTCAGATATAAATTACTGTAAATTACTATAAAGTAGAGCTCGGGCTTTTTAATCTCAGAATTTGTGGGAGAATTGAGCTCAAATTTCACGTTTATTCATATAGATTCCATAATATAGGTTTTACTTAATCAGCTATTATGTTTCTCTAACTCTTCAAATGGTGAATGTATAATTAATTCTTATTTCTATTTTCCCATATTTACACTATATTAATTTTATCTTATCAATAGTCCGCTGTTCTGTCACCCATGAAATAAAAATAATTGTTTGTACGGAAAATAAGGATCTACATACATGAAATCGTCTTTAAATGAACTAACAGCAGAAGAATTATCGTTGAACTCGTTGAGCTTAGACATTAATTCAGTACTTAAATGCAATGATCAATTTTGAGTACTTCTGTAGTTTATTGATGCCTAGCACATCTACTCCTCCGAGCTATTGTGATGATGGCCAAACCAAGAGACCTCCCGGTATTTTATAATAGAACATGCATTGCAATTTTGGATACAAAAGGAAAATAAGAGTTACTCTCATTGAGCCATGAAAACAAAGATAACGGCTAGTATAATATAGTAATATATATATTTTTAATCACTCTAAATCTGGCAACCCTGAATCTGAACTCAATGAAGATGGTACCTTGCGTCTAACTTTTCTAGGGCTTTTGAAAGAGTTATGAATCATTGGAATTGGACCAGTGGAAGCGGAGGAGTTGATTGGACAAACATACAAGCATAAACACAAATATATAAGCTGTACTTTATACACGGTGTCCATAAAGTTCGTGTGCACTTTAAAAAATTATAACTTTTTTTTTGTATTTGCAATAGAAATAATTTGTAAAAAGGATTAGAAAGAAGTAAATCTATATTTTTAAGGTTTTATTGAAATTTTATTTAAGCTTCCACATGTCCTCCGTCATTAGCAGTACAAAGGGTAATACGATTTTGCAGTTCACGGAAAACATTTGCCAACTGATTTACAGTAATGCCTGAAAGCACATTAGTTATTTTAGGTATACTTAAAACTAGGTACATTAAACTTTATAACATGTTTTACAGATTAATTCTATCGCAAATACAAATAAAGTTATAATTTTGTTAAAGTGCACACGAACTTTATGGACAAGCTGTAGATGAGATAATTATTAATAATTAGGTTTTACAAGCTACATATATCCGTATGTGGGAATTTTCGACTTAACAGACTGAGAGGTTCGACATGATGAAAAGAATTTTTTAGAAGCCGTATGTTTTGTTTTTTTTTGTTTTTTTTTTATTATGTGGTTATTTCCTCATTAAATGACAGGACAAGAAAAATATTTATGTTCAGTTTTATTGAACATGCTAATATATCTGTTTCTATTTGCCACAAATGGAGTGTATTTTATCAGTTTTTTAAACTAAAATACCATTTATAACCATGACAGGTGTGGACGTTTGAAGAAATTAAATAATAAAAATAGAATCAACGACAACATTAAAGGAAAATTCGATCTTTATTTATTTATACCATTTCCTCTGTTTTAGATTGGGTATAAAAAGGGGCTATTTAGGTATGTAACCGTCTCGCCGCGACATGATGCGATTAAAAGTTAGGGTTTAATGTGAGCTCCTTGGCAAAGATAAAGAAGTCTTCTTTTTCACTGTAGTGATGGATGCTGCATATCTGTTCCGGGCCGGAAAGCTTCTCCCCTCCCTTACGTCCCGCTACCGTTGCGTGACATCTGTTACATAGCGGTGGTATGAGCAGCTCTGACCAGCTTAGACAAGCTACGATCAACTAAGACACGCTAAGACCAGCTTAGAACAACGGCCCAAATGGGGACACTCAGCTCCCCAAGTTAAAATCCGACCTTTTATCACAACCTAATTTGGGCGGGGAGGAGTTTAAGGTAAATATCGGGCTCCCGGACGCTTTTGACAGGGCGTGTACAAACGGAGGCACAATTGTGCTGAGAGTGAGAGAAAACTGAGAGATGATAACATATTACTCTGTGCCAGGTAAGATTGGTAAAAGAAGTTACCTGCAATTACTTTTCACGATAAAGTAGTGTATCAAGCTACGTCCAAATCTCTGACCTATGACCTGCAGCGATCGAGTAGTCGCATATAGATACAAATCTTGGTTATTATATCTAATTCAGTTTTATTTTTTACTAGCCTTAAATACCGCATTCCATGTAGTCTTTTAAGCTAGCTTTTGTGGAAGGCTAATTGGGCTTCTGGCCCAAATCAAAAGGGACTTCTGGCCAAGCTTAGAAAATAGCCATGAAATTTGAAAAAATAACATAAAATTCTTCAATTCATCCTATGGATCTTCAAAACATCACCTTAACTTTGATTCGCTCTATAAATCAAATCGCGTGTGACGTCACCCCGTCGGTCTCAGCGCGCTGGACGTCTTCATTACTTCTTGACTCGATGTCTAAATCTCTCATTTTTTTCGTCTTTCTTTGAGCTGGGAAAGTGGTATTTGATCCTCTTCCTCCCACTCGTTGAACTCATCGTCTTGTTTACGGTGCCTCTTTTTCGAGCCCT
Source organism: Acanthosepion lycidas (assembly GCA_963932145.1). Lineage (NCBI taxonomy): Eukaryota > Metazoa > Mollusca > Cephalopoda > Sepiida > Sepiidae > Acanthosepion > Acanthosepion lycidas. The sequence continues at coordinate 18,869,309 of OZ010591.1, forward strand.
TGACTGCTTGATTGGATCTCTTTTCTCTAAAGGCAGCTAAATTCACTGTCTGCCTACTCCTTCTCAATTAATCCGTCCAATAGGAATCGGTTATTATCTGTGCGTCCCCTTCCTCGTCCGATTCTAGCATAGGGCGATCTTTTAGCTTATTAGAGTTAATTACTCCGATTCTATAGGCTTTATCACCTACTCCCTGCTCTACTTTTACAGATCTTTCTTCCAGTTGTTTCGGTATTCTTGAGAGTAAATTTGCACACGTGTTTTCCTTCCCTGCCAAATACTCTATCTTACAGTGGTAGCCACTTAACTTTAGCGCCCATCCTTGGGTCATCCCAGCCATAGGTGCCGACAGCAACAAATTCCTTTCATTCTTCTCATATGTGGGAGTTCTGCGTTTTCTGCACCTGGGCGGTCCCGGCTTGTTCACTCTCAGTCTCTTGCGGCTGTTCCTAAGAATACAATTCCTCTTCAGGTGCCCTGGTCTCCTACAAAGCCAGCACCTTCTTGTTGGACAGTTTACCGCAAAGTGGCCCACCTGACCACATATCCAACATTTTACTCTTCCTCTCTTCAATTGGGCCATCCTCTCCTTTATTCCTGGGGGGAGCTGCCCTCTACCTAAATGGCTCTCCTGACCACATGTCCAATGTTTTACTTTCCTTCTTTTTAACTGGGCCATCCTCCCTCGTAATTCTGGGGTGGCCCGCTGGCTTTTCCCTGGTTTTGTCTCTTGGGCTCGGCCTTCCTTAACAACATCAGTGGGGCACCTTTTCTTAACCCGCACCACTTGGCTAGGTGTCTCTTCTTCCCACACCTAGTACATTTATCCTGTTCGAAGCCTGGGGGCAAACCCCACTTCGTCGGACAATCCGCTGCTCTGTGACCCTCATATCCACATGGCCAGCAGACCAGCCCGTATCGACCCGGCGTGGTCTTATAGAACCCATGCCTTGTTGATCAAGCCTTTCTATTGGGATTTCCCTCCCATATCTCAGGCTCTTCCACCTCTAGCTTGACCTTCCGATTCCACGTAGGGGCTCTCCCTCCTTCCCCATTTCTTCCGACCTCTCGACTTAGCTCTTGCATCTTCTTACCTCTTTTTACCTTCTCCCAAACGCCCTGGCTGTCTTTGGCCAGCGCAACTGCTGCCGATAACATTAGCGGTCCTTTCTACAAAACATCATGACGAACACGCTCGTCACTGAGCGCTTCCACATACAGATCAGCCAACTGGGCCTGCATGACAGCATTATTTCTCACTACCTCTGGGAAAACTAATGACGACAGTTTCTCCGCTCGGGCCCCCAATTCTCCAGGAGTTTCATCCCTCAGCTGCGTCATCTTCAGGAGAGTTCCCATGGCCTCTATCGCCGTCCCCTCCTCAGCGAACTCCCGAGTTAATAATTCTTCCAACCTTTCCCATGTAAAGTGGGGCTCACTGGCTAAGAGTCCTATTACGAATTCTGACGTTTTCCCCCTGGTGGCAATATACGCCAAATATAGGGTTTCTTGGTCTGAGAGTCCATATATTACGCGGCTCTTATGCAACATTGCCAGCCAATTCCTAAAATCCCTTTTACTACCGTCAAAGCCCGGGACCCACGGCCCCTCCAATTTTTTTAGGTCTGCCGGCAATCCCTGTTCAACCCCCTCTTCCTCTATGTCTACCCTATCTGGCTCGTAGTCAGACATATTTAACGCAGCAAAAGAAAAACAATCAGAGCAGCAAAAATCGAGATTGGGAGATTAACCGAAAATAAAGTGTCCTACCTGACAGATGATTTCCAGCTCGTTTTTCTCAGGTTCCGGGTTGTCGTACTAGAGGATTTGGAACCGTATGGTTATAGTAAACCAAATTCCTTTGGTTCCCACTCTAGTCTGTTTCACTTTCAGTCCTTGAGACGCCGTGCGTTGTCATGGTCGAAATTTTCTGCAACTCCTGTGGCAGCGGTTGATCCAGCGTCTTATCCTGGTAACGGCACCAATTGTGACATCACCCCGTCGCCGTCCTATCCTGTCCTGTGACGACTAATGTGACTTGGTATTGGTCGCGGCACCAAATGTGACGTTCTAACCTGTTGCTGATACGGATGGGCATCTGGTTAGATTCGGTATCAGCCTTGTCGTTCCAGGCTTACCACCAACGTATGGTTACCGAAGTAACTGTTTTGATTTCTAGTCTAACCTACCCACGTTGTGATTTGATCTTAGGTAGACGAAATCAATCAGACGCCGGGCCGTAATGCAAGTCGAGTCCGAACAAGGGTATACCACACAAGTATATGTAAAAGAAAATAAAGTAACAACTCGAAAAGTTTAAATGTGTTAAAAAAGATATCAATATTTTATATCTGGTTGCTGAATACAGGACTGCGTCTTTCTCCCGAACCGCTAATATGGATTCGTGACACTTTGTGTTTGTTAGGCGAGTCTTAACATCTTAAATTGTTCTTTTAAGTAACTGAATTTGGTGTATCTTCAGGTGATATACGTAAAACTTGTTTTGGTAGTGTGAGTCTAAGTCGTTCTTCAAAAATAAATTGTTCTTGGTTAGAAGTTGAGGTCGTGATTGCATGGATCTTTCAGCCCGATTTGGGCAAAAACTCCGAATTTTGGCCGAAATTCCAATTAAGGCTGAAGATTGCGTTTTTCAAATACCAAACTCCGTGGAACTTCAATTGAGTTAAGTTCTTCGAATCAAAATCATCGCGGAACATCAAAACCACACGTCACAAAACCTCTCATTTTAACACCGATTCGTTCCATTTTGAAGAAACAATATTGGTTTCCTCAATTCACAAATTTGAGGGGATAGTTTAAACTAAAAAAAATAAATTTGCAATGTTTTTGTGTTACTTTAAAGTCAATATAAATAAAAACTTTTAAAATTTTAGAACAAGTCTGGTCCGACTTAGAGGTGATTTAGGCATACGGACGTACAGACAGAATTGACTTTTAATTAATTTAGATTTTGGAAAAAAAGTGTACGAACTTTTAATTGGAGATGCTAAAATCAAATAAGTACAGAATTTTTAATACTTGGGAATTGTTTTCACAGAGAATGCACAATTCTGAGGCACCGGGATCTGAAAGCACTTTGTAATTTCAAAAACTAACCAATGTTTGTTTTTTCTATTACTCAACCAATGCAAAACCTAAATGTAATGGTGTATAGTAATTTTCCAAGTGTAGCTCTGATGTGGCACAAGGTCGAAAGTATGGTGCACCTAGTGAAGATCGAACTCGCCACTCAGTCGTAATTGATCTAGCGAGGCAAGCTTGCTAACTATTACACCACCTCAACGTGTTCTATGTAGAGGTGTATAGGTAGGGAGCAATACCGTACATTATGAGAATAAGTAGGATAGATAACCATTGACTATTTACTAATCAGGGAAATATTCCCTCGGGAGTCCATTCCACATATCAACAGGTCTGGATAAGAAGTTTTCAGAGGGGAACAATCTTCTTATCAATGCTATTAGGAAGGAATAAGAATGCGTTGACTGTCGAGTCCTATCAGTAAAGGTTTGGACTGGTTGAACCAAGAAATGTAGTTCGCGCCAACATCTGCCATGAAAGTTGCAGGAAAGTAGCGAGAGATTAGCAACGTTCCGCCTGTTGAAAAAGGGTTGAAGGGTGGAAAGATGTTCATCACCCACAAGGTGGAACAAAAGCGTTTTGACTGGATCGAGGTGGGAATTCTAGTGAATGCTGAATAGTTTCTTTAAAAGATGAAGAGTGTACTGCGGTATGCAGAAAATTGTTTCTACAGAAGGATGCTGAGAATTTCATAAAAGGAGCATGTAAACAATGAAAGAAAGAGACTGCTGAAATTCTTGGTGGGGTCGGCAGTAATATGGAAGGGGGCCTTGGGAAATTTGACATTAACAGGACATTTCGATGGCAGCTGAAATAGGAGAATGCAGCGAACCCATACTTAGAAGCTACAAAGGAGAGGAAGTTGAGGAGAACCTTGATTCCACACTGCCTGAAAGAACATGGCACAGAGGTGAATTGGGGCAGCTGAGATGTGGATCAATTGTATGATGTTTACAATATCATGGGCATAATATTTTAGGAATATATTTTAAGTGAAGTGTCTTGGTTTGGTTTGGTTTGTTTTACGGCATATCAACCTCAATGGGTCATTTAATACGGACAAATTTTTTATTGTTGCTAATATTTTGTTTTGTCAAAAATATGTTTCTGGTAATATTTTTTCCTTAAAAAATGTATTGCTGGTAATATTTTTTCCTCAGAAATGTATAGCTGGTAATATTTTTTTCAAAAAATGTATTGCTAGTAATATCTTATTTAAAAAAAAACATATTGTTGGTTATAATTTTTTTCAAGAATGTATTGCTGCTAATAGATTTTCTTTCTTCAAAAATTTATTACTACTAATAATTTTTTACAAAGTATTTCTGGTATTAAAAACTATTTTTAGGCATTCATTGTGTTTTTACCAAAGTTCGGGGCTAATTATTTTCCCATAGCTCAGACCCTAACAGATGCTACCACCCCGGGTCAGTCTGGACCTGGGAACACCAGCAATTCAGGGTTGGTTCTACATTCCTCAAAACCTCCTGTCAGAGAGGCCTTGCTGCTGGACGTATTTTATCGTCTTACCGAGTACGGATTTAAAGTGGCAACGAAAAGGACAACACCGGGAAACATAATAAGGAAAGAGGGCTTGGAGAATTTTACACTCCCAGGACATAGTTAAATCAAGAGAAAGAATATACTTAACAGTGATAAGTGGGATAGTAAAAATACAAATATTCATCAGAACTACACAGGGTAGGAAGTAGTGGATAGCCTGGAGAGCCGACATTATGAAGAAACACCCTACAGCAAATAGTAGAATAATTGTGTTAGAAAAACTATGAACTGTTTGGTTCAAGTTAAAAAAATGTCCCCTCCTCTGGAAAAGGAATGAATACATCAGCTATGGGTTAAAAAGTAAGACAGACTGTGCACTCCAATCCTGGGTGACAACTAGACTAAGAAAAGGGAAACTTTGTATTCAAAACCGTAGAGAAGGCAACGAGAAACCAAACCATTATACTTCCCAAGAGAAATCATGGCGGCAAATTAAAAAAAAATAGCGGGGAAGGGCACTCAGAAAGCCATTGCTGTTGCATTCACTTTCACACTATTGATTTGGGAAATACATAAATCTGTCTTTTCTCCATACACACAAGATATAAGTTACATAGCAAAAAAGACTCGATTTTCAAGCCCTGGGTGTCAATTAGTCTAAGAGAAGTTAAACGGTAAACCATTATCAATATTATTATATATATACATATATATTTTACGTCTCGAATTTATTCCCTCGGCCAGTTATATATATATATATATATATATATATATATATATATATATATATATATATATATATATATATATATATATATTTTATTATTATTATTATTATTATTATTATTATTATTATTATTATTATACGAACGAAGAGCATTCGAATTGCATTTAACTTGAGACCACAATAATCTCTCAAACTTTTTGTCATCTTCTATGCTGGAGTCTGTATGATGGAGCAGGGTCTAATATCGATATGGACATCGTGATCAATCAGTGTCAAAGTAGTTAATGCAGTTTAATGTTTTGAAAAAGTGTTTATTTATACGCATTGGGAAATTGATAAGTTTTATTGGCATTTACGTTTTGCATAACACTGTAATCAGTACTTTAATCACTATGAAGACCCGAACAGCAGAAAATTATCAAGGTTTCTATGGACATTAGCCTTTTTTGTTTTCCCATGCTTGTATATTGCTTTATCGATTAGATCTTCTTTTTCGCTTGTTGCCATTGATTTTGTTTTATCTCCACTCATTTGCGTTAACTATTAAATCGAGTCATAAATAATATCTAATACTGGGAAGTAAGTTGTAATGACGGACGTATCATCCTAACTACACGTTGCTTCAATGTATCCTAATAGACGATGAAAAGTCGGTTACATACAACAATGTTCAAACAAAATAATTGATACGGATAAATCTCGCCAACCGACAGCAGCTAGGCTCCATGTAAGAAAAGTAAGTTAATGCGTCTGCTGGGTTCACTGGGCTATTATTTATTTAGTGTTCTTACAACGCACTGAAACACCAAATATCTTTTTATACGAAAAACAGCTGGAACTTGTCCGTGAAAGTTTACCCACAAGGTGTGTCGCGTTCATTAATGTCAAAATTTTTTTCTTTACGGGAATCGAAACGACATATACAGCAGCAATAACACAGGATATTAATATTGAACAGAGTTTGTATGTTCTACCCCCACCCACCCTATTTAGCAGAAGTTGCACTAACCAATTAATACGTTTTTAGATCACTGCAAAATTCCTTATTCCTTATAGCCTGTTGAAATAAATAGTTGGGGCTTTTGCGAAGGCACCCATATTAATAATTACTATTTCTGACTTTACGTTTCTTGTTTTTATATTCCTTTTGCAATATCTTAGTATTTTTCCAGCTGTTGTCGTTTTGTCGAGGTTTAATGCGAAATCTGTTAGAATGAATGAGAATAAAATAAAATCGACATTCAAGTGTTTATTTTGACAACGGAAAACAAACAAAACGCGAACCATTTGTCGTTTTTTTCTTTTTTGTCACCTAAATATCATTATATATGCGTTCAACTGGCGGTTACAATAAATAAAAAAAAATATATATATTGAGATGACAAGGAAATCGTTAGAAAAACTACACCAACTGATATTTCACGAAGAAAGATAAAGCGCTGAATAATATAGTTTCGTACTTCAAAAGACAGCGATTCAAATTTCAAGGGCAATAAAAAGAAATTTAAAGAATTGTCTTATATTCAAATAAGCCTGTACTAAGGTACAAAGAAGCAATAGAGAAATAGACATATAGATATGAACAGCCTGAGATAGATAGATAGATAGATAGATAGATAGATAGATAGATAGATAGATGTAAATAGAATACATAGATGTAATTCTGTTTATATCTATTTATTCCAGTCTGTTAATATCTATCTATCTGCCCCAGTCTGTTCATATCTATATGTCTAATTCTCGTCATATCCATCTGTCTCTCTATTTCTTCTATGTACCCTAGCTGATGTCGTATTATGTGGGCGGTATTTCTAGAGGGTGTAAGTCGGTGGTATTAACCTTCCGTCTCGTGTTCTTTTTACAAGAGTCAGACTAGAGCATAGAATATTGTCACTAAACCTGAGATAAATTTGCCACATTCTCACTTTACTGCCTTGATAAAGTTCCCAATTTTATTGGGTGTTCATGAAGCCACCTAACGATTACTTTACCCTACATGCAACATCGCAAGCCTGGCATTACTGTATCGCTATTTCTATGCTAAATATTCTCTTGAACTCCATATTTCAGTTCAATAATTACACCTTTTAGTTCGAGAACCCATCACCCTATTTCCCCGGTGATGAATGTATTTTATTTCCCCCTTGTTCTTAATGCAAGGCGGAAGTTCGGTTTTGACATATTTTTCCCCAAAAAAATCATAATTCTAAGGATAGCTTGTAGTAAAGTTGTGTCATGATAGACTGCGTCCATTGCATGAATATTGCTGACACATCTAGTCTTGTACTTCTGCTATTCATAAAATACAAAGAAGATTCTTTAATGTTATCGTCCCTGATCTGGCATCACGGCTTCAAACACTTTTCCACAGTCTTACGTGGTTTCTCTATACATGTTCTACAATTTGTGTATATCAATTGAAACAAAACAAATAATTCCATTATTATTTACCATTATTTTCGCATATTTCCAATGAAACCTAACATATGCACATGTTACTACTTCACACGTCCATTCCATAAAATCGTTCCTTGCAAACTGGCCACAGATTCATGATTGGATTTAAAAAGGAGCGTTTCCGGGCTAATCTAATATATTTATTTGGTAAGGCTTGCTATTGTGTTCGTGCAGCGTTACATGTTTTTGTATGCTTTTTTGGAGTAACGTCCATCGCAGACAATGGCTGTGGGACAACTAATCGACAGCTAAGTGAATAGTGTCTCTTCGTGAGAAAATCTGATGCAATCACGGATGACTCAATATTTTTCAAGGCTAAAGAAATTTCATTACACACCTCGAAAATAGATTCACACCACTGCAAATGTCATAATCTAAAAAAGAAACAGAAATCGATTGCACCCTATCATTCCAGTGGCCCTGAAAATGACTGTAATAGGAAACAAAAGAAACTAAAAGCTAATCTGCACAAAGATGTATAAATATTTTCATAGTAACTGTTTAAATGATATTTCTTCTTTGAAAGCTCCACGTTACGAATATAAGTTCAATACCATATTTGCAGATAGGTCTTATCATTTAACACTTGACGTAAACGTAATTTTTATGCTAACCATTTCTTCTCATTTCTGTCTCTTTTGGAATTCTCTTTCGTCTTTTTGTTTTCAAATTTAACTTTGATTTTTAAAAAATTAAATGCAATGGCCAACGTACTATTCTGTTTTAAATTCCTTTTCTTACTGTTCTCTCGCCTTAAACATATATTTTCTTTTTATCATCTTCTTTCACACTTTTTAACCCCTATGCGTCTTAGTGCTTTTATTGCCTTTCTTGCGTTTGAAATGATTAACAAAAACTTCCAGTTCATAGAGCAGATTCCTTCTTCACTCATATAATACACGTCACTCATCATTACAAAGTAACTTGTGAGTCTCTTAAGCCATTTAGTAGAAAAATGACAAAAACTTGAATGGGTATAATGTCCACTAGTCATTCCAACGAGCAAGGAACTCTTGCGACAGCTACACGAAGACAATACAATTCTTTACTTAATGATTCTAATAAGTAATTAAATTGTATGCTATATTCACTTGTTTTTGCAAATAATCTGTTGTTAAATAATTTATCCACTTCGTCCTCTTGATTGATTGTTACGGAGGTCCTTGTAAGTCTATGGTTAGTGCTAAATGCAACATTACTTTTTAGCTACAAACAATAAGGTTGTCTCGAAGGCCAATATATGATTTCTTGGTGTTATCTTTTATTTTTCACCCCATAATCCGATTTCAAAATGGATATCCTCCTAAGGACATGTAGAAAGCAAAATGTTTTCATATAATTTCTGACTTTGGAAGGAGAATCTACAAACATGTCCACGTAAATTAGGTGACTGTTTGTGTAATGGCTGCAGTCGATTCAGTTACCCTAAGCGGATTCATCAACCTGGTTTATAGCAGTCTTAATGACAAAGAAAAGCAGACTTTAATAATAGGGCCTGCAGAGGCAAGTCAACTGTCGCTTCAAATAAGAAACTGCCAAACAGACAGATACTCTCATGAGAACTAACTGAGTATGCACTCTTTGCACAAAGCTGAGAAAGTCTAATTGTCCGTACATAGTTGAAATAGTGTCTGTTTCCCTGACGATCCGCTTAGGTGAAACCTTGGTAGGTATGTCTGGCTCTCTAAATTTGACTAAGTCTGCTCTACTTTTGTATTGAGCACTTTTAACTTAGTTGATTACTCGTATCGGTTTCTTTTTTCTTTGGATTCTGGACCTGTATGCTGTACCATTATCTTCGACAGACCTTCATGTTCATAGTTCTTTCTTTTTTTTTAACCCTTTTTTTCTTCGAGATTGATTTGACCATTAGCAAATCAATAAACCGAAGGTTTTCCGAGACGAGTGTAGTTACCTATATATATATATATATATATATATATATATATATATATATATATATATATATATATATATAGCACACTGATAGATCTATGACCATGTTGGTTTTAGTTAGGTTCTTTTATTATGAAATCTATTGTAATTAAGAAAACATAACACACATGAGACTTTTGACTGACTCTAGTACAGTGATTTAGGTTATTATGATATATGACAAATTTGGAATCCGGAGACATTTTTATTCGTTTTGGCATATTTTTGGCGCTTTTACTAAACATATTGTAATTAAGGAAAACCTGGTATAATACTTCTCCCTATTCACGTAAAGATTGAACAGGAAGATGAGTCTGGGAAGGAACAGATGAGGAATATTTATAATTCTGTGACTACTTTGTTCGCTGTGTTTGCATTGTGAATTTCTAGTATTAAATCTGTTATCATTAAAGAACATGCATTACTTATTAACCGACCGCCTTACCATATTCAAAATGGACTGAGAGTAGATTAAAGACTTGATTTTTAATCATGGCAAGTCATTGTTTGTTTTGGCATGCTGTGTTTTACCGATTATATTTTTATCGATGTTAATTTAAAAAAAAAAAAAAAAAAAAACTTTTTTTTTATCAACACTTATACCCATTTCGAAAAGAAAATAGAGTAGATTCTTGGACTTGATTTTTAATAAATCTCGAGAGATTTATGCTTGTTTTGGCATGTTATATGTGTACCTACTATTGAGCCTGTTTTAACTCTTTCAGCCCAGACCACCGCTTTACCGGTGGTAGAGAAATATGACGTAATGCCAAGCCATCGGTTGAACGGAGGGTAAACACTTGTAACTATTTTTATATCTACCGTGGAACATTACATAACAATTATTTGCGAATTTTGACTTAGGATCTCAAGCAGAAGGGTTCAAATTGTTAAGGGACGTAGGGCTGAAAGTGTTAATCATTTAGAGTTGTGTCCATGGAAATGACATAATACACAGCCACCGGTTGAACGGTGGTAGAGAAAAATGACTTAAGGCCCAACCAGCGGTTGAAGTGTGGGTAATACTCTTGTAACTATATTTATATCTATTGTGAAACATTACATAAGTATTATTTGCGAAATTTGACTCAGGATCTCAAGCAGAAGGGTTAAAATTTTTAAAGAACATAGGACTGAAAGTGTTAAACATTTAGAGCGGTGTCCATGGAAATGATATAATACACAGCCACCGGTTGAACGCTGGTAGAGAAAAAATGTCTTAATGCCCAGCCACCGATTGAAGTGTGGGAAAACACTTGTAACTATTTTTACATCTACCGTGAAACATTGCATACCAGTGTTTTGCGAATTTTGACTGGAGTTGAGGCAGAAGTGTTAAAAAATTTTATGAACGCAGCACTTAAAAATTTAATTACAGAAGAACAAGCGTTTCTTTCAAAAACTCTCGTATCACTTTTGAAAAGGAAAGGGGATCACATTGAGGTATGTATTTTTAATAAATCTCGAGAATATTGCATTTGTTTTGGTATACTATGAGTGTACTTGTTAATAAATCACTGTTAATTAAAGAACAAGCCTTACTTTGTCACCGGCCCTCGTACAAATTCCGGGAAGGAAAGCGAAGCACATTAAGTACCTGATTTTTAATCAATCCCTAGAATTTTGTATTTGTTTTGGAATGCTGTGAGTCTACTTGCTATTAGGTTGGTGCAAAAATAATGAAGTAATAATGTCGTTTTTTGACGTTAAAAAATAAGTTAAAAACGACATTATTACGTCATTATTTTTGCACCAGCCTAATATTAAATCATTGTTAATTAAAGAAGAATAAGCCTTACTTTTACACTGACCTTCGTATTTCCTTTGAGAACTAAAAGAATCATATTCTAGGATTTGCTTTTTAATCAATGCCGAAGAGTTTGTGTTTGGTTTAGAAAGCTATGAGTGTACCTGCTATTGAATCTATTTTAACCATAGATTAAGAAGCCTTAGTTTTTCACCCTCCTACGTACCATTTTTTAAATTGAAAGGCGGCAAATTTTGGGACTTGATTGTTAATAAACCACGAGATGTTTCTGTTTGTTTTGGCATGCTACGAATGTACCTGCTATTGAATCTATTTTAATCAAAGTATACAAGGTCTTACGTCTTAACCAATCCTCGTAACAATTTCGAGAAGGAAGTGGAGCAGATTCCAGGTTTTGATTTTGAATCGTGATTCATTTATGTTCTTATTGTACTTTAATATTAAATATATTGCAACAAAAGACGAAAAAGGCATTAGATTCTGAACGACGCTCATGTGCCTATTATGAGGTTTTAAGACTTGATCAGAAATGTTCAGATATTTTTGTATTCATGAGTATAATTTGATTCCTTTCACTATTAAATCAGTCGTAATTAAAGAGAAAATGAGCAATCACAACTTTCCTTGTTAAAATCTTTTTTTTTTTGTATTTAAAGAACAACCAAACATAATAAGCCTTTACATTATTTATGTATATTCGATAAAACGTTTTTGCAAAAATAATTCTAGAATATAAATAATTAAAACCGACACATAAAGTGTTCTTGCTTGTAATCGATGTTTGTTTAACAAAAAAAGGATCGGCTTTTGTGTTGGGTTTATTGATTTAATTCTGTCAGGTCTGATTAAGGAAGTATTAGCTTTCAGCAGCTCTCATCTACTTCTGTAAGTTATTTATAGGGAAGTGCTTGACCCACGTCCTCGCCCGTTTAGTTTATTTCCCTCACTGCGTCGTACTAACAACGAAACTTTATTGTTATTTTTCGACTGGGAATCTCATGATCGGACAGAACATCGGAAGACATGATTTTCAAAATCGCATTGCTGCGAAGTGGATATAAAAAAAAAAGTATTCAGCTGGAAATTGAACTCGAATCGGAATACAATATGGACCTTTACTGAATTACTATTTAATGTTACATAGGTACCTCCACAAGATAGCTTAAAAAAGAGCATAGCATGATGAAATATTAACGTAAGCATTTAGACGATAAAATTTTGTTTTCGGCAAGGTTGACGTCTTTTTCATCAAGCTATGCTCTTTTTTTAGCGATTCCGTTGATCTATCTAATATTACGTAACATCAAGAATATATTCAAGAGTTACTATATTTTTTAAACAATTTCTTCTTGAAACCTGAACTTAAAATCAATCTACGTCCGACACAGTATAGTTCAGATTTGGTGTCAAAATTTCATTTGAATAATTTCCTCAGTTCGAAGCTGATTCTGCATACGTATCCAGAAAATTTATTTCTGCAATAAATATTATAATATTTTATTTAGGACGAATTCCAGATTCGAGTATATCATATATGAAGCAAAAATGTTTCGCGCACCATCTTATCCACGGACGAGATTCGCATGAAATCGTGAAAGACACCCAACCACATATATACTATGTTTCTTACACGAATATGAATTGATAAGATGAAGTTTGATTTTTAAATTAGACTTAGTAAGAGGTGATAAAGTAAACTTATTTGTTCCTAGGTTTTTCGATTATTGTTTTCAGCGAAAATTCGGCCATTGTTACCCGAGATACTGCCAGTAATTTTCAAAATATCGACCATCTTCTTTCAAGTGTTAAGAAGGGTTATGTATAGAAACGGTTCTGCAAACTTTACGGTCTCTGACACATCAAATAATGCCTGAAGTTCGGCGATTCTGCCACAGAGACTTTCAAAATTCTTCGTCAGGATATTGTCAAATTTACTTTCGGGTGAACACAGGATATTGAAAGACACACGCATTACAAGAGCGGCCGATGGTAATATTCAAGAGGATTAGCTAAATACGTGAAACTCCAAGGAAATTTTAAAGACCATCGTCTCCTAACAATTTATCTGTTTTCTCATATGATTGCAATCAGTCTTTGGGTGATCGAAGAGATCTTCTTCAAGGGAACATTTCGATACACTCTTACAAAAATTACTGAGAGAAACTAATAAGTTAAAATAATTATAACTATGCAGTATAGAAAAACATAATACATGGTCGTTAGCAAAAGAGATATCGCAAGTTTGAGGTATGTATTGCGGACAGAAAGAAACAGGAAATTTTCATTAAAACAAAGAAATGTTTGTTTAAATTTTATATAATAGCAGTCTTCGTACATGTCAATGATATATTGGCTATTTACTTGCAGATGAAGAAGACACTTGAGGAAACAGATATGTCATTCTACGGAAAGATGCTGTGCCAACATGTTAGCAACGATGATTTTTTAGACAAAATGGAGACAACAATAGCACTTATATTTAACATCAGAAAAAGACCCTATAAATTTATAGTGAGGAAAGAAGGCTTGGAAAATCTAACACTCACATGAAATATAGAAGGAAATGGTAACGCAGCGAATATCCTACCTAACGTGCTTGTGTAAATGGTTGGCAGCATTAGGAAGAATTGCAAAAAGATAAACTTTAGTAACCGTCCTGGATTTGACGATAAACTATATCCATAGAGCAAAGCCTCTGATCACGAGGTTTTGAGGAGAGTGGAACCAGATCTTGTCGTCTCTTAATTGTTTGTCTTCCCAGGTTCATTCTGATCCGTGTTTGTAGCAACTGTTCGGGTCCCAGCTACGGTCTAAGAGTTAACGCCCAATCTGTGGTCAAAAAAAAAAGCGTAAAAAAAGGGAAAGCGTAAAAATTGGTTTTAGTACCAGCAACAGATTTTTGAAAAAAATATTAATAGAAATAAATTTTTGGAAAAAAATATTAACAGCAATAAAAATCTTATCGCCATCAAATAACCGATTGAGGTGTTGATATGTTGTTAAAACTAACCAAGCCAAAACAAACAAACCAAACTTTACTAATAGTTAGAAATAACAGGCAATTTTCCTGAATGGACATCGCCTATAGAAGAAGAAGAAGAAGAAGAAGAGGAAGAAGAAGAAGAAGAAGAAACATTTCATTGCTCTGCGTGAGGGTCAGTCGTTAGAACGTTAGCACCCCGAATATGATACTATAACTTCTTCATAATATCTGCCAGAAACGGTACCGTTTGGAAGTGTCTGAAAAAGGTTGTGAAGGTTCTGATTAGAATTGTATAGATTAAATTATTCAGAAAAACTACGTTTTTAGAAGTCACAAATAATATTGGGAGATGGTTCGTCTGTACTCCCCTTTTTCAACTAGAAACCACGGCATATTTTGCAGTCTAAATTAATTCTCGTAAATATCTATTAGGTTGGTGCAAAAATAATGACGTAATAATGTCGTTTTTTGACGTATTTTTAACGTCAAAAAACGACATTATTACGTCATTATTTTTGCACCAACCTAATACATAAGATATTCACCCAATATGCGGCCAGTAAGAACATCTTACACTCACAGAACATATTGAAGACAAGAAATACAGTTTGTTTCAATCAGATTGGGAATGTCTACAAAATATCCCCATCCATCCAATATATAGACAAAACTTCACAAATGTAAGCTACGATATTTTTTCTTCCCCAGAACATTAATTTCTACTTCTCGGTCATACCCGTCTTAATTTTGATCTTTCTTGCTTTTAAATCAAAACGCTGGGATCGCTAGTTTGTATCTTCTTTTGTGTGCCAACAATATTCTTACTTTGTTAACTTTCTGTCTTTTTACTGTTAGAGTTGCCTTGTATATATTGTTGCTTGCTTACTTTTTCCCCAGTTATTTTCTTTTCTTTCGCTTGTTATTGCTTATTCTGGATTTTGTCAGTTCGTTTTGTTGGGCATTTCTGCCAATACCATTTAATCATGATTAATAGCTCTACAGCACAGAGGGCCAGAATTAAACTTTGTTTCAATGGTGACCAATCAAAATACGAGCTGATATTAAAAAAAAGCATTTAACCCACGTAACGAGCTTTTGAAAATGGGTGTCGGAACAGAATTCTGGATAGATAGCAAAAAGTCAAAACTTACTAAGCCATATAATGAGCAAGGAATCGTGTAGAGCAAATGACCGCCAAACGGCCGGAAGGGACTCAAAGAAAAATGGGGACAACAAAATCTCGCAGATACAGAAATATAACTACATGCTTAATGTTGTAACAGAGAATAGAATATGGACAGAGGAAAACGCAGTGCATATCGAGTGAGGCCTGGGAACAGCTAAATAAATATAATTAGAAATGTGGGAGGAAACACAGAGTTAATATTTAATCTTATATATGACATTGAGCTTTGGCGATATTTTAGTTCTAATCCTAGTAGAAATGACTGCAAAAAACTTCCCTTCTCTCCAATTTATAGCCAGAAGCACACGAGTGCATGTTGGGATATATTCCTATAAATAAACCAGTTCTCGGTTACATCTGACGCAGTCCCGGTCTCTCTCGTCTTGATGTCAGAACGCTACGTTAGCATATCCGAATTAACTTTATCAACGACAATTCTTAGTTTGTCATTTTTTGCCATATTACCGTTGCTTTGTCTAATCGCTGTTAATTTACCTTACATATATTCTTTGCTTGCTTTTTTTTGCCCTTTTCTTTTTTTTTCTTGTTGTTTATTGTAAACTTTGTCAATTCTGATTGTTGAACAGTTCTGCAATGTATTTATATTTAAACATGACTTACACACTTTACAATTTTCATCGTAGATAAGGATTGCTTTGAAGGGATAGATATGTAAGTATAAGGACAAAACAAGATAAAACCAATGGGCAAAAAACATGTCCAACATGGACGCTTCAATGAAAATTGGAACAACATCAAAATCAGGAGCTGTTTAAAAACAAGCTACAATCTGCTCTTAAGCGAGACAAGAACTGGGTTGTTAATTCTAACGCCTCCATAACGAAAATTCGTTCTATTAATCATCTGAAGGAATCCAGTTTCCCTCCTATCAGCATGGCTGATGCTAACCTCAAGGTGAGTGAAGCATTGCGTCTTCTCGAGCTAATATTCTCTGCTGACATGAACTGGAAAGATTATATTAAATCCATTGCTTAGTCTGCTGCTAAGAAATTTGGTTCACTGTGTCGTACTAAAGAAATTCTCTAGCCACAATCAATTTTCATATCAATTCGTCTATCATCCGCCCATATTTGAATACTACTGACGTATATGGTTCCGTGCTTTTGGCTAAATATTTCCAGATGTTCTAATAAAATAAAAAAAAGAATCAGCAATATTATTGGTCCTGACCTGGCGTCTCACCCTCAGTCACTTTTCCACCGTCATAATGTAACTTCGCTTTGTTTTTTTTTTCTATAAATACTCTCATGGTATTTGTTCGGACAATCTCTCCGCTACTCAGAATGTAAGCGCAGTACTAGATTGGCGGCAAGGTCTCATCATTTTACAAATTAACCGTAAGTCCTATGGTAATAGTTTGTTTTCTCGCACTTATCTCTTGCAGAAAACCTTTCTGGCTCCATGCTTTCCAGGCAAATTTCTTCTTCGAATAAAGCAATGGCAAATTCAGTATCAATCTTTATCTATAGTCCTTATAATTACTCTTCTGTTGTCATTGCTTCTTAATAATGTTTCACTTTTTCTTTATTCATTCACACTTTGAGTAAAAAAACGATTTTTAGGTACTGTTAAGAAGGAATTAGGAATTCTATATTTCATGACTGTGATTAGAGTCAAATTCAGGCACAGTTAAGATTACATAATGAGTAAATAGGGCTTAGAAAATTTGGTACTCACACGACAGATTGAAGTCAAGAGGTATAAACGAAAAAAACCTACTTAGTGAACTTCAGTAAGTGGATGGCTGTGCAAGGTTTAGAAGAGATAACAAAAGGCAAATTTTATTAAAATCTATGAAGTTGTGGAGATCCATGATCGTCGACTCTATGGAGGGTTACGACAAACAATTGAAAAAGAACTGACTGCGCGTAACTGAAACACGGATAAGTGATAAATGTAAATTGTTAATATTGCAATTATTGCAAAATGTTATATGGACTCTCAGGAATTTTACAGCAGGTCGTAAAATGAACGCCATTCAGCAGATCTGTAAAAATTATTAAGAGAAACAATTAACTCATAAACCAAGAAGAAGAGACAAAGGTGCAATAACGATGCCGTGAAAACGATGAAAAATAATTGGCTTCGCTTCTTGCGCTTGTAATAATAACGTTGCTCTGCCTCGTGACGTCTGGAAGTGACATCGTAGAAATTGTACCTGTATCAGAATAAACTTTAACGACACGAAAGAAAAGCACGTCCTATTTTGTAGTGGACATGGCGAGAACGTCTCGGGGTCATATCCATCGATCTGGTTTTAAAGATCCTAGTTGAGATTGTTTTTTGTCGGTGGGGTAGGGGTTAATTTTATTTTCAAATTCTATTCGATGTTTAACTATTTTTACTATTTCTGACTTTTGTCCTCATCTTTGTTGGCATATTCACGACGTTTCAGCCGTTATACGCCCTGACCTGCTTCAGGTGATTTGAATTTTGAACCGAAACATTTATTTCGTCCACCTGGGTAGATTATTCTACTTTCACGTGTCATGCCTCTTCCGGGAATATCAGTATCAGTAATTTTCTCTTTAATTCAACCCTCCAAGTTTTTCTTAATCTCTGTTGTAACTAGGTATTGAACTCACAACTCTTTGGATCAAGTCACTGGATTATATTAACCAACGCTTTTATTCACTGGGCCATTTGTCTTCAAGCATTCGGTTCGAAATTTCAATCACCTGAAGAATGCCGGAACTTACTCCGGTCGAAACATCGTGAATATTGCAAGATGAAGCCAACCATCCAAACAATGTAAAGAGTGTAAATAATTAAAACACCTCATCTAAGTAATATAGACAGATCCTGAAGAAGGCCGGAGCGTTCATCGACCGAATAATCGTGTATATGACAATAAAGATGAGGACAGCAATCCGAACAATGTAAATAGTGTAAATACTGACAATACATCATATAGACCGATCTTTAACTGTCTGACCTAATTAAAGACCTTTCCATAAGGAGAAAAAATTATTTTAGCCAGAAACTCATTTATAGGGCACCCCCCTATGAATTTCTCCGTCAAATCTTTCATTGACGATTTAGACATCTTAACCAACACATGGGACTGAAATTGCTATGAATCAGTGAACAAAAACAAAGAGAAAAAGGAGCGGAATTTACTCACTCACTCACTTCACAAGTTCTCTCTGTCTTCATTCTTCCTTACGCTTACAGCCACACCAGTTCCCGTACGATCACCGAAGTTAAGCAACGTCCAAACTAGTCAGTACCTAGATTGGTGACCGCCTGAGAATATCAGGTACTCTAATCTTAGATGTACGGGTGTTGTAATCGTTAATGGCTTGGGATTGTTAATCGGAGTGTCGAGTTACAAATCCCGTTACGATCGCTGTATTGACTTACGCGCAAACAGCCTTGGCAAAGGTATGAAGCCACCTTTCCTTCCTCCAGCTATAGGTTAATTGTTAAGATATGTATCAATAAACCATTACTATTAAAACAAAAGAAATCTTAGAATTTTTTTTACTTTTTTTTATTGATTTCACTCTAAATAAAGGAGTAAAACCACTGCGTTTGGAAGAAATAGAAAACCGAAACTTTATTAAAGAGCGAGAAGAAAAGAAGTGTAATCAGGAGGAGGAGGCTATATTGGTTTACTTTACGGTATATCAACACCTCAATGGATTATTTAATACAGACGAGATTTTAAGATAGTTTGGTATGACCAGAATATGTATTCTTTGTATGAAATCAGTTTGTAGATCAGGGTTCATTGACGTAGTTTTGTGAAGAGAGTAAAAATTATTGCTATATATATATATATATATATATATATATATATATATATATATATATATATATATATATATATATATATATATATTTACAATAATGATGTGGCATTTTTTTCCAAAATGTATTAAAAATTCCTTTTCAAATATGCATTGCTGGTAATAACTCCTTTTTCAAAAATGTATTGGTGGTAATAATTCATTTTCAAATATGTATTGCTAGTAATAATTCCTTTTCCAAAATGTATTGCTGATAATAATTCTTTTTCAAATATTCCTTGCTGGTAAAACATGTTTTTTCAAATATGAGTTGCTGGTAATAACTCCTTTTGAAAAATGTATTGGTGGTAATAATTCATTTTTAAATATGCATTGCTAGTAATAATTCCTTTTCAAAAATATATTGGTGGCAATAATTCTTTTTCAAATATCCATTGCTGGTAAAAACATACTTTTCAAATATGCATTGCTGGTAATAACTCCTCTTTGAAAAATGTATTGGTGGTAATAATTCATTTTCAAATATGCATTGCTAGTAATAATTCCTATTCCAAAATATATTGCTGGTAATAATTCTTTTTCAAATATTAATTGCTGGTAAAAATTTATTTTTCAAATATGCATTGCTGGTAATAACTCCTTTTCAAAAATGTATTGGTGGTACTAATTCATTTTCAAATATGTATTGTTAGTGATAATTCCTTTTCAAATATGTATTGCTAGTAATAATTCCTTTTCCAAAATGAATTGCTGGTAATAATTGTTTTTCAAATACTCATTGATGGTAAGAATTCCTTTTCAAAAATGAATTGCTGGTAATAATTCATTTTCAAATATGTATTGCTGTTAATAATTCATTTTCAAAAATGTATTGCTGGTAATATCTTTTTAAAAATGTATTACTCGCAAATTTTGATTTTGTTAAAAATGTGTTACTAGTACTTTTACTTTATAAATCTATTTTTATACTTTAATAGTTGTTTCACCCCAATCTGTGGGTTAGCGCTATTTGATCATATCCAGGACCCTAACACGTGATGCTACCGCGTGGCAGGGTGGACCTGGAAAAATTGCAATTAAAAATGGAGGACAGGAGAAAGCGATCGATACTGCATTTAAATTTTCAAATTTTTGCATGGAGTCGGAAGAGAGTTCCACAATATCTAAAAATATTTTCTGGCTTTAAATAACCTGCAAATTTTTTATAAGCCGCAGAAAACGAATCAATCACTAAATAAATCAGTCACTCGATCATTCTTCATTAGTTTTCCCAGAGAAAATGCAAAATTTATTTTTCAAGTTTTATTCTTGAAATTATTTTCTTGAAAGAGAAATAGTGAGGAAGATATTTAGTTCTTTTGGTGATTATGCCCAAACGTTTCGTTATTACATGAAGATATTATTACACGGTGATATTATTACACGATGATATTATTACATGATGATATTATTACATGTTGATATTATTACAAGATGATATTATTACACGATGATATTATTACATGAAGATATTATTACACGATGGTATTATTACATAATGATATCATTACATGATGATATTAAGTAATGATATTATTACACGATGATATTATTACACGATGATATTACGTAATGATAGTATTACACGATGATATTATTACATGATGATATTATTACACGATGACATTATTACACGATGATATTATTGAAAAGGGAAATACCTTTGTTGATACGGTGATTTAACTGGAAAATAATTTTCATTGAAAGTATTTTCAGAATGAGTTGGAAATAATGAACATTGGTTTTAGGTTGGAGGTTGAGGATAACTAAAGCCCGTGGTGTAAATATGTTAAAAATTCCTCAAATATTCACTTTTATGAATTTCATTGGCGGATGAGAGAATAATTGTAACACATTTTTTTTCTCTTCAATTTTTATAATTTCTTCCATTTTTTTTATTTTATTTAGCTCTTTCAAGATTTTTTTTCGTAAACGTATAAGCTGTAAAACATGGCGATATTATTATTGACGTGTTGATCGGTTTATCTGGTTTAGGGTAAGGTTACCTGTGTTTGTGGACGAAAATAAAAATTCAACTCCACACAAAGATCAGATTAGTATCAGTGTACTCTGATTTAGGATCTGCAAGAGGATTTCACTAGTCTTCCCAAATAGTTGAAGAAAATGTGTTTAGATAACTTTTAATGCCATGTGTTCAAATCTGAACAGAATATTATAGCTAATGCTTTTTGTTTCCAAGAAATTTCGAAAAACAGAGCGCACAAAAATTTATTAGAAAATTTGTTATAATTCTAATTGTAACATTGTTAAATTATTTGAAAATTATTGCGAGGGGGTCATCTTAAAAAAAGCATGATAAATTATATCGTCTGACCATGACTTCCTAAAGGTCATCTCAAAATAATAAAGAAACGATAAAGTATTGGGTTTGAAGGTCATTACAAACAGAATACTGATCATGGTGAATAATACTAGTGAAGTTACAAATCTCAATAAATGGTAAAACACTGGTAGAAATGACAATGTTTGTCTAATTGAGCAGCAAGTTATCGACGCATGACGACTTAAAAAGGGGAATCAATAACAGAATTACCAAAAATAAACAGGCAACGTTGAAGAATGGACCTCAAACCACCTCAGTTTCGGTCTCACATTGTCTGCTGACCTGAGATGAAAGAAATACATTGAGTCAATTGTGTAGAATAAAAAAATGATTCAAATGCTGGATCGATCTATGCTTAAGGATCTAGGAGTCACATTAATGTGAGAAGCCCTGTGTATCATCAAGTAGGCTAAGAAAGCTACCACCCAGACAACCCGCATTCAGGTACTAGGTCATTGAAATCCCCCCCTACCACGAATACCGTATCAGAGTTGACGGACCAGGTAGAATTACCTTACGAAATCGCCGATTCCTCAGGAAACTGGATACAATTACAATTCCAGTTCCCAGACCTAGTGCCTTACCTGAGACCCCTACACCAGTGCCACAAACATTCGACGATGATATATTTCAAACCTACGGCGCTCCAGAGGAACTCAGCAGTTATGGTGGGCCACCCTTCACATCCCTTCCATTCAAGCAATTTTTACAAGACTGGGCCGTCAAACACAGGTTATCACCTGCTGGTTACCCACAATCCAATGGTCGGGCAGAGCTCACTGTCAAAACGGCCAAGAGAATCGTAAATGACAATACAGGAGCCCAAGGATCGTTGGACAATAATGGTGCAGCAAGAGACATCCTCCAATACAGGAATAGGCCCATTTACACATCGGTCAATCCCGTGCTCAACTACTACTCCACCGCCGACTACGTGACTACATACCATACCACCCCACACTCTATAAGCCACACGCGAATTGGTTAACCGCAGCCCAAATTCGCGAGATGAGTCTGTCCCGTCTCATAGAGCGATACAACAGAACAGCGCACACCTTAAACCGCCTTCAAAAAGGAGAAATAGTGGCACTACAACGACCGACAACCCGCCGATGGGACACAACTGGTCAGGTCACTGAAACCCTCCCCAACCACGAATACCGTATCAGAGTTGACGGATCAGGTAGAATTACCTTACGAAATCGCCAATTCCTCAGGAAACTGGATACACCTACAATTCCAGTTCCCAGACCTAGTGCCTTACCTGAGACCCCTACACCAATGCCACAAACATTCGCCGATGACATATTTCCAACCTATGTCGCTCCTGAGGAACTCAACAGTGATGGTGGGCCACCCTTCACATCCCTTCCATTCAAGCAATGGACTATCCCACTTTAGCACAATGAGATGCTCCATTGCTTGGGCTGTGATTGGCTGCTGGTACATGAGTGGAAGTATATCTGTATAAATACCAGCTTGATTCATCAGTTAGTTTGCAGGGTTTGTATTGACCAGGGTTTGTATTAAGTTCATCCCCTGGTGTGTTGTTTTTGCTACTGACTTGTTTCCTTTGCGTCGAAAAGATAAGCTTTAAGTTTACATTTTTGCAACCTTTTTTGACTTTCAGTTTTCCGCGTTCTATTTTTGCATTTGTTTAATTTTTTCTCTTTATTTTCCGTTTTATTTTTGCTTTTTGTATTATTTTGCCTTTTTCTTTCAGTTTTTGTTTTCTTTTTTAAATTTTCCTTGTTTTCGTAGTCCATTCTTTCTTCTTTTGTTTGAGTTGTTTATTACCGTTTGAGTTGTTTATTACCGTTTGAGTTTGTACGTTTTTTCTTGTTTATTTTGATTATTATTTTTTACGTCTCTGGAAACACCAACATACCTTTAAAAAAGCAACAAAAGCTTAATTGTTCGGCGTGGTGGGCCGAAAAATCCCATCATGGCCGACAATAACATTGAGGAAAATACACCGCCTTCACAACCGGTGTCACCCCAGAAAACGGCCTGGGGGAAAAACAGGCCCCCGGAAAAAGATGCAGCATATTACTGCGAACAGAGAAGAAAATTCGAGGAATCATTCAAAGGCAATGAATTCCTCACGATTCAAGAAGCGCTGAATGCTGTCGACACGAGAACAATATCTCTCCTAACTTCGGATATAAAAACCCGAAAGTTGATCGGCGTCGGCAGAGAGGTAATGGAGGAGGCCTTAAGAACCTTACAAATTAGCCCCAAAGTTCTGGCGCGGAGGACGAATGCTCTGTGGGACATACTCCTCGCCACGGAAGAGCAGGCAAAGGCTCTGGCAGGAAGCCTACTTGCAACAAAGAACCTGCGCATTCAGACCGAGTATATGGGAACCCGCAGGACCAAGGTTACGATCCACGGGGTCCCAGTAGATATCAACGAGGACAGGATGGGGGCCTTCTTCGCCAAATATGGCGAGGTGAATGACGTCAAGGCCCTCGTTAGCAAAGGCGGCATCCTGACCGGCGACATGGAGGTGCAAGTAACCGTGAACAGGGAAAACTTCCAAGAGATCCCAAACACCTTGGTGTGCCGCAAAAGAAGAATGCTGGTCGTGGTGGAGGGGAGGAAGCCATACTGTTGGGCGTGTGGTGCGTCAGGACACATGTCCAAGGAGTGCCCTGGCAAGAATAAAGTCATGCCGATGCCCCCTCCAGCAGCAGCAACAACAACAGTAGTGGTTGAAAAACCACCTGGAAAACCTTCCCAAGAAGCCTGGAAAGAGGTGGATAAGGGGCGGAAAAATACATCTGTTGCAGCCCCGCAGGAAACGCCCCCTAAAAAACACCTCGAAAAGAGGCCAAAAGAAGGACAAGCTTCAAAGGAGCAAACTAAACAGAAAAAACAAGAGAAGCAGCAGCAGCAACAAAACAGCGACATGGAGGTGGAGGAAGTGCCTCCCAAACGGGCTGCCTCCTTGAAAAGGAACCGAGAGGAAGACGAGGAGGAAGAAGAACAACATGCTGAACAAGCAGATCGGATAAATAGACTAATTGGTCATATTAGTGACGATAGGGGCAGGGAGAAAAACAAAGTTACATCCGCCCCCTCTTCACCATTGAAAAAAGAAAAAAACACTTCTGCAGATAGGAGTCTCCCTCCCTCCCTGTCTCGATATCCACTTCCGCCTACCACCCCCACACCCCCGCACACATCTACTCCTACTGCCTCAGACCCTCCAATTCCCCAATCACCCCTCCCTACTCCAACCTCTTCGTCCACTCCCACTCCACCACCCCCAGATAGGGGAAAAAAGAAGAAAAGGATCTTCGGCAAGGTCGAAGAAATTTGTAGAGCAGAGAAAGGGGAGATAGACAAAAACCTCTCCTCTCGCAAGAGAGCATTACTGGGGCCTCTAATTAAACTGTCATCTGTTGATGGTAAATCAGTGGAGGACCCCAGAAATTTTCCTGGTGCCCCGGGAGTTGTCGGACTGATCCGGGATTCCGGCAGGCACTTGAAAGTCTGGACCCATCTCTTCGAAGCCAGAGAAGCCTTCCCAGAGATAAGGATGGTGGAGACTGGGTCGCAAGATCTTAAAAAAATGCACTTGTTTTGTTCAGGGAGGGCCCCCGTACGTCTCCACCCTTCATTATATAGGGCCCTAAAACTAAATTACCCCACGGACGTCGGCGG
The DNA here is from genome assembly GCA_963932145.1 of Acanthosepion lycidas. NCBI lineage: Eukaryota > Metazoa > Mollusca > Cephalopoda > Sepiida > Sepiidae > Acanthosepion > Acanthosepion lycidas. Next base: position 18,894,795 of record OZ010591.1, read on the forward strand.
GATTGTCACAGAAGGACGGATAACGTCAGAGTTAGGCGTGGGGAGCCTGGGACAATCCGTCGGGGTCCTTTCACCCGCAGATTTCCGTCCTGTATGTGAGTAGGTTTATTGCACTTCTTCTTTTCTTTCTTTGCAGGCTTAGAAGATGTCTATTAAGATAGCGACTTTGAATGTGAGGGGCTTAAGGGATCGGGGTAAGGCTGCCCGCCTGCTCCGGGACCTTCTGTCCCTGGATATGGATGTTGCCGCGATCGAGGAGACCCACTTTGTTTGCAGTTCCGATGCGTGTGTGCTGGACGATGACTTTGTCGTCTATTCAGCATATGGGGACCGTTCTGCCAGAGGAGTTTCTTTGCTTGTCAGGCGTACTCTTGATGCGAAGGTGGACCTTGTGCATACCGATGCCGAGGGCCGGTTGATCGTGGCCGATATTGCCGTGAAAAGTGGTTCGTTCCGAGTCGTTGCGGTTTATGCGCCCAACGACCGGGAGGAGCGGGTCTCGTTTTTTCGGCGGTTGGGGCCGTTCCTAGTGGATTCAACGCGCCTAGTTTTAATGGGGGACTGGAATGCCATCCTGGACCCCAAGTTAGACAGGGGGCGGGGAGCTAGCGGGAGAAGGGGCGATCGTAGCCTGGTTGATCTGATCGACGATTATGGTCTCGTCGATAGATACCGGGTCGATCATCCCGGGGGGAAAATGTGGACGTGGGCTCTTAATTGGCCTTTTGACAAGGTAGTTAGCTACCTTGACAGAATGTTAGTTAGAAGAGCCGACATAGATCTACTAGATTGCCCTACGTTCCACTGGGTAGGCTATTCGGACCACAAACTCGTTTGTGCCCGGGTGGCGTTAGACTGTAGGCCTAGAATGGCTGGGTACTGGAAGTTCAATCTGTCCTTACTGGACAGGGAGGACTTTCGGGAACAGCTAATTAGACTAGTGCAGCGGGAGCTAGTGGGGGCGGTTATCGGGAATAAGTGGTGGGAACGCCTTAAGTGTAGGATTAGGTCCTTCACCACTGATTTCAGCAAACGGCTCGCTCTAGATAGAGCTGACAAGGTGAAGACGCTTAAAACTAGTTACACCCGGGCGGTGGCTGGGGGGGATCCCCTAGAGATAGCCTTAGCTAAGGAGGCCCTGGATCGTTCGAATAGCGAGCGGTACATGGGCCAGGTAATTAGACATAAGTTAAGCAAGATGTCTTCCGAAGCTGTGAATTTGGGCGCAGATCTGCGCAGGGAAGAGGTCCGTCGAGGTGGCGATCGTTACATTCGTGAAGTCGAATCCCCGGAGGGGCGTACTCTTCGGGCCACTGACGACATGTGCGAGGCGTTTCGGCGCCATTTCGAGAGCCGGTTTACCAAGGAGCCTGGTCTCCGTGAGGAGGAGTTTCGTAGCTATTTGGCTGACTTTCCTCGGCTTTCGCCGACTGAAGCGGCTAGCTGCGAGGGAGAGATCACGGACGGCGAAGTCTACGCGGTTTTGAAGAAGGTCGGCAGAGGCAAGTCGCCCGGTCTGGATGGTTTGCCCTATGAATTGTACTTGAGGCTGTCGCACATCTTTGTTCCGATTTTGACTGCAGTGTTCAACAACTGGTTTCGGTCGGGGTCCATCCCCAATCGGATCACCAGGGGCGTGATCACTCTGTTGAAAAAGGGCAAAGGTGGTGGGGGGAAACTAGATGACTACAGGCCCATAACTCTGCTAAACACAGAGTTAAAGATTATGGCCAAGATCCTGCAGGAGCGTTTGCAGTCAGTTGCCGAGTCTCTGTTGGGACCTGAGCAGACTTGTTCTGTGAGGGGCCGAACAATTCAGAGCAACCTGCATCTGATCCGCACGATCATAGAGGGTGTAAAAGACGACGAGCAAGCCGCGCTGATCAATTTGGATCAGTCCAAGGCATTTGATAGGGTCGACCATCGCTACCTTGCTACTGTCCTGCAGGCCGCTGGATTCGCACCCAACTTCTGCCGCTGGATTAGCCTCCTGTATCGCTCCCCCAGTGCTGTGGTACAGGTGAACGGAAGGTTGTCGGACGCGTTCGTGCTGTCTAGGTCGGTTCGTCAGGGTTGTCCGCTGTCGCCTCTCCTTTATGCTTTGGCGTTGGAGCCTCTCCTTCGCCGGCTGAAGGACGAGACCGGCAGTCCGGCCCTACGCGGAATCGCCGTTCCTGGAGGGGCTCGAGCCAGGGTTTCCGCGTACGCCGATGACGTATCTGCTTTCGTGTCGTCCCGGGACGATATCGAGGCGGTACAGAAGGCGCTTGACCGGTACGAGAAGGTGACAGGGGCCAAGATAAACCGCGACAAGTCTTCCGGCTTGCGGTTAGGTGCCTGGAAGGGGGTCGCTCTTCCGGGCCGCTTCGGTTGGACGGATGGACCTGTCCGCATTCTTGGAGTGTGGTTTGGACCGGACCTCCAGCTGGAGAAGAATTGGTCTGAAGTACTTGCAAAGGTCGGTTCTGCCGGCAAGACTTGGAATCGACGGCGGTTGTCCGTGAAGGGCAGGGCGGAGGTGTGTGTTACATACATTTTCCCCCTGATTCTTTATCGATTGTCTGTACTTCCTCTCTGTGGGGCCCATTGGAAGGCGCTCGAGCGATCGCTATCCTCCATTTTATGGAGGGGACGCGTGAACAGGGTCGACAGACGAGTCTGCACTAAACGTCCGTGTCATGGGGGGCTGGGAATGCCGCACCTCTTGAGTCACGTCCGTGCCTCTAGGTTGGCTTTCCTACGCCGCGCATTGACTGGGAGAGATCCGATTCTGGAGGGGATTGTTAGGGACGCCTTCCCTAGCCTTACCATCAGTCCCCCCATCTCGAGGGTTGAGCGCCGTCGTAAACCCCGGGACGAGTCGGATTTCATCCGCGAGTGTCGGTCGGCCTTGAGGGCCATTCCCCGGTCCAGTGACCTGTCACGGCCTAGGAAGGTCTTCTATCGTGGATTAGTGGAGGGGCCCGCGAAGGATTCCCTACGTGATACGCTCGGCTTGTCGGAGGAGGAGTTTCGCTCCTACTGGTCTTGGGCGCCAGCGGCGGATTACCTCAGTAACCCTGAGTTTTCGCTTACCTGGCGATTGGCTCGGAATCGGCTGCCTCTCAACGACAAGGCTTTCATATGGGGTTTGGCGGATTTGCCAGACTGTGAACGGTGTGGTCTTGGCTTAGAAGAAACGGCTGCGCACGCCTTCTACCATTGCCCCCGGGTCCGCCCCTTATGGGACCATGTCGGCGAGCTGACGGCTCGTCTCGCTCCCGAACAGCTTGTGTCCATTGATCGCGCATACGCGTGTGACAATGTGTCGCCCCCGTATTCCGGGGTGAAACGAATGGTGTTTCTGACGCTGCTGGCCACGGCTCGAATGGTGATTTGGACGACGCGAAAGGAGGAAGTCTTGCGGGGCAACCGTCTTTCTCATCAGCATCTAATCCTATTCTTTGAGCATCAGCTCAAGATGAAGATTAGATCTGATAGAAAACGATTGCATTCGACAGTCTTTAGCGAAAGGTGGGTAAAAGAGGCGAGCTTGGTTCGTGTGACCGGGGCTAGCCTTGATTTTCTCTTCTAGGTCAACCTATTGCACATCGGGGTGGCTTCCTGTGGAACCCTCCCCTTGGTTAGGATTAGACAAGCTTCAGTGTACCTAGTTAATGTGAGTAAGTGTTGTTCCTGGCCTGTAACCCGGCTACTCTTTGGTTATGATCCAAGTCGAGATTCCCAACCTCCCCAGTTTGTTTCGGCCCCCTTTTATCTCGACTGGGTCAGCTTTATATTTTCCCTTTCCCGCATAATATTTTAGCCTTCTTCCCACTCCCTTAGCGAGAGTTGCCTCTTGATTTTGTCCCCTGGGCAGAATACAGCGGCCTCTCTATTTTGAGGGTTGGACGGTCCCCTACTAACATCTGTTATGTTTAGTTTGTATTTTGTGTTTATATTTATTTGATTATTGGGTTCATCTCCCTCCCCTCTCATTCTATCATTATTAAAATTTTATGTATTTTATGTATTATCATCAAATTTTTATGGTGTGGGGCGCGTTTTTGGTAGGTTCCCCTTGAGAGGATGCGGTATTATGGTGGTTGGAGGATTGTTTGGTGACGGACGAGTTCTTGTGGTGAATGGGTAAATTGTAATGTATGAATGGGTCGTGAATCTGATTAGCTAGGTATAGGATAGTTAGTTTGGACCAGCCTTTACCCCTCCCCTTCATCGGCCACGTGCCACAATTATGTATAAAAACATAATAAATCCTCAGGGTTTGTATTGACCAGGGTTTGTATTAAGTTCATCCCCTGGTGTGTTGTTTTTGCTACTGACTTGTTTCCTTTGCGTCGAAAAGATAAGCTTTAAGTTTACATTTTTGCAACCTTTTTTGACTTTCAGTTTTCCGCGTTCTATTTTTGCATTTGTTTAATTTTTTCTCTTTATTTTCCGTTTTATTTTTGCTTTTTGTATTATTTTGCCTTTTTCTTTCAGTTTTTGTTTTCTTTTTTAAATTTTCCTTGTTTTCGTAGTCCATTCTTTCTTCTTTTGTTTGAGTTGTTTATTACCGTTTGAGTTGTTTATTACCGTTTGAGTTTGTACGTTTTTTCTTGTTTATTTTGATTATTATTTTTTACGTCTCTGGAAACACCAACATACCTTTAAAAAAGCAACAAAAGCTTAATTGTTCGGCGTGGTGGGCCGAAAAATCCCATCATGGCCGACAATAACATTGAGGAAAATACACCGCCTTCACAACCGGTGTCACCCCAGAAAACGGCCTGGGGGAAAAACAGGCCCCCGGAAAAAGATGCAGCATATTACTGCGAACAGAGAAGAAAATTCGAGGAATCATTCAAAGGCAATGAATTCCTCACGATTCAAGAAGCGCTGAATGCTGTCGACACGAGAACAATATCTCTCCTAACTTCGGATATAAAAACCCGAAAGTTGATCGGCGTCGGCAGAGAGGTAATGGAGGAGGCCTTAAGAACCTTACAAATTAGCCCCAAAGTTCTGGCGCGGAGGACGAATGCTCTGTGGGACATACTCCTCGCCACGGAAGAGCAGGCAAAGGCTCTGGCAGGAAGCCTACTTGCAACAAAGAACCTGCGCATTCAGACCGAGTATATGGGAACCCGCAGGACCAAGGTTACGATCCACGGGGTCCCAGTAGATATCAACGAGGACAGGATGGGGGCCTTCTTCGCCAAATATGGCGAGGTGAATGACGTCAAGGCCCTCGTTAGCAAAGGCGGCATCCTGACCGGCGACATGGAGGTGCAAGTAACCGTGAACAGGGAAAACTTCCAAGAGATCCCAAACACCTTGGTGTGCCGCAAAAGAAGAATGCTGGTCGTGGTGGAGGGGAGGAAGCCATACTGTTGGGCGTGTGGTGCGTCAGGACACATGTCCAAGGAGTGCCCTGGCAAGAATAAAGTCATGCCGATGCCCCCTCCAGCAGCAGCAACAACAACAGTAGTGGTTGAAAAACCACCTGGAAAACCTTCCCAAGAAGCCTGGAAAGAGGTGGATAAGGGGCGGAAAAATACATCTGTTGCAGCCCCGCAGGAAACGCCCCCTAAAAAACACCTCGAAAAGAGGCCAAAAGAAGGACAAGCTTCAAAGGAGCAAACTAAACAGAAAAAACAAGAGAAGCAGCAGCAGCAACAAAACAGCGACATGGAGGTGGAGGAAGTGCCTCCCAAACGGGCTGCCTCCTTGAAAAGGAACCGAGAGGAAGACGAGGAGGAAGAAGAACAACATGCTGAACAAGCAGATCGGATAAATAGACTAATTGGTCATATTAGTGACGATAGGGGCAGGGAGAAAAACAAAGTTACATCCGCCCCCTCTTCACCATTGAAAAAAGAAAAAAACACTTCTGCAGATAGGAGTCTCCCTCCCTCCCTGTCTCGATATCCACTTCCGCCTACCACCCCCACACCCCCGCACACATCTACTCCTACTGCCTCAGACCCTCCAATTCCCCAATCACCCCTCCCTACTCCAACCTCTTCGTCCACTCCCACTCCACCACCCCCAGATAGGGGAAAAAAGAAGAAAAGGATCTTCGGCAAGGTCGAAGAAATTTGTAGAGCAGAGAAAGGGGAGATAGACAAAAACCTCTCCTCTCGCAAGAGAGCATTACTGGGGCCTCTAATTAAACTGTCATCTGTTGATGGTAAATCAGTGGAGGACCCCAGAAATTTTCCTGGTGCCCCGGGAGTTGTCGGACTGATCCGGGATTCCGGCAGGCACTTGAAAGTCTGGACCCATCTCTTCGAAGCCAGAGAAGCCTTCCCAGAGATAAGGATGGTGGAGACTGGGTCGCAAGATCTTAAAAAAATGCACTTGTTTTGTTCAGGGAGGGCCCCCGTACGTCTCCACCCTTCATTATATAGGGCCCTAAAACTAAATTACCCCACGGACGTCGGCGGGATTGTCACAGAAGGACGGATAACGTCAGAGTTAGGCGTGGGGAGCCTGGGACAATCCGTCGGGGTCCTTTCACCCGCAGATTTCCGTCCTGTATGTGAGTAGGTTTATTGCACTTCTTCTTTTCTTTCTTTGCAGGCTTAGAAGATGTCTATTAAGATAGCGACTTTGAATGTGAGGGGCTTAAGGGATCGGGGTAAGGCTGCCCGCCTGCTCCGGGACCTTCTGTCCCTGGATATGGATGTTGCCGCGATCGAGGAGACCCACTTTGTTTGCAGTTCCGATGCGTGTGTGCTGGACGATGACTTTGTCGTCTATTCAGCATATGGGGACCGTTCTGCCAGAGGAGTTTCTTTGCTTGTCAGGCGTACTCTTGATGCGAAGGTGGACCTTGTGCATACCGATGCCGAGGGCCGGTTGATCGTGGCCGATATTGCCGTGAAAAGTGGTTCGTTCCGAGTCGTTGCGGTTTATGCGCCCAACGACCGGGAGGAGCGGGTCTCGTTTTTTCGGCGGTTGGGGCCGTTCCTAGTGGATTCAACGCGCCTAGTTTTAATGGGGGACTGGAATGCCATCCTGGACCCCAAGTTAGACAGGGGGCGGGGAGCTAGCGGGAGAAGGGGCGATCGTAGCCTGGTTGATCTGATCGACGATTATGGTCTCGTCGATAGATACCGGGTCGATCATCCCGGGGGGAAAATGTGGACGTGGGCTCTTAATTGGCCTTTTGACAAGGTAGTTAGCTACCTTGACAGAATGTTAGTTAGAAGAGCCGACATAGATCTACTAGATTGCCCTACGTTCCACTGGGTAGGCTATTCGGACCACAAACTCGTTTGTGCCCGGGTGGCGTTAGACTGTAGGCCTAGAATGGCTGGGTACTGGAAGTTCAATCTGTCCTTACTGGACAGGGAGGACTTTCGGGAACAGCTAATTAGACTAGTGCAGCGGGAGCTAGTGGGGGCGGTTATCGGGAATAAGTGGTGGGAACGCCTTAAGTGTAGGATTAGGTCCTTCACCACTGATTTCAGCAAACGGCTCGCTCTAGATAGAGCTGACAAGGTGAAGACGCTTAAAACTAGTTACACCCGGGCGGTGGCTGGGGGGGATCCCCTAGAGATAGCCTTAGCTAAGGAGGCCCTGGATCGTTCGAATAGCGAGCGGTACATGGGCCAGGTAATTAGACATAAGTTAAGCAAGATGTCTTCCGAAGCTGTGAATTTGGGCGCAGATCTGCGCAGGGAAGAGGTCCGTCGAGGTGGCGATCGTTACATTCGTGAAGTCGAATCCCCGGAGGGGCGTACTCTTCGGGCCACTGACGACATGTGCGAGGCGTTTCGGCGCCATTTCGAGAGCCGGTTTACCAAGGAGCCTGGTCTCCGTGAGGAGGAGTTTCGTAGCTATTTGGCTGACTTTCCTCGGCTTTCGCCGACTGAAGCGGCTAGCTGCGAGGGAGAGATCACGGACGGCGAAGTCTACGCGGTTTTGAAGAAGGTCGGCAGAGGCAAGTCGCCCGGTCTGGATGGTTTGCCCTATGAATTGTACTTGAGGCTGTCGCACATCTTTGTTCCGATTTTGACTGCAGTGTTCAACAACTGGTTTCGGTCGGGGTCCATCCCCAATCGGATCACCAGGGGCGTGATCACTCTGTTGAAAAAGGGCAAAGGTGGTGGGGGGAAACTAGATGACTACAGGCCCATAACTCTGCTAAACACAGAGTTAAAGATTATGGCCAAGATCCTGCAGGAGCGTTTGCAGTCAGTTGCCGAGTCTCTGTTGGGACCTGAGCAGACTTGTTCTGTGAGGGGCCGAACAATTCAGAGCAACCTGCATCTGATCCGCACGATCATAGAGGGTGTAAAAGACGACGAGCAAGCCGCGCTGATCAATTTGGATCAGTCCAAGGCATTTGATAGGGTCGACCATCGCTACCTTGCTACTGTCCTGCAGGCCGCTGGATTCGCACCCAACTTCTGCCGCTGGATTAGCCTCCTGTATCGCTCCCCCAGTGCTGTGGTACAGGTGAACGGAAGGTTGTCGGACGCGTTCGTGCTGTCTAGGTCGGTTCGTCAGGGTTGTCCGCTGTCGCCTCTCCTTTATGCTTTGGCGTTGGAGCCTCTCCTTCGCCGGCTGAAGGACGAGACCGGCAGTCCGGCCCTACGCGGAATCGCCGTTCCTGGAGGGGCTCGAGCCAGGGTTTCCGCGTACGCCGATGACGTATCTGCTTTCGTGTCGTCCCGGGACGATATCGAGGCGGTACAGAAGGCGCTTGACCGGTACGAGAAGGTGACAGGGGCCAAGATAAACCGCGACAAGTCTTCCGGCTTGCGGTTAGGTGCCTGGAAGGGGGTCGCTCTTCCGGGCCGCTTCGGTTGGACGGATGGACCTGTCCGCATTCTTGGAGTGTGGTTTGGACCGGACCTCCAGCTGGAGAAGAATTGGTCTGAAGTACTTGCAAAGGTCGGTTCTGCCGGCAAGACTTGGAATCGACGGCGGTTGTCCGTGAAGGGCAGGGCGGAGGTGTGTGTTACATACATTTTCCCCCTGATTCTTTATCGATTGTCTGTACTTCCTCTCTGTGGGGCCCATTGGAAGGCGCTCGAGCGATCGCTATCCTCCATTTTATGGAGGGGACGCGTGAACAGGGTCGACAGACGAGTCTGCACTAAACGTCCGTGTCATGGGGGGCTGGGAATGCCGCACCTCTTGAGTCACGTCCGTGCCTCTAGGTTGGCTTTCCTACGCCGCGCATTGACTGGGAGAGATCCGATTCTGGAGGGGATTGTTAGGGACGCCTTCCCTAGCCTTACCATCAGTCCCCCCATCTCGAGGGTTGAGCGCCGTCGTAAACCCCGGGACGAGTCGGATTTCATCCGCGAGTGTCGGTCGGCCTTGAGGGCCATTCCCCGGTCCAGTGACCTGTCACGGCCTAGGAAGGTCTTCTATCGTGGATTAGTGGAGGGGCCCGCGAAGGATTCCCTACGTGATACGCTCGGCTTGTCGGAGGAGGAGTTTCGCTCCTACTGGTCTTGGGCGCCAGCGGCGGATTACCTCAGTAACCCTGAGTTTTCGCTTACCTGGCGATTGGCTCGGAATCGGCTGCCTCTCAACGACAAGGCTTTCATATGGGGTTTGGCGGATTTGCCAGACTGTGAACGGTGTGGTCTTGGCTTAGAAGAAACGGCTGCGCACGCCTTCTACCATTGCCCCCGGGTCCGCCCCTTATGGGACCATGTCGGCGAGCTGACGGCTCGTCTCGCTCCCGAACAGCTTGTGTCCATTGATCGCGCATACGCGTGTGACAATGTGTCGCCCCCGTATTCCGGGGTGAAACGAATGGTGTTTCTGACGCTGCTGGCCACGGCTCGAATGGTGATTTGGACGACGCGAAAGGAGGAAGTCTTGCGGGGCAACCGTCTTTCTCATCAGCATCTAATCCTATTCTTTGAGCATCAGCTCAAGATGAAGATTAGATCTGATAGAAAACGATTGCATTCGACAGTCTTTAGCGAAAGGTGGGTAAAAGAGGCGAGCTTGGTTCGTGTGACCGGGGCTAGCCTTGATTTTCTCTTCTAGGTCAACCTATTGCACATCGGGGTGGCTTCCTGTGGAACCCTCCCCTTGGTTAGGATTAGACAAGCTTCAGTGTACCTAGTTAATGTGAGTAAGTGTTGTTCCTGGCCTGTAACCCGGCTACTCTTTGGTTATGATCCAAGTCGAGATTCCCAACCTCCCCAGTTTGTTTCGGCCTCCTTTTATCTCGACTGGGTCAGCTTTATATTTTCCCATTCCCGCATAATATTTTAGCCTTCTTCCCACTCCCTTAGCGAGAGTTGCCTCTTGATTTTGTCCCCTGGGCAGAATACAGCGGCCTCTCTATTTTTGAGGGTTGGACGGTCCCTACTAACATGTGTTATGTTTAGTTTGTATTTTGTGTTTATTTTTATTTATTATTGGGTTCACCTCCCTCCCCTTGCATTCTATCATTATTAGAATTTTATGTATATCATTTATGTATCATCAAATTTTTATGGATTGGGGCGCGTTTTGGTAGGTTCCCTTGGAGTGGATGTGGTATTATGGTGGTTGGAGGATTGAACGGTGATGGATGAGTTCTTGTGGTGAATGAGTAAATTGTAATGTATGAATGGGTCGTGAGTCAGATTAGCTAGGTATAAGATAGTAAGTGTTGACCAGCCTTTACCCCTCCCCTTTTTGGCCTTGTGCCACAATTGTAACCTTTGTTGCAATAAATCCTCAGGGTTTGTATTGACCAGGGTTTGTATTAAGTTCATCCCCTGGTGTGTTGTTTTTGCTACTGACTTGTTTCCTTTGCGTCGAAAAGATAAGCTTTAAGTTTACATTTTTGCAACCTTTTTTGACTTTCAGTTTTCCGCGTTCTATTTTTGCATTTGTTTAATTTTTTCTCTTTATTTTCCGTTTTATTTTTGCTTTTTGTATTATTTTGCCTTTTTCTTTCAGTTTTTGTTTTCTTTTTTAAATTTTCCTTGTTTTCGTAGTCCATTCTTTCTTCTTTTGTTTGAGTTGTTTATTACCGTTTGAGTTGTTTATTACCGTTTGAGTTTGTACGTTTTTTCTTGTTTATTTTGATTATTATTTCTTACGTCTCTGGAAACACCAACATACCTTTAAAAAAGCAACAAAAGCTTAATTGTTCGGCGTGGTGGGCCGAAAAATCCCATCATGGCCGACAATAACATTGAGGAAAATACACCGCCTTCACAACCGGTGTCACCCCAGAAAACGGCCTGGGGGAAAAACAGGCCCCCGGAAAAAGATGCAGCATATTACTGCGAACAGAGGAAAAAATTCGAGGAATCATTCAAAGGCAATGAATTCCTCACGATTCAAGAAGCGCTGAATGCTGTCGACACGAGAACAATATCTCTCCTAACTTCGGATATAAAAACCCGAAAGTTGATCGGCGTCGGCAGAGAGGTAATGGAGGAGGCCTTAAGAACCTTACAAATTAGCCCCAAAGTTCTGGCGCGGAGGACGAATGCTCTGTGGGACATACTCCTCGCCACGGAAGAGCAGGCAAAGGCTCTGGCAGGAAGCCTACTTGCAACAAAGAACCTGCGCATTCAGACCGAGTATATGGGAACCCGCAGGACCAAGGTTACGATCCACGGGGTCCCAGTAGATATCAACGAGGACAGGATGGGGGCCTTCTTCGCCAAATATGGCGAGGTGAATGACGTCAAGGCCCTCGTTAGCAAAGGCGGCATCCTGACCGGCGACATGGAGGTGCAAGTAACCGTGAACAGGGAAAACTTCCAAGAGATCCCAAACACCTTGGTGTGCCGCAAAAGAAGAATGCTGGTCGTGGTGGAGGGGAGGAAGCCATACTGTTGGGCGTGTGGTGCGTCAGGACACATGTCCAAGGAGTGCCCTGGCAAGAATAAAGTCATGCCGATGCCCCCTCCAGCAGCAGCAACAACAACAGTAGTGGTTGAAAAACCACCTGGAAAACCTTCCCAAGAAGCCTGGAAAGAGGTGGATAAGGGGCGGAAAAATACATCTGTTGCAGCCCCGCAGGAAACGCCCCCTAAAAAACACCTCGAAAAGAGGCCAAAAGAAGGACAAGCTTCAAAGGAGCAAACTAAACAGAAAAAACAAGAGAAGCAGCAGCAGCAACAAAACAGCGACATGGAGGTGGAGGAAGTGCCTCCCAAACGGGCTGCCTCCTTGAAAAGGAACCGAGAGGAAGACGAGGAGGAAGAAGAACAACATGCTGAACAAGCAGATCGGATAAATAGACTAATTGGTCATATTAGTGACGATAGGGGCAGGGAGAAAAACAAAGTTACATCCGCCCCCTCTTCACCATTGAAAAAAGAAAAAAACACTTCTGCAGATAGGAGTCTCCCTCCCTCCCTGTCTCGATATCCACTTCCGCCTACCACCCCCACACCCCCGCACACATCTACTCCTACTGCCTCAGACCCTCCAATTCCCCAATCACCCCTCCCTACTCCAACCTCTTCGTCCACTCCCACTCCACCACCCCCAGATAGGGGAAAAAAGAAGAAAAGGATCTTCGGCAAGGTCGAAGAAATTTGTAGAGCAGAGAAAGGGGAGATAGACAAAAACCTCTCCTCTCGCAAGAGAGCATTACTGGGGCCTCTAATTAAACTGTCATCTGTTGATGGTAAATCAGTGGAGGACCCCAGAAATTTTCCTGGTGCCCCGGGAGTTGTCGGACTGATCCGGGATTCCGGCAGGCACTTGAAAGTCTGGACCCATCTCTTCGAAGCCAGAGAAGCCTTCCCAGAGATAAGGATGGTGGAGACTGGGTCGCAAGATCTTAAAAAAATGCACTTGTTTTGTTCAGGGAGGGCCCCCGTACGTCTCCACCCTTCATTATATAGGGCCCTAAAACTAAATTACCCCACGGACGTCGGCGGGATTGTCACAGAAGGACGGATAACGTCAGAGTTAGGCGTGGGGAGCCTGGGACAATCCGTCGGGGTCCTTTCACCCGCAGATTTCCGTCCTGTATGTGAGTAGGTTTATTGCACTTCTTCTTTTCTTTCTTTGCAGGCTTAGAAGATGTCTATTAAGATAGCGACTTTGAATGTGAGGGGCTTAAGGGATCGGGGTAAGGCTGCCCGCCTGCTCCGGGACCTTCTGTCCCTGGATATGGATGTTGCCGCGATCGAGGAGACCCACTTTGTTTGCAGTTCCGATGCGTGTGTGCTGGACGATGACTTTGTCGTCTATTCAGCATATGGGGACCGTTCTGCCAGAGGAGTTTCTTTGCTTGTCAGGCGTACTCTTGATGCGAAGGTGGACCTTGTGCATACCGATGCCGAGGGCCGGTTGATCGTGGCCGATATTGCCGTGAAAAGTGGTTCGTTCCGAGTCGTTGCGGTTTATGCGCCCAACGACCGGGAGGAGCGGGTCTCGTTTTTTCGGCGGTTGGGGCCGTTCCTAGTGGATTCAACGCGCCTAGTTTTAATGGGGGACTGGAATGCCATCCTGGACCCCAAGTTAGACAGGGGGCGGGGAGCTAGCGGGAGAAGGGGCGATCGTAGCCTGGTTGATCTGATCGACGATTATGGTCTCGTCGATAGATACCGGGTCGATCATCCCGGGGGGAAAATGTGGACGTGGGCTCTTAATTGGCCTTTTGACAAGGTAGTTAGCTACCTTGACAGAATGTTAGTTAGAAGAGCCGACATAGATCTACTAGATTGCCCTACGTTCCACTGGGTAGGCTATTCGGACCACAAACTCGTTTGTGCCCGGGTGGCGTTAGACTGTAGGCCTAGAATGGCTGGGTACTGGAAGTTCAATCTGTCCTTACTGGACAGGGAGGACTTTCGGGAACAGCTAATTAGACTAGTGCAGCGGGAGCTAGTGGGGGCGGTTATCGGGAATAAGTGGTGGGAACGCCTTAAGTGTAGGATTAGGTCCTTCACCACTGATTTCAGCAAACGGCTCGCTCTAGATAGAGCTGACAAGGTGAAGACGCTTAAAACTAGTTACACCCGGGCGGTGGCTGGGGGGGATCCCCTAGAGATAGCCTTAGCTAAGGAGGCCCTGGATCGTTCGAATAGCGAGCGGTACATGGGCCAGGTAATTAGACATAAGTTAAGCAAGATGTCTTCCGAAGCTGTGAATTTGGGCGCAGATCTGCGCAGGGAAGAGGTCCGTCGAGGTGGCGATCGTTACATTCGTGAAGTCGAATCCCCGGAGGGGCGTACTCTTCGGGCCACTGACGACATGTGCGAGGCGTTTCGGCGCCATTTCGAGAGCCGGTTTACCAAGGAGCCTGGTCTCCGTGAGGAGGAGTTTCGTAGCTATTTGGCTGACTTTCCTCGGCTTTCGCCGACTGAAGCGGCTAGCTGCGAGGGAGAGATCACGGACGGCGAAGTCTACGCGGTTTTGAAGAAGGTCGGCAGAGGCAAGTCGCCCGGTCTGGATGGTTTGCCCTATGAATTGTACTTGAGGCTGTCGCACATCTTTGTTCCGATTTTGACTGCAGTGTTCAACAACTGGTTTCGGTCGGGGTCCATCCCCAATCGGATCACCAGGGGCGTGATCACTCTGTTGAAAAAGGGCAAAGGTGGTGGGGGGAAACTAGATGACTACAGGCCCATAACTCTGCTAAACACAGAGTTAAAGATTATGGCCAAGATCCTGCAGGAGCGTTTGCAGTCAGTTGCCGAGTCTCTGTTGGGACCTGAGCAGACTTGTTCTGTGAGGGGCCGAACAATTCAGAGCAACCTGCATCTGATCCGCACGATCATAGAGGGTGTAAAAGACGACGAGCAAGCCGCGCTGATCAATTTGGATCAGTCCAAGGCATTTGATAGGGTCGACCATCGCTACCTTGCTACTGTCCTGCAGGCCGCTGGATTCGCACCCAACTTCTGCCGCTGGATTAGCCTCCTGTATCGCTCCCCCAGTGCTGTGGTACAGGTGAACGGAAGGTTGTCGGACGCGTTCGTGCTGTCTAGGTCGGTTCGTCAGGGTTGTCCGCTGTCGCCTCTCCTTTATGCTTTGGCGTTGGAGCCTCTCCTTCGCCGGCTGAAGGACGAGACCGGCAGTCCGGCCCTACGCGGAATCGCCGTTCCTGGAGGGGCTCGAGCCAGGGTTTCCGCGTACGCCGATGACGTATCTGCTTTCGTGTCGTCCCGGGACGATATCGAGGCGGTACAGAAGGCGCTTGACCGGTACGAGAAGGTGACAGGGGCCAAGATAAACCGCGACAAGTCTTCCGGCTTGCGGTTAGGTGCCTGGAAGGGGGTCGCTCTTCCGGGCCGCTTCGGTTGGACGGATGGACCTGTCCGCATTCTTGGAGTGTGGTTTGGACCGGACCTCCAGCTGGAGAAGAATTGGTCTGAAGTACTTGCAAAGGTCGGTTCTGCCGGCAAGACTTGGAATCGACGGCGGTTGTCCGTGAAGGGCAGGGCGGAGGTGTGTGTTACATACATTTTCCCCCTGATTCTTTATCGATTGTCTGTACTTCCTCTCTGTGGGGCCCATTGGAAGGCGCTCGAGCGATCGCTATCCTCCATTTTATGGAGGGGACGCGTGAACAGGGTCGACAGACGAGTCTGCACTAAACGTCCGTGTCATGGGGGGCTGGGAATGCCGCACCTCTTGAGTCACGTCCGTGCCTCTAGGTTGGCTTTCCTACGCCGCGCATTGACTGGGAGAGATCCGATTCTGGAGGGGATTGTTAGGGACGCCTTCCCTAGCCTTACCATCAGTCCCCCCATCTCGAGGGTTGAGCGCCGTCGTAAACCCCGGGACGAGTCGGATTTCATCCGCGAGTGTCGGTCGGCCTTGAGGGCCATTCCCCGGTCCAGTGACCTGTCACGGCCTAGGAAGGTCTTCTATCGTGGATTAGTGGAGGGGCCCGCGAAGGATTCCCTACGTGATACGCTCGGCTTGTCGGAGGAGGAGTTTCGCTCCTACTGGTCTTGGGCGCCAGCGGCGGATTACCTCAGTAACCCTGAGTTTTCGCTTACCTGGCGATTGGCTCGGAATCGGCTGCCTCTCAACGACAAGGCTTTCATATGGGGTTTGGCGGATTTGCCAGACTGTGAACGGTGTGGTCTTGGCTTAGAAGAAACGGCTGCGCACGCCTTCTACCATTGCCCCCGGGTCCGCCCCTTATGGGACCATGTCGGCGAGCTGACGGCTCGTCTCGCTCCCGAACAGCTTGTGTCCATTGATCGCGCATACGCGTGTGACAATGTGTCGCCCCCGTATTCCGGGGTGAAACGAATGGTGTTTCTGACGCTGCTGGCCACGGCTCGAATGGTGATTTGGACGACGCGAAAGGAGGAAGTCTTGCGGGGCAACCGTCTTTCTCATCAGCATCTAATCCTATTCTTTGAGCATCAGCTCAAGATGAAGATTAGATCTGATAGAAAACGATTGCATTCGACAGTCTTTAGCGAAAGGTGGGTAAAAGAGGCGAGCTTGGTTCGTGTGACCGGGGCTAGCCTTGATTTTCTCTTCTAGGTCAACCTATTGCACATCGGGGTGGCTTCCTGTGGAACCCTCCCCTTGGTTAGGATTAGACAAGCTTCAGTGTACCTAGTTAATGTGAGTAAGTGTTGTTCCTGGCCTGTAACCCGGCTACTCTTTGGTTATGATCCAAGTCGAGATTCCCAACCTCCCCAGTTTGTTTCGGCCTCCTTTTATCTCGACTGGGTCAGCTTTATATTTTCCCATTCCCGCATAATATTTTAGCCTTCTTCCCACTCCCTTAGCGAGAGTTGCCTCTTGATTTTGTCCCCTGGGCAGAATACAGCGGCCTCTCTATTTTTGAGGGTTGGACGGTCCCTACTAACATGTGTTATGTTTAGTTTGTATTTTGTGTTTATTTTTATTTATTATTGGGTTCACCTCCCTCCCCTTGCATTCTATCATTATTAGAATTTTATGTATATCATTTATGTATCATCAAATTTTTATGGATTGGGGCGCGTTTTGGTAGGTTCCCTTGGAGTGGATGTGGTATTATGGTGGTTGGAGGATTGAACGGTGATGGATGAGTTCTTGTGGTGAATGAGTAAATTGTAATGTATGAATGGGTCGTGAGTCAGATTAGCTAGGTATAAGATAGTAAGTGTTGACCAGCCTTTACCCCTCCCCTTTTTGGCCTTGTGCCACAATTGTAACCTTTGTTGCAATAAATCCTCAGGGTTTGTATTGACCAGGGTTTGTATTAAGTTCATCCCCTGGTGTGTTGTTTTTGCTACTGACTTGTTTCCTTTGCGTCGAAAAGATAAGCTTTAAGTTTACATTTTTGCAACCTTTTTTGACTTTCAGTTTTCCGCGTTCTATTTTTGCATTTGTTTAATTTTTTCTCTTTATTTTCCGTTTTATTTTTGCTTTTTGTATTATTTTGCCTTTTTCTTTCAGTTTTTGTTTTCTTTTTTAAATTTTCCTTGTTTTCGTAGTCCATTCTTTCTTCTTTTGTTTGAGTTGTTTATTACCGTTTGAGTTGTTTATTACCGTTTGAGTTTGTACGTTTTTTCTTGTTTATTTTGATTATTATTTCTTACGTCTCTGGAAACACCAACATACCTTTAAAAAAGCAACAAAAGCTTAATTGTTCGGCGTGGTGGGCCGAAAAATCCCATCATGGCCGACAATAACATTGAGGAAAATACACCGCCTTCACAACCGGTGTCACCCCAGAAAACGGCCTGGGGGAAAAACAGGCCCCCGGAAAAAGATGCAGCATATTACTGCGAACAGAGGAAAAAATTCGAGGAATCATTCAAAGGCAATGAATTCCTCACGATTCAAGAAGCGCTGAATGCTGTCGACACGAGAACAATATCTCTCCTAACTTCGGATATAAAAACCCGAAAGTTGATCGGCGTCGGCAGAGAGGTAATGGAGGAGGCCTTAAGAACCTTACAAATTAGCCCCAAAGTTCTGGCGCGGAGGACGAATGCTCTGTGGGACATACTCCTCGCCACGGAAGAGCAGGCAAAGGCTCTGGCAGGAAGCCTACTTGCAACAAAGAACCTGCGCATTCAGACCGAGTATATGGGAACCCGCAGGACCAAGGTTACGATCCACGGGGTCCCAGTAGATATCAACGAGGACAGGATGGGGGCCTTCTTCGCCAAATATGGCGAGGTGAATGACGTCAAGGCCCTCGTTAGCAAAGGCGGCATCCTGACCGGCGACATGGAGGTGCAAGTAACCGTGAACAGGGAAAACTTCCAAGAGATCCCAAACACCTTGGTGTGCCGCAAAAGAAGAATGCTGGTCGTGGTGGAGGGGAGGAAGCCATACTGTTGGGCGTGTGGTGCGTCAGGACACATGTCCAAGGAGTGCCCTGGCAAGAATAAAGTCATGCCGATGCCCCCTCCAGCAGCAGCAACAACAACAGTAGTGGTTGAAAAACCACCTGGAAAACCTTCCCAAGAAGCCTGGAAAGAGGTGGATAAGGGGCGGAAAAATACATCTGTTGCAGCCCCGCAGGAAACGCCCCCTAAAAAACACCTCGAAAAGAGGCCAAAAGAAGGACAAGCTTCAAAGGAGCAAACTAAACAGAAAAAACAAGAGAAGCAGCAGCAGCAACAAAACAGCGACATGGAGGTGGAGGAAGTGCCTCCCAAACGGGCTGCCTCCTTGAAAAGGAACCGAGAGGAAGACGAGGAGGAAGAAGAACAACATGCTGAACAAGCAGATCGGATAAATAGACTAATTGGTCATATTAGTGACGATAGGGGCAGGGAGAAAAACAAAGTTACATCCGCCCCCTCTTCACCATTGAAAAAAGAAAAAAACACTTCTGCAGATAGGAGTCTCCCTCCCTCCCTGTCTCGATATCCACTTCCGCCTACCACCCCCACACCCCCGCACACACCTACTCCTACTGCCTCAGACCCTCCAATTCCCCAATCACCCCTCCCTACTCCAACCTCTTCGTCCACTCCCACTCCACCACCCCCAGATAGGGGAAAAAAGAAGAAAAGGATCTTCGGCAAGGTCGAAGAAATTTGTAGAGCAGAGAAAGGGGAGATAGACAAAAACCTCTCCTCTCGCAAGAGAGCATTACTGGGGCCTCTAATTAAACTGTCATCTGTTGATGGTAAATCAGTGGAGGACCCCAGAAATTTTCCTGGTGCCCCGGGAGTTGTCGGACTGATCCGGGATTCCGGCAGGCACTTGAAAGTCTGGACCCATCTCTTCGAAGCCAGAGAAGCCTTCCCAGAGATAAGGATGGTGGAGACTGGGTCGCAAGATCTTAAAAAAATGCACTTGTTTTGTTCAGGGAGGGCCCCCGTACGTCTCCACCCTTCATTATATAGGGCCCTAAAACTAAATTACCCCACGGACGTCGGCGGGATTGTCACAGAAGGACGGATAACGTCAGAGTTAGGCGTGGGGAGCCTGGGACAATCCGTCGGGGTCCTTACACCCGCAGATTTCCGGCCCGTATGTGAGTAGGTTTTTGCTCTGACTCTTTTTTTCTCTTTGCAGGCCTAGAAAATGGAAACCAAGTTAGCGACGTTAAATGTGAAGGGCTTAAGGGATCGGGGTAAGGCTGCCCGCCTGCTCCGGGACCTTCTGTCCCTGGATGTGGATGTTGCCGCGATCGAGGAGACCCACTTTGTTTGCAGTTCCGATGCGTGTGTGCTGGACGATGACTTTGTCGTCTATTCAGCATATGGGGACCGTTCTGCCAGAGGAGTTTCTTTGCTTGTCAGGCGTACTCTTGATGCGAAGGTGGACCTTGTGCATACCGATGCCGAGGGCCGGTTGATCGTGGCCGATATTGCCGTGAAAAGTGGTTCGTTCCGAGTCGTTGCGGTTTATGCGCCCAACGACCGGGAGGAGCGGGTCTCGTTTTTTCGGCGGTTGGGGCCGTTCCTAGTGGATTCAACGCGCCTAGTTTTAATGGGGGACTGGAATGCCATCCTGGACCCCAAGTTAGACAGGGGGCGGGGAGCTAGCGGGAGAAGGGGCGATCGTAGCCTGGTTGATCTGATCGACGATTATGGTCTCGTCGATAGATACCGGGTCGATCATCCCGGGGGGAAAATGTGGACGTGGGCTCTTAATTGGCCTTTTGACAAGGTAGTTAGCTACCTTGACAGAATGTTAGTTAGAAGAGCCGACATAGATCTATTAGATTGCCCTACGTTCCACTGGGTAGGCTACACGGACCACAAACTCGTTTGTGCCCGGGTGGCGTTAGACCATAGGCCTAGAATGGCTGGCTACTGGAAGTTCAATCTGTCCTTACTGGACAGGGAGGACTTTCGGGAACAGCTAATTAGACTAGTGCAGCGGGAGCTAGTGGGGGCGGTTATCGGGAATAAGTGGTGGGAACGCCTTAAGTGTAGGATTAGGTCCTTCACCACTGATTTCAGCAAACGGCTCGCTCTAGATAGAGCTGATAAGGTGAAGACACTCAAGTCTAGTTATTCCCGGGCGGTGGCTGGGGGGGATCCCCTAGAGATAGCCTTAGCTAAGGAGGCCCTGGATCGTTCGAATAGCGAGCGGTACATGGGCCAGGTAATTAGACATAAGTTAAGCAAGATGTCTTCCGAAGCTGTGAATTTGGGCGCAGATCTGCGCAGGGAAGAGGTCCGTCGAGGTGGCGATCGTTACATTCGTGAAGTCGAATCCCCGGAGGGGCGTACTCTTCGGGCCACTGATGACATGTGCGAGGCGTTTCGGCGCCATTTCGAGAGCCGGTTTACCAAGGAGCCTGGTCTCCGTGAGGAGGAGTTTCGTAGCTATTTGGCTGACTTTCCTCGGCTTTTGCCGACTGAAGCGGCTAGCTGCGAGGGAGAGATCACGGACGGCGAAGTCTACGCGGTTTTGAAGAAGGTCGGCAGAGGCAAGTCGCCCGGTCTGGATGGTTTGCCCTATGAATTGTACTTGAGGCTGTCGCACATCTTTGTTCCGATTTTGACTGCAGTGTTCAACAACTGGTTTCGGTCGGGGTCCATCCCCAATCGGATCACCAGGGGCGTGATCACTCTGTTGAAAAAGGGCAAAGGTGGTGGGGGGAAACTAGATGACTACAGGCCCATAACTCTGCTAAACACAGAGTTAAAGATTATGGCCAAGATCCTGCAGGAGCGTTTGCAGTCAGTTGCCGAGTCTCTGTTGGGACCTGAGCAGACTTGTTCTGTGAGGGGCCGAACAATTCAGAGCAACCTGCATCTGATCCGCACGATCATAGAGGGTGTAAAAGACGACGAGCAAGCCGCGCTGATCAATTTGGATCAGTCCAAGGCATTTGATAGGGTCGACCATCGCTACCTTGCTACTGTCCTGCAGGCCGCTGGATTCGCACCCAACTTCTGCCGCTGGATTAGCCTCCTGTATCGCTCCCCCAGTGCTGTGGTACAGGTGAACGGAAGGTTGTCGGACGCGTTCGTGCTGTCTAGGTCGGTTCGTCAGGGTTGTCCGCTGTCGCCTCTCCTTTATGCTTTGGCGTTGGAGCCTCTCCTTCGCCGGCTGAAGGACGAGACCGGCAGTCCGGCCCTACGCGGAATCGCCGTTCCTGGAGGGGCTCGAGCCAGGGTTTCCGCGTACGCCGATGACGTATCTGCTTTCGTGTCGTCCCGGGACGATATCGAGGCGGTACAGAAGGCGCTTGACCGGTACGAGAAGGTGACAGGGGCCAAGATAAACCGCGACAAGTCTTCCGGCTTGCGGTTAGGTGCCTGGAAGGGGGTCGCCCTTCCGGGCCGCTTCGGTTGGACGGATGGACCTGTCCGCATTCTAGGAGTGTGGTTTGGACCGGACCTCCAGCTGGAGAAGAATTGGTCTGAAGTACTTGCAAAGGTCGGTTCTGCCGGCAAGACTTGGAATCGACGGCGGTTGTCCGTGAAGGGCAGGGCGGAGGTGTGTGTTACATACATTTTCCCCCTGATTCTTTATCGATTGTCTGTACTTCCTCTCTGTGGGACCCATTGGAAGGCGCTCGAGCGATCGCTATCCTCCATTTTATGGAGGGGACGCGTGAACAGGGTCGACAGACGAGTCTGCACTAAACGTCCGTGTCATGGGGGGCTGGGAATGCCGCACCTCTTGAGTCACGTCCGTGCCTCTAGGTTGGCTTTCCTACGCCGCGCATTGACTGGGAGAGATCCGATTCTGGAGGGGATTGTTAGGGACGCCTTCCCTAGCCTTACCATCAGTCCCCCCATCTCGAGGGTTGAGCGCCGTCGTAAACCCCGGGACGAGTCGGATTTCATCCGCGAGTGTCGGTCGGCCTTGAGGGCCATTCCCCGGTCCAGTGACCTGTCACGGCCTAGGAAGGTCTTCTATCGTGGATTAGTGGAGGGGCCCGCGAAGGATTCCCTACGTGATACGCTCGGCTTGTCGGAGGAGGAGTTTCGCTCCTACTGGTCTTGGGCGCCAGCGGCGGATTACCTCAGTAACCCTGAGTTTTCGCTTACCTGGCGATTGGCTCGGAATCGGCTGCCTCTCAACGACAAGGCTTTCATATGGGGTTTGGCGGATTTGCCAGACTGTGAACGGTGTGGTCTTGGCTTAGAAGAAACGGCTGCGCACGCCTTCTACCATTGCCCCCGGGTCCGCCCCTTATGGGACCATGTCGGCGAGCTGACGGCTCGTCTCGCTCCCGAACAGCTTGTGTCCATTGATCGCGCATACGCGTGTGACAATGTGTCGCCCCCGTATTCCGGGGTGAAACGAATGGTGTTTCTGACGCTGCTGGCCACGGCTCGAATGGTGATTTGGACGACGCGAAAGGAGGAAGGCTTGCGGGGCAACCGTCTTTCTCATCAGCATCTAATCCTATTCTTTGAGCATCAGCTCAAGATGAAGATTAGATCTGATAGAAAACGATTGCATTCGACAGTCTTTAGCGAAAGGTGGGTAAAAGAGGCGAGCTTGGTTCGTGTGACCGGGGCTAGCCTTGATTTTCTCTTCTAGGTCAACCTATTGCACATCGGGGTGGCTTCCTGTGGAACCCTCCCCTTGGTTAGGATTAGACAAGCTTCAGTGTACCTAGTTAATGTGAGTAAGTGTTGTTCCTGGCCTGTAACCCGGCTACTCTTTGGTTATGATTCAAGTCGAGATTCCCAACCTCCCCAGTTTGTTTCGGCCCCCTTTTATCTCGACTGGGTCAGCTATATATTTTCCCTTTCCCGCATAATATTTTAGCCTTCTTCCCACTCCCTTAGCGAGAGTTGCCTCTTGATTTTGTCCCCTGGGCAGAATACAGCGGCCTCTCTATTTTGAGGGTTGGACGGTCCCCTACTAACATCTTTTATGTTTAGTTTGTATTTTGTGTTTATATTTATTTGATTATTGGGTTCATCTCCCTCCCCTCTCATTCTATCATTATTAAAATTTTATGTATTTTATGTATTATCATCAAATTTTTATGGTGTGGGGCGCGTTTTTGGTAGGTTCCCCTTGAGAGGATGCGGTATTATGGTGGTTGGAGGATTGTTTGGTGACGGACGAGTTCTTGTGGTGAATGGGTAAATTGTAATGTATGAATGGGTCGTGAATCTGATTAGCTAGGTATAGGATAGTTAGTTTGGACCAGCCTTTTCCCCCTCCCCTTCATCGGCCACGTGCCACAATTATGTATAAAAACATAATAAATCCTCAGGGTTTGTATTGACCAGGGTTTGTATTAAGTTCATCCCCTGGTGTGTTGTTTTTGCTACTGACTTGTTTCCTTTGCGTCGAAAAGATAAGCTTTAAGTTTACATTTTTGCAACCTTTTTTGACTTTCAGTTTTCCGCGTTCTATTTTTGCATTTGTTTAATTTTTTCTCTTTATTTTCCGTTTTATTTTTGCTTTTTGTATTATTTTGCCTTTTTCTTTCAGTTTTTGTTTTCTTTTTTAAATTTTCCTTGTTTTCGTAGTCCATTCTTTCTTCTTTTGTTTGAGTTGTTTATTACCGTTTGAGTTGTTTATTACCGTTTGAGTTTGTACGTTTTTTCTTGTTTATTTTGATTATTATTTCTTACGTCTCTGGAAACACCAACATACCTTTAAAAAAGCAACAAAAGCTTAATTGTTCGGCGTGGTGGGCCGAAAAATCCCATCATGGCCGACAATAACATTGAGGAAAATACACCGCCTTCACAACCGGTGTCACCCCAGAAAACGGCCTGGGGGAAAAACAGGCCCCCGGAAAAAGATGCAGCATATTACTGCGAACAGAGGAAAAAATTCGAGGAATCATTCAAAGGCAATGAATTCCTCACGATTCAAGAAGCGCTGAATGCTGTCGACACGAGAACAATATCTCTCCTAACTTCGGATATAAAAACCCGAAAGTTGATCGGCGTCGGCAGAGAGGTAATGGAGGAGGCCTTAAGAACCTTACAAATTAGCCCCAAAGTTCTGGCGCGGAGGACGAATGCTCTGTGGGACATACTCCTCGCCACGGAAGAGCAGGCAAAGGCTCTGGCAGGAAGCCTACTTGCAACAAAGAACCTGCGCATTCAGACCGAGTATATGGGAACCCGCAGGACCAAGGTTACGATCCACGGGGTCCCAGTAGATATCAACGAGGACAGGATGGGGGCCTTCTTCGCCAAATATGGCGAGGTGAATGACGTCAAGGCCCTCGTTAGCAAAGGCGGCATCCTGACCGGCGACATGGAGGTGCAAGTAACCGTGAACAGGGAAAACTTCCAAGAGATCCCAAACACCTTGGTGTGCCGCAAAAGAAGAATGCTGGTCGTGGTGGAGGGGAGGAAGCCATACTGTTGGGCGTGTGGTGCGTCAGGACACATGTCCAAGGAGTGCCCTGGCAAGAATAAAGTCATGCCGATGCCCCCTCCAGCAGCAGCAACAACAACAGTAGTGGTTGAAAAACCACCTGGAAAACCTTCCCAAGAAGCCTGGAAAGAGGTGGATAAGGGGCGGAAAAATACATCTGTTGCAGCCCCGCAGGAAACGCCCCCTAAAAAACACCTCGAAAAGAGGCCAAAAGAAGGACAAGCTTCAAAGGAGCAAACTAAACAGAAAAAACAAGAGAAGCAGCAGCAGCAACAAAACAGCGACATGGAGGTGGAGGAAGTGCCTCCCAAACGGGCTGCCTCCTTGAAAAGGAACCGAGAGGAAGACGAGGAGGAAGAAGAACAACATGCTGAACAAGCAGATCGGATAAATAGACTAATTGGTCATATTAGTGACGATAGGGGCAGGGAGAAAAACAAAGTTACATCCGCCCCCTCTTCACCATTGAAAAAAGAAAAAAACACTTCTGCAGATAGGAGTCTCCCTCCCTCCCTGTCTCGATATCCACTTCCGCCTACCACCCCCACACCCCCGCACACACCTACTCCTACTGCCTCAGACCCTCCAATTCCCCAATCACCCCTCCCTACTCCAACCTCTTCGTCCACTCCCACTCCACCACCCCCAGATAGGGGAAAAAAGAAGAAAAGGATCTTCGGCAAGGTCGAAGAAATTTGTAGAGCAGAGAAAGGGGAGATAGACAAAAACCTCTCCTCTCGCAAGAGAGCATTACTGGGGCCTCTAATTAAACTGTCATCTGTTGATGGTAAATCAGTGGAGGACCCCAGAAATTTTCCTGGTGCCCCGGGAGTTGTCGGACTGATCCGGGATTCCGGCAGGCACTTGAAAGTCTGGACCCATCTCTTCGAAGCCAGAGAAGCCTTCCCAGAGATAAGGATGGTGGAGACTGGGTCGCAAGATCTTAAAAAAATGCACTTGTTTTGTTCAGGGAGGGCCCCCGTACGTCTCCACCCTTCATTATATAGGGCCCTAAAACTAAATTACCCCACGGACGTCGGCGGGATTGTCACAGAAGGACGGATAACGTCAGAGTTAGGCGTGGGGAGCCTGGGACAATCCGTCGGGGTCCTTACACCCGCAGATTTCCGGCCCGTATGTGAGTAGGTTTTTGCTCTGACTCTTTTTTCTCTTTGCAGGCCTAGAAAATGGAAACCAAGTTAGCGACGTTAAATGTGAAGGGCTTAAGGGATCGGGGTAAGGCTGCCCGCCTGCTCCGGGACCTTCTGTCCCTGGATGTGGATGTTGCCGCGATCGAAGAGACACACTTTGTTTGCAGTGCCGATGCGTGTGTGCTGGAGAACGACTTTGTCGTCTATTCAGCATATGGGGACCGGTTTGCCAGAGGGGTTTCTTTGCTTGTCAGACGGACTCTTGATGCGAAGGTGGACCTTGTGCATACCGATGCCGAGGGCCGGTTGATCGTGGCCGATATTGCCGTGAAAAGTGGTTCGTTCCGAGTCGTTGCGGTTTATGCGCCCAACGACCGGGAGGAGCGGGTCTCGTTTTTTCGGCGGTTGGGGCCGTTCCTAGTGGATTCAACGCGCCTAGTTTTAATGGGGGACTGGAATGCCATCCTGGACCCCAAGTTAGACAGGGGGCGGGGAGCTAGCGGGAGAAGGGGCGATCGTAGCCTGGTTGATCTGATCGACGATTATGGTCTCGTCGATAGATACCGGGTCGATCATCCCGGGGGGAAAATGTGGACGTGGGCTCTTAATTGGCCTTTTGACAAGGTAGTTAGCTACCTTGACAGAATGTTAGTTAGAAGAGCCGACATAGATCTATTAGATTGCCCTACGTTCCACTGGGTAGGCTACACGGACCACAAACTCGTTTGTGCCCGGGTGGCGTTAGACTGTAGGCCTAGAATGGCTGGGTACTGGAAGTTCAATCTGTCCTTACTGGACAGGGAGGACTTTCGGGAACAGCTAATTAGACTAGTGCAGCGGGAGCTAGTGGGGGCGGTTATCGGGAATAAGTGGTGGGAACGCCTTAAGTGTAGGATTAGGTCCTTCACCACTGATTTCAGCAAACGGCTCGCTCTAGATAGAGCTGACAAGGTGAAGACGCTTAAAACTAGTTACACCCGGGCGGTGGCTGGGGGGGATCCCCTAGAGATAGCCTTAGCTAAGGAGGCCCTGGATCGTTCGAATAGCGAGCGGTACATGGGCCAGGTAATTAGACATAAGTTAAGCAAGATGTCTTCCGAAGCTGTGAATTTGGGCGCGGATCTGCGCAGGGAAGAGGTCCGTCGAGGTAGCGATCGTTACATTCGTGAAGTCGAATCCCCGGAGGGGCGTACTCTTCGGGCCACTGACGACATGTGCGAGGCGTTTCGGCGCCATTTCGAGAGCCGGTTTACCAAGGAGCCTGGTCTCCGTGAGGAGGAGTTTCGTAGCTATTTGGCTGACTTTCCTCGGCTTTTGCCGACTGAAGCGGCTAGCTGCGAGGGAGAGATCACGGAGGGCGAAGTCTACGCGGTTTTGAAGAAGGTCGGCAGAGGCAAGTCGCCCGGTCTGGATGGTTTGCCCTATGAATTGTACTTGAGGCTGTCGCACATCTTTGTTCCGATTTTGACTGCAGTGTTCAACAACTGGTTTCGGTCGGGGTCCATCCCCAATCGGATCACCAGGGGCGTGATCACTCTGTTGAAAAAGGGCAAAGGTGGTGGGGGGAAACTAGATGACTACAGGCCCATAACTCTGCTAAACACAGAGTTAAAGATTATGGCCAAGATCCTGCAGGAGCGTTTGCAGTCAGTTGCCGAGTCTCTGTTGGGACCTGAGCAGACTTGTTCTGTGAGGGGCCGAACAATTCAGAGCAACCTGCATCTGATCCGCACGATCATAGAGGGTGTAAAAGACGACGAGCAAGCCGCGCTGATCAATTTGGATCAGTCCAAGGCATTTGATAGGGTCGACCATCGCTACCTTGCTACTGTCCTGCAGGCCGCTGGATTCGCACCCAACTTCTGCCGCTGGATTAGCCTCCTGTATCGCTCCCCCAGTGCTGTGGTACAGGTGAACGGAAGGTTGTCGGACGCGTTCGTGCTGTCTAGGTCGGTTCGTCAGGGTTGTCCGCTGTCGCCTCTCCTTTATGCTTTGGCGTTGGAGCCTCTCCTTCGCCGGCTGAAGGACGAGACCGGCAGTCCGGCCCTACGCGGAATCGCCGTTCCTGGAGGGGCTCGAGCCAGGGTTTCCGCGTACGCCGATGACGTATCTGCTTTCGTGTCGTCCCGGGACGATATCGAGGCGGTACAGAAGGCGCTTGACCGGTACGAGAAGGTGACAGGGGCCAAGATAAACCGCGACAAGTCTTCCGGCTTGCGGTTAGGTGCCTGGAAGGGGGTCGCTCTTCCGGGCCGCTTCGGTTGGACGGATGGACCTGTCCGCATTCTTGGAGTGTGGTTTGGACCGGACCTCCAGCTGGAGAAGAATTGGTCTGAAGTACTTGCAAAGGTCGGTTCTGCCGGCAAGACTTGGAATCGACGGCGGTTGTCCGTGAAGGGCAGGGCGGAGGTGTGTGTTACATACATTTTCCCCCTGATTCTTTATCGATTGTCTGTACTTCCTCTCTGTGGGACCCATTGGAAGGCGCTCGAGCGATCGCTATCCTCCATTTTATGGAGGGGACGCGTGAACAGGGTCGACAGACGAGTCTGCACTAAACGTCCGTGTCATGGGGGGCTGGGAATGCCGCACCTCTTGAGTCACGTCCGTGCCTCTAGGTTGGCTTTCCTACGCCGCGCATTGACTGGGAGAGATCTGATTCTGGAGGGGATTGTTAGGGACGCCTTCCCTAGCCTTACCATCAGTCCCCCCATCTCGAGGGTTGAGCGCCGTCGTAAACCCCGGGACGAGTCGGATTTCATCCGCGAGTGTCGGTCGGCCTTGAGGGCCATTCCCCGGTCCAGTGACCTGTCACGGCCTAGGAAGGTCTTCTATCGTGGATTAGTGGAGGGGCCCGCGAAGGATTCCCTACGTGATACGCTCGGCTTGTCGGAGGAGGAGTTTCGCTCCTACTGGTCTTGGGCGCCAGCGGCGGATTACCTCAGTAACCCTGAGTTTTCGCTTACCTGGCGATTGGCTCGGAATCGGCTGCCTCTCAACGACAAGGCTTTCATATGGGGTTTGGCGGATTTGCCAGACTGTGAACGGTGTGGTCTTGGCTTAGAAGAAACGGCTGCGCACGCCTTCTACCATTGCCCCCGGGTCCGCCCCTTATGGGACCATGTCGGCGAGCTGACGGCTCGTCTCGCTCCCGAACAGCTTGTGTCCATTGATCGCGCATACGCGTGTGACAATGTGTCGCCCCCGTATTCCGGGGAGAAACGAATGGTGTTTCTGATGCTGATGGCCACGGCTCGAATGG
Organism: Acanthosepion lycidas; assembly: GCA_963932145.1. NCBI lineage: Eukaryota > Metazoa > Mollusca > Cephalopoda > Sepiida > Sepiidae > Acanthosepion > Acanthosepion lycidas. Next base: position 18,923,874 of record OZ010591.1, read on the forward strand.
TGATTTGGACGACGCGAATGGAGGAAGTCTTGCGGGGCAACCGTCTTTCTCATCAGCATCTAATCCTATTCTTTGAGCATCAGCTCAAGATGAAGATTAGATCTGATAGAAAACGATTGCATTCGACAGTCTTTAGCGAAAGGTGGGTAAAAGAGGCGAGCTTGGTTCGTGTGACCGGGGCTAGCCTTGATTTTCTCTTCTAGGTCAACCTATTGCACATCGGGGTGGCTTCCTGTGGAACCCTCCCCTTGGTTAGGATTAGACAAGCTTCAGTGTACCTAGTTAATGTGAGTAAGTGTTGTTCCTGGCCTGTAACCCGGCTACTCTTTGGTTATGATCCAAGTCGAGATTCCCAACCTCCCCAGTTTGTTTCGGCCCCCTTTTATCTCGACTGGGTCAGCTTTATATTTTCCCTTTCCCGCATAATATTTTAGCCTTCTTCCCACTCCCTTAGCGAGAGTTGCCTCTTGATTTTGTCCCCTGGGCAGAATACAGCGGCCTCTCTATTTTGAGGGTTGGACGGTCCCCTACTAACATCTGTTATGTTTAGTTTGTATTTTGTGTTTATATTTATTTGATTATTGGGTTCATCTCCCTCCCCTCTCATTCTATCATTATTAAAATTTTATGTATTTTATGTATTATCATCAAATTTTTATGGTGTGGGGCGCGTTTTTGGTAGGTTCCCCTTGAGAGGATGCGGTATTATGGTGGTTGGAGGATTGTTTGGTGACGGACGAGTTCTTGTGGTGAATGGGTAATTTGTAATGTATGAATGGGTCGTGAATCTGATTAGCTAGGTATAGGATAGTTAGTTTGGACCAGCCTTTACCCCTCCCCTTCATCGGCCACGTGCCACAATTATGTATAAAAACATAATAAATCCTCAGGGTTTGTATTGACCGCAGCGAGGTCAGCGCCCGGCCTTCGGGCTGGGTTGCGACTGCGGCAAAGTCTAGTTTGGACCATATCAGGACATGCTAAGACAAGCTAAGACCAATTTGGACTAAAACTTGATTAAGCTTGGACATGTTATGACCAATATTTGACCAGTGACCCTATGCGGAAACGCTCGGGTTTCCCACGAAAAACGACCTTGTGTCACATCTTGACCTCGTGGGAGTCAAGTAAATACCGCAGGGTTTGTATTGACCGCAGCGAGGTCAGCGCCCGGCCTTCGGGCTGGGTTGCGACTGCGGCAAAGTCTAGTTTGGACCATATCAGGACATGCTAAGACAAGCTAAGACCAATTTGGACTAAAACTTGATTAAGCTTGGACATGTTATGACCAATATTTGACCAGTGACCCTATGCGGAAACGCTCGGGTTTCCCACGAAAAACGACCTTGTGTCACATCTTGACCTCGTGGGAGTCAAGTAAATACCGCAGGGTTTGTATTGACCGCAGCGAGGTCAGCGCCCGGCCTTCGGGCTGGGTTGCGACTGCGGCAAAGTCTAGTTTGGACCATATCAGGACATGCTAAGACAAGCTAAGACCAATTTGGACTAAAACTTGATTAAGCTTGGACATGTTATGACCAATATTTGACCAGTGACCCTATGCGGAAACGCTCGGGTTTCCCACGAAAAACGACCTTGTGTCACATCTTGACCTCGTGGGAGTCAAGTAAATACCGCAGGGTTTGTATTGACCGCAGCGAGGTCAGCGCCCGGCCTTCGGGCTGGGTTGCGACTGCGGCAAAGTCTAGTTTGGACCATATCAGGACATGCTAAGACAAGCTAAGACCAATTTGGACTAAAACTTGATTAAGCTTGGACATGTTATGACCAATATTTGACCAGTGACCCTATGCGGAAACGCTCGGGTTTCCCACGAAAAACGACCTTGTGTCACATCTTGACCTCGTGGGAGTCAAGTAAATACCGCAGGGTTTGTATTGACCGCAGCGAGGTCAGCGCCCGGCCTTCGGGCTGGGTTGCGACTGCGGCAAAGTCTAGTTTGGACCATATCAGGACATGCTAAGACAAGCTAAGACCAATTTGGACTAAAACTTGATTAAGCTTGGACATGTTATGACCAATATTTGACCAGTGACCCTATGCGGAAACGCTCGGGTTTCCCACGAAAAACGACCTTGTGTCACATCTTGACCTCGTGGGAGTCAAGTAAATACCGCAGGGTTTGTATTGAGTTACATCATGCTTTATTTTAGTCTGCCAGCTGGGACCCTTACGCCGGTAAGTGCTGTTTATTGTATTGTTATTCTACAAATTGTTTCGTCCACCGCAAGGAAAGTTGGCTCCCTGTGCCGCGCCAGGAAATTTTTGTCCGCGGAATCGATCCTTCAAATCTACAAATCAACCAATCGCCCTTGCATGAATTATTGCTGCCATATATGGTCTGGAGCCCTTTCTGTTTTTCTCGGGGTTCTTGATAAGATACAGAGACGTATATGCAATGTAACTGGCCCTGATCTGGCATCTCGTCTGCTGTCACTCTCTCACAGACGTGCCGTCGCCTCTCTCTGTCTTTTTTTTACAATTATTTCATGTTAATTTTGCCTCGGTTCTCTTAAAATATGTAGTCCAGAATAGGTAGGTGAGAAAAATACATAAAGAAAATATTTAAAGATCTTCACTATCTACATAATTTCATCCTCAAATCTAACAGTTGGGATCTCATATAGATGAAATATGGATTGAACTCCTTCTTCACTACCTACATCATTTAATCTTCCACGATAGAAAACGAGCTTACTAAACCCATAATTAAAAATAGACATCAAACGAAAGCATTTCTAACAACGACCCAAATCCTACTCTCTCACAGACTTTCTATAAAACTTTTAAAGAAATTAGTTATTTCTAATTGTAGCATATTTACCAGCCCGTCCAACATTCGGATACATAATTAGGAAAGAAAATCCAAGACCAATATAGATGACGTTATATATGGAACAAATTCTTACAATGTAAACTAATTTATATCGGAAAGACATCAGGAAATTTAAAAGCCTGTATGTACGAACAGGAGATTTACTTTTTACATTCAAGATGGCTCGTAATACACGTAGGAACAAACTGGCCATAAGTCTGATTTTACTAATGCCACCATAATTATTTACGTTGAAAGTACATGGAAGGATTACTAATTAATATATTATCAACTATAAAACCTCGTCAAAGCATTTTATTACATCACTAACCTTTATTAAATCCATTCTTGAAGGCTCAAGTGTCTTTTTAAGACAAACGTTGTGTAAGTAAAGATGTTCTCAAATAAAGATGCGAAAATAGGCCAAATATAATTTCTGCTGGACACATAAACACACACACATACAGACTTATGAATATACATTATCAGCTAAGTCCCATATAGACATATTACAAATATTATACACTTAGATACATGAAGCCATATTTACTGTTTCTCAGTGAGGTTAGGAATCCGTTTATCTTGTATCTTCAAATTAACGCGCCGACTCTCCTTGATTTCGGAACGCCATAAGTTATACCAATGCTTGTTTAACAATTCCAAAGCTTGAGAAACATGCTTAAGCAATAAACTCAAACCAAAAAGTAAAAACACCATAAATTATTTCTTCTTTTCTCCATATCTATTTTTTGATGAAGATTTTACTAAATTGAAACATGCTAGATTGCTAAATGTTTCTTATTTTTGTTTAGCTTATCATATAATATATTATGCTCTTTATATATATATATATATATATATATATATATATATATATATATATATATATATAAACACTTTTGCCACCAGTCCAAGGAAGAAAATCTGGGTTAATAGTACACAAAAGACAATGTTTAAACATGGAAAAATATAACGAAAAATAGTTACTTTTAATAATATGTGAAAATATCCACTCTTTACCTGATGAATATCGCGAGACTAGAAACCTGTGTAGCAAAATATGCAAAATAAAGTATAATATATATTTTTTGTATGTGTTTGTATATATATATATATATATATATATATATATATATATATATGAAGAAAAATATACGGAAAAAACAAACAAAAATCCTTATATGCAATTATGCTGTTTTAATGTTAATATAATGTCAACGTCGGACGTTTCGGTTTAATAAACCATCTTCAGGACATATTCATAAAATATAATTAACATTATCAATTCAACAGGACAAAGACGATGGAAATAAGAACAAGACTTATCCAAACAGATAACTGAACGTTTTATGAATATGTCCTGAAGATGGTTTATTAGACCGAAACGTCCGACGTTGACATTATATTAACATTAAAACAGCATAATTGCATATAAGGATTTTTGTTTGTTTTTTTCCGTATATTTTTCTTCATACTGTAGGATCTATATCCATATATTTGCTTTCATATATATATATATATATATATATATATATATATATATATATATATACACTGCGTGCCAAATTATTATCGAGATAATTTTTTTTAATATTTCAAAAACCCTCCAATCAATTCACACAATGTTGGCAATACAGACCTGCGCAATCACTGAAATGTTCGTACTGATCTGCGCAATGTAAACAAACTGGTCAACGTAGCCAGGGCCAGCTCTATATACGTTACTTCTATGTCCAGTGTATTATGCCACCTTCTTAAAATCACCTTCAAAATTAGGTCTTTATATATCGCATGATACACGAGTATATCCTGTATTTATAATATGGAACCTGAATATTGAACCTAAGAAATACACAATTCAATAAGATTTTGTACATTTTTGACCGATAAAATACTATTATAAAAAAAAAAAAAGTTGGCTAATCGGATAACTATAAAAAAAAAATAAATTGAAACCTTTGGCAAAGCAAGATCTAGAAGAAAAACTCACTTCAAGAATACGACACAGATTCAAGAAAAATATTATAATGCTTATAACAAATATTTAAAGAATCACGTTTCGATGATTTAAACAGATAAAAACGGTGCAGATTAAGTACATTAGCGCCTTCGGTTATAAAATAAAACAAAAAAAATTCAAATTCAAAGAATTACCAGAAATCTGATTGCTTGACAGTTACCAAATGTTGAATATAGAACTATATTTTTTTATACCCGACGGTAAGTCTAAATATTAAATACGTCAGAGAAATATTCAACTAGCACTATTTAGAATATCGTAGTAACAATGTGGATTACTATTTTCGACATGAAAATTATTCTAGAATTATATATCGAGAATGATCTAATGATAAATATAAACACTCATTGTAAGTTTTTTCCACAAGACATTTTTAAATGGTATACGTTGCAATCAATGCTTTTTAGCAACTGTTCGTTCTTGCAAAACGACTTCACATTCTACACATAGCTATTGACAACTTTGCGAAAAACGGTTTCAAAGACACGAAATTAATAGAATAACTTCACAGCTCTACTGATATTAATCAACTGTAAACATATTAATCATAAGTCGGACATTATCCAAAAAAAGTTGGATATGAAAACGGAAAGATATGCAAGCAAACATATCTGGAAATCAATAAAACTGCTTCCAGTAATATCAAAATTGAAGCAACAGAAAACATCAACGGACGCATATTGTATATTGAGAAAGCGGCCATATTAATATAAAAAAATTAGATTATATAAAATTATATATAAAATAAAATACAATTATATAAAATAATATAAAATATAAAAATTAATTTCTTCAAGGATATTGGATGTATTAATCAAATCTGTTTCTGTGACCTATATACTTTGGATTCATAATAAAATGTATATTGCATCAGCATTCTACTTCTATTATGTACCGTTTCCATACAGGTGATCATGGCCCTCCACATCTTTCTGTCCCTTGTAGCTTTTAATAAATTGATAACTATACCAGAGTGGCTGATTAAATAATATGTAATTAAGTCACAAAAAAATTCTAATACTATATTTCGCTGTTCGAAGAGAGTTTTTCAGATTAATAACTGTTTTTTATCTCTTTTTATGTGCCAAGTCCTCTCAGGACGTAGGTGATCATGGCACTCCACAATTTCCTGTCACTTGTAGCTCTTAATAATTTTGTCTTTTTGTTATTTTTTCTAAGCCCTGTCCTACCATCTATTTACTTAAACTCATCAAGTATATTACGCACTGCTTTCCTCTGCCATTCATTCCCTCAGTCTGTCCTGTAAGTATCAGATTTTCCAAGCCGGCATTCCTCATTAGGTGACCCGGAAGTTTCAACTGCCTCTTCCTCATGTTAAATAAAATTTTCCTATTTGCTTACATTTTTTGTGAAACCTCTTTTTTGCTCATAAGTTCGATCCATTTTATCCTCAGCATCTTTCTGTAGAACCACATTTCTTTTGATTCATGTCTCTTCTTCATCTTGTCTATTGGCTGTCATACAGGAGGATAGATATGTATAAAAAAAACGGTGAAACTGTCAGATATGCTATTAACGATAATTTTCATAACGATAGTTATTGTAAGTTGAAGGTCAAACGATATAAATACATGCATACTGAAAACATTGGTAACGTTTAATACAAAGAACATTGAATTGCATAATATACCATATATCTCAATATAGGGCTGTTTATCTATTTTTATACGAATTTTCACCCAATACAAGACTTAAGAGCCATTTAAGGTAGATTATTACTGTGTGATGTTGTACGAGCGGAAGAAAGAGCAAGGAGTGATTTCCATGGAGCTATTCCTGAAACTTAATCATTGACCCTCGACTTGAAGAGGCCAAGACTGTCATGATTGGGAAAAAATCCTACTGGGAATATGTTCCCTAAAACAGCAGTTATTGGGATGAAAAGGTTTGAATGGATCTTACTTCTTACTATGAGAATACGATGTTTATATTCATACATATATATATATATATATATATATATATATATATATATATATATATATATATATATATATATATATGTATCATGGCCGGTCCTAGTTGCACAGATTAGAGGGGTCTGAAAACATACCTGAGTAAACGCAATAAAATCTCGCAACGTTTCCACTGGTAGAAAGGGTTTGCAGGATAGAACATAATTAATTACTCACAAGCCCGCGTAGATCCAAGGCAGAACTGGACAGCAGCAGCTTATTAGCCAACAATAATACTTTTTTAATCCAGGCATTTATATCGAGGAACAATAAACCAACCATTTATCGAACTTCTTTAACAATCAATCGGATATATTTCAACTTGGGTTTTGGGGATAGCTTGATACCCAACAGACGTTCAAGACAAGGGGTCTCTTTGAGGGAAGACCCATCCATTATGTATAGTGTAAGGATATGCTTGGTAATGGTGCAATATTACAACATTTACTGTACTGTATTTTAGAAGACAGTCATTTCGAAATTAAGCTCATGTGGCGAGGTTAGAGGAGAGATGCGCTCTAAGGATCAGGTTCTACAAAATTGTTGTGATTCACCTGCAAAATTTAGTATCATCCATATATATATATATATATATATATATATATATATATATATATATATATATATATATATATCTACACACACACACATACACACACATTAGTATTTTTATCTATATATGTACATCTGTTCATCTCTATATATGTAATTCTGTTTATATATATCAATCTGTCTATCCAGGTATCTATCTATTTATTTATATATATATATATCTCCCTTTCATTCTCTCTTTCTGTCTATCTCTCTCTCTCTCTCTCTCTATATATATATATATATATATATATATATGTATGTGTATATTCTCATATCTATCTCAGTCTATTCATATCTATCTATCTAGAATGATATATAGATAGATGGATATATAGATATTGCAAAGGTTCTACTATATAGGTATAAAGTTCATGTGAGAGCCGTGGACATAAAGAGACTAATGTAGATATATAGAGAGGGAACAGATTGAGATTAATATATATATATATATATATATATATACATATATATATATATATAGTTAGGTAAATGAAATAGCTAGATATTAGCGACCGCACACACACACACACACACACATATATATATATATATATATATATATATATATATATGTATATATATATATATATATATTAAGCTGTTAAGCCGCGCCTACCAGGGATCCTAACCACGTTTATGCGGCGGAAGGAAGTTCTTCACTGCTGGATCTCTTCGCCGCGATACCTCCCCCTACAACGTATGACGGTCCGGCCATTTATTTCCTAAGAACTAACATCAAAACAACCTGCAGATATGATGTGATTATAGTGTTAAAGTTTTTTGGCAGAACCAACCAAAACTATATTGTAATGACAAAAGTGCTCAGGTGTAGGCTTCAAGAAAGCTTTATTCAACTGAGAATACAAGGTTTACGTATAGTGTCCTTTTATAATCCCAGTAAACAGAAATAGCTCTCTTAAAGAGGAGAGTAACAAAACAAGCTGAGAACAACTGTTGATTATTCATAACATATATATATATATATATATACCAACCACACACCCATAGATACACACGCACACACACACGCTCACACAGACGCGCGCACACACACACACATATATATATATATGTGTGTGTGTGTGTGTGTGAGTGTAATGAAATATACTCTTAAGCTGTGCTATATTTGATAAAGTGCTCAATATCAGAGATAGAGAGTGTGTAAATATAAAAGTGAAAATTGAAGTCAACACTTAGAGGCGACAGTCTGTTTCATGCTTGACGCAATCATCAGGTCACAAGTGTTTGTTTTTTTTCTCGGCTATTTATATATACACTCGTGGCCTGACGATTGCGTCTAGCATGAAACAGCCTGTCGCCTGTATGTGTTGACTTCAATGTTCACTTTTATGTATATATATATATATATATATATATATATATATATATATATATATATTTGTCTGTGTGTGTGTGTGTGTGTGTGAAAATATATAGAAAATAGGAAAGAACTGGTAAGGTAAATAATCCAATGTTCTTTAGTATTTTTGTTATTATTTTTAAAAAATTGTGCTCGATACAAATGTAGAACATAAATATAATTATTTATTTAAAAATATGATTCCAACACGCTACATAAGAGGTCTCATGTTTCAAAACAAGAGCCGAAAACTTCAATATAATTATTTGAATTAAATTGAATTAAAGTAAGCTCTGTTCCATCTTCAAGCGAAACTTTTTGGGAATAACTTATTTCTGAAATTTATGTTTTTTAATAGCATATTCTTAATTGAAATCAAAATTTCCATGGTAAGACCTAGGGAGAATTGTTTAAATAGGGAGGGGTGTTAGATGTTAATAATTTGTATTAGTATAGAGTTACTTTTATAGATGTCAAATTAGGGTAAGATGGGGGTGTCTAAATTTAAAACGGAAGATGTTTTCGTCTAGCCTGGTTTACGTGTCTATGGAGATTTATTTATTTTTTTATTGTATTTCTTTAGGAAAGGGTTTTCTGTATATAAAAACTGCCGTAACATTTATTTTTTGACGAATTCATAAAGGGTTATTTTTTTGTAGGGTATTTAAACTATTTATTGGGGCTATGGATTATAAAGGTTATTTTATTGTATGTTTGTTTTAAGCTAATTATTCAATGCATAAATTTGATGATGTCGGGAAAAAAACGTTAACTCATGTCTATTCTTTAATAGATTTTTATTATTCAGAAACTTAATAATGTGCAGTTTCTCATGGAGGCACAAAGGGCATGGGTCATCCCAAGTTTTACAAGTTCTAGTCCTGTTTATAATTTTCCATTTTACTTTAGGTGCCTTATTTATTTCCTTCAGATGCCAAAAATATTTAGATAGAGAAGTCTGACAACACAATAGCTTTTACAATGCTGCCCTAAAAAATAGTGGTTACAAAAATGCAAACATTAGCTATAGAAACAATTGCACTAGCCCGAAGAAAAAAAAACAGGAAAAAAAATAATTTGGTATACGCCTCCGTTCAACCAAATGGTTAGTATTAAACTAGGACAAAAATTCTTAGCTTTAATTGATAAACACTTCCCCATCAATACTAGGCTTAGTAATATATTTAAAAAGAACGCCCTAAAATTGAGTTACAGCTGTACTGAAAATTTAAAAAGTATAATAAAACAACACAATAATAAAATCCTGAACAAACCCGCATGCCTAAATAGTATTAATAAAAACCCTACACTTAAATCAGACAATAACAGTGAAAAATTATGTGATTGTAGAAACCCAGAAGACTGCCCAATGGAAAATAAATGCTGCGTCAAATCTGTGGTATACCAATGTACTCAAGTGTCTCCTCCACTGAGAATCCTAATACTAATATGATATACTTTGGGTCCACGAAGAATGAAGTTAAAGCCAGATGGAGGCAGCATAAGTGCTCTTTCAACAATATAAATAAAAGAAATCAGACTTCTCTATCTAAATATTTTTGGCATCTGAAGGAAATAAATAAAAAACGGAAATTATTTGTAACTCAAAATAATATATACGTATATAATATACACGTATATAAATATTTTTGTTTTACTACACACGTTATTAGATTGATTTTCCAGTGTTACATTATTAATGGTTTGAGTAGACACACTCACTTTATTTACAAGCAGTTGTTTTAATGACGTTTGGCCCAAATCATTGAAAGTATTATTAAAGCAAACAGCTGAAAACGAATCTGTTTTCGGAATTTTGAAAAGCTACTTTTTAGTTAGTCTGTTTTATTGTCTCACTCAAAAAGTCCTAACATCATGGCCGACCTCAATTAACCTTTTCAAGAAAAAAAAACAATTCGCTTTGGCACTTTTTCTGCTAACTTAGATTTCCTTCCAGGAAACGTAAATAATGTAATTCAAGTATTTTTTTCTTAATCTGACAGTATTATATTACTATATATATATATATATATATATATATATATATATATATATATATATATATATATATATATAGTGAGAGATAGAGAGAGAGAAGAGAGAGAGAGAGATAGATAGATAGATATTATTTCTAAAATTACGTTTATGGCAATAAGAAATCAAGTCGAACTGAAAAATATATATTGCTTAATTAATTTGTTTAGATATATAGAATGTTTCTCAACTATTGATGACATTTTTATTACTTCAAGCGTTATTTCTAATGATTACCTGTATTTCAGCAGACGCCCCGTTTTGTTTTAAACGGTATTAATTTAGTCTACCAGCTCGCGAAGTCAAGATATCTTATTAAAAAAAAGATGTGCACTTCGCTGGGACTTGAACCTGCGCCACCTTTACGGGAGAAACTAATGTCTGATTCGTCGTGCTTTAAATCTCGGCTACGATGTGTTTCACAATTAGGCGTGGTTCTGTTTTATGTTATTTGCTTATACGTGTTTAACTCCTATCTTCTATGTATTTATTCAGTCCTTGATGAATTATAATGTGAGGTATCTATTAGAAATTGGGTATATAGGAAAGTTAGGTCACTATGTCGTGCCAGAAATTTTTTCTGGTCAGAGTCTATCGTGCACATTTCCAAATCTATCATCCGTCCGTGCATGGAATATTGCTGTCATATCTGGTCTTGTGCTCCTGACATTCATATCGAGGTACTTGGCAACATCCAAAGAAGGATTTCTAATATAATCGATACTGACTTGGCAACCCGACTTCAGTCACTTTCTCACCGACGTACCGTGGCTTTTCACTGTCATTTCTACAAATATATTCATGGCAAATGCTCCGAGGTACTTTTAAACTTGTTACATGAATTCACGCTTGCTACAAGATTGGCCTCTAGACCCCACCCTCTTAGTGTTGAAATAGCTAAATGCAACCGGTCATTTCTACGCCAACAGTTTCATTTCTCGCACTTCCTACCTGTGAAACTCCCTTCCGATTTCTTGCTTCCCTGATAACTACAATCTTTAAAAATTTAAATGCAACGCCAATCGATATCTTCTATCTTCTTGAATCCCGTTCACATTTTGTCCTTTCCTGAATTCATACAATTTTTTCTCTCACTTTCACAACCCTGCGTACTAGTGGCATTCCCACTTTGGTTGAGGTCAAATGATTAGAACAAATATAAAGACGGATAAGACGTTGGTTGCTCTCCAAAGAAGAACACGTATTTGAATCCTGGCAGAGTAGATTTTCTTTTATGTTTCACGAGTGTGCTGGCCTGTATACTAAATTGTTAAATTCTCTACTCAAATACGGGTATCTACTAAAAATAACGTTTAAAGTAATAAAAATATATAGAAAGCTTTAATTTTGGTGGGATCTTATACTCAGTATCAGAGATAGAACCCTCGTAGACATTTCTGATGGAAATCAATACTATCAGAATTGATAGCTAAAGGCATTAACCTTTTACTACACAGTGATTTTTTTTTAAAATTATGTGTGTGTATGGCCATGTGCGAGTTAGATTAAATGAGGAAATGGAAAACCGCATATGTTTCGCGTTTCGTCATCCGAAATAATTTATTCAGAATAATAATGACATTATGGAAATTATACTTAATATTAGGAACAGACAAAACTTTTAGGCCACGTAAATGAGGGAGGAAGGCTGGGATAATGTGACACTCACATGGCAGATTGAGAGAAAGAGTGACAGATGAAAGCAGAGTTTAACATACTTGATGAACTTGAGTAATTATTTTAAGCATTTCACCCAAAGCAAGGAAAGGATGCCACTAGTACGCAAGGGGTTACGGAGTGGGAGAAAGATTAAAAAAAACGTGATGGAGGAAAGTATGAACAGGGAATAAGTCAGTGCATGTGGAGATGTCGACTGACATTACATTTGAATAGTTGGAGATTGTAGCTATCAAAGAAACAAGTAATAGGAAGGGAAATCCACAGATGGAAGGTGCGAGACATGAAGCTATTGGAGTAGAAGAGACGGCTACATTTAACTGTTTCGACAGAGAAATGGTGGAACCGTGATGCCAGTCTAGTAGCATGCTTAAATTAATGCGGTCTGGTAACTAGAGAAAGTAGCTCGTCGGAGCTGTTACCGTAAATGGATGGTAGAACATAGTTTGGGATAAATAACAAAAACGCAAAATTTATTAAGAGCTGCAAGGGACAGGAAGATGTGGAAGGCAATGATCGCCTACTCGCTGATTAGACACAGCACGTAAAAGAAGATATAAAACGAATATTATTCCAAGAACGAAACGTAGTATTGAAGATAAGCTTGCTAACCATTATCTCACTCCATAGTGTCCTCCTTCAATCAAGATATGGTAATTTTCTAAGCGTATCTTGAATATAACATAAGGTCAAGAATATGGAGCATTCAGTGAGGCTCGAACTTTCTATTCAATTATAATTGTTCTAGCGAGATAATGTTGCTATCTATAACACCGGGTCGGGGTACCCTTGTCTACCCTGATATGGGTTAATTAAGACGACTTGTATGAGTAAACGAGACAGAAACGCTTTGTTAGAAACAAAGAAAATAGTACTAAATTGTTTGTGTTTATCTGTCCTCCTGTATAGCAGCGAATGCTGGACGATCTCCTTAAAGACGAAGAGACTTGAAGCAACAGAATTGTAATTCTACAGAAAGATGCTTAGGATACCATAGACCGAATATGTGAGCAACAACAATGTTTTAGAGAAAATGAAAACTCAAGAGAATACTTAACATTAGGAAGAGACAGTTGAAATTCTGCGGTACATAATGAGGAAGGACGGCTATGAAAATCTGATGCTCACAAGACAGATTGAGGAAAAGACGATGAGAGGAAACCACCGCTAAAATAACTTGTTGGGCTTGAGCAAATGAATGGTAAAGCAGGGTTTGGTAGAGATAGAAAACCGCTTCAGAGATGAAGAGACTTGAAGCAACAGAAATGTGGTTCTACAGAAAGATGCTGAGGATACCGTAGCTGGGACCCTAACAGGTGCTGCCACCCCAGGTCAGTTTAGATCTGGGAACAACAATTAATTGGTGGCCTCATGGTCCTTAAAACCTCCTAATGCCGGATGTATTTTATCGTCATACCGAGGACAGGGTCATACAAAGTCGCACTATACTTGAATACATATAGCATAACTGCCATTTTGTTTCTATTTTCCTTAGAAGTTCTTCGTTACAATATTCGATACTTGCAAGACAGATTGAGAGAAAGAGGTACAGTGGAAAGAAGCGCGAAAAATACTTGATAGACTTAAGCAAATGGATGGTAAATTAGGGTTTGGGAGAGATAGACAGTTGCCTCAAAGATCAAGAAGAGACAGAATGTGGTTCTACAGAAAGATACTGAGCATACCATGAACCGAACACGTGAGCAATGATGAGGTTTAGGAGAGAAGAAAAGCGAGAAGAAAGGACTAAGGTTAAACTACAAGAAGACAGAATGCATGGTTATCAGCAAAAGGTTGAGCATAAAATGCAAATTACGAGTCGGGGATAATAAATCATACAAATATTTAAATATCGAGGAAGTGTTCTAAGAGAGGACGAAAATTGCGACACCGAGATCCGAAGACATAATAGGATAATCAACGACGCATTCCAAAAGGTAAGCCGAATATTAAGAGACAGAAAAATTGCATTAGAAGAAAAATGAGTATTGAACTGTTATGTGATATCTGTCCTCCTGTACGGTAGTGTATGCTGGACAATCTCCTCAAAGATGAAGAAAAGACTTGAAGCAACAGAAATGTGTTTCTACAGAAAGATACTGAGGAAACATGAAACAAACATGTGAGCAACGACGAGGTTTTAGAGAAAATGGAATCAAAGAAGAGACTTATACTTAACACCACGGAAAAGTACGTGACATTTCTATGGCACGTAATGAGGAAAGAGGGTTTGGAAAATAAGATACTCTCAACACAGACTGAATGAAAAAAGGACAAAGGAAAGCTGACCGTAATATACTTGAGTAAATGCATGGTAGTCCGGTTTTGGGAGAAATAACGGACAAAGCGTATTAAGAGTTACAAATGAAAGGAAGATGTGGCGGGCCATGATCACCTACGTCTTGGAAGAACGCGGCATATGAAAGAAGATATAAAACGACTATTAGCCTGAAGAACAACAAAACATAGTACTGGAGTTTTTTTTTTCTTTTTTTCCCATTTAATTAGCTGCTATTTAATTAGCTATGCTTCTATATGGAGTCCATTATCATATCAGCCACATATATGTATATGTGTGTGCGCGAACGGTAATTATGGTTAATATATGAGGTTGAAATATAATTTGTATTTAGACAAAATCCATCTGTTATAATCTAATACTAGCGTTGAAGAATTAGTAATTTAACCAGCTAACAGATCTCTAGTATTAAACACACTTGTACGTATACTATAGATACGTTTCTAATTATATAAAGAAATACACACTGTCCCTTATGACAAATATGTTTAAAAATAGATCAATAGTAAACTTAATCCTCCTTGTTTGAATTAGGTATGCGCATGAAAGTTATGAACCAAATCGCTTCAGGGCCTTTTAACTCCCAAAGCAAAAAATAACTAAATTGAGTTTCGTGGGATCTATCACCACAGGCAGTAGGCGAATATAAGCTCAGGTGGGTGGACTTCTTTTTTTTTTAATTACGAAACTGATCTCATGGAAAGATTTCAGGTAATTTTTTTTTTCAAATATTCAACCTCCAGGTCCCCTGCATGTGTTGCGCTAAAAAGGAAAGAAATAAATTTAACATTGGGTCAATACTGCTGCGTACAATGAGGTTTGCTATGACTATCCATCCATGCATTAACTATTTATGTAACAATTAGGTTGGTGCAAAAATAATGACGTAATAATGTCGTTTTTTGATGTTAAAAATACGTCATAAAACGACATTATTACGTCATTATTTTGCACCAACCTAATATTTACGTTATTCGGACTATGTTCCTCATATTTGCCGCCATGTTTATTACAACATTTCGGCCATTGTACGCTGCGTCATTCTTCAGGTGGTTGGAATTTCGAACTGAACCATTTTTTCGCTCACTGGGGTAGACTGTTCTAGTTCCAGTCAGTTAACAGTTATCTCTGAAAGTTCTCCAGGTATTGAACTCACTCTCTTTCGATCCTGTCACTGAATCTAACTAATGCCTTTATCCACTATGCGATGTGTCCTTGAAGACATCTGTATGTGAATTTTTGGGTATTATAAACCTAATGATTTCAGCAGCCATTTTTACCTGTGCTTATATTGCAATTTTGCTGTTATCATTGCATGTTTTTATTACCAGAGCCCATATTGTAATTTTTGTTGTTGTTATCGCTTTTCTCTGGCACTCCATATCACTGGTTACCATATTGTATTCATTTCTATGCTTGATCGGCTCAGGAGATTTTTGCGGCCTTGCACATGTGCAGATTCCTTAAATTTACAAATTTTCCAATGGTGTTCTTTGTCTATGATCTCAACCTGATTTCACAGAGGGTGGTGATCTCCCTTCTCTCTGCATATGTTGTTAGCCACGCCTAATTTTTCCACTTCCCCTAGTGTTACAGCTTTCTGGTGTCCTTGAAGCCTTACCTTAAGAGGTCGGTCTGATTCCCCTTTAAATTTCTTTCCGCAGCTGCACGGGATATCTTACACACAGTAGACATATATATATAGACAGATGCTTTAGTCCTTCTACTTTGAATTTAGAGATTCTAGAAAAAATCCGAATAATGTTATAAGGCCTGATCTGGCACCACGGCTTCAGTCACATTCCCACAACCGTAACATAGATTACTTGTGACTTTCCGATAAATAATTTAACGATATTTGTTCTCTCGAATTTTCTTTTAACTTAGCTAGGGGATGAATGCTCATTTTATTTCTATCGCCATTTTATTTAGTCTAATACCCCTCCCCTTCCCAGTTACTTAACAGCGATGACAGTTCTCTGGTAGATGCGGGCGCTTTTCGTTTTTACGAGTGTGTATTTCGTATTTGCTTTTTGTCTTTGCATGAGTACGTGTTCGAGTGAGTGTCCGGCCGAGTGCTTATTTCTTACTTTACTAATCCAGCATTAATTCCGTCCAGTTAACTGATTTTTCTGCCACATTTTAAAGATTGGGCTGGGGTGTTATTGATACTATTTAAGCCTTTACTGCCTGAAAACGCATTCCTTTTTTATCTAACGGTATTCGTAAATAAAACAGAGACGGCATAAAATTTATTCGGGTCACCAATTCCAGGTTATCTGCAGATAACTATTAAATGATGCAGAGATCTGCAAGTATTTCGTTTTAATTTGAAATAACATGGAAAGCGATTGGAAGTCTGTTTATATTGCATTATCTTCATTAACGATCTTCCAGATTTCATAGCTTCCCAAGTAGGCATCTATGCGGACGACACTACTATTTACTCTGGTCTCAAAACATAACTAACCTGGCAGTTTGTCTCGAAAAGGACCTCCATTTGGTTGGGGACTGGGGCAGGAATTTGCTTGTTAACTTTAATGCCTAAAAAACAAAACTGCTCTCTATTAATCACCACAGAGAACCATCTCCGCCCACTATTAGAATGTCTGATGATCGGCTCCATGGGAGCACCTCTTTGCGGCTACTTGAATTCACATTGACTGCTGACCTGAGATAGAACAAATACATTGAGTCAATAGCTTTGTTCACTGTATGGAAAGTTGGCTCCCTGCGCCACGCCAGGAAATTCTTCTCACCGGAGTCGATCCTTCAAATCTACAAAACAACCATTCGCCCTTGCATGGAGTATTGCTGCCATATTTGGTCTGGGGCCTCTTCTGTTTGTCTCAAGATCCTTGATAAAATCCAAAGACGGATATGCAATGCAATTAGACCTGATCTGGCATCTCGTCTGCAGTCGCTCTCTCAGACATGCCGTCGCCTCCCTCTGTCTTTTTACAAATACTTTCACGGTAACTGCTCCGATAAGCTGCTTTCGCTGGTTCCCAGACCTAATGAATTTAAGCGTTCAACTAGGCTGACATCTCGCTCTCAACCTTTCACTGTCGAAACTGTTAAATGTAGCCGTCTCTTCTACTCCTATAGCTTCATGTCTCGCACCTCTCGCCTGTGAAACTACCTCCCCTCTTCATGTTTCCCTGATAGCTATAATCTCCAACTATTCAATTGTAATGTCAATCAACGTCTCCAGATGCCTTGATCTATCCACTATCATTCTCTTCATCCTTTCCTCTATCACTCCTATTTGCTCTCGCTCCAACTCTCTGTAACCCCGTACGTGCTTGTGGCTTCCAGCCTTGCTTGGGGTGAAATGTTAAAACAAATATATAATTCGAGTAGTACTACTAAAGTTGTTATGGCTCTTCACAGCTTCCTATCATTTGTAGCTTTAAGCAATGCTTATTCTGGTCCTATTCTACACGGTCTACCATTCATCTGTCCAATCAGGTCAGTGGGTTACCCAATGATTTTATCCGACTCTCTTACCCTCATTATGCCATGTGAGTATCATATTTGACAAGAATTCTTTTCTAAATATCTGTCACAGAAAGATTAATATAATTCTAATTCGCGGCCTGTTTATTTCCCCCACCAAAAAATGGAATGATCCACATTCATCTGCCAAAAATATGCCAAAGAAATCTTAGGATTCACTGAAATAGCAAAAGCCGTCTTCTAAAATCTCGAACAAAGTAATACGAATGAGGAGAATTTCCTTGAAACGAAAGAAAAGAATAAAGCTAAACAGTTATAGAATAGAGGTGGACAGGCAAACTACGGCCAGCAGACGACATCCGGCCTGTTGGTCTCTTTAATCCGGTCCGCCAAAGATTGACAGAATTGTGACTGCATTCTTATGAGTTTGTCCTGTAATCTGGTATCCCACTTGGTGGCACATTCACCTTATTTCCAAGGGCCACTGATGTGTGTGAACAGACTTTTAGTGTGATGAACACCAACAAAGCAGCCTACTGATCCCAGTTGAGTGATGAACACTGCAGATCTGTTCTGAAACTTGCCACAACAAGACTAACACCAAACTTCGATACAACTGCAAAAAAAGGGTGATCAACAAGACTGTTCCCGCTAAAAGTGAATCTAAGGATTAAGACTGTAATGTTTTTTTTCTGTTTATATTTGATATGTATGTACCGAGTTCTGGACCAGCCCGTCTGTCAATTTTTAAAAGTCAATGTAGCCCCTTAGCCAAAAGGTTTGCCCACCCCTGCTAAAGAAGAAAGATTTATTATCCGATTTGAATTTCCCCCATTATGAGCATTATTATAGTCATGATATGATAACACCTTAAGTCACGGACGGATCGTAATAGATGAATGGTAATTTAATTGCAAACGTACTTTGGTCTTAGAGAGATTTATATCACAAAGACACCCAATATATATATATATATATATATATATATATATATATATATATATATATATATATAGGTGTCCCACGCGAAGTATAATATATCATATATGTCCACACAGCGGACATAGTATAAGTGGAAAAAAAAGAGTCATACATATAATATGGAGATACGCCTGTGTCTGGAGAAGCCATGTTTAGAAAACCATATTCAAACAGGCTGGATTCATCTACTATGTCCCAAGGGAGGACATATTACAGGAAGGGGAACCGGTGAGTTTTGGATTTTCCCAATTTGAGGACTCTGAGCCGGCGTTTCTTTTTATATCTTGTAAATATATACTTCCATTGGGAAACGGTCGAATGTGCTTGTAAAATGTAGCATTTGGTGGAGGGGGCAGATTTGGCTTTAGCTTCGTTTCGTTTACCCAGGCTAAAAAAAGAAAAAGCGGCCGCTCGGTTAGGCGGCTGTAAACAAACTGAATGACTAGCCGCTTTACTCACTGTGTAGAGAGATTTCACTAAGCAGCCATCACGTGACCCAAGTGAATTATGTTCTATCTCTTATATAGCGACTTATTAAGTGTAGCACGCAGTGAAGCGCGAAGCCACTTCTCGGTTTTAACTGCTCAAATTTCCCAACCATTACACTAACTGACCAATCGTCTCATATAGCAATGAATTCTGATCAATTTCCTCAAAGATGAAGACAAAATCTGAGGTAACAAAGATGTGGTTCTTCTATAGATGAACACCGAGAAAACTATGAATGGATGATATGATCTACGAGGAGATTTTAAAAAAAAAAATTAACGACGTAGAATGAGAGGGAGAAATTTCTGGAACACATACTGAGAAAAAGAGGCTTGAATAATTTGAAACTAATCAGATATACTTGAGACAGGACAATCAAACGAGACATAGGGTCACGGATCTAATGAGGTCATATAAATGAATGGTAGAACACTGAATGAGGTTATTGTAATGGATTAAATACTGCGTGGAGCTATAAATGATAAGATGCTGTCGAGAGCCAATATTGTCCACTTCTTTAATTAATTAGACTGGTCCATTCGAATAGCTAAAAATGTTATCGAAAATATTTTTTCAGATTAGCATTCATTCGTATCAATGGTCAGATGCGAAAAATATTGATTTTTTTTTATTGATTTAGGAATAAGATCCTGTTGATAATATCGATGCAGCGTGAAGTCGATCCTTCACTTTCTACAAAGTCATATGGAATCAGTCGTTTTATATATACACTAGCAGTCAAAAGTATTTGGTCACCCTCAAAGATTTTTCTCATTCTCAACGTGTTATTTGCAATGAAAGAAGTTAAGCATCACTGGTTTTATTTATTATTTCCTGACCCACATTAAATACAAATTTAAAAAAAAAACGCAAAAAACTTCTTAAACTTTTGATTCATCAAAATGACCGCTTTTAGTTGCTATCATTGCTTCACAGATTCTCAGCATTCGTTGCATCAAAGACTGGAAGTAGACTGAAGATAGTTCTGCCCAGGTTTTCTACAAGATTGTCCAGAGGTGAACCGGACTTGTCGGTTGTTTAGCTTTGACTTTTCAGTCAATTTCATCCCACACCAGTTCAATGGAATTTAAATCCAATGTTTGCGCCGACCAAGACTTCAATTGAAGTAGGTGCTGTTCGTGTTTACTTTTATAGTTTACTAGTAGGCTTTGGGTTATTATCTTGCATGAGTACAAATCCTTGACACACAAGACGCGTTTCAGATGGGTTCGCGTGATGCTGCTCTATACTGTGATAGCCGGTCTGATTCAATTTGCCCTTCACATGGTGCAAATACCCAACTTTGCAACTGACAAAAGCCTACTACACTGTAACAGATCCTCCTCCATGTTTTACGGTTGACATTTCACCAACTCTTCGCCGCACGTAGACCTACCTATTTAACCCAAAGATGTCGAACTTTGATTCGTCAGTCCAAATGACTTTATTCCACTGCTCTTTTGTTCAGTCTTTTTGCACTTTGAGCCACTGAGGCCTTTTTGACATTGTTTTGATTCCTCAACAGTGGTTTCGTGACAGCATTTCTGTCAAATTGGCTAGATTCACAGTCTTCTCCTCACAGTGCATATTGACACATTTTTTCACGACATTGGTTCAGTTGGGCAGTGATGTTCGGAGCACTCAGCCTTCTGTCAGGCAATCTGGTGACTGTGATATAATTGTCCTCTGTCCTTATTGTTGCTTTTGGTCGATTAGTCTTACTTTTGGTCTTGTTATGTCCCGTTTCCTTATGTTTCCTAACAGTATAATCCACTGTATTCTGGGATTTTTTTTTAATTCTCTGCTTGAATATCCTTCTTTTTTATTTTTTTTTTTTTTTTTTTTTTTTTTTTAAATAAAAAGTAATGATCTCTTGCCTTTGTTCAAGTGTAAGTTCACAAATTTTGGGCATTTTGTTGAGAAAACGTTTTGATCTTGAAAAAATTCCCAAAATTTATATTTTAATTTAAACAAAATCAGAATAACAGATTTCACTACTGGGCAAGGTACATTGCCAGCATAGGTAAAACAGGTAATGTCTAGCAAACAGTAATTCCACATAATATAGTGTAATGTGAGTTCAAGTGGTGGGATAATGTAACTTTTGGAAAACGTTTTATCCATCATCAGTACTAAAGAAAAAAAACCCTTCAAATCATTTTTCCAAAAGATACCTGGTTATACAAAAGTCAAATTTACTGAGGAAGGCTTTGTGGTGCTTAAATTGTTTCATTAAAAACAACACTTTTAGGAAGAGAAATAAAAGTTTTTGAGCGTAGCCAAAAAATTTGACTGTTAGTGTATATGAAGTCGAGCCGCCAGAACAGGACCATTAATATTGCTGATTTTTCTTTTGTCTTATTATTATTGGTGATTCTATCCAGAGATTCAATGTAAATAGCACGAGCAACGGGCTATATGTAGCAACAATATTCTAAGCATAGATGAATGATAGTGTTATAAATATGTAAGAGAGATTCTGGATTGTAAATAGTAATAAAGTCCAGATGACTCTGTAAAAGGGTTCGATTTATATTATGAACAATAATCTAAATAGATAAATCAATATATTTCGATTCGGATAAATACTAGGCCTTGCTATATGGTATCCTAAAATAATTATTTCCTGAAAAAAATATTCCCTATATTTTTTACGAGTGGACGAGTGTATTTAAGTAACCACGAAAACGTCACATGAAATAATTATAATGGCCAACAGAAATACGGCCTCACGAGCCTTAATAAAAATGCAAACCGTTGCACATTTCGACGTATTTGTGACGGAAATATTTTCTCGATAAGTTTCTGCGTCAATATTTTGCTAGACGTTAAATATTGTATCCGTTCCGACGACGATGCCATAACAACGGACAACTGGCTACACAGGCTTTTGCTTCATCCAGGTTTAATGAGATTCACAGACACATGCAAACTGTCATTGAATTATTCATGACAATGTTTTCTGTACTGTTCATCTTCAAAATTCTTTTTTTTTCCCCTTGGGACGCAACTTTTGTTCGGTTCGGCTTTTTCAGGGATTTCACCCTTTTTTCTGTTTCTTTTTTTTTTTTTTTTTTCACTTCTTTTTCTTTTTTCATTTCTTTCTTCTTTTAAGGCCATTTCTTGCCTTAAGTTCCCTTTTCATTTTTTTCACCGTCATTTTCTGTGTCTGTTCTTTCACATTTCTATATAGCTTTTAACGCATTTCTTCTTTCTCTCGCTTTATGTATTTTTTCTGCTTTATTTCTTTAAGTAAAACTACATTTTCTTCCCTTTTTTCTTCCCTTGCTCTTTCACTTTGGTTATTCACTTTTCATTGCATTTTCATTCTTTTTTCATTCCCTTTTAGATTCTTTTTTCATTCACCTTTAAATTTCTTTTTCATTCCGTTTTTCAATTGATTTCAATTGTTTTTCAATTCATTATTCATACCTTTTTTCATTCACTCATTTTCAATCCTTTTTCATTCACTGTTTCACTCCTTTTCCCATTCACTCGTTTTTATTACTTTTTCACTATTTTTCATTCTTTTTCATTCCTATTTCATTCACTCTTTTTTATTCTATTTTTCATTCCTTTTTCATTCACTGTTATTCATTCATTTTCATTTCTTTTTACTTTCCTTTTTCATTCACTCCTTTTTATTACATTTTCATTTACTATTTTTCATTCATTTTCATTCCTTTGACATTCTCTGTTTTTCATTCCTTTTCTCATTCACTGTTTTTCATTATTTTTTTATTTCTTTTTAATCCTTTATTTCATTCAATCGTTTTCATTCCTCTTTCATTGACTTGTTTTTCTGCTTTTTTCATTCACTCTTTTTAATTTTTTTCATTCCTTTTTCATTTACTTTTTCATTCATTTTCGCTATTTATCATTGCTTTTTTTCATTCCTTTTTTCATTCACTTTTTCTATTTTTCTTTCTTTTTTTCAGATTTTTTAGAACATAATTTTATTGTTTCCTTGTCCTCAGCTATTTTATTTAGGTGACCGCCTTTTCTTTTCGTCTTTTTTTTTTCTCCTTTTTTTCTAATTTCTATATTCCTTGTCTCCTTTTAGGATGTGGACGATATGGCTCTCCACAAATTACTATCCTTTATACGTTTTAGCGATATATAATATTTTACTACCCGTCTCTCCCTGTCATCCATTTTCACAATGCTCGCTATGCAGACTGTTCGCTGTCTTCCTCTGCCCCTGTAAGTATTAAATTCTCCAAACCCTCTTTCCTCATTGTGTGCCTTAGAAATTCCAGTTCTTTGATCCTAATTATTCGCGTCTTTTTTCCCATTTTTCTTTAAGACTTGCACGTTACT
Organism: Acanthosepion lycidas; assembly: GCA_963932145.1. Lineage (NCBI taxonomy): Eukaryota > Metazoa > Mollusca > Cephalopoda > Sepiida > Sepiidae > Acanthosepion > Acanthosepion lycidas. Next base: position 18,947,919 of record OZ010591.1, read on the forward strand.
CACATATACCGTAATTATTTTTCAGCATAAACCCATCAGACACTCCAGCGCCATTAGTACACTTTTTAAAGCTAAAATCAACAAGTAGGATGTTCATCACCTAAATAAGAAGAAACACATGAACGACAAATAGTACGGGTTTCGATCCGCCCGATCCACTGCTGATGCCTTAACTACCATTAATCAGAGATACAGTGAGACAAAAGACAATACATCTCAAGGACTATACGATTAGATATTTCAAAGGTCTTTGACAGGGTGCGGTATAAGGATTACTGCATAAGTTCTCTACCTATAGAATCACTGGAACTGTCTTCTCAATTATAAAGTCCTTCCTAACGAGTGGGTCCCTGAAGGTAGTGGTTAACGGCCACATCCATCAATCAACGCAGGCGTCCAACAGCAGCTTCTTCACTAACCAACACACTTTGTACTTTGCATAAATGATCAGCCTAAGCGTATACCCCGGTCATGTGAATATCTAAGCTGAAGAAACAACTGTATATGGGTGCACCTTTAGAATTCTAGATGAACCGACATTGGCAGCTGATCTCTCCTCTGACCTAGCTCTAACAGCTCATTAGGGGGAACAACTGGCTGGTCACATTCAAGGCATCGAAAACCAAACTGGTGGTATTCTACCATCGCCGATTGAACATACACCAATCACAATGAACGGATGTCCCCAGGGGAGGCACCGTGCCTTCAGAGACTATTGGGCGTTAAACTCATCCCAGTCCTCAGGTGGATCTTATAAATACGATTCATCGGTAAAGATGCTGGAAAAATGGTCGGTTACTTGTACCGCTCCAGTAAGTACCTGACTCCCCCTGCTATTCTGTAACTATATAAGATCAGTAGTAGTTTTGTACTTTAAAGAAGAGAAAATTATTATACAGAGTTAAAAAAAAAGTGAAGCATTATTTTTTATTAGATATCTTACTATGAGATAAAAAAAAAAACAAAAGCATTTTATAATTAGATTTTGCTCTCCTCAAAATATCCTCCTTTATCCTTGATTACTGCAGCACAAATTTTTGGCAAACGTTGCAAATATTTCTCAAAGTATAAGTTTAATAATTGATTCCATTCTTTTTCAATGGCTCTTTTTCATTTTTTTTTCACTCTTCCCCCATCGCATGCTAATTCTGGGGGTGGCTTAAATCTTTTAAACTCTAGTGTATACCTTTACAGTCTACGAATTAAAATTTCTACATATGCTTTGATACAGCTCAGATTATTTGTGAACATCTATGGTGATGATACAACAGTACATGGGCGCAACAAAAAAACCCTAGATGACCTGACATTAACAACTGATCTCTCCTCTGACTGAGCACTAATAGCTCATCGAGGGAACAACTGGCTGGTCACATTCAACCCCTCGAAAACCAAACCATCGCCGCTCGGACACACAACTATCACTAATCATGATGAAGGGATTTTTCTTCAGTCAGACCCCGTGATTTGAGTACAAATTCGAACTTAAACTCAGCCCAAACCTCAAGTAGAATTAGTAGATACGACCCCCGGTTTGGTTCGGTTTGGTTTATTTTGTTTTACGACATATCAAACTCAATAGGTTATTTAATGCAGACAACATTTTTAGAATAGATTCGTATGAATAGAATATGTATTCTTTGGTTTACATTGGTTTGGTTTATTTTGTTTTACGGCATATCAATTGATTATCGACTTCGTTCTTACAATTTTTCTTTCTTTCTTTTTTCTTTCTTACAATTTTTCTTTCTTTTTTTACAATTTTTCTTTCTTTCTTTCTTACAATTTTTCTTTCTTTCGTACAAATTTTTCTTTCTTTCATTCTTTCTTTCTTTCTTTCTTTCTTTCTTTCTTTCTTTATTTTGGTATTCCATCCTTTTCTTTTGAATGTTTTATTCTTTCGTTCCTTTCCTCTCTTTCTCATTTCACTGTTTTTGATTTCGTTTTCTTTGTATATTTTTCTTATTATCTCTCTTTCTTTTTTCTTTTTTTTTTGGCTCGGATGTTGCTTTAGATTTCTTTCCAGGATATCTTCATTTCTTTCTTTCCTGTCTAAGATTTTAATTATCAAACAGACATTGTTTTTGCTATTTAACATTGTATTGAATTATTCTTCCCATTTTTCTGAAGTTTTCATGAAATCCTCTTGGCTATTAATTACCTATTCTTTCATACCTCCATGTTTTTCTTACTTGTCTCTTATTTTTCTTCCGCGTTTCTTCATTTTCTGTAATTTATTTCTGTTTTTTTTCTTTCCTTGTTTCTTTCTTTCCTTCACTTTTCCTTCATTTTTAGTCTCATTATACACACACACACAGACATATACATATATGTACGTGTGTGTGTGTGTTTGTGTGTGTATAAATATAGAAGTGGACATTGAAGTCAAAACCCAGAGTCGACTAAAATAAATCGATGTCGTGGCGATTACATTTACCTGTAGCCTGTGGTGGTTGTTGACTTCAATGTCCACCTTCATATTTACATTTATTTAATTTATTCTTTCTCCCTGATATCATTTTAACCCATAAATTTAGCATACCTTAAAAGTATAGTTTCTCTCTCTCTCACACACACACGCACGCACACACACACATACACACACACACACACGCACGCACACACACACATACACACACAAACACACAAACACAAACACACACACTCATATATAATAGATAGATAGATACATAGATAGTTGATAGATAGATAGATAGATAGATAGATAGATAGATAGATAGATAGATAGATAGAGTGCTCAGTATAAAAAATATAAAAATAATGTTAAAAATAAACCGTTATTAATATTACATAAAAAAATACTTAGCTTCCAAATGTCAATTTTATCCGGACGTCGAAGTATCTTGGTAAAATCTCCAGTCTTCACGGGTTCTAATTTTAAACAGTATTTCCAAATTTTCGCAAAATATATATATGTATATATATATATATATATATATATATATATATATACTATGATGAATTGATTTTTATTTCTTTTATTTCTTTTTTTTTCTGAGGGGTGTGATTATATTCCGTTTTTCCGGTTTTTTTTTCTTTCCTTTCTTTCTGTCGCTTTTTTTTTTTTTTAAGTTTTTTTTCTTTTTTATGTCGTTTTCCTCATTTTTATAGTTTCTAGCATTCATTTATTGGATTTTGGGGGGGTTTTCGTGGAGATTTGCGTTTCTCTTCCTTTTCCCTTATTTTCAGTTTATTCCACTTTGGATTAGTTCATTAGAAATCTTCCTTCCTTTTTTTTAAAATCTATTTTAATTTCTTTCTTTTGCATCGCTATCTTCTTTTATCGATCGCTTCTTTTCCCCTGTCCTTATGTCCTGGTTTTCTTAATTCATTTCATTTTTTTTCATTTGTCTAGCCTTCATTTTTTATTATTCACCTTTCATCTAAAAATATTCTTCGTTTCTGAATTTCTAATTTTTATTTCTTTTTCTTCTTCAGCATTTTTTTTTTTTTATTTTTGTTTGTGTTTTCTCTTTCTTTTTCTCACTACACACAACGCTGATAGGAAGTTGAAGATAAATTCC
>OZ010591.1:18956463-18986463 GCA_963932145.1 Acanthosepion lycidas
TAGGGAGTCTTTTAAAAGACAAATAATACGATAATTGTCAAATGGGATCTTTTTGTGGTTTAACAGATTGTTTTTATACAGGGTCTCCATAAAGTTCGTGTGCACTTTAAAAATTTATAACTTTATTTGTATTTGCGATAGAAATAATTTGTGAAAAGGATTAGAAAGAAGTAAATCTATATTTTTTAAGGTTTTATTGAAATTTTATTTAAGTTTCACATATCCTCCATCATTAGCAATACAAAGGGTAATACGATTTTGCAGTTCATGGAAAGCATTTGCCAACTGATTTCCAGTAATGCCTGAAATCACATTAGTTATTTTAGCTATACTTAAAAACTAGGTACATTAAACTTTATACCATTTGTTAAAGATTATTTCTATCGCATTAACAAATATATAGATGTGTTATTTAAAACATTTCTTGACCATTGTGAAAATGTCATTAAAAATAATATTTTCTATATTGAAGATTAACTCCATTTCTATTAAAAACTATTTTGTTTGTCATCGAAGACATTTTGCAAAAAGAAAAATAAAGAACTAATTTCTTAAAAATGTTCAATTATTACGATTTGACAGAAAAATGATTCTTTGAAGTCTAAACAGCATTAAAGAAAAAAAACATTCTATATATTGGTGTGCGTTGGGTGATATGAAGCGAGAAATTTGAGTGCCAAAATCTTTACACATGCTATACGAGAAAAATTTGTTTGAAAAATATCATTTTAGAACATCTAAAAATCATATATTTTGAAGGTTCCAAGTTAATTAATAAATGCAATCGTTCGTTCTTCTAAGGAGAGTCGATTTTGAAATAAAATTTGGTTTTTAAAAGGATATTTTCCACGTTGTTTTTCAAGAATATTCTTTCAGATATGCCTGTATATAAACGAGGTTACAGATACACAGACTTTCAAAATTCAGCATAATTCGTTCGGACATCGAAATACAAGGTACATTAAACTTTATAACAGTTTTTACAGATTATTTCTATCTCAAATTCAAATAAAGTTATAATTTTTTTAAAGTGCACACGATCTTTATATACACCTTGTATAAAGCGCTACAATTCTATAAGTTGACTTTTATCATTACAATTAGTTACAATGCTGATTCTATTGGTGTTCTACAGTCTCCTTATCTCTCTCTTTCAATGGGTTCTCTCTCTATAATGAATTACCATAATTATATAGCATTAGTTTCGGATATTCCTTCCTACATTCTTTAGGAGTCATGCTTTCATACAGGTTTTAGTGGTCGTATCTGTTTTCGATTCATGATTGACTTGCCCAGTAGGCTGCAGTTTCTTTCTTCTTCTTAACCAAGATTATAGACACCAATATGTTTGTTATTTAACCCATACGTTTCTCGAGGGTATCCCTGCGTAAATGACTCTAACAAACAGGACTGTATTTCGAACTCTGGAAATCTTATGAATTTTCGAACTCACCTCTCCGAGTTATCATTCCGAGCGCTTATTCATTACGCCCATAACATATCCCAACTTACAACACCTTTTATTCCTAAGCGGTCACCCACCTAGATACTGCCTAGAATCAACGTTCCTTAACTTCAGTGATTGGACGAGAACCGGTGATTCAACGATAAATTATTCAGGTTCTTTTAATATGTATCCTCAGCGTATCAATATATTGTCACATTGAACAGTTTCGTTGTGAGGAACCTTTCAATCAATAATGATTACAATGGCTTATCGGATTAAAAAGTTGACCTGTGGATTAGTGGCGTAGTCATTATGAATTTAATCCCTGGACAGGGAAATAAACACACCGACTCGATGGAAAAGATGCAAGCATTAACTGAGTATTATTAGTTTGAATGTAAAGAAATATTTTAGCGCCCAAAATGAACCAGACGGGTAATTTAATAGTCTCCTATATATTATACAGGTACATTACCGTAATTCTCCAGGCATAATACGCATTTTTTCTAAAAAAAAAATAAGCAAAATTAGGGCTGCGTATTATGCACAGATACAAAAAATCATTAAAACATTCCCGTAAAATAAAAAGAGATTTATGATAAAGCCAACTTAAAATATAATTCTGTGTTTAAAACCATTTTTTTAGATAAGAGTAGAAAACGCTGGTCATAATGAAATTGGAGGGGTACAATTTAGAGTATTTGATTGCAAAGAAGGAGTGTGTATTATGCATGAGTAGAAACAGTTACCACACTTTTAGCACAGTTTTAGGCGCGTGTATTATATCTGAAGGCGTATTATACTACGCTAATTGTTATATTTTAAGAGTCCAAAACGAAACTGCTCTCCTTTCAATATATAACATATCTTGCTTTTTTTTATTTCAAGATGCTAGTGTCTGAGAGTAACTCATTGCTCCACGTTTGCTCGGAAATTTGGTTCACTGTATTCTTCTAGACAAATTTTATTACAATTTTGTTTGCGCAGTGAATATTGATTCCATATCTGGTCCGGAACTTATTCTAGGGGGGTGATTGAAATGTAAATCCCTGTTTGAACAATTCTAACCTTATACGCGCGGTGTTTACTCATTCCCCCACGAGAATGAGATGTGACACAAGGTCGGATTAACGTCGGGCACCGACCGCGTACACTCGGGCAGGGACAAAAAATCCCCTCAGCCCCTGCAACCATCGGTTGCGCTGGCCTCAGTGCGAGCACCGATACCTCCCTCTTGTGCAATGGGAGGGTGCGGCCTCAGGCAGTTGTTCCCCAGGGCTGGGCACCTCATCAGTATAATTCTCCTCAGTTTCCCCTCTATCTTCAGACAGATAAGCCCCTTAGCGCACTCTGTCCAAGGACAAAGACGCAACTGAGAGATGATAAATAATGCGAACTCCTTCTAAGGAGGGATTTACGCGCTAATTCTAACTTTATACGTTTTAGGTATGTAGGCTGCCCAATGAATCTAAAGAAAATATTATGATAATACACGCCGATTGTTTTATGAATTTTCGCTATTTTATGTATGATGGACTCGCCCGCTTTATGAAAATTATAGTTAGACTGCAGAGTCCATGATACATAAAATAGGGAGTTACTTTTCAATATTTTCTGCATATTTCTGGACACTCTTAACAAAATAAATACTTCTTGCTTAAACCTTTGAGCCCTGATAACACCTTTACCGGTGGTAGAGAGAAATGACGTAAAGTCCAGATTGAACAGTGGTAGAGAAAAATGACCAACCCCCGTTTCAACGGTGGGTAAACACTTGTAGCTATTTTTATATCTACCGTGAAACATAGAAATTATTTGCGAATTTTGATTCAGGCATCAAGCAGAAGGGTTTAAATTGTTCAGGAACGCAGGGCTGAAAGGGTTAATCATTTAGAGCGGTGCCCATGGAAATGACGCAATGCCAAGCTACCGGTTGAACAGTGGTAGAGAAAAATGACTTAATGCCAAGCCACTGGTTGAACGGTAGGTAAACACTTGTGTCGTGTTTTGCTATTGGTTGTCTTATTTTGAAGAGCTAATCAGAAAAGCCGTAATATTCTAAATGTCCCCGAACGCTATACCAACATAATCCATTTTCAAAAAATAAACCAGTCTGTCTGATGAGCAAGTCTACTATAACAAACGAAGACTTTGGAAGAACTGCAAGGGCGAATACAAGAAATTATGTCATCCATAGCGCATGAGTTCCTGGTGAAATCAGTTGATGCGATTCCAGGATACCCAAGATCCTAATGTACAGCCAGTTAGATCAGGGCTACAGAAATGTAGGACGCCCATGGCTAAGATAGAAAGGCAAGCTGAAAAGCAACGTGTCAGCAGTTAATATACCACATAACACCCTTGAGTGCTTAGCTTTGGAGCGGGTAGAATGGAGATCAAATTGTTTAGTGGACTCAGAAATTTTCATTTTGCTTGTGTGAATCATCTTCAAGAAGCGAGAGCAAGATCTAAAAGGTCAACCAATCTAACAGTGATCTCATCTCACGATCCTTACACTTGCTCCATATGTGACTTCCTTTGTAAATCACTAGCGGGTCTTATGTGCCACTTAAGATTATCGCACAAAGTTTCATAACTGAATCAATTAAGCTGTCAGATCCTCATACGTCGTAACCGACGGGGGAGTCCATTATATATATATATATATATATATATATATATATATATATATATATATATATATATATATAGGGTTGCAAAAATAATGTATACACTCTTTGAATCGTTATAACTTTTTCAGTTTATGCATTTTGACTTGTAAATAAGATTAATACACGATAAAGAATACACATTTAAAGATTTTGACAATAGAATATACAAAAAACATAGAAATTACTAAGATAAAAGGTACTTGGGACAATGGCAGAATCTTCACATAATGATGAGTTCACATCAAGTGCTAAAAAAAGGTTGCTATTCTGTTCAATACACTTTTCATATCTTGAAGAAATAGACCTACAAATGTCCAGTATCATTTCCTCTATTATTTGAGTACAATACTACATTATTTCAGTAATTGTTTCAGGTTTCCTGCTGTAAACTTTGTCTTTTTGAACCCCCACCCACTAAAAGAAATCCAGGGGTGTCAAATCTGGTGATCTATGTGGGTATTCAACTGTCCCTCTTCTTCCAATCCATCTGTTTTGTATATTTTCATCCATATAAGTTCTCACATCAGAGTAATGTATTATTAACTATTAATATTTAAAGCGTGTATACATTATTTGGGGACACCCTATATATATATATATATATATATATATATATATATATATATATATATATATATATAATGTATGTATGTATGTGTGCGCGTGTGTGTAAAATCCTTCCATGTTTGTCACATCAATCATTGCGAATGATCAACCCTACATGAGAAACTGACTTGTCATCTCACCACAAAAAAAGCTATCTCCTTCTTTGAACATACCTGCGGGGCCTCTCACAGGGACAAGAGGCAGACGATGAAGTACTCCAACGCTATGCTTTCGATCCCAGACGGGACTTTCATCCACAACTACTGTGATAGTGTATGCCTGTCTCGCACTGGACTTATCAATCAGAAACGTGCCTGCAAGCGATGTGTACAGACTGCTTCTTGATTTGCGTTTTTCGAAATGGTGATATATATATATGTGCATATATGAGGGTGATACACATATATATATATATATATATATATATATATATATATATATATATGAAGAAAAATATACGGAAAAAACAAACAAAAATCCTTATATGCAATTATGCTGTTTTAATGTTAATATGTCAACGTCAGACGTTTCGGTCTAATAAACCATATTCAGGACATATTCATGAAATATAATTAACATTATCAATTCAACATGACAAAGACGATGGACATAAGAACAAGACATATTAACATTAAAACAGCATAATTGCATATAAGGATTTTTGTTTGTTTTTTCCGTATATTTTTCTTCATACTGTCGGATCTATATACATATATTTGCCTACATATATATATATATATATATATATATATATATATATATATATATATATATATATATATATGTATTAGGTTGGTGAAAAAATAATGTCGTTTTCTCACATAGTAACATATGTGAGAAAACGACATTATTTTTGCACAAACCTATATATATATATATATATATATATATATATATATATATATATATATATAATCTGAAATAAAAGAGTAGTGAGCTTTCATAGAATGACGAAATCATAGTAATAGTACTGGCGTATTGTGGCAACCGACTGCATGATTGGGGGTGTATTACATTTACAAGTCTACAATTTTGCAGTGAATATATCTTCCACTTCTGCTCTGAGGTTTATACTATATATCTAGACATTCTTGACCAAATCCAAAGAGATTTCAATGTTATCAGTCCTGACCTGGCATCTCGGAATCTGTCACTTCCCCACCACTGTTAACATATCTTCCCTGCCCTTTCTTTTTTTTTTTACTATAAATATTTTTTTGGTAGTTGTTCTGGTACATTTTCCCCTATTTCAATTACCCTTATTTCCCTCTGCTGCTGCTGCCTGGTATTGAACTCACAATTCCTTGGATTCCAACCAAGGATACATAATGACATGTGGCTGAGTGGATCACTCAGCCACATGTCATTATGTATCCTTGGCGACAAACGACACTGTGAATAAAAGCGTTGGTTGGAGTAATCTAGTGACTTGTCCCAAAGTGTTGCGTGTTCAATACCTGACCACAGCAGATATGAAAAAAAAAACTTGGAGAATTGAGATACTAAAGGGAAATAACTAGAACTTAGATATCCAGATAAAGGCATAGAACGTGGTACTGGAACAATCTACCCCAGTGAACTAAATAACGGTTTCGGTTTGAAATTTCAACATATATCATCTGAAGAAGGCCGGAGTGTACAACGGCCGAAACGTTGTTAATATGGCAATAAAGATGAGGGCAACAGTCCAAAGGGTGAAAATATGAAACATTACTGCTCAAATATGATATTTTACTGCCATCGCTCGAGAGTAAAAATAGAACATAATTTGCCTTGTTCGTATTCTGTTGCCTAAACAGGTTGATTTACAAAGGCGGATTGCTGAAACACAAATGGTTGCATGTGTTTCCCTGTGACAGAATTGAAACTTACGACTTGAGCATTCCCTCTTCATCTGATTTGGTTAAATCCTCGAGAAATAGGCGGCGCTTTTCGGGCAGGTTTCCAAGACAGTGAATGAAGACAGTAATTCCTGCACTATCAAATATCTTAAATTATAGGACCGTTGGTCAAATTTTGACCTTGGATCGAGAGGCAGGCATTGGTGCAGAGGCAAGTTGTTTTTCTTTCTGCACAGCTCTTGGTGTTATCATAATGCAATACGATATATGACTTTTGCTGATCTCCACTAACGTTGTTGTCATGGCTAAGAGAGTGGATATTGTTTGCCCAGGCATATAAAATCTGGAATAATTATTCATAGAATCCAAATGTTGACCGAAGCTATTCATTCTTCTTGTTGGTTTTCTTCTCAATTGGGATGTGTGAACTTACAATGCATATATACACAACTCCATCATTCAAGAGGTCTTCAATAAGACGAAATGAAGATGTTCTCTTCAGTGATATACAGTATATTGCTCGTTTGCTCCAGAACAATGTATGATCTTTGACAACCATTAAACATTAACCATTGTTGGCTGTTATAGCAGGAATGTTTTTATTTACAATCATGTTCACTCTTTACAAAGCCCAACAGCCACTCGATGTATTGTGTGAAGCTTCACCTACATTTGAATAAACTTTCCGTTGTTCATCTACACTGAGTCGAGTCGCCGATATATTGTATGTGTGTAACAGTGATTATAAAATTTGAAAAGCAGTTATTTCAAACGAGAACATTAAAGAAATTCACTAAAGGGGTGAAAGTAACAAATCTCTTATGTTAATATTCAGGCGATCAAAATGAGCGAAGGGTTCATCCAACACCCCTTATATTTTCGGCATCAATGCTCTTGTATATTATTATGCCAGAGTTGGCTGGTATAAAAGGGATGTTTCTTTTACAATAAATGTCACTATCTACAACCCTGAGAGTCATTAGTTTTATTGTCTGAAACTTCACGTACATTTCACGAATAGTTTTAATAGAAAAATAATAATTCTATTAGCTCTATTTGTGTTTAACATGCCAATAAAATGTCCTAATATTTTTTAATCATTACACGCAATGCAGGGCAGTAAGAGGAATTTGAATACAAGCAGTTACCGAGAATGGAAGGAGCAGACAAGACAATAAAGGAACAAAGAGATAGAGAATAACAGAAAAAGAAAAGTATTTATCTGATTAAAATTGTAGCATTAATCTTATATATAAATTACAGTGTATGTGTGCGTAGGGGGGGGGCGTGTGTGCTCCCAATGATCTGATTTTAATGATTCATAGCTCATTCAAAACCTAGGAAATTTACGATCCGAGAACGATTTTCGTTGAGCTCAGATTCAGGGTTGCTTGTTTATGCGTGGTTAAATATATATATTAATATATTATATTAGCTATTATCGTTGTTTTTATGGTTCAACGGGAGTAAATCGGTTTTTCCTTTTGTATCAAAATTGCAGTGCACTTTTTATTATAAACTAGATTAAAAGCTGCCCTATCAGGCGGCATTTAAGCTAGCTCTTGTGGAGGACTATTGGTTTGGCCTTCATCAAAATAGCTAGGCAGGAGTAGATGTGATAGGCATCAATAAACTACAGAAGAACTAAAAATTGATCGCTGCATTTAAGTATTGAATTAATTTTTAAGCTTACCTTTTAAAAGTTCAACGATAATTCTTCTGTTGCCACTTAAGTTGAAGAAAAATTGATGTACTTACTTTCGGTACAAACAATTATTTTTATTTCATTGGTGACATAAGAGGGGACATTTTATAAGATAAAATTAAATGTTTCAAGATGGCAATATCTGAATTAGAATTAGACATTCAACATTTGAAGAGTTAGAGAAACATAATTGATTATTAAGACCTAAATTATTGAATCTATCTGAATAAAAGCGAAATTGGAGCTCAATGTTCCCACAAATTCTGAGATTAAAAAGCACCAGCTTTACTTTATGGTAATTTACACACGAAAAGCTCCATATCTGTATTATATTTTATCTACTTCTCGTCACTATCATCTTCAGTTTTATCTAATTTGCATAAAAAATATTTCATTAATTAACTGTCCTTTATTACTGCTCTTTTATACGAGGATTGTGTGGATTTTTATATCAAATATAGTTCTGTTTAGGAATATTGTCTTATGTAGCACAGAAAAGTGATAGAAATTTGCATTTTACTTGGGCTTTAACAAGTTGGCATCTATTTGTAAAACTTTCGTTAAATATAACAAGCCAGTTTATGAATCTTATTGTATTTCAAGTTCCATTTCCTATTTTTTTAGCTTCTGTCTTTTTTTTTTAACATAAGCAATAAGATGAAAGTACACTCCGACACAAGGGAATAGTTAACAAGCTTATCTCGTTAGATCAATTTCGACTGAATAATGAGTTTGATTCTCACAGGTTCCTCCTTACATTCAGCCTTGTTCCACATCTTACCTGTGCTGAGTAAATCAGTGAAGCTCGACGTGGTACAATGGTTATCAAGCTTGTCTCGCTACATCAATTACGACTGAATAATGAATTTGATGGTCACTAGGTACTCCATGCTTACGGACTTGTGCCAAATCAAGCTATGTTTAGAAAATCACCATAAGCAAGAGGATGGATAATCCCGGGCGTAGCAAATAATCCTGATTTATTACATGGATTCCTGATGAAGACTTCTTAGCGAATATGACATAGTGGGGGAGAATTTCCTTTTCCTAATCTTCCATCTTTTGTCCTGTGTATAGCCTGACATTACCGTTCTGATCAGGATGTTCACTGACCGATTAACTTATTAGTTTATTAGTGGCAGTTTCCGTCTTAGTACTCTACAACGGTTACACCTCTGTGGTAGTAATTAACTACTAACTCTATTTCAACCTTTAACTATTCCCAGTGCTGGCATATCTGAATCGGGTCTTTGAAGATCCATGACTAAGTGAAGGATCACCATCGACAGATTGTTTCTCGGAATGGTCTGACAGCTGATCTCCATTGCTCGACGTTGACTCAGTTCTGTTAATTGAACTGATTTCATTGTTACTTTGGTAATTAATTATCTGAATTATGGCTACCGAAACAAAACTTGCTAGTCTTGGTGTGATGTAACATTATCTTAGTAATGTCTGAAAAGAATACGAAACTAAGATTTAAATACATAAATAACTTCCGAACTCTGTGAATATAAGAGCAGCCGAATTAAGTGCATGTAGTTTCGTACCTTTCTCTAGGGGTTCAATCTCCGGAGAGTCCGACGGATTCTACTACTCATCTCCTAATTCGTACGTTCATGTATACCGGCACAAAAAGGCGACCTTTTTAACCATAACACAGGGGATCGTATTATACGCCAGGTATAAAATATGAACTTTAAATCCTGTGGTTTATGCTAAGTTATTACCATAGGAGAGTTTTGACTGTAGATACGGTAGGCATGGTATATTAACAGCGGCCCGATTTTAGGAATTAGAAAGCCGAGTTCGAATTTTAATCGGATCCATTACATTCATTTACGTGCTAATACCCTTGGAAAAGGTATGAGTCCACTTCTTCTCCCCCCAAACATGGGTAAATATCAGAATAGACTTGGTTCTAGAGCCTTGGATGACAACCGTGCTAGGAGAAAGTAACTCTGAATTCAAAACTGTATTTAACCCTAGCGTAGCACATCCTATACAGCTAAAGAAAGGATCGTTAGCATTGGTTCGATTCCGACTACGGTCAAATGATGATGAAATCACATTATTATTAGGTTGGTGCAAAAATAATGCCGTAGTAATGTCGTTTTTTGACGTATTTATAACGTCAAAAAACGACATTATTATAATACAAGTATAGCATAATAAAAATACTCTTATCTTATATAATATGTGTATCCCAACAAGCCTTTTAAGAATCATATTCAAGAACAATTGAACGAGTGGTTGGTTAGCGGGGAAAGTCATTCAGGCTACCGTAATAACGTACCTAAAACATAGCATCTACTCATGAGGTATTGTAGATTGCGGGAGTTAATTGACAACATCTCCTCCTCATTTTTTCATTAGTATTTGAGTGAAAATATATATACTTATAGGATTCATTTAATAAATTCAGTATATTTTAAAATACGGTTAGGGTTCGTCTTATACGGCGAATACAGGCCAAAACCTACATTTTAACATGAAAATTTTGGGCTCGTCTTCTACAAGTCACCTTGCACGCAGCATATTCAGTAACTTCCTTTCATCAGGTCGACTTGCGTTTATATTCGTCTATCAAGCTTTAGATAAGAACAGCGAAGCTTGGGTTGTGGCTCTAGATATCTCGAGTGCGTTCGACAGATTTAGCATGCTTACCTTCTACTCAAGCTCAAGGATTACGGTATTATGGGATGAATATTTGGCTTAGTCCAATCGTTCCTAACCAATCATGGAATTAAGGTCGTGTTGAACGAGCACGTTTCCAGGTCATTTTATCCTAACACCGGGGTCCTAGACTTACGCTGTTTCTGATCTTCATCAATGATCACGCCGATATCATCAGTTCCAACTAGGCATTTATGACACAACCATTTGCTACTGTCTTGGTATCAAATACGACAGATACGACAAATTAAGCCTGACAATTGATCTTCTAAATGTCCTCTAATCAGAGGTTAACCGGCATAAGAAATGGCGTGGAAATTTGAACTCCTCCAAATCAAAACTGCTTTCATTTAATAACCGCAGAAAAACTTTTCTGGCAGGCATCAGTATGGCTGATGCTAAACTCAGTAACTTCAACACGAATATAACTTCAACATAAAAAGGACTGTGACCAGCGAAACAATTTGGAAATCCTTTGAAACAAGACGACGAAATGTAACATAAGATGGCAAATTTTCACATTCATACAAACTTTAAATTCTTAAATCTGATTCCTAAACTTGCCAGGCCGTAGCATAGACGGTTCAACACTTAAGCTATTTTTTTTTTAATTTTAATGCAGCAAAAGTTTTCTTAAAATGTTCAAAAACTTTGCGTAACAAGTTCTCATGGTAACTATGATTAGCAAAATAAGTTTTTTGTTATGATAGGTATTCTCTCTGACAGATATAGTAAGGAGAAGATAATTCTCCCGTAGGTATAGCGATCATTCCTTTTATCCCGAAACATGATTTACATATAACTACACCTTCCTGAACTTAAGAGGCTTTATAACTTTAAGTGATCTATGACTTCTACAAACAACCCCAGGGAAACATAATCCTTCTCTCATGGCGAATCTCTTTATTTCTTTTATAAGGGATCTAGGTCTTAATTGATTCTCCTCATTTGAATCCTCATGATACCTCAGATCACTCTTATCCCCAGTTTGTTCCTCACAATTACTCTTCTCCCTTTCCTGTTCTTCATTTTCATATCTCTGGTGGTCTTCCTGATCACTCTTAATACTGGATTCATTCATATTTTCTTGCGTCGTCTATTCTTCTGCTTCCTCTTCCTCCTCCATAACTTCATGCTCTCTTGTGCTTCTAAATTGCTCTTAGTCAGCCAGTATGCCCTGTTCATTGTTTGTTAAAACAGCTTTGTTAAATCACTTTTCAGGGCTTAAATCCTTGTCATTTTTGTGCCACAAACTTTATTTTGTTTTAAATGATGTGACATTCGGAACTCTTATTTGTCTTCCCATCAATGCAGTTGGCCTTTGTCTTCTGCCTGCCTGTGGAATAACTTTACAGCTTAGCAGTATTCTGAGTAAATAAATCTCTATATAATAATCCACCGGTGGGAATGCTTTTTTTATCGTTTGAACCATTTTCTCAACAATTTCATTTGACTGGGTGGTAAATTGATATTTTTGTACAGAATATAGCTAATACATTTTAATCAAACACTTAACCTTTCTTCACAAAACTCAGATGCATAAATGTTTTTTGGAACTCCATTTCTTATGAACACTATCTTCAACACTCATTTCGCAGTAGTAGCTTTTCTATGTGCAACTCTGTGGTATCTTCTTAAAGACTTCTTCATCCGGCGACATACCGTCTTCGGATTTTTGATATCCTAGGTAAGAAATTATTTCACAATTAAACATGCATTTATCACAATTTATTGTCTACCGCGCTATTTAATTTTCTCAAAACTTGCTCCATTTTACTTTCGAGCTGTTTTTTTTTTTACTGCGCGCACCAATATCGCCTGAAATACAATTATATTTGTAATTCACTCAAAAACTTTTTCAATGGCTATTTGGAAAATGCGACTTGTCGCTTTTACTCCAAACGACAGACGAGTTCATTTCAGTAATCCATTAGAGCTATTCATTCTGGTGAATTCTTGATACTTGCTATCAATTTTAATCTAACTATATGCTGACTTAAAGTCAACTTTAGCAAAGTATTTCATACCATAAAAATCATGGCACACTGTTTCAGTGTTTGGAAACGGGAATAAATCCGAACACATCTGGTAATTCTCATCCAACTTATAATCGCTATAAATTTTAAAATCTCCAATCGCCTCAATGGTTAGGGCCCAGTTACTAGCACTCTTGCTGACTTGTCTAATATTCAGTGTTCCAACATTTCTTTCAAGTTAGCAACCACCAAGAGTAGTATGCGAAGAGAAACTTTTCGGGCTTGAAAAGACATATGTTGATTGCTTTCTTTAAACCGAATACTCGCTTCGTATCCCGCTGATAATCCAATATCCGGTTCTACGGACGTTATTAGTTTCGATGCATCCACTCTTAACACGTTAATTACTAAAAGACCGTGGTTTTTGATGTTTTCCCCCACTATGATGGACATTATCTAGAAGCTATTAGGTGTTTCAAGCGTATCATTCTAAAATTTTGATGATTAACCTATCGAAATATTTCAACTGAACATTATATTTTCTTTACCTTTGCTCTACCCATTCTTTCAGAAAATACCTTGGCATAAACGTAATATCACTTCAAGTACGTCCCTGCCTGAGTAAAGTTATTCCGTTCAACATTTTCCTACACCTATCCTGAGCTTTTAGCTAAAATACTTCCATACTTTCAATCTGAGACTCTGTATTCTCCACTTTACAACTAGCTTTTCATATGTACGATCTGGAAATGATTTCTGTTGTTACACTTAAAACACCATTTCCCAAACACCGGCCACTTATTTTATTTACTCTTTTCATGTTCCGTATTGCGATATCTGCATACAATTAAGCTTTTTTTTTAATCTGTCTCCATGCTGCCTTCGGAGCAATTTTTGTATCAATTCCAATTGTTGTTATAACTACAGACCTACTTCTAGATTCGTATTATGATCACTCTTATCCCCAGATTGTTCCTCACAATTTCAATTACAATTACAGACCTACTTCTAGATTCGTATTATGAGCTTGAAACCTCTCTAGAACTTTACGCTTGCTCGAGATGTCAAACATTCCTCTAATCAATCTTAGCACAATTAGCTCGTCTTCGATAGACACTTGATCGGCATCAATTCAGAAATTCACAGTATCTCGACGCTTCTTTCAATCGCTAGACACATTTTATAATAGTTTCGTTTGGTCTCTCTTTACGTTCGACAAATTTAGTTCTTTGCGCTGTGACAAATCTTCTTTTTTTGTGGTCGTACATTTCCTTTCATAATGGCTGCTGTATCTTAATACACTAAATCTTCGAAAACTTAACATAGGCCATAACAGAGATTTTTTATGGCCTCACACCAGTTCAAAAACAAATCCGTAACTTCATTTTCGCATCCACTAGCTTTGATGTCCTTTAACTTCCTTACTCTCGCCGATGCTTCAAATTACCTAAGCCAGCGTTCCACATAGTCAGGATCCTCCATCGTGGTTAAGTAAACGATTGGCGACACCATATAGTTATTAGCGGTATTCTCTCTGACAGACGCAGTCTCGTCAAGAGAAGATAACTCTCCCGTAGTTAGAGCGATACTACCTTTTATACAGAACCGACTTTGCATATCACTACAGTTTCTGTATTTTGTCTTTCCCAAGATCAGAATGAGCGGGAACAATGGTTAAATTCAATACCTCGAAAAAAAAAACACCCTAGACAAACCGAACATTGTTGTTTTTGAAAAGCACTTTCCAACTGATAATGAAACAGTGGTTATTACAAGAAATCCTCTACTTCTGTGTGAAATGTGCAAAATGATGAGTTGGCACAATTTCCAAAAAAAGACAAAATTGAAAATATTTACTAGGATATTGATGAACAAGATTTTATCTCAGCAGTTACATGCTATAAATCAAACAATCTGTTGTTCATCCAATCTGCTGTGTTTTCGTTGGATGTATTTCAATGTTTTATTTATAATTTTTGAAAACTTGAGATTTGAATGTGAAGATACTGGTATATATACACACATGTACTTCTCTTTCAGAAAGTCAAATACCAATGTTTTGGTCACAAATCAATGAAGCGATTTGTTAACTTAGTAACTTAAAAATAGATAATAAGAAAAAATTAAAAACATGTAATATCACCACACATGATTGCGATAAAAAAAAACATAATGATTTTGATATCAGGGCATGTGAGTATTTCGTTATATCTCGATCATTATATTACAGACTTTAGGATGATTTCAAGTTACTTAGTGTGAAATCATTACCACCATTAACAATTAACCTTAATTTTTTTGCTGATATTTTTGTTGAATCTTTGAAAATTAGGAAGAAAGTGTATTCTTGTAGTTGATGAAGTGTATACAAATGTTGCTCAAAATTTGGTTTAGCTGAAACTTTTAAGGGATTAGCAAAAGCAGTATTGGCATCATGATAAAATATTTAAAAAGTGGGACACACATTTTACGTAAAATGATCCCAGTTGCAAAATTAGGGACTGCTTTTTTTATATGAAACATATTATATACTGTTGATGCAGTGAAAACGGTAAAAGATTGCAATTGTATGTGACAATAGCAAGGCGAATAAATCTTCTTTTTTTAAACAAAAAAAATACATTGGTGTGACATTATTTAGGGGCGCAAAAGGAAGCAAAAAGAAGGAAAAGAAAAAAGAGAAGGAAAAAAGAGATGAAGAGAGGCGAGACTTAACTTATATGTTAAAGATAAAGTCACCTACGAGAAGAGACATTTGAAAATGTTATTTTGATAATGGAAGACACTGGTGAGGGTTCTGTCTGCCATTGTCTTGGGGCTGGCTGGCAGGATCCAGGTTACTACATTGTTTTGTTTAGATAGATAAAAAATTAACTGTGTCTTTGTGACAGGCGGACTGTCGGGGGTGGTGGGGTTTTTAAAGATAAAGTCACCTACGAGAAGAGACATTTGAAAATGTTGTTTTGATAAATGAAGAATGGTGAAAATTCTTATGGCCATTGTCATAAAGCTAATTGACAAACACCAGGTGATACAGAGTTTTAAATAGATAAAGGTTTACTTGTGTCATGATGCTGTCTGAAAACAATTTAATAGGTCATCTGTTGACCCCATACAAAGAGAGTCATCTCTAGGTTGGGTCTTTGTCGATGGGAGGTGTCATTGAGAGAAAACACATCTGGGCTGTGTTGGAATTTGAATATGACAGCGAAACAATATTTCGTTGGCGCCGAAGAATGAGTGTGTCTGGTTGACTAGCCTCTTGGTGCTGGCAAAAATCTGATTGAAGAATTCCATATGCCGTGACGTTAGGACAAGAATTGAGATTGTCACTCTACGGGTCGTATTGTCTTCTTGGCGGCCAGAGAAGAAGAGAGAAACAAAAGAAAGAAAAGGAAAAGAAAAAGATATTTTTTTTTTTCTTTGAACAAAATATATATTTTTTTAAGAACAAGGCTAGTCTAGTTACGCCCACATTGTTGATCGACCATTGGTTGAACGCTAACCAGCCAGGCGGAGGTGATCATGTGACGCAAAGAGGCAGCCGCAGTGAGTAAAAGTACGAGGGATTACTACGAAGTGGGAAGGACCGTCGACGCCCCTCTGGAGCATGGTGGAGTGTCCATATGAAAATAAGAGAAGGTGGTAGTAAGAAAAGACTTCCAAAAATAGAAATAATGAATTTTTCCTGACCGAAGACAAAAGAAGGGGTTTATGGATTTAGACTAATCAAGGAACCTCAAACCCCGACGAGCCGACCCCCGGTTTTGAATCGGCGTCCATATAAGCAAATTCGCAGCGAGCAAAAATCAGTTAGAGTTTCAGTTAGAGTTTCAGTTGAGTGTAGTTTTGAGTTCGAGAGAGAGTTCCAGTTGAAGAACGACTTAGACTCACACCACCAAAATAAGCTTTGTGAATTTCGCCTGAAAACCACGTGTCACAATCCATATAGCGGGTCGGGAGATAGACGCAGTCCTATGTATCCAGCAACCAGATATAAAGTATTGTTATCCTTTTTTTGATACCATTTTCGACTTATTATTTTGTTTTCTTTTGCCCGTACTTGTGCGATACCGCCCTCATTCGAACTCGAGCTTGCAGTACGGCCCCAACGCTGATTGATTTCGTCTGCCTAAGATCAATTCACAACGTGGGTAGGCAGACTGGAGATCAAAGTAGTTACTTCGGTAACCAGACGTTGGAAGCGAGTTGGGAACGACGAGGCTGATATCGAATCTAACCAGATTCCCATCCGAATCACTTAAAGGTTAGATCATCACAATTGGCGCCCGCAACCGGGATAAGACTCTGGATCGGTTTTGGATGCCACCATTGGCGCGGCGACGAGGATAAGACCCGGGATCGGCTGACGTCACAATTGGACGTAATGGTTGGATGTCACATTGGCTTTAATAAGGATAAATGTACTTCCATTTTATTATGCCCGCCTTTTTAAAAATATCCGGATAACTGGATTAGTGAACCTACTTCTGAATTATTTTTTTTATTCTAAAGGAAAAAAGATTAGAACAAAATGGGAAATTGTAAAAAGATTTTTTGAATATGAAAAAACTAAATTGTTTAATCTCTCGAAATTAAATAATGTAACAATTTACCCAAACCCTGTTGAACGACAAAATGTTTCCCGTTGTTTAAAAGTTATTTTGGGATCAAACTGCAGGCGCCATTAAAACACACCCATTATTACATGGAGTGATGCTGCATAAAGAAAGAATTTCATTGATAATGTTATAGATTTGTAAAGAGTGTCTGTTTTGAAGAAATATTTGGTGATACTAAGAAAAGTGATCCACTGAAAAAGGTGATATCAAATTTAAATGATGAACACCTGCTATTTATTTATAATTTTGGGCAATTAACAAAAAGAATGCGAGAAGATCAAGAAAGAAAAATGAAATTATTAACAAGGGATTAGCCATTGTACATATATCCAATGGCTCAGTTAATTTTTGTAGATATTTGCTAAGTAGTTTATTTAATTTTATTATACATGGTGAATTTACCAGAGAATATTTAGAAAATGAATTTGAAAAATAAAAAAAAAGGTCTGAAGATGCATATTTTATAACAGTTCAAAAGTTATTGAAAGATTTTATATTGAAAACTGAACTACTTAAATTAAGCTCTAATGTCAAAGAATACAACTTTGATCCAGTCCATAATTGCTCAAAATGTGGATGGATGAAATGGGATGGAAAACATTTGATCAGTTACCAGACCATGAAACCTAAATATTTTGAAATATAATTTTCGTATATATCAGGCTATGTTACAAGAAAATATTGTCCCACAGAAGAGGAAATATTTGGTAATATTAGTTTGTTTGTTTTTTTTTTCAGAAATATGAACATTTTTGAAAGAAATAGATTGTAGTAATTTAAAATTCAACTGGACACCACAGAGATACCAGATAATTTTTGTTTTATTTTTAATCGACCACTTTTGACATGTATTTAATTGTTTAACTTCCCAAATTATCCTGTTAATTAATTTTACGTCCTTGTCAAAGTAAATTTATTTTAATTTATTTAATTATGTGTACTGATAATATCTACTATTGTACCATAGCGAAAAACGCAATTTCTTCATCTCCTCTGAAACGAATTGTGCATGTAACAAAAATCACAAGAAATTTTGTAAAGATTATCAAAATTATTGTTTGCCTGAAATTCACATTTTCATAAAGTATTTTTAGACTTTCTTGATAAACGATTTAGTAAAATTTCTGATGTCCTGTAATCAATTGACATAAAAAAAAATTAATTTATTATTTTTTAAATATCATTTAAAATGTTTAAATTTATGGTGAATAAAGAGATTTTTATACATTTAATTAATTTATGGTATATTTGTTCTTTCTTTGTAGATTTGCATTTATCGAAATGCGTTAATAATTGTATGATCTTCCTAATATAATATATAATAGCTAATTAACTACTTACTGGTCATTACTAACAGGTTGCTTCCTAAAAATGTACTCAGTAATTATTTAATAGTAATTTATGTCTCCACATGTTCGCTCCCAGTCGTGGACCCCAGCCGCATGGACACCAGGCCTAGTATAATAATCGCCTTGAATATGTATGCATAGTAGGGCCATAAATTATAGCGTCCCACCTTCTTCTTCTTATTATTATTCTTCTATATGCTGTATTTCTTCATGGGTTAACGATAGGCTCTTCACAACTTCCTAACTCTTAGGTGTATTTCTTCCTTTGCTAAGGCTCCCGGTCTCTGTTCCGCTATTCATTCACACAATCTCGTCAGGTAAGTGGAACGCTACTATTCCTGGAGGGCTACATTAATTTTGCCTCTATTCTTTCTCCTCAGCCGGGGGGGAGGAGATTGTCCAGCGTTCACTATTATATGAGATGAGGAATATATACGATAGCAATCAAGCACTCTTTACTTTTTTCCTAACAACTTTTTTCTGTTTCACAAAACTGTGCTTTAAGCAAAACCAGACAGACTTTAAAAAATCGAATGGACTCAGTTTGTTCCCCTTACAAAAATTTCTTAAAAGGCTAAAAAATAACAAACAAACGAATTAACAACAAAATATGTAGATCTTTGCGCTGAAATCCTTTAATCAGGGTAAGGTTTTAAGGCTTTTACTTGAGAATTCATTGCGAATTTTCCCCAGATAACCTTTGCCACACTGAAATGTGTTATATTACTATTAGAATATGTTATGTTCAGCAGGGTCGAATATATTTACTGAGATAATTACGTGTGTTTCAGTATAACGAAACTAAAACCATAGTCCGCAAAGTGGTATACTCTATTGAATCAGTCCCATAATATTTTGGCTTAAATGTAGCGGCGCAGCATAACGAGATACAGGATGTATCTTACGATTTTCTGTTAAGAAATGATTTAAATGAGACAAAATATAAACAGAACTAAATTCATAGAATCAACGATGACCTTAGTGTTGATTTTTGAAGTTAGCAACCTGATCTTAAAATATATGATGTAGAGAGGGTAATACGATGAATTTTCATTTTAACTATTCTAAACTGGTAGTGAGGTCAATTTATTGAATTTAAATTTGAATTGCCCTGTAATGGTCAGGGATTAATACATTGAATTTAAATTTTAGTTATTCAAAATTGGTAAAATCTATTTGTTAATATGTAAGATATATCCCCACGCCCACAACGTGGGATGTATGTGACACAAGGCTGAGTTTACTGTGGGTTCTCTGAGCCGGTAGGCTTGGCCAAAAATGTTCCTAGAACTAGTATAATCGGGTTCAGGGCCTGCCTACCTCCCCGGACGAAACTTTGCCCTTCGGCAAAGCCTCGTCCGGGTTCCTCTATGCTCGAGGCAGAGAGTTCGACAGATGAACAATCTGTCCGACTGTTAGTATTTAAAAGACCCATCACCCCACCCCACAAGGCCGAGTTTACCGTGGGTTCTCTAAGCCCGTAGGCTCGGCCAAAAATATTCCCTTATAACCTGCATAAACGGACGAAACTTGGTTTTTCGGCAAAACCTCATCTGGATTCCTCTCTGCCGAGGCAGAGAGTTCGACAGTCGAAAAGGCTATGGTACCGTTCCCCAAATAGTAAAATATATTTGTTAATTCTGTCTTGAAAGTGTTGAATATAATTCTAACATTTTGCCAACCAGAATGGCGATCAAATTGTGACCAAGAATTTCATAAATATATTTGCATATATATATATATATGTGTGTGTGTGTGGCGGGAAATAATTTCATGTGATAAATATTTTTTTTTTGTGTTTTTCAATTGCCATTACCATTTCATTGTCTACACAGATTGAAGGGGATCAGAATCTGATTGGGTCAAATAAGAGCCTGAGGTAAAAATATTCAAATTTGATTGGTTGAAAGCATATGAAGACACATACACACGTAGTGAAATAATTGTTACACGTACGCCGATACATGACTCACCCATAGAAGATTATTTACAAGAACGCACACATGCATACATACACATACATAAGCGTATACGTCTATACAAATACGTTTGTGCACAGACATACACACATGCATCCACACATACACACAAACAAACGTGCGTACGCACACACATACGTATCTTTCTCTCTCCCCTTTGTCTCTCTGTTTGTCTGTCTCCCAATATATATATATATATATATATATATATATATATATATATATATATATAATAAGATATAATAAAAAGGCTTAAACACTAATATTCCATGGTTATAATTTATTCCATTGGAATCGTAAATATTCCAAAAATATGTGTATGCAAGTTTGTATATATATTTTGTATATGTATGTGTATATTTACCACTAATATTATATATATATATATATATATATATATATATATATATATATATATATATATATATAGAGAGAGAGAGAGAGAGAGAGAGAGAGAGAGAGAGAGAGAGAGGAGGGTAGGGAACCCTGAGATGATCGAGCTTGTCTCGCTAGAACAATTACTACTGAGTTGTGAGTTCGATACTGATTGGCTGCCCAATACTTTCGGCCTTGTTCCACATCTAAGCTACGCTTGGAAAATCACTATATATATATATATATATATATATATATATAGAGAGAGAGAGAGAGAGAGAGAGAGAAAGAAAAAGAAAGAAAGAGAGAAAGAAAGAAAGAAAGAAAGAGGGAGAAAGAGAGAGAGAGAATGATGCTTGACTAGTGGTATCTAATTTAAAAACTGCAATGAAAAACACAAATTTTGTATTTATTACCACTGAGGATAATAATTAAAATGAAAAACGAGCTAGCTAACCGGTTTCGAACCTCGCTCAACAGAGCTAAATCGAAGTTGATAAATACAGAATTACCAATAGAGGTGGTCAATATGTATGGAGGGGGAAATAGATAGAAATTAGTTTGAGGCCTTCTACGAAATCCTTCTATTTGCACAGCGAAGGTCTTAAGAACAAAATATATATGGCCTCCAATACTTTTAAGTGGTAATTCGAGTGAGACTTGCTAAAAATAATAAATGATTACACTCTAAAATTAGCGGTAAAATTATGGTTATTTATTTGGCGATCGGCGATGGAAACCCATATTTGTTGGTAAGAATGTCTAATGGAGAATAGATAAAATTTTGTATTTTCTTTGGAACGTGTTGCTTTATTCCGACATCCAGTCTTTGAGCCGTTCTCCCTATTTAGTGTGAACCACAGCTACATTTAAATCAATAAATCAAAGAACTATTATGATGTGGAGGTAGAACGTCTTTTCATATGGATGGAAGGGCAGGCTTGCCAGAAAAAAAAAGTACGCGAGTGTTAGTAGCAAAGTAACAATGTCGAGCTGCTAAAGAAATCAGCTTAGCATATCTATCACTGATGCTACACAGCCAAGGAAGGTGCACGTACATAGGAAAATTTTGTTTAACCGGTTTAACTTTATTGAATTCTGAAATTTTGGTCTCAATCACTGATTTAAAAATGCCCAACTGGTAGACATTCTTACAGAGAGTACTGGTAATAAACTTGAGTTAATTGGGAAACGATATTTACCGGTTTGTATATCCGTTGGGAATCTTTGTGTCCCATAAAATGTAAAATCAATTTAATTAAGACTTTTACTCATATTGCCTTAATGACCTGCTTAAAA
The DNA here is from genome assembly GCA_963932145.1 of Acanthosepion lycidas. Taxonomy (NCBI): domain Eukaryota; kingdom Metazoa; phylum Mollusca; class Cephalopoda; order Sepiida; family Sepiidae; genus Acanthosepion; species Acanthosepion lycidas. The sequence continues at coordinate 18,979,011 of OZ010591.1, forward strand.
CCCTTTCGGGTGATACACACATCTTGCTTCCTAATTATGTAAATGACTTCACATCGCTCACGTATTTGATATCAATCTGTATTGGAGTGTCTTCGTATTTGATGAAATGGTGGAAGTTGTCTAACTTGTATCTGCTTTGGTCATATATATATATATATATATATATATATATATATATATATATATATTAAGGAGGCAAGTAGATAATGGCACTGTTTGAGGAATCCAAGTTCGAATTCCAGTTGAATTCAATGCATTCACTGACTTGATAATACCCCTAGGGAAAAATAATAATACCCCTTTTTCTCCATCCAGCTATAGGTATATAGCAGGGCAGACTGTTTTCTATAGCCTTCGATGGCAACTGGTTTAGGTGAAGGATAACTCTGAATTCAAAACCTGCGGAGGGTCGTTTGGGGACCTCGTGGCATGTACTGCACCAGGTCTCTGTATTCGGCCCTTCAAAATGTGCGGATGGTCCTGCAAAAAGACTTCACCACTATAATCAAATGTCATGTGCTTGTGTCTGGCTGTCGGTTTCTAGGAACTGATCTGCTTGACCCTCATACATCGAATATGACGGGAGAGTGCAACATATATAAATACATGTAAGAGCACCTCGTGGTGGTGTAATGGTTAGCAAGCGTGTCTCCCTAAAGCCATTACCACTTAGTAGTGAGTTCAGTCATCACTGGATGCTTCTTCCTTTCGGCTTCGTGTCACATTTAAGTTACGCTTAGAAAATCAGGGCATTATATCAAGTGTTAGTCAAGCGGTCCGTTCGTGTTGAGCTGATTGACGAGCTCAGTCTTACGGAGCAGGAGGCTCGCTCAGTATACCGTTGGGCGCCCGGGTTGAAATGCTTCTATAAAAGGATGATACATCACTCACCTGGTTCGTGATTCGTGGGGCCCTCTGGGTCACCAAAAGATTTTTTTCAGCGTGCTTGGAGAAATCTCCAAACTGCCATCGCAGTGATGGCGGTGTCAAGATCCTGGATCACGCCTTCTTTTATTGTACGGTGGTAGCGCCGTTGTGCAGGTTTGTTGAAGGCCTCATGATCCGCATGCTCCAAGGAAAGTTCTTTGTCCTTGAAGCCAGTTCTGTTTGTAGCAATGTTGTGCAGCAGATGTCTATAGCTGAACACATGTACTTTGTCTGAGAGCCGTGATTTGGATGACACGTCAAAAGGAATTTTATGAAGGCGAGAAATTCACTTCTTCCCAACTTATCTTGTTCTCTTAACCATCAGCTTAAAGTCAAGATTAGGGCGGAAAAGCGGCGGCTCACTTCATCAGAATTTGGCAAAAGGTCGGTGAATCTTGTGCGTTTGTGCCGAGTAAAAGGGGCTGACCTAGTGTGGCATTTTGATGCCGGTTATGTATCAGGATATTGTTCTTCCTGGTTTAAACTTGGACAACCATCCCTGAAATTAGGTTTTGTTTTTTGATTCTTCATTTATTTTTTTCTCAGTAAACAGAGCTAGGTTGTGTTTGATCATTGGCCCTTTTTATTTCAGTCCCTATTTTTTATTTAGTTTAATTCCCCATCCCGTTAGTTAGTCAATGATGTCAGTTCTCTGGTGGATGCGAGGCGCTTTTCCTTGTCTCATCCTTTTATAGAAGCATTTCTGCATTTTAACAGAAATAAATATCGTAATGGTTAACAAGCTTGTGTCGCTAGAACAATTACGACTGAATAGTGAGTTCGATTCTCGCTGGGTGACCCATTCTTTCGGCCATGTGCCACATCTGATCTACGCTTGGAAAATTATATATATACATGTAGGTGTAGGTCTATATAGCGATATGTTTTAATCATTTCATCGCAAGCAAGTCAATACATCCACTGAGACGTAAAGGATATGAGTAAGAAAATTATTCAGGGGGGAGAACAATAAATGAATGGGAAGTAAGATAGCAACCCATAACGACTGACATACCATTTAAATTTTTAAGAATTAGATCAAGCGGTGAGAAGAGAGCTCTACAATGGGGAAGTGCGAGAGAAGAAATTGTTAGCATAGAACTTGCGGTCACATCTAGCCATTTCATAAGTAAAATTAACTTTTATAATTCGCAAATAGACTTTTAAGTAGGCGCCCAAGGGGGTCGTCAATGATGTTTTGATTTGGTTCATCAGGGAGTTTCGGGTCTTTCAACATCATACTCCCCATCACCAAATCGCCCCAATCAGGGGAGATCAACCCATGATTCCCCGTTCCAACTAAACGCTAACAGCCACTCTGGCCTTCTTAAAGAATAAGAGGAAGAAAGACCACATATTCCGCACATCCGATTGGATGTTTGTAACAACCAATCCGGTGCGCGAAATATCTTTTAAATGGCCCGCGGTGGGGACTGCCTTCTTTTCTTATTTCGGTGGATTGCGGTTTCGATGGATAACCGAAGAGGTAATCTTAATGTTCCTAAATCTTACCCTTCTCTTTAAGTGTTGTATGGTTTAATTATTTGCCGTTTTTATTTTATTTGTACTTTTTTCTTTTCTTTTGGCAGGGAAACTTGAACTCAAGCCTATTATCACATTTTATCTTTTACCCTGTTACATAACATTATTGCATGTTAACTTTTATTGGATGTGTTCGCAAAATTAAGATAATAATTGTCCATAAACATGGCGTGTATATATATATATATATATATATATATATATATATATATATATATATATATATATATATTTCCCGCACATACAAAAATGAAATTAAAAATAAAATAAAATAAGAGTACAATAAGCACTATAATATTCCTTAATATAGATTTAAACTACATACAAATTTGAAGTTGTTAAATATAATAGACGACGAAATGATGAAGTATATCAAGTATTAACGAAGCTTCATATTATATTTATATATATATATATGTATCGCTGAAAACCGCTGACCATTAAACTAATAAAGTAAAAATAATATACAAATATATATATATATATATATGTATGTGTGTGTGTGTGTGTTAATGATCGAAAGTAATATAATAATAAATACACTATATACATACAGAAACATATACACTTATGGAAATATGAGAGCGTATAAACAAAGACATATATAAAGAAGAAAACAAAAAAACTATAGGATAAAGTAAACAATCGCCTATTTATGGACACATGAAAAAAAAAGGTTTTACTCAAACACCAACGCGTTCGTTTTCACATACTCATATGCACACATAATTGCACGCATACAAGAACAGAAAAAAGATACATATTAAATCACTGATGGATACACGTAGCTATGCAACACATAGAGATTCGAAATTGTAATTAAATATTTACTAGTTGCCCCAAGACATGAGTAAAATTCTTTTATTTTTAAACGAAAGTTTCTGTTAACCCATTTCTTCTCATTCTTCATTTTTTTTTAATCTTTTTTATACTTTTACTTTATTTTTACTTCTTCGTTTCTCTTCTTCATTATCGTTTTCTTCTTTTTTTCTTCTTCCTCTTCTTTTTTTCTTCTTCCTCTTCTTTTTTTCTTCTTCCTCTTCTTTTTTTCTTCTTCCTCTTCTTTTTTTCTCCTTCCTCTTCTTTTTTTCTCCTTCCTCTTCTTTTTTTCTTCTTCCTCTTCTTTTTTTCTCCTTCCTCTTCTTTTTTTCTTCTTCCTCTTCTTTTTTGTTGTTCTTTTTTTTCTTTTTCTGTCCGTTCTTTTATGTTTTTCGTCATTTTGATTTCATTCATCGTCTTTCATCTTTTTTTTCCACTTTGTTCTCCTTTTTCCTCTTCTTATTTACATCTTGTTCCTTCCTTTTTCTTTTTCTGCTTCTTCTACTTCTCTTTTACCTCTTTTTTTACTTCTTTTTCTTCTACCTCATCATCTTCGTTTATTCTTCTTTTTTCTCTTCCTTTGTCTTCTTTTTTATTAATTTTTACCAATTTTTCTTTTATTTTTACTTCTTCATTTTCTCTTCTTCATTGTCACTTTCTTCTTCTTTTTTCTTCTTCTTCTTCCTCTTCTTTTTTGTTGTTTTTTTTTTCTTAACGCTCATTTTTCTTGTTCTTCTTTTTCTCTTTTTTCGTCATCCTTTTCTCCTTCATCTTCTTTCATCTTTTTTCTTCTTTTTCCCGCTTTTTTCTCCTTTTTCCTCTTCTTATGTTCGTCTTTTTCCTTCCTTTTTCTTCTTCTTCTGTTTCTCCTTCTTTTTTCACTTTTACCTTTCCCTTTATTTCTTGTTTTTCTTCTACCTCGTCATTTTTCTTGTTTTTTTCTATTTTTTTTTTTTCTTTTGTCTTTTTTTTTATCTTCACGATTATTAATTTTACCAATTTAGGATAACTCAAATTTAAATTCATCGTATTAACCTCTCTACCCTATATATTTTACAGTCAGTCTAGAAACATCAAGAATCACTAGTAAGGTCACAGGGGATATTAAGAATCTATTCCTGGTTGTTATTTGTCGAATTTCGATTACTTTGCAAAATATAGATCTACACAACTGGGCACTTCAACGTTAGCAAGCCTGTATTGCCAGATGACTTCAAACCGAATTGTGAGTTCGAACCACGTTGCGTGCCCACTACTTCCAGTTTTGTGCCACATCTAACCTAAGCTTAGAATATCACCTAATGCTTACTTATATCAGCACTTCGACGTGTTGTAATGGTTAGCAAGTTTCTCTCATTAGGTTATTTACGAGTGAGTTCGATCCGATAAAAAAATAAACTACAGAAGAACCCCAAATTGATCGTTGCATCTAAGTATTCCATAAATATTTAAGCATGCTTTTTAAAAGCTCAACGATAATTCTTCTGTCACCACTTAATTCAAAGGCAACTTGATGTACGTAGGTCCTTATTTTCCGTATGACAATTATTTTTATTTCATGGATAACTTTTGATGTATTTCGCAATAAATTTCCAAAATTTATTTCTGTTTATACAAATGAACTCACCCAGTATACACATATACTACTGCAAGATCGAGACGAGAGTAAGAGACGAGAGCAACAGAGGCTGAAGGTAACAGACAGACAGAACGAACGTAGCGAGCAAGAGTCACCGTGAGCGAGCACGTAGACTCAGTAAGAAGTCATACAGCGATACTTCAATAGCAAAGACTGTATAGATATTTTGCTACTAACCCGTATTCCTGGAACTACTAACCTGCATTACCAGTTTGTATTATTACGTTAATACATCATTTTCATAAATTAATTCCTGGCGTTTGTTATTTATTGGTACCGGATTTCATCACGGAATCCACAACAATTTCAAATCTATAAAAATTGTTATCGACAAAAAATTTCGTCGCAAAAAAATAACTTAAAAAAGCGCCGAAAACAGTCAGAGTAATGAAAATGTGAGAATCCAAAATTTTCAGGATCGCGGGTTCTGATCCGACAAGGAATGTTTTTAATTTTCTCTTAGATTCCAAATTGGTATCATATGTTGGGATACGTCCTCGAGGAGTAAAGTTGAAAACACGGACATTTTTATTTCTAAACATTGTAATTTGTAATTTTATCGTTTCAACATGTGCTATTATAAGTGACATTCTTGTGTCCTTTTAATTGTTTTTATCAGTTCAAGTAAATATGCCGGAATCCGAAAACAATTGCACTAAAAAAAAATGGGAATCCAAAATTTGTGGATTGCTGGTCCAGATCTGGTCAGGAATGTTTTTAATTTGCTCATGGAGTCGACCTGATTCCAAAATGGTATGGTGTGTTGGGCCACGGCCTCTAGGAGTAAAGTTGAAAAAGTGTGACGCAGTGACACATGACATTCGCATTTATTATATAAATAACTATCTATCTGTGAAGGAATTGTTTATCATTCACTGCCATATACGGGTATTACATAACATTATAGCAATCTTTTCTTGGTTTCTAAAAAAAGTTTTACTTTGTTTAGCTTTAGGAAAATATAAATATCTGTTACTATTATTTTTATGAATAGTATAAAGTTAGACTGGTAGTAGAGTCCCAAAATTCTACCATTTGCACATATTTCTTCCAATCTTGATGTCCAAGGATGGTCGCTTCTGTGGGCATCTACTGAAACACATGGTCCATGACCACACCGCCAAAAATTTGCATTGTACAGCGGACGGCAACACTTTGTATCGTGAGGCTGGCTGAAAATGTTCATGCAGTATCAAACGTTGTGCCATACTTGGCTACACATGTGTTGTATCTCGTGTTTTCTACATCACAGAGAGAAGTAAAGGAGGAAGACAAACTCGTAGGTAACTAATTGTTATGGTCCAGGTTAGGACCAAGGAAGTACAACACGAACGCAAGAGTAGAAATAACGAAGGTATATTACACGAAATAATAATACAAGATGTGGAAGGTGTTATTACTATCGGCTCGACTCGATTAGGTATCTAGCCACCCCCACGAGGGTTGCATGTAGCACGAGGCCAAAAAATTTTCGTAGAACCCGTATAAACAGAATCGGGTTGGTCAACCTCCCCGAACGAGACTCTGCCCTTCGGCGGAGCCTCGTCCGGGTTCCTCTCTGCTCAGAGGCAGAGAGTTCCACTGTCACGCCGAGAAGCTAGGCCCGATTCGGTATCTAGCCACCCTCCCAAGAGGGTTGCATGTGGCACAAGGCCGAGTTTAACGTGGGTTTCCCAAGCCCGTAGGCTCGGCCAAAATATGCCCGTAGAACCCGTATAAACGGGATCGGGTTGGTCAACCTCCCCGAACGAGACTCTGCCCTTCGGCGGAGCCTCGTCCCGGTTCCTCTCTGCTCAGAGGCAGAGAGTTCGACCGTCAAACCGAGAAGCTAGGCTTGATTCGACCCTCTCTCTTGAGAGGCGTAGTATACACGGTGCTAGGAAGAGTTCATTCTGTAGTTATAGGTAAGGACCCATGACACTAATGAAATAGGTTTTCTACACGATGATACTCTTAACAATTGGCCTAATGCTAAATCAGTATTTGCTTGAGCTGCCCACAGTGCGAGATGTGGCACAATACCGCTTTAATGTTGCTTTTTCCGAGCCCGTAAACGCGGGCAAATCTTACCCGTAGACCCCGTAATAACGGCGTTGGGTTTGTCTACCTCCCTAGACTAGACTCTGTCCTTAAGCAGAGCCTCGTATGGGTTACCCTCTGCCCGAAGGCAGAAAGTTCAACAAGCACTAAGACATTAGCTCGCGTCTAAGACCGAATGCTAACTCGGTATTTACATGGTATTTACTCCCTACAGATTGGTATGTGATACGTGGCCGCTTTAATGTTAGATTATTCCGAGCTCGTAGGGTTGGGCAAAAATTTCCCCGTAGACTCCATAATAACCGCGTCGGGTTTGTCTACCTCCTCAGACGATGCTCTACATTTCCGCATAGCCTCCTCTGGGTTCATCTCTGTACGAAGGCAGAAAGTTCGACAAGCACCAATAGCTTAGCACGTGGCAAAGACCGAATGCTAACTCTGCTCAACTCAGCTTATTTATTTAAACAGGCGATTCCAATCGTTTCT
>OZ010591.1:18988963-19068963 GCA_963932145.1 Acanthosepion lycidas
TTACTCATCAATCTTAACATCTTTCCATCCCTCCTTTCATGCACAAACAAAATATAATCAAATCTTTGTTATGATTTTCTCTGTAGCTTTTTCCACTTTCTTTCCCCAAGGAATCGGCAATCCTGACTGTTCAGAAAAGTCGATAATCTATTTCTGACGATATTCAGCTACAATTCTGTAAAAATAAGTTAAATACAAAAAAGAAGCAAATTTACTTGAAAGAATCAAACGGCGCAAAATCAAAGCCGTTCATTTTCACAGTCCTCTTTCAGCAAAGCTGTTTTTTCTCTGTCAAAACCATCATTACTCTTTTTATTAAAACTGCTAATTTTTCCTCAAAGAAAGAGATTTATTTATATGTTTATTTATTTTAACGATCTATTTGGCGAATTCTCTACAGTGTCTCTTTCATAATATATCAAGGTTTAATGGCGTCTTTGTTGAAAGAAATCAAGTAAAACAAAACAAAAAAGCGACTATTTCGAATTACATTCCGTGAAAGATTATTTTATAGTTTCAATAATAGAACCACACATCTAATCGCTGTTATGGAAATCTTATTTTTCTTGGATATGGATGCTGAAAATAAAATGGCGTCCAAAAAGTGTTTTCCCGCGGTTTTCACCGCCATCTTATACGTTCATTAATGCATCCGCCATGCTATTGCTTCTTTTGTTATTTTAAAGACTCCTTTGGATGTCTTTGAATGCTAACGTCAATTGATTGCGATAAAAGATATTTACAGAAACATTTTATTTAATTTGAGTTAATATATTTTAAATCACTTTTATTATTGAGTGCATTTCATATTTGAACAGCCGGGGAGTCGAAAAGAACACCTTCCTATATCTGACGTCATATTTTATTTAGATCATTAGATATAAATTCTGTAGTCTGGTATACATATCGCTGAGATATTTAACAGATGGATCGAAAAATCGACATAGATCATTCAAAATTTTAGTCTTCTCTGACCTCAGTCTGAGAGCCTGTCATCTTTGTTACGAGGAAATTCCTATCTACGAATTGGGAAGAAAAGAACTCCATATTGAAAATTAATTGTAACTTTTGTAATATCAATACATTTGCAGAAAGAAAGAAAGAAAGAAAGAAAGAAAGAAAGAAAGAAAGAAAGAAAATGGATTGGAAAGAAAGAAAGAAAGAAAGAAAATTGTTTGTTAAGAAAAAAAAAGAAAGAAAGAAATAAAGAAATTTGATGGAAAGAAAGAAAGAAAGAAAGAAAGAAAATTGATTGGTAAGAAATAAAGAAAGAAAGAAAAAAATTGATTGGCGAGAAAAAAAGAAACAAACAAAAAATCAACCAAACAAACAAAATATAGTGTGATCCTTAAAATGATAAAATGCCAGTGCTACATCCGGTTTTTATTTCACAGTGAGAAGTTTAGCTCAGACTGGCTCAACGCCTGACACTGCATGAACGTGATCAGCTAGCATCCCGATACGAAGTCCGACAGTTTGTGTTACACGTGCAGAAAAGTTGGCGCAAACTTCATCGTCATCGGCCTTCAGTAGATGCTCAAACCATCAGAAATTCACATCAAGCTGATGTGTTCACGACCTGTGGTCTATACCCACTGAAGCTCCCCTCCATCAATACCCATATTGAAACAGAACGTACAAAAGGTAGAATTTGAACATCCTACTTCAAATATACCATTATAGGAGTGGATAATTTCATATATCGTCCAGTTCAAACTCCTCCCCAGATTTTTGAGGTGGAGTAGAAGTTTATCACTTGTTTCTTGCTTAAGATTGAGTTTCTGGTTCCTTCTAATGTCTCATGCAAATCTATAGTTATAACGTCCTTGCCTAATTTTATTTAACGCAACAGGAGTAGCGCCCATCGCCCGGTTCAAACTCTTCCCTAGCGTTTTGACTGCAGTACAGATTTATGCATCGTTCTCTGTTTAGGACTGGTTTTCCTGTTCCTTCTAAATCCTTAATAAATGTCATTCCTATTAACACATTTGCGTCTTAGTATGATTATCACCTTGCCTTAGGTGAAATTATTAAAAAGATATTTTTTTAAAATAAAACCTGTTTAATGAAAATCAATTAATAGTTAATAAAGTTATTAACAATTTTAAATAAAGAATATTTTACAATCCACCCTTTATAATGTATTATATTAAACTGAAATTATATATTGACATTATTCGGATGATTGTCTTCATCTTTCTCGCTATGTTTATTACAACGTTTCAGCCGTTGTACGCTCCGGCCCTCTTCAGGTGGATGGAATGTCGAACTGAACCCTTTATTTCGCTCACTGGGGTAGACTGTTCTTGTTCCACGTGCCATGTTTAATGGATGTCAGTTATCAGTTATCTCCTGTTATTTCCTCTCTGAAAGTTGCCTTAACCGAGTATTGAACTCACACTCTTTAGGTCCTGTCACTGGATCTAACCAACGCCTTTATCCATGTGTCATGTGTCCTTCAGGGCATCAGTGCAATACTTTCTGAGTATTATAAATCTTCAGCACATTTTTTACCAGTGCTCATATTAAATTTTTTTCTGTTATTCGGTTTTACCAGAGCTCATATTGCAATTATTGGTGTTATTATCGCTTCCCTCTGGCACTCCTTATTACTGGTACCCATATTGTATTCATTTCTATGCTTGGTCGGCTCAAACTGTAATTAGCCAGACTAAATTAAGTTAATTAAATAAAGATATCAAAAACAAAAAAAACATAAAAATAGTATAGAAGCGTCAATTGATGAAAACGTCCTTAAGAGGGGATTGAACAACATCAAGCAGTTGACTATATATTAATATAATATTATATATATATATATATATATATATATATATATATATATATATATATATATATATATATATAGCCGACCACACGTATTTGAGCATACTCTCTATTGCAGACGCTCAGGCACATCTGTGTTTATTCAACACCCACAGAGCTCCCCTGTGGTTTAAACTGCAACTATGGTGAGCAGATCATAGTTAGAGTTTCAATTTGAGGATTTCTCTCTTCGTGCTATCGACAGCCCTCAAGGCACTTTCCAAAGACGCAGCACGCTGTGATCGACTCCTCCATTCCGATAACATCAGGAAGTCTACATCCTGGCATATCGACCATGGTGAAAAATTCGAACCCGGGTCTCATGGTCAGAATTCGAACGTTCTAAACACTCGTCCACGTGTCCTCACACACATACACATACCCCCATATATATATATATATATATATATATATATATATATATATATATATATATATATATATATATATATATATATATATCCATTTATATTTGCTTGCATATATATATATATATATATATATATATATATATATATATATATATATATGTATAGTTTTAGGGTGTGCTCTATTTATGGGGAAAAGTGCTCAATATCAGAGATATAGCGTATGTAAATATACAGATAAAAGCCAACACTCATAGGCCAAAGGCCGTTTCAAGCTGAACGCAATATATATATATATATATATATATATATATATATATATATATATACAAGTTTCATTAAAACAGTCACAGGTTGCTTTGGTCACTGTCCTAATTGGCTGATGGTTCATGCAATTTAATAATTTTGAATTTGGGTAACAATGCCTGTTTCATGTCAAGTTGTTACAATTACTAAACAGACAACAAGGAAAGTAAACGGTGTACCTTGTATGTCATTTTTATGAAACTTGTATGAAAAAAGGGAATTGCTGTCCAAATACAAAATTATTAAATATGCACATGTGCATATACGAAACATTTGTATTATATATATAAGTAAATAAATAAGTAAATATACCTAAAGAGCCAGACTTACCTACCTAGGTAGTTTAGTCTGGCTCTTTAGGTTTATTTACTTATATATATATATATATATATATATATATATATATATATATATATATATATACACACACTTAGAGTATTGAGGACTTTGTTTAGTTATTTTACTTTACTCGTGTCGGAGGTTTTTTTCTTTGGACTCTGAACTTAGATTCTAGACGATTATTTTCGCCGGAAGTACATCTTCTTAGTTCTTTTTTTTTTTAACCTTTTTCCCCTTGGGTATTAGTTTGTTCATTTACAAGGTAAAACACCTAGGTTTTTGCCGAACGAGTATAGCTGCTTATATTTATAGGTCTATTAGTTTTACATATATATATATATATATATATATATATATATATATATATATATATTTATATATATATATATAAATTACCTTATTTAATGAATACCTTATTCGAAACAGAAGCCCTGATTTTTTTTTTGTTTTTAAACAGTATTACGTCTAACGGCCGGCTCACTCGTGACATGTTATTAAAGAAAATGCGCTCACTGGTACTAATTTTTCGAATGCGCAAACCATAGATGAAATATCGTGATGAGGTTCTCCGTTATGCCCTGCCATATAGAAGGACTGATATTATATATACTTTTCGGCACTTTTTTATTTGCTTCTGACACAATACTGATGAATAAAAGTGAATCTTCCCAGTCATAAGAAATTCAATACGTAGATATTGACTTAAAAGAATTTTAATTTATTAGAGTTCTTAAAATCGCTTCCGTATTTATTAGGTCGGTGCAAAAATAGTGACGTAATAATGTCGTTTTTCGACGTATTTTTTAACGTCACAAAACGACATTATTACGTCATTATTTTTGCACCAACCTAATACTTTACATTTAGAATGTACTATTTCATATTTAGTAGCATATTAGAATTTTTGGTGTTTCTTTTAAAGACATCTTAAGTTCTAAGACATTTTAAGTTTTGCTTAAGTCAGGTTGCTATCCTGACTTTATGTGTGAATGTTTGCCCTCCAGAAGAATTGATTTTTGTTTTAATTTTTGTAGACGTTTTTATTTTAACTGAATATAAATCCTATATCATTCGTTAAACTGAACTTGATTAGCAGCTAGTCTATGGGAACGTATTCAAGAGACTGAAAAAGACAACGGGAAAGCACGCTACTCTTTTTTCTTTAAAATGAAACTAGTTCTAAAATCATGAAGAAACAGGGAAAAAGTGAGAGACACGATTAAATGTCTCCTGAAGGGAAATATTATTAAAAAAAAAAAAAAGAAAATCAGCACTTACGAGGCAAATTCGTTAAAAAAAAAAACGGCTTGAAAACACTACTCGGAAAGTTTGTGAAGATAGCGAAATGAAAAGACAGTGAAAATTGTTTGAAGATAATTCATCTATGATCTTCAGAAAAGCGTTAACTACAAGACTTTGATAAAGTATTGCTTTCTTGGAGGCGATGTCTTTTCTTTTGCGTCCACACTCCGGTTCATCATAAATTTTGCCGATAATACGGTTCGTTCCTTTTTCTTTTTTTTTCTTTTTTTTTTTTGGTTGGTCTAGACTGACTCAGCCCACTTATCTGCTGAATGGTAAATGATTCGATCGCTTCATATTGTAAGATAAAAGAGAAGAAAGGAAAACTAAAACATTAAGAAAAAGAAAAATTAGAGATTTTCGATGCTTCAGTTTCCGAACTTTATCGCGATTAGACTGTACCAGAAACATTTAAATAGATATAAAAAAAAAGAAAAGGTTATAACTTGTTATTGCGAGAGAAATATCACGTCTTTCTCTTGGAAAACTAATTTGAATGCAATAATATATTTACAGTTAGATTTGCTTTCATTTCTTACGATATTATAAAACCTTTATGGATTATTTAAAGCCGAAACATTTAAATTGTAAGAATGATTATCTTCTTTTAAGAGTAAATAATATATTAAATATTATTTAGAAATAACAATGATTCTTCCAGATAAAAGTTCTACTATTTAACCCATATCTGGGGTGAGATGATCGATGCATGCCTTTACTGATGGCATTTGCGCGTATCTCTATCTATAAAAGACAGGATATGTGCCTGTGTGTAGCGAATGCACGGCCGCAATTTTCGACGGATTTGCACCAAAATTTACATGCTCAAAGTTAGCGGGAAGGCAAACACCGACTTTGCATTTTCCAACTCCCATCGATAGTGGAAATAATCGATTTTTTCATGCTTCTACCGCAGTTTTCATGTAGTTTGCGGCCATTTTGTACTGGCCAGAGTGAGAGCTTATAGCTGGCCGCCACGAATAGGCAGGAAAATTATATTAGCCAGCGTGAGAGCCAACATCTGACTGACACGAATGTTAACTAGCATGCTAGCATGCAAAAAAATCGATAGCTGCATTCGTCACAAGCGGGAAAAATTTAAATCTGCATGGCACTTTACTCCAATTCGCTCATTCTCCTGCTTAAACTCAACGTTGATTCTGACTCCGCAGAACTGGGTTGTGTGTGAAAAAAGTATTTGTTGTTAACATTCTTTTTTCATTCGGTTTTTCCAGTTACGAGTCCTTTTTTAAAGCTGATTGTTTTGTGTTCATTTTGTTTAGTTCTTTTTTCGTAACAGATTTAATGTTTAGTATAGAGTTTAGAAAAAATTCGCATTGTGAGATAGGCAAGAAGTAAGGCATGTAGCAACATCAGCACGGCAAAGGGCAGTCCTTTAAAGGCAAGGAAGGGCAAAAATATTTCAAGTCAAGTGATAGCGATTGCTGTATGAGTCGTACATTTTTTAATCATGCGCGGGCAACGCCGAGACATGCTGCTTTTGTGGATATAAGGAACTAGACTGGAAATCAAAAATTGGTCTTCGATTTCTCATTCCGAACGGCTCTCCATTACGTTGCCTGGACATATACTGTAGTTACACTAACACAATACTACTTATATATATATATATATATATATATATATATATATATATATATATAAGTGCATGTTTCATTAAATAATATTCACAAGTTTTGTCTATTTACTTTAAGTAAGTTCCTTTCATATTGTCTGATAAGCTTAATTACATTATCGTTGAAAGACGAAAGGAAAACACCATACCTTGCTGCATGAAAATTTCCAAGTAACGACAAACTCGTATATACGAGACGCGGAAGCGAAAATCGCGTCATAGCTCGTGACGTCACAGATGACCACGCGAGAGTGAAAACGAGAAGTATTAAGTATGGTAAACCGTTGGTATAAACCAATGGCTTCTGTTATCAATTATACGCATTTAAGGATATGTGTGGAGATTTCGTAGTTTATTTTGTTCAGGTAATGTTTCAACTGTTTTATGTATATAGCTTCAAGAATTTTTAATTGTTGTTTATTGTTTTCATGTTTAAGTATAGTTGTGTTGTCAACGAGTATTTTCCGGAATTGAGTACGTGGGCAGGCATGTCGTTTTAAATGTCTAAATATGTTAGAGTTATCATTTAAATATGGAGTTAAGCGCAGAAGAAAAAGAATTGTCTAGCATATAGCATTGTCCTAGAATATAGAAATTTACAAATATTCTTCTTCGGAAGAAGCCTTTGCACAGTGAAAAATGACTTTGAAAACTTGGAACAATAATAAAAGACGGTTTCGTTAGAAGCAAAGAAAATAGGACTGAACTACAGTGGAATATGAATAATCCTATATGACAATGAATCAGTTTAATTATAGAAGAGGATTGGCACTGACGCAAATATGGTTATACAGAAGGATTATGAGAATGGCATGTGCCAAATATGTTAAAAACGAGCGTTTTTAGGTTTGTTTTTTTTTAAATAAAAAAACAAATGATATAGACACTTTTGCTTAGGAATAGAAAAATTGAGATGACTGTGACATATAATATGAAAAGCCGGATTAGATAATTTTATACTCATAGGACGTATTTAAAGCAAGAAAGTTGCAAGGGAAGTGATAGTAATTTACCCAAAATCTTGTGTGAAGAGATTAGGTAGGGTAGTAATTGAAACAAATTTTGCTTAGAGCTACTAAGGACAGCTAGTTGTTTAGTTCCATTAGATAATAAACAGAACATGACAGCTACAAATGAATTGTAGACATTGATGTTAATGCTTAGAAAAATGTATTAGTTATTGAACAAGACTCATTGTTTTCACGCTGTATAAATGGAGGTCACTTGAGTAACATCACTTGTACTCGATTTGACCAGTGAAGGTGGTGTTAGTAACACATCGTAGCAGACTTCGTTAGAATATCAATAAAATATAAACACGTTAATCTAAAACGCGTTATTTTCAATCCATGCTGAGTAGAAATCGTTAAAATATACACCCATATATATAGTGCGGGTGCTGAAAATTCTTTTTCCAATCCAAAATGTCTTGGGCTCCAACAGAATATATGTTACTATTTCCCAGAAATACTTACCACATAATGATAAAAATGTTACCAGTGCTTCGTCTAGCTGATTTCTTACAGTTATTTGAGGGCTATAAGTAGAGGGATTGGTAATTCTGTCGCACCCTGTAGATGAAATAAAAAAAGAGTTTTTGAGACAGAGTTAATATACGCACCAACACAGACAAGTGTATATATAAATATATATATATATATATATATATATATATATATATATATATGAATTCGTAAGAGGATACAATCCAGGTAGAACTCAATGTCCAGGACAGATAAAGAATATAATATAAAAGGTTTAAACACTAATATTCCATGGTTGGAATCGTAATCACGATCCAAATAATCAGACCTACAAATTCATTGCATCGTCATTACGATTGCAATGTAATAAATTATAACCATGGAAAATTAGTATTTGAGCCATTTATATTATATATATATATATATATATATATATATATATATATATATATATGAAGAAATATAGTCTTAAGGTGCTCAATATCAGCACCTAAGGTATTCTATTGATAATTATAAATTTGGATATAAACGAGCTTCAGAAAAAAACTCTGTGCCAAAAAAGTCACTCAGATATCGCATTCTAATGATTAAACTGGTAAATTTAAAGAACTTTTGACAAGAATATTGAAAACTATTTTACAATACACTTAGAACAATATTCTAGAGAATTCTAGAAGAGCTTAAATTAAATCTAGAGTATTCCAGAATATTCCAGAAAGCCTCATACAGTATAAAAACAGTTTGAAATAGCCACTCAAGTCACTAACCAGATGAAAGGGTACAAACATGCATCAGAACCACTTAAGGCATCTATTATTGCCCTCTCAAAAGCAGGCAAGTTGCAGAAATTACTATAACCTCGCAATCAACTGTCTCTCGAGTGCATAGGGCACATAATGATGCCACTCCTGCTCCAAGGAAGGAAACAAGGGGATAAAAGAAAAAAGATTGATGATAGAACTGGCCGGGTATTCAAGAGAGAAGTTGCGAAGAAGAGGACTGTAACTAGCCAAGAAGTGGCAGCTAGTCTAAGCGAATAGCAATGGTGTTAGTCTTGTCTCTTCAACAGTCCGTCAGTGGCTGTTAGAACGAGGCTACAAATCTTGTACACGAAGGTTTAAGCCGCTAATAAGCAAAGCCAACAAAGCCAAGAGACTTGAATGGGCTCACTATCACAAAAATGTCACCGTAGAAGACTGGAAGAATGTTCTCTTCTTCGATGAAAGGAATGTTGAGCTAAATTCAAAGCATAAGCGATCTAAAATCCGAAGAAAAGCCTTTGAAAGCTCTTTGAATTTAGCAGTAAGTACTGTCAAGCATCCGTTGAGTATAATGTGGTGAGAATGCATTTCTTTTCATGGAAATGGTTTCTTAAAACCTATTGAAAAGTCCCTCAGGAGCGAGCAGTACAAGATAATTTTAGTCTTGCCTGCTCCCTTCTGCTAAAAGGGTGCAAATCGACCCCACCAAGCTCATTTTTGTCAGGAAAATGCTCCCTGTCACAAATCAAAATTGATGAAGGAATACATTGATGAGAAGCAGGTGAGTGCTATGACATGGCCGCCCCAATCTCCTGACCTCAACCCCATAGAAAACTTATGGGGCATTATAAAGTACAGGCTCTCGAGAAAGCATTTGCGAATAAAGAGGATTTGATTATGAATTTCATATCCGAATGGAATTCAATGCTTGGAGATGAGATTTTCCAGTACCTAATGAAGTCAATACCAAAAAGGGTTGAAAAGGTTATTCAAAATAAAGAAGGACCCTAGATTATTAAGTATTTCGAACTATATTACGTATTATAAATAAATTGTTCCTCTATTATTCTTTATTTAAAGCTCTTCGGTTATGTTTCTATTGATTACTAGTTGCAAGAAATAACTGAGTCACTTTTTGGGCACAGAGTTTTTTTCCCTAAATCTCATTTATAATCAAAATTCTAAATATCAATAGAATACCTTAGGGGGAGTAAACTTTTTACTAGGTGTTAAG
The DNA here is from genome assembly GCA_963932145.1 of Acanthosepion lycidas. Taxonomy (NCBI): domain Eukaryota; kingdom Metazoa; phylum Mollusca; class Cephalopoda; order Sepiida; family Sepiidae; genus Acanthosepion; species Acanthosepion lycidas. The sequence goes on from OZ010591.1 coordinate 18,999,220, forward strand.
GAAGGGGTCTTTATATTAGTATGATTAAAAATTAGTTTGACACCAAAAAACAATAGTCGAAAAAAATTCATGTAAAAAAGTCAGGTGAGTCAATTTTATCGAACAGCACTGTGATTTTGGTTGCACGCTTTCGAAGTATTCGGTCAAAGTAGTCCCAAACGCGCTATATTGGGTTCGTGCCAGTTCTTTGGGGATACCCATGGCAGTGCCCTTATTCCTTGCGATTCCTTCCAGGCCTTTGCTACTTTGCTCATATGACATAGCGCTCCATCTTCTTGAAAAAGGTAGACATTCTTGTCAATCTGATTGGTTTCAAATAGGGGGAGTAGTTCTTTCTGTAATAGTTGGCAGTATTTTGGACCATTCAACCGCTCGTCAATAAGAATCAGCTCAGGCTTCCCTCCAAACCTGACATCGCCCCACACCATTACTCCAATCCCTCCATATTTCAAGGTTGCCTGCAGACATTCAATGTTCCCTGTCTCTTTCTGATTTCTCCAAACATCAACCAATCTCGAATTAGAATATTGGCAGAATTTACTTTTATCTGACCAAATTACAAACTTCCAAAATTCATAATCTTTGCTCTCGAATTCTTTCGCCCTATCCATAAGAATGTTCCTGTTAACCTCTGAAATCAAGGGATTCTTTCTTACAGATCTTCTTTGATAGCCTTTCTCTGTCAGAGTATTTATCACTGCATATGGCGATATTTCCATGCTGTTGGCGATATCTTTGAAGCTCTGACGACGGTTTCTGATGACTTCCCTATTTAGGGCCCATTTCGTTCGCTCAGACACCATGCTTGGTCTTCTTGAACGGTGTTCCACACGATAATAGCCTTCTTCCTTAAATTTCTTGGCAATATTATTAACCGTTTGATGATTAAACTGGAAAAACCTATCAATTTTTCTGTTTGACTTGCCACACTGATGCCACCCTATTATTTGCCCTTGTTGAAATTCACTAATTTCCTTACTTCCACGAACTTTCATTGCAAGATATAAGTCAACTATTGTTCATAGATATTATTGTGGGTTGATACTTACACAGTATTGCCTGAAAAAAGAGACTTTATTAAACAAACCAAAATTCCTGAAAGCAAGGGTGGCTACAATCTTATCATAACCCACTATAAAAGCGGGTTCAATATCGCTAAATATTATCGATAATATATTAAATAATATATATTATATAATGTATGAAATATTATATTTAATACATTAAATATTGTAGATAATACATATATATATATATATATATATATATATATATATATATATATATATATATCGTAGGAAATGTGTTAAGTTCGACAAATATTTTATTTAATATATTTTCTGTTTATATGTTATTATTTATTTATTTATCATTCATGTATGTTAATTAAACATTATTATTAGGTTGGTGCAAAAATAATGTCGTTTTTTTACCTTAAAAACTACGTCAAAAAACGACATGATTTTTGCACCAACCTAATATTATTATTATTATTTGTTCCCTAACCCCGACGTGCTGAGCTGACCATTCTCCTTTATTTCTCGCGTTTGTGTTCCTGGGTCACATCATGTGGGGTGTCTTGGGCGTTTAACCTGACGGAGCCCATCCCTTCTCTATGTTACCATATATCCATTAATTTATCAGTCCTTTTTTTCCGCATATTTGTTTTCCTTTTGTTTACTTCTTTCATTTGCGATTTTGTATTTTGTTATCAACTGAGTAAAGAAGCTTCTGTTTGGCCAATATTTGAAAATAAAAGCGTGTTATTTACCTGTTTTTTCACCGACACCTTTATGGAAAATCGAGCTCTGTCTCTTTTGATTTGGAAAACAACAGAAATCGCAACTACCTCAGCCAAAACACCGGTTTATTATTTTTCCTGCAAGTCTCCTAATGTAAATTTGTGTTTTTCTATGCATCTTAGCGGGCTGATTCTCGTTTTTTTCTCATGATAAAAGCACGTAATTTCCTTGTCTGGTACCCGATGGGATCTGGCGGTTACTTTTTAAGTGCAAACATCACACATTCGCTTTACTTCTTCCCCAGATCTGCACACTGGTCTATTTATTTTGCATCTAGTAACATTATTTTCTTCACTTAAAACATTTTCCTCGTTTTTTTTTTGTTTTGTTTTTTTTAATCTAACGTCAGACATCCGGCACATTTCTCTCAGGCAAGGGCAATATCAAACAAATGTTAAATTCTTAAGTGATGCAAGACAAATATCTTTGCTGAATCAACTCCTTCATATAAAGGAGCTAAACATTTTCTACCAATAAAAGACAAGGACACTGCTTTCCCAACTGAGGCCTATGCACTGATGGTGATAGGTATATTCTGATGATATGTGTAGTCATTTTTCGGATAAGACTGTTCTTGAACAGAAACCAGCATTCTCTACCAACGGTTCCAAGAAATAGGACTCAAGATAAACACATCGAAAAGAAAACTATGATCAAGAATTGGAATGAAAGAACTGATGGCATCTAAGCCGTGTCTACCATAACAAATCAGGATGTGAAATTATTAAATACTCCTACCTGGGTTGAGTTGAGCCGGATACAATATTTGGAATTCACAAGCGGTCCCCAACCCGCATGTATAGCACATGAGATTTGATTATAGTGGTGAAGGTTTTGTGCAGGACCATCTACATTTTTGAAATGCCGATTACAGATACCTGGTGTACTACGTGCCACAGGGTCCCCAAACGACCCTCCTCAGGTTTGAATTCAGAGTTTTCCTATAGAACCTAGTCTGTCCTGCTATTTACCCATAGCTGGATGGAGAAGAGAAGGATTCACACCTTTCCCAAATGTATTAGCACGTAAGTGAATGTAATGGATTCGACTGGAATTCGAACTCGGCTATCCATTACTCTACCGAGCCTCCTCCTAGGAAATTGAATAATTGAAAATTATTATTTGTATGCCCAGTTTTCTAAATATTACAGGTGTCAATTTTGCTGAAGTAACTTAGTTGGATCCGTCATGGTGAAAATATTAACGGATCATATATTAACAAGGCTCTCATCGTTTTACGAAAGTCACCTAGTTACGACCCAGTTTCGTTTACGTTCTGTCAACGTGTGTAAAGATGGCCTATGTCATCAAGCAACTCCATGAAATTGCGTATAGGAAATATATATACCTTCTATATTGATCTCACATTAGGATATGACCTCATCGATGCAGAGTTTTTGGGGGGTTTTTCTTGTCGATTAATCTTCCAAGTTGCGAATCCACTGAATGCATCGACGAACACTATCAGGTGACGAAAATCTAGTGACGACCACAATGCGGAGACATTTTCAAACATCAACCCTATGACGACAAGGAAGGAGTTCCGGTCTATTTTATCTTTTCCTAGACTATGCACTGCGCGTCTACAAACACAGATATGAAAAAGATGGGCACTGATCATTGCATAACAGATGACAAAAGAATCTACCGATAAAAGACAAGGACAGTGCTTCCCCAGCTGAGACTGATGATGATGGGGATATGCCGATGATATGGGATTCATTTTATCGGATAAGAATAATCTTGAACAGAAATCCGCTTTCTCTACCAAGTGTTCCAAGACATAGGACTCAATATAAATCCATCGAAACAAAAATTATGACCTGAAATTGAAATGAAATCACTGATACCATATCTACCATAAAAACCAAGATGTGAAATTATTTAAATATTAAACTCTAAAAATGCCTCAGTATATGGCTCAATTATCACAAGTTTAGTATAGAAGAAAAGGAAATTGAATATAGAATAAGATGCGTTAGAGGTAGGTTTGTGGGGAAAATAAAACAAAACTAAGAAATAAAATAAAAATCTATATAAATAAAGCGCAGTGCACGTGTGTCCGACTGTCCGTCCGTTTTTCGATCTTGGCGAACCATGAAGAACCTGAAGTAACACGTAGTAACTACTGTAGTTATACGCGATTAAAAATTAAATAAATAACTCATCTAAAGTTAAATTTAAATATCGAATACAGTAAAATCTTTAAAAATCAAATCTTTATTAAAGATCTCCCTTTACTAGTCTTTCCGTCACGATTGGAATTGAAAACATATAATTAAACCATGTTTATAACAAGCGGGGCACGGTACGTTGCTCATATGTGTTATTTTTTTCTTTTTCTACTACGCGTACTATGACGTATTCGAAATATTACATAATAAAGGTTCCCTAATGTCCTTGAAGATTGACTTCCTCTGAAGAGATCATAAAGAATGGCGAATTTTAAAAAAATGCGCGAAAAATAAACGTTAACAAACTACGGAGATCTGTTGCGTATACGAAGAAAGATTATGCAGAATTGTCGAATAAAGATAAAATAATTTTATTATTTCTAAATTCTTATAATTCTACGTACATATGACGCTGAAGGTCTAGCCTAACGTCCACCCGAAGGACGGGTTCTAGGCTATTAAAGAATAATAAAAAATGAACATTTTCCCATGATGCAAGTTTTAAAGAAACCAAAAATTCTTTCTCTTCACATGTGTTATTTTATGACTTTACTTCCCCAAATGGATAGAATCTTTCTCTTTTCATTTTCCAACATGATCTTTCGGACATGTTTTCAGCAGCCTATTCATCAAGTAGAGATCTGGTCATTCGAACTCATAAAACCGGACTCATAAATAATTACATCGGTTACACAACCACATGCTTATCCAGACGTCTTACGTTACACATATCTGATCACAGCTCCATTAGAACCCATTTAAACACACACACAAATTAACCCGACTCCATTAGGAACATACTAGTAGAAAACACAAATATATTAACTGCATCCACCTGTAAAAAAAGATTAAAAATAATGGAAACTTTAACGATAAAAAAGAAAAAGTCAACTCTTAACAATATTAACTACGAACAAAGCCACAATGTGCTAACCGTATTCGGAAATTAAAAACATCCCTACCACACACTAATACATACAGAGAACGTACACACTCAATTAAGCTGAAAAATCGAATCATCCTTGATAATGGCTAAAGGTATAGCCGAAAGCGCTCGGAAATATAAAACATTTGGTCAGTTCTTACACACCCTTTGTCCAGAAAAGAAATCTCTTGTTCGAACACAAGAAAGATTAAATAAAATGTTTAACCGTAGTACCTTGTCTGTCGTTTAAATGAAACATATATATATATATATATATATATATATATATATATATATATATATATATATATATATATATATTATACTTTGATGAATTTTTTTCCAATTGTTATTTAATGTATAAGTCTGTCGGTTCATTTAACCTAATTCTTATTTCTTGACTAAACCGATAGTTTTCATCGTATCCGAATTAGTGCAACTCTGTGGTCATATAATTGAAATTGATTTGATCGTAAATATTCGTGTATTGAATCAAATACCATTCAACACAATAGATGCCATTTTGAAGAGAGCAAATGCAAGTTGAGATAAAGGTCATTTCATTTGTCTTCTTCTAATTATTTTGTTTCTTGCCGATAGAATTTAAGCTCAAAATATTCTTAGTAATTGATGCTCACAGTGCATTTGTAAAACATAAATATCCCCGAAAACGAAGATATCACATTTTATAATTATATTTTCATAGACCAAAAATATTAAGCGATGTTAAAACTTCTAATCTCAATTTGATTTTTGGTAAACGTCTATCAAGGAGGATGAAAGATTTCGTTTATGCGTGGAGTGATATAAATATCGTCCATACACAAATATTGTGAAATCTAGACGACATAGGGGCGGGGGTGAAGCAAAAGATTAACGTCAGCAAATTTAGTCTGGCATCCGCGAACATATCTTTTTTTTTTCTTATTATCGGATTAACGGATCACTTGCTCTGCTGAGACGACAATATTGATCTTTGAACAAAAATTAACTTCAGAGTAGACATGGAATACAGATGCCATATATATATATATATATATATATATATATATATATATATATGGAGAGAGAGAGATCGTGAGATAGAGAGAGACAGTGATAAGACAGCGATAGATGTACTATATAGCGTGGAAGCCACTGTCATTTAAATATATATATATATATATATATATATATATATATATATATATATATATATATATATATATATATCCGGAAACACACACACACATAAACACACACACACATAAACACACACACACACACACACACACATATATATATATATATATATATATATATATATATATATATGGACAAAGACAGATAGATAAAGAGAAATAAAGAGAGACAGAAAGATAGATAGACAGAGAGAGACAGTGACATAGATAGATATATATATAAACATAGATACATAGAGAGAGACAGAGAAACAGAGAGATAGATAGACAGAGAGAGACATTAGATAGGCAGATAGAATGACAGATAGACAGACTGAGAGAGAAAGAAAGGAAAAGCGAAAAATCGGAAGGAAAAAGAAAGAAAAATGGAAGAAATTCTTAAGTTTAAAATATATATATATATATATATATATATATATATATATAAAAGTTTTGTATATGCATATTTACATATTTAATAATATTATATTTGGGCAGCAATTCCTCTTTTATACAAGTTTCATTAAATATGACATACAGGGTACACCGTTTGCTTTCCTTGTTGTCTGCTCGATGTTTAGTAATTGTCACAATTTGACACGAAACAGGCATTGTTACCCAAATGCAAAATTATTAAATTGCATGAACCATCAGCCAATTAGGACAGAACCAAAGCAACCTGTGACTGTTTTAATGAAACATGCATATATATATATATATATATATATATATATATATATATATATATATATATATATATATATATATATATATATATATAATTCTATTTGTAAGCTAATATATGTATATGTAATTATATATATGACGTTATATCATAATATTTCGACATATGTGCAGATTTATATATGCGTACATATATATATATATAAATATATATATGTGTGTGTGTGTATGTGTGTTCGTGCGTGTACGTGTGTGTGTGCGTGTATTCAGGCTGCAAATTCTCTGTTAGGCAAATCTGATAAAATAAATTACAAGTATTATGTTTGCTGATTTTGGGAATAATCCGTTCAGATTCACGGATTTTCTCTGTGTGATGCAAAAAATGAACTGTAACAGTGAGAAGCACTTTTATTTCACAAGTACTGAACATTCTTTTCGGAGATCATCATGAGTGGTTAAACTGGTAAGGCAAAAACGTTGTGTACCTTTCAATTATTGTTACATAATCCTGACGATCCGCTAAGGTAAAACCGTAGTAGGTTGTTTGGCTTTCTAGGTATAACTATATATATATATATATATATATATATATATATATATATATATATATATATATATATACACACACATGTATATATATATATATATATATATATATATATATATATATATATATAAGTAGATGTGTTAATTGATACTGAGTGAGGGAAATGATAGATTTGTTGTAGTTGGTTAAATTTTACTTGATCTTTTGTAGTTGCTTTTACTCAGAAGTTTTTGCTAATTTAAATCATCTTATATTTCAATATATATATATATATATATATATATATATATATATATATATAAATTATATATATCTATTTATGGATAGATACATATATATATGTTTATATTATATATATATATATATATATATATATATATATATATATATATATATTTATATATATATATATGTATATATATATATATATATATATATATATATTTTTTATATATGTACATCCATATTTATTATTATATGTACAGTTATATATATATATATATTATATATTATGTATGTATATTTTATATATACAGGTTTATATATTATATATGTGTGTATATATATATGTGTCTTTATACATATATGTATGTATATATATATATATGTTTATATATATATATATATATATAGATAGATAGATAGATAGATAGATAGATAGATAGATATGTATAATTTTAAGCGTCTTATATTCTGGTTTCACTCACTCGCTTAAGATTTTGTTCCAGTGACAAAAATGGTGATTACAGAACTAATAATATACACTTATACTCTCTCCTATTTGTTGAGTTCATCTTTTAATATCTTTTTTTTTATTATTATTATTTCGCATTCAATCTTTTCTTTTTCGGATTTCTATGAATCATATATTGAACATAACACTCACGTACATATAAAGCCAGCGGCAAATTAGTACATAGGTTTTTTTTATTTTTCAGGAAATAAAAGCACTTAATCAACAATCACCTGAGACATGACTAAAGTACACAGACATCATTATTTCCAAATAACAGCATTTGTTCAAATGATCTAAAGAAATCGGATCGAAGTAAGTAGGCAATTCTATATTCAGAATACAACATTTATTTAAACGTCTCTAAAGATATGAGGCATCGCTAATCAGAGAGCTTCCTAGACTGAAGTCAACAGCCAAGGCGGAGCGATAACTCGATAGAATATACCTGTTCTTTTCAATGGTGATCCTGCTTTTCTTTTCAATGGTGATCCTTCCAGACTGGAGACGTCTATTGTGTTCTGAGCTGATGAGATATTGTCTCTGCTGTGTATATTTTGGCGAAGACACGTAAAATTTTAATCCAGATATGTCGAAGGAGATTATTATTTGTCCAGCTGGGCTGCGACCCTAGTCAAACGATTGTTGATGATGATGTTGAAAGACATGTTTAAGCGGAAATTGTCAAATAAATATTCAAACAAGACACGTTATGGTCTTCATCATCAACATCATAAGACCCATGAAGGTTTCAATTGTTGGAAAGAACTGAGGGTAGAAGAAACAGACAACGTCGTCCTGTTGGTGGTGGCTTTCAGGAGTTTCGGTATTGTCTTGTCTTGTACTCTTTGTTATTTTCTAACTAGCTTTTATGTAGCCATCCCAAGTAGGCATCTACGCAGACGATACTACAATTTACTCCTGCCTCAAAAACAAATCTAGTGTCGTCGCTGACAAAAGTAACCTGGTTAATTGGTTGCGAACTAGGGCAGGACTTGGCTGGTTAACTTTAACGCCTCAAAAAAAAATGCTCTCTATCAAACACCACAGAGATCATTCCCTGCCCCCCATTAAAATGTCTGACGCTCACCTTCTCGTGAGCACTTCTCTGCGGCTGCTCGGTCTCACATTGTCTGCTGACCTGAGATGGAACAAATACATTGAATAAATTGCTTCGTCCACCGCAAGGAATTTGGCTCTCTGTGCCGCGCCAGGAAACTTTTCCCTCCGGAATCGATCCTTCAAATCTACAAATCAGCCACTCGCCCTTGCATGGAGTATTGCTGCTATATATGGTCTGAAGCACCTTCTGTTTGCCTCGGGGTTCTTGATAAGATCCAAAGAAGGATATGCAATGTAATTGGACCTGATCTAGCATCTCGTCTGCAGTCGTTCTCTCACAGAGGTGCCGTCGCCTCTCTTTGTTCTTTTTTACAAATACTTTCATGATAATTTGCTCCGATGAGCTGCTTTCGCTGGTTCCCAGACTTCATGAATTCAAGCGTTCTAAGAGGCTGACAGTCCACTCTCACCCTTTCACTATTGAAACTGTTAAATGTAACCGTCTCTTCTACTCCAATAGCTTCATATCTCGCAACTCTTGCCTGTGGAACTCCCTTCTCTTTTCCTGTTTCCCTGATAGCTATAATCTCCATCTATTCAAATGTAATGTCAATCGACATCTCCAGGTTCGTTGATCTATCCACTCTTCTTCTTCTCACCCTTTCCTCTATCACTTCTATCTGCTCTCTCTCCAAATCGTCTGTAAACCCTTGCGTGCTAGTGGCTTTCCGCCTTGCTTGGGGTGAAATTCTTAAAGAAAAAAAACGTTTGCATCCAACTTCATCAGTATCTTGCAGGATGGTCTTGCAGAGGCTGTGATGCCGTGAACCATGCCTAAGCTATGATATCTTCCTACGCTTAATAGTGGCGAGGAGAGATTCCTGTCGCCCTAGGAGGGTTTTGACCTTGCTCCTTAAATGGACAATTATTTTTTTTACACACGGCGAGATGGAGGAGCTTTCTCGGGCATTTATTCTTAAACGGTTTAATCAATTTTCCTGGCTCAGTCAAGAGTGTCCATTTCTCACACCCGTACAGGTGGATGGATACGATCAAAGATTTGTAGAGCTTAGTGCTCTTCCATATCCATTCCCGTCTGCAAATCTCTTCAGTGGCTATGGAGATCTGAATGGAGTTTTCTGCGTTGCAGTTACCATTTTTAACAGGGCTGCTCCCATGTATCAAAACTGGGCATTTCCAGTGGTTCGCGATATATGGTTGCTTTTGCTATTTACCATTAATTTGTATCTATCTATGTTCATTTCTATTCCATATGTAGCTCTCTTTCAGCGTATTTGTTGATCAGGTTTTTTCGTTACTGCCTGCCATAACATGAATATCGTCTGCGAAAGGCAGATTGCAGAAAAGTCTAACAGAATTTTTTAGGTCGTTTTCCTTCATAATTCTGTCCAGAAAGAGACTGAAGAACGTTAAAGAGAGTAGGAAACTTTGTCTAAGACCTAAAATCGGCTAGAAATAGGGCCCCACTTAGTTACTCAAGAGAACTACTCTTTATAAAGGACATTTTATATAACATTATGAAATTGAAACGTGGTCTTGCCCTGCCTGATTTTAAAGAATTTTAATCGTTCAAAAATTTTTACTATCAAGTGCCAGAATTTTTACTATCAAGTGCCTGGTGCACATTTATGAGGGCATATTGCCTTTCTGTATAGAATAGACACGCCCTTGATGCAGAAATTAAGATAATTATACGGGAAAATCCATAATAACTTAATGGGGGAATCAAACGGTATTTGTTTTGTACAGTGATCAAAATGTATTGTAAAAGAACAAGAAAATATTGTTTCAGAATTTCTTTGATATTTTATACATTATTTGTACAATATATATATATATATATATATATATATATATATATAAATGACGTCACACATTATGAAATGGACAAAGTCTGACAATTCTTTTAAGAAATTTTTATATTTATACATTGTTTTTATAGATACAAATATTTAAGCAAATGCTCTGTTTTTATAACAAACAGTATTAAACAACATTTACCGGCCTGAATGACCCAGAAATTTGAATTGAAAATGTTCCTCTTCCGACAGGAATCGAACCTGTATCCTATACGGAACTGTCATATAGCCTGACGTGCTTTCACCGTTTCGACTACAGAGGAGCGTTCGGTATACAGACAGTAAAATTGACCTTGCTATTATAAATCAGAGAATTTACTTAAATATTTGTATCTATAAAAAGTCTGTATAAACATAAAAATGTCTTAATATATATACATATATATATGAGCGTGTGTGTGTCTGTGTATATATTCAATTATTACTACTAGTACTTATAGCGAAGAAAATAGTGACTTACCTCGTCAAACCATGCTACAAGGCGTCGCGTGTGTCCTACGACGGAAAATGTGGCGAAATGAAAATTACTTAACCTAAAAAGGGGAACGTATTCCGCGGGACATGCTGAAGGCAGATTATTTAAAAATAAAAAAAATAAGTCCGTCGCAGGAGTCGACATAAGGTATTTTGATATGCAAAAATTGAGCTTCCTCTCCCAGCTGTCGACGAATGGAAAAATACTCACCCGATAAAAGCAGTTGATGTTCTCGAATCAACGAGAAAAAATCGGGTATTTTGGCTACCACGTTTGTAGGAGAGTGAGCTATTTTTCTGGCTGGTTTCGTGTATTGTGAGATAGTAACTGCGAATCGAGTTTTCGGCATTTCGTTCTGCCCCCGACGTTATTTATTCTCTGCGTTGTGGAAGTAATCTGCGACAAATATTTCCTTAGCAATCCCAGATTGCTTACAGTAATTGAAACGATACTTTAGTGGATAACAATACTTGAGGTTGTTCCAGCGTGGCTACTCTGCTCGATCACAGATCACGATTTCTGCTTCGAAAAGGGTAACTAGTTCGATCCCTGCTAGAGTGTAAATTTTCTTTAGTAAGTCTCTGGAGTCCTACAACCTTTAAACTTAATTCACTGCAGGGGAAAATAATATATGGAGCGTCTAATCAATCATTGGTGTCCATTAAGATAACGCTTGTTGTAACATAAGTAATATATATATATATATATATATATATATATATATATATATATATATATATATATATATATATAGCTAAATGTAAAAGTATGAGGATTAAGATTTCGAGGTTCAAAGATTAATTTAAAACAGAGCTCAATACAAAAGTATAGCCGTAAATATTTATTTATTATGCAGTGTAACATTAGAACAGGCACATACTAACTACAAAACTCTACATCTTGTTTCAACGTTAAAAACGTCGCATCGTGATTCTCACCTGATGAAACGCTAAAAGAACCTTCGTTTTTTAACGTTGAAACACGATGTACAGTTTTGTAGTGGGTATGTGCATGTACTAATGCAACACTGCATGATATATATATATGTATATATATATATATATATATATATATATATATATATATATATATATATGTGTGTGTGTGTGTGTGTGTATATATATATATATATATATATATATACTTTATTATAAGATATTACATTCAAACATTCAAACAAAAATGCGACATAAATACACTTATATTTCGAGCTGTATCAACACATCTCATCAGGCGCTAGTAAATGACAATTTATTAGGATTTCATTCACATACAACCTTTTTTCCCCCAAAGAAAGAAAGAAAAGAAAAAGAGCAAGAAAGAAAAGAAAGAAAGGATCAAGATGTAATATCTTTTCCATAGAAAAGGAAGAAGTGAATAAAAGAAAAAGGGTAGGAAAGCAGAGAAAGTTGGAAGCAAAAGCACTTTTTATGGTTATAAAGTGTTCAACCAATAAAAATGGCCCATCCTTAGTAAGAGGTCATGAACCACAGATTTAAAGTTGTAGCGAATTTGGACGTTATATTTGAAACAAATTGAAGTTTGCTACAATATTAACGTAAGGTACCTGGCATTTCATATAAGAAAGAACACGTAATTTAACAATACACTAGAGAAACGACGTACCTTGTGAGTTAAAAATTAGAATTTCACAATTTTATAGTAGATGAATGATACAACTCTTTAAGAATTAAATGAAAAAAAAAGGAAACCAAATTATTAATCAAAATGACAAAATTCTAAGTATCAAACCATATATTAAATTAAATGAATGGATTAAACAGAAACGTTTAGCATCTAGATCATATAAATCAATAAAATAATTAAAATATATCTACCATACCCAATAGAATGCAAAAGTATTATAAATATTAACAGTAATGTTAGAAGAATAATGTACAAACTATACCACATCGAAATAGATCTGACTAGGATAAGCTTTGTGTGGTTACAACGAGATTATTCAATATATAAGAAGCCATTGTCAAATATCAAAGTGGAGCAAGATTGCTGGGTCAAAAGTAAAATATGTTCACCGTTGACCGTTAATTCAAATGTTTGATTTACTAAATCCTGCCTATTTAAAAATTTTATTATCTTCATTTTCACCTGTAAACATAGAAAATAAGGTTCGTATGAGGATCTAAAAGTTCTGCCAGTTTAAAATTTTCCATTTAACTTTAGAGTTTTTATTTTCTTCTTTCAACATATAAAATATTTTGAAAGTGAAGTATTATTTCTATAAGTAACATCAGTAAAAGAAGATAAGAGCTAATACCACTTGGTTTGACAGAATTCTTGGTATTGCCAATACAAAACTTTTGAACACTGGATTTTCTATTGTAGAGATAGAACACAGATATGCAAGGGAAGCATTTGTTTGACAATGGGGATTAGTTAGGATGCTTACACTTGCATTGTCACTCTCCTTACAATATTTGTATTAGTGCTTGCATTATTGATAAAATTATTAAATTTGTACTATATATATATATATATATATATATATATATATATATATATTAAAATGAATCATTCATACAGAAAGTTCGTACCAAATTGAATGATAAACTCCTAGAAAAAAAATCAAATTGTAATATTTGTAAAAAACGCATTCACTTAAATAATCAAAAAAAAAAATGAAACTTAGAGGTGCGACTCAATTCTCCCCGAGTTTATATCCGTTATCAATACGACATAAAAAAAAAAAAAAAAAAAAAAAACGTATTTCCATTCGGATTATATTTTTCGTCTCGGATGCTACCTGAATTTTGACAAAAACAAAATAATTGCCATGCCTGAAGATGACTGAATGTACAGTCGAAAGTACTTACGTATTTAAGAAAGGTTTTATACATCTTATAATTTAAAAAAAACAAAAAACAAAAACAAGTATCATAACATTCATCGAGAGATCATAGAAGTCAACACTTAGAGCCGACAGTCTGTTTCATGCTACATGCAATGCTCAGGCCTGACGATTGCATATAGCATGAGACAGACTGTCGCCTCTAAGTGTTGACTTCTATGATCACTTTTATATTTACACACGCTCTATCTCTGATATTGAGCACTTTATCCCATAAATATTGCACATCTTAAGAATATATTTCTTCATTTCTTCATATATATATATATATATATATATATATATATATATATATATATATATATATATATATATACCAATCTATTTCATTTGTCATGCATAATAAAAATTAAAACAAACAATATCAAAAGAAATCGCGTAAAGTCGGTGGCATTTTGTCGCAGATGTGATTCACTGAAAGATTATATCTATTTTAGCTTATTGGTTGCTTTTTTTTTTTTTTTTTTTTGCAATTAAGCTCAACAAACTAAATACGATACAGTTCTTCAACTGTTACTGCTTATTTATTTATTTACAAGCAAAGATTTTTGTTAATTTGAGAATAGCAGTTATCACCTAAAATAATTTAATGTTTTTTTATGTGTCATGTCTCTTTAGAATTTAGCCAATCGGAACTCTCCACAGATAACCTTTCTTTATCACCTGCGAATTGACATACATTATTTGGAAAAATACTGAAGTTTTTTCATCAAAAAATACATACATACATACATTATTATAATGGAACCTTAAAGTGGTCTGTTTTTCTTTAATATATATATATATATATATATATATATATATATATATATATATATATATATATATATATATATGTAATCCAGATATGTTGTTTTGAAGAAGTAAATATATTACATTGTTTTCTTTTCCATTTTATCATTAGCTTATTTTGTATTTATTCAGTTTGTGTAAAATTAATCAAGGCAACTTTGTATCCCGACTCATGTAATAATATCCGATCAACCAGAGTGGATCAAAGCAAGAGAGCTTATCAACATTAAATCATTGTACATAGTCGAACTGTTACGAGAATTCCGTTTACTTATGAGATACTTGAGAACCGTGGACAGTTATGAAGGGCGAGAATGCATAAAACCAATTCTGGAAAGCAGGCGCTGTCAGGAAAGGTCATTGCAATGGCCTTGAGAAGGAATCCTCGCCTTATATCTGGCTTAAAAGCAAAACTGTTAAGTTATATCGTCCTATCAAAGGACAAAGATGACAAATTTTACATGATCAGTGAGTCAAAAATGGTGGAATTTGAAGCCATCCTCAAATCAGCGACTTACGAATGTTTTGGCAGATGTCATTATTGAAAGATCGATTGATCTTGCCCGCTAATATTGCCATCTCCTACGTGTCCATCTACAGGTGTGTCAGTAGATATCATTATGACTTGACGTTCTAAATTCTGAAATATGGGACTGGCCATTTGATTTGTAGCTTCTTGTAACCGATCAAACTTGTACAGGAGAATGGCTGTCGAAATTCATCAACTGAAACTGACATCGTAAAACCACTGCGGCGCAAAATTACACACCTGTCCTGCAGAAAGAATGGACTGTCCTTTGTTTCGGCTTTTGGTGATGATTCTTTTTCTATGGGTCATGTCCATTCAAGACATAAGCGAAAATGACTCACTAAAACATCCTATCTTAAATGGATGTTAGTAATTTTTATCACTTTGCATAGGCACCCTCCCATTCCGCCATCCGTTCATAATGCTAGATTAAAACTGAATAGTTTCAGAAGATCTGAAAAAATAATAATTAACGACGACACAATAAGGAACAATTATAAAACCGATGTAGATGTATATTCTTTCCTTTTATGTGCCTTGTCCTTTCAGGACATAGGCGTTCATGGCTCTCCACCTCCCTCTATCACTTGCAGTTCTCAACAAGTTCCTTCCCTCTGCTTCTTCTCCCAGACTACGTTCTGTCATCCTCATGCTTAACTCCGCCAGGTATGTCACGCGTTGTTTTCCCTTGTCTCTCTTTCCCTCTGTTTGACTTGTGAGTATCAGATTATCCAGGCACTCCTTCGTCATTATGTATCCCAGAAACTTCAGCTGCCTCTTCTTGACATTACAAAATACTACCAGCATCGTATATTTATAATATCAATGAAGAGACTAAGAAAATCACAACTAGGCTGGAATTATCCACAAGGTCCATTCATTATACGGCAAACAAGATTTCCTAACATTCTTTCATTTAATGTGCGATGTCCTTTCAGGATGTAGGCGATTATCTCTCTCTACCTCCCTCTATCCCTTGCAGCTCTCAACAAGTTCCTTCTTTCTGTTATCTCCCCCAGACCACGTTGTGTCATCCACCTGTTCAATCTATATTGTTAAATCTATGGTTTAGCCCGGCTGGATATTGTGTTTTTAGATGCTGTATCCACTTATTTTCATGGAACTCTAAAATCTTTCTAATATTATCAGCTCTGAACTTTTCTATTCTCTCAATTATAATGAATTTGGCATGGGTTTTGAAATCGTGTTTTTCCAGGCGGAAATGTTGTCCTACAGGTAACAATTTTTCATGGGGAGTCGACTTAATTCGTTTACGATAATTGTTAATTCTGTAGTGAAAGGCCCATTCAGATTTTCCTACATATTGTTTCTGGCATAGTGTGCATTCTAGGAGGTAAATTATGTTATGACTTCCACAGTTAGAATCGTGTAGATTTAGTCACTGAACTAGTGAATGTATTCGTGCCTTTAATGTGGTTGCAGCATAAACTTCTTTTGTTGTTACATGGCTGGGAAATCCTGTTGTTTTTGTTGTTAGTTTATTACGGATTACCTTGTCCCCTAAGATATGGTTACTACCTATGATATCTTTTAGGCTCTTAGTAATATATATATATATATATATATATATATATATATATATATATATATATATATATATATATATATATATATATATACCCATTACTCTTCAACCGAACTGAATTGAGCTCTACGGTCCGCTGACGTATTTCGCATAGAAAATGTTAAAATTTCCATTTTTTCTGCCGTTCCACGATAGTCCAGGCGTAGAATCTCTGACTCGTAACAAATCGATCAGGTTTCAATCCCAATTCGAAAACACGCAGAAAGGCTGCCATAGAGCGAAACAGACTGTCTGTGAATGGCAATATAGATATATGTATATCTTTCTCTATATATTTTATTGTTATTAGGTTGGTGCAAAAATAATTTCGTTTTCTCACATAGTAACATATGTTAGAAAACGAAATTATTTTTGCGCCAACCTAATACATTAACTAGATGAAACAGTGTTTTATATTTTAATAGCTTCTTTTCTCGCATGTTGGATTCTCTAAAGATTTTTAGCGTCCCTGTTGAGTACACTCTTGAAAAAATTTAAATGCAGCGTCGATCTTTATGTTCTGTCTCCCTGCCACCTGTTCTTTTATTGTTCTTTCTCCTCACTAAAGTCTTCTGATTCCCTTCCGGTCCCAGTTCCCTCTTGAGTCCTAGTGACATTATCGCAATTCGTGGGGGGGGGGGGAGATCAACATATGTGTGGGAATATATATATATATATATATATATATATATATATATTTATATATATATACCCTTTAGTGTAAGAGAAAACAGTGTTCAATGATAAATAACAGAGCTATTTAATATATTAAAAATTTATAATAATACATTACATTGAATGCACAACGCGGAGTTTTCTGCTGTCTGCAGTCTTATTGCAGACAACATTTAAATGAATAGATATTTTATTTCTATTAAATTTACTAATATATAATATATTATTTTTGTTGGAAATATGACCGTTGAACACGCACACACACACACACACACACACACACACACACACACACACACACACACACACATATATATATATATATATATAGTAGTAACTATTTATTCAATGAAAATAAATTAACTATATATTAGGTTGGTGCAAAAATAATGACGTAATAATGTCGTTTTCTGACGTTAAAAATACGTCAAAAAACAACATTATTACGTCATTATTTTTGCACCAATATAATATATATATATATATATATATATATATATATATATATATATATGTATAGAGAGAGGCAGACAGACAGACAGATACGAAGAGTTTATTATTTAAATCTCTAAATCTGTTGTTTATACAATCAAATTAATGTATTATGTAAGAGGCTTCTGTTAAGAATTGAACTCACTAGTAGCTTTCCAAATCTGTTGTTAACTTTCCCTCCATATATAATTATGTTCAGTCCTGTGAGATTCAATATGAAAAGAGTGCGAAAGAATGCCATGGAATCTGAGTCAACATTTAAAGCGTCATTTTAAACATATATAAATAAGTAACGAGGCCGACGGCTATGTCAGTAATTATATCTTGACTACAGAGAGGGTCAGGTGACGGAAGCCATCTTATTGGACAGGAGTTAGCCTCATCAGCGTGTTATCCCCAACCACGACTCAACATTCCAATACTCTGTCTTGACAGTCTTTATTGCATATGCCAACGTACAACCTCATCTTCAGTTTATATCCACCCTTTCTTTCCGATCCACATCGTAATAATTCAGTCATCGGGTGTCAGTCGCCCAGTTTCAAATGAACACCGCTTGGCATGTCGAAACTTTCTCTGTTCATCAAACGCTGGCTCTGCATCTGTTAATTGTCGCTTCTGAACATTTCTATTACACTTCGAGCTATCTATCGAGTTTTACCGCTGATCATTTCATCGAAGATGTACATGTATTCATTAGTGCCGTCTATGTACACGGATAGCTTTTCACGGCATCTCTTTGTGTTGGGGAAACGTGACGTGTTGATTTTCTGATGTCATACTAAACTGGAATCTCATTTTACAAACGTGAATCATGGCTATTCTATCTACTTTTAGTAATAGCTTTGATGAGAACTTGTCTATAGGAGGATCACTTTAAATAAAACGTTTATGTTAGCCGATGATCGATATGGCGTCAGATTTTATTCCTAGAAGAATATTTGAGAAAACTATTTTATTGAAGACTTACAATTGTACATATAAAAGGTGTGTATTCGTATTTCTTAACAAAAGAAATGATTGAAATTAAAATATGCGGCTTCTGTAATGATCTTTATGTATTTACGAAGACCGGTGGCAAGTTTCCATAAATTCACAGTTGAATTCGCTAGATGTACCCTTAAGTTATATTCTAACAGATTGTTTTCATTCTCGCACTTCTTATTTGTGGAACACACTTCCGGCTCCATGCAGTACAGACAAATTTGATCCTCAAAATTTTAAAATGTCAATTGTTATCTAACATCATACTTATTACTTTTTGTAATTGTGCTCTCTGCTTAATAATATTTCTGTTTTCTAATTTTTCAACAGTAGCTAACTCGTTGTGTGTTAATGGCTGCATAGCCTTGCAGAGGGTGAATTTGATTAAAATAAAAAATGGCTGCCATAGGAAATAATGTTTTTATTTAACATGGTTAGATTTGTCTGGCTTAAGACTTTTATTCTTTGTGTAAGTAAAGTGAAAACATGTCTAGAACATGTAAATATATCAGTCCATATACCCAACAAATATATCGTTCCATATACCAAAGAAATATATTAACTGAAAACAACGCTTTCATTTTCTTTCGAGAGACCAGTGTATCTATTCTGATCTCATTCATGATAGTTGGAATAAGAATGAATATGAAAAAAAAAATTCGATGACATGTTTTCTGAGAAATAGATTCCTTAGGGAGTAATGGAATTTTCCTCAAAGCTACTCTCTTCATGGATAGTTCCGTATCTATATCTAAGACTCCATGGCACATTTGAAGCTGGTAGGTCAAGGTTTAGTCTGCAGCATTTGCTACTGAAATTTAAAATTTACTTATCTCGTGTTGGTGCAGTGTAATGTACATTGAAGAATGTCTATATTCCATTTTGTTTCTTCATAAAGTATTTCGCTTTTCTTATCAGGTTAACTAATCAATTTGCTATTGAGATGACCTCTGTATTAACGAAGGTAGCCACAGATCATGCATTGTTTTTGTTCTTTCAGTGGAAAACCTTCCCTCGAAAAGCAGGATGTTAAAGAACTGCTGGTGATATTAATGCGATAAGAGAAAGTTAACAGATGTCTCAGTGATTATAAAGATGGCCGCCCAGGATTGTTCAGAAGTATGGAGAAAAGAAATTGAAGATAGACAGAGTGTTTCTCTTCTTAGCCAGAAAACTACTGAGGAAAAGTCGATAGAATTGTACAGTAGAGGAATTCAAGTTTGTAAGAACAAGAATGTGGGCTGGGAAAGCTGTATTTTAAGAATAATTGAAGAAGTCGTTTGATATATGTATCTGTTATTGTACTCCTGTCAGGATTTGATGTGAAAATTTAAGAAGTGTTACAGATATCACCTGACCTGCAATTGTGATATAAAAGTTCCCAAACGAGAAGTGCAGTTCCGTCTTGACCAGCAAGATGATAAGATGAATTTGCAGGGATTGACATGAAAGTGACGACGATGTGGGACAGAGTGGTGTCAAGAGAGATGATACACATAAAGCCAGCAAACGGTTTTATTATGACCTTATGAATTTAAGTGCTAACCAAGGTCTCTTCTATTTATATTTGATTTGGCTAGATATAACCGTAAATGCTATGCTAACAGTTTATTTTCTTGCACTTCCCGCCTGTGAAAATCTCTAACGGCACAATTCTTTCCAGCCAACTTTTATCTTCAAAAATTTAAATCCTGTGTCAATCGTTATCTACTCTTTTCAAGATTTCTCTTCTCTTGTTCTCTTGTTCTCTTGTTCTCACTCCTGTTCTTATTCATTCACATTAAGTAAACACCTGCGTCTTAGTTGCTCTACTGTCTTGCATGGGGTGAAATGATTTAAAAACATGATATTTCAATGAAAGTGGTTTCAGTGACCCAACTTTCAATTCAGGACGTTTCTTTTGAGTTCACTTTCACAATAATACACTTTAAAAAGGCATGTAGTTCAGCTGCACTCCCTCCAGCTAAGGGTTAAATAGCAGTTTAGATTCGACTTGTGTGGCACCATACCTAAGTAAAGAATAAAAATGAATTTCGAACCATGGAAAAATACAGCGCGAAACCGCTTCACTGTCTTTCCAAATAATGTATGTCAATTCGCAGATGATAAAGAAAGGTTTTCTGTTACGATATATATATATATATATATATATATATATATATATATATATATATATATATATATATATATATATATATATGCGTACATACATACATACATATATATATATATATATATATATATATATATATATATATATATATATATATGTATGTATGCATGTATATATTCCTTCCACTATATATATATATATATATATATATATATATATTATGTTTATGAGTTATATATATATATATGTATGTATGTATGTATATATTCCTTCCACTATATATATATATATATATATATATATATATATATATATATATATATATATATATATATATATATTATGTTTATGAGTTATTTTATAGATACAAATATTCAAATAAATGCCCTGTTTATAATAAACAGGATAAACAACTTTTACCGCCCTATTTTCTATAAATTTTTACACGCGCACACACACACACACACACACATATATATATATATATATATATATATATATATATATATATATATATATATATATGTATATTAGGTTGGTACAAAAATAATGTCGTTTTCTCACATATGTTACTATGTGAGAAAACGACATTATTTTTGCACCAACCTAATATACATACATACATATATATATATATATATATATATATATATATATATATATATATATATATATATATATATATATATATATATATTCTAAGAGATTAATTGTTTGTACTTTTAATCCGATAAAATGGTTAATTAATCGGAATTGTTTATCGGTGTTCCGAGTCCCATGTCCAGTCGGATTCCTTATATTTACTGATGTGCAAATACCTTTGTGAAATGCATGAAACCTCATCTTTTACTTTGTGGATTATTAGTAAATCTTGTATCACAAAAAAACTTTCTTATCTCTCAAAATATTCTTACAAATAAATTCCGGCTTTAAACTTGCAAAAGGTTGATAAACTGTTGAGAACAAATAAATCCTCTTCCTCCGTTAAATGATTCTCCAGGTTTCACTACCATTACGAATGCCAAGATTACATAACAGTTCAGTCTACCTTTCTAACGTTTCCTGTTTCCTGTTTCTTAATACTATGCTTATCTTTTAGAAGGCATCTTTTACCATTCCAATGCGCCTTCAAATTTCGCTGTTGAATTATTTTTCTTTTATTAAAACATTTAAAAAACAGAGATATTGTGAATTTTTATATTTGCGTCATTTCGTTGTTTTCAAATCATCGTCCCATTTTGATTCTTTTTTCTAGCAAACACATCTTCTCTCTTCTTAAAATGGATGTTAAATTCTTTCTTCTCACTTCACTACCTGTTGTATGAATTACTGCATTATCCTTCATGTGTCGGCCACAGTCATTAAAATATCTGCATATCTTATGTTGGTAAAACTGTAACCGTTGGTCACGATTTCTGGTAGGACTTCTTATTACCTGATATGGTTGAATATATCTGGTAATAAAATACATCCTAGTCCTATGATTGTGTCTATTTTTCTTTATTTACTGAATTACTCGATTTTTATGGTAATTGTTCTCATGATATTTCCTCTTTAGTATATTTAATTGTAGTATTAGCCTGGCAGATAGGTCTCATTAAATTTTACTTTTTAAATTTCTAGTTTCAACCGTAAGTTCTGTGCAAGGTGTTGTTTCCCCGCGCAAATCTCCCTTGTAGAATTCTCTTAATGTTTCCTATTTCCCTCTCAGTTACAAGTTTCAATCGTTCTGGGCATGACGATAAACTACACGCGGCAAAAAGGCCATTGATCAGGATGTTGAAGGTTTTGAGGAGCGTGGAACCACCTCTTTATTACTATTGTTCCCAAGTCAACCATGTTATTTTCCCAACTATGGGGAATTAGATAACTTTCCAAATTATTGTGAAAACAATATGAATGTATAAAAGAATACATTTTTATAGTAAAATTGCCAGAAATACATTTTGGAAAATATAACAAAACAAAAATTCCACTAATACATTTTTGGATAAAAAGTTTTTTTACCAGCAATATATTTAAAAAAAAATGAGCGGCAATAATTTTCTTTATGAAATGAGCCATAAGGAGTTGATATGCCGCTAAACAAGCAAATGAGTTTAAAATATCTAAATACATTAGGTTTATAACAGCCAGAAATTCATACAGAGATGTCCTAAAGGATCCATGCTACAGTGGATAAATGCGTTAGTTAGATACAGTGACAGGATCTAAAGAGTGTGAGTTCAATACATCGTCAAGACAGTGAAGAACTTGGAAAGGGGAATTAACAGGAGATAATTGACAACTGACATCCATTAAACATGAGGGAAATAAAGGGTTCATTCCAACCATCTGAAGAAACGTTGTAATAAATATTGTGACAAAGATGAGGACAATAGTCCGAATAATGTAACTAGTGTACATAATACCTCATCTCAGAAATATAGACAGATACCAAAATGCCGAAACACTGTAATAAATATGGCTACAAAGATGAGGACAATAGTCTGAATAATGTAAATAGTGTAAATAATACCTCATCTCAGAAATATAGACAGATACCAAAATGTCGAAACACTGTAATTAATATGGCTACAAAGATGAGGACAATAGTCTGAACAATGTAAATAATGTACATAATACCTCATCTCAGAAATATAGACAGATACTGAAAGGCCGAAACGTTGTAATAAATATTGTGACAAAGATGAGGACAATAGTCCGAATAATGTAACTAGTGTACATAATACCTCATCTCAGAAATATAGACAGATACCAAAATGCCGAAACACTGTAATAAATATGGCTACAAAGATGAGGACAATAGTCTGAATATTGTAAATAGTGTAAATAATACCTCATCTCAGAAATATAGACAGATACCAAAATGTCGAAACACTGTAATTAATATGGCTACAAAGATGAGGACAATAGTCTGAACAATGTAAATAATGTACATAATACCTCATCTCAGAAATATAGACAGATACTGAAAGGCCGAAACGTTGTAATAAATATTGTGACAAAGATGAGGACAATAGTCCGAATAATGTAACTAGTGTACATAATACCTCATCTCAGAAATATAGACAGATACCAAAATGCCGAAACACTGTAATAAATATGGCTACAAAGATGAGGACAATAGTCTGAATAATGTAAATAGTGTACATAATACCTCATCTCAGAAATATAGACAGATACCGAAATGTCGAAACACTGTAATAAATATGGCTACAAAGATGAGGACAATAGTCTGAACAATGTAAATAATGTACATAATACCTCATCTCAGAAATATAGACAGATACTGAAAGGCCGAAACGTTGTAATAAATATGGCGACAAAGATGAGGACAATAGTCTGAATAATGTAAATAATGTATATAATACCTCAGAAATATAGACAGATACAATGTCAGTCGTTGTCAACTGCAGCCTTATAACCTATTCTTTTATTTTTCGTACTGTTGCTGTCACACTGAGTAACGTCTTGCATAAGAGTGACTTTTATTGCCTTGACTCGGGTGAAAATATTTAAAAAAAAAAAGATTGGTTTGTTCCCACACTTATACAAACGAAGACAAACCTTTCGTTTTTGTTTCTTGTTTTCTTAGCCTTAGCCAAATCAATAACCAATAAAAGCATATTTCTATGTATATGTTGTATTATTCAATACTCGTGTATACATCTTGATTTTAGATTTATATATATATTTATATGATTTATATATATATATATATATATATATATATATATATATATATATATATATATATGCGCCTATCTTTCTGTCTGTCTGACTATCTATCTATATATATATATATATACATATATATATATATATATATATATATATATATATATATATATATATACATTTGTGTTTATATCTATCAATCTATATATATATATATATATATATATATATATATATATATATATAGAGAGAGAGAGAGAGAGAGAGACGTCAACACTGAGAGGCGGTAATCTGTTTCATGCTAGACAACCTTTTGTATTTACATACGCTCTATCTCTGATATTGAGCACTTTATCTCATAAATATAGCATACCTTAAGAAAATATATATATATGTGTTTGTGTGTGTGTGTGCCTATCTATCTGTCTGTCTGACCATCCAAAGATTTACTCTGCGAGGATCTCCTTTGTCTTCTTAGATTGTGAGAATTCTTGAAGACCATACATGAAGAACAGAATTATCATAGTCTAAATCAATGTGCAGCACCAATTAATAATTAATAATTATATTAATAATATTTTATGACCTTATGCCTAGGTTTGGGGCCCAGAAAATTTATGTATGTAACAAAAATCAAAGGTAATAATAATAATAATAATAATAATAATAATAATAATAATAAGCAGAAGAAGAAGAAGAAGAAGAAGAATAGCAATAGCTAATATATTAAAAATAAATATTATAAAAATAAATAATAAACAATAATATATAAAACATTAAAAATAATGATAAACACAGCATCCAAGGAATTTGAAAAACTACCTAAGTATAATGATCATGTAATCGAATTAAAAAATATGTGAAAATTGGAAACAAGAATAGTAATATTCATCGTAGGTGCGCTTGGAATGATAAAAAAGGAACAAAACAACATATTGAAAAAATTGCTGTAAAGAAAAATACAAAACAGTGTCTTGATAAGTACAGACCACACACTAAGATGAATTTTCTCCATGTACCTCTAGTGATTTTATGGGAGTTAGATAAATAAATCATGAAATGTAGCCATAACAAAACACATCTACCTGCCTTAGGGCTTCCCGAAGATTTTGTAGGTAGCGTGACCATAGCAGAAATCGAAATATAATGATGTTGATGATTGTGATGATGATAATAAACACAAGGGTAGACGTAGCTCTTCCAATATTTTTCAGCTTAACTAATAATAATAATAATAATAATACGGGAAAGGAAACTGAAAGAAACTGGTATCAACACCACCCAGACCCAGTTACGGAGATAGGATCTGTTACAATTCTATGGGACTACACAATTCACACTGACAGAACAATCAAGGCCAACCGCCCAGATATTGTTATTAAAGACCACAAACAAAAACGGTGCCTCCTTATTGATATGGCAGTCCCTGCTGACTGCAATGTATCTTTGAAGATATTCAAAAAGCTGTCAAAATACAAGGACCTTGAAATAGAGGTCTCGAAAATGTGGCATATGGGAACATCAACAATCCCTGTTGTAGTTGGAGCCCTAGGACTGGTTGGAAAATATTGCAGTAGACTAATTGCAGGGATTCCTGGAAGCCCATGCCTCAAGGAGATACAAAAAATTGTTCTGACAAGTACAGCCCACACTTTACGAAGGGCTCTATCTATGTAATTTTTTTTTTTTTTTTTTTTTTTTTTTTTGTCAGTGAAAAGTGTCATGATGCCATTTCTAACCTTAGGTCCCTGGGTGGGACCCGGAAAGAAATGTGTAAACGCCAGAAAGCAAAGAAAATAAAAATGATAATAATAATAACAATATATGACTGCATTTCTGAGGGGAAGTATTGTAATTATTTACACTAGTTACATTTTTTGAACTGCCCTTCTCATCTACGTTATCATATTCACGAAGTTTCGGCAGTTGCACGTTCCGGCCTTCTTCAGGTGATTGGAATGTCGAGCTGAACTCTGAACAAAAAATTTGGAGTGTTGAGTTAAAAGGAGATAACTGATACTGAAACATCTGGGAGAGGCATGGCCCGTGGAACAATCTATCCGTGGTGGACGAAATAAAAAGTTCATTTCGAAATTCCAATCATATTTTCAAGGATATTTGCACGTAAGTGATTATAACGAATTCGACTGCAATTTGAACTCAGATCCCCGATTCTACATTCTGAGCCACTATGCATTGCATTATTCGCATATCCCATCGTACAGTACCTGGTATTCCCGAGCGGGCACCACTCTAGGTAGTGACCACGCTCGACATTGCTTAATTTCAGTGATTAGAAGAAAAATAAAACAAAACGATAATATTAGGTTGATGCAAAAATAATGACGTAATAATGTCGTTTTTTGACGTATTTTCTAACGTCAAAAAACGACATTATTACGTCATTATTTTTGCATCAACCTAATAGTTATCAGATAAATAGCAGTTTTCAGGACTCATCCTATGACTTAATACTTGAGAGAAAGTTAGATCGACTCGTCAATGTCAGAGTGATAACAAGAAGGGAATTGAGAAAACTATCTTCCTGAGAAGATTGTTTGAAAAGAAAGATTGTATAAATTTCAAGCGACTGTCGTACTGGATTTTCAGTTAATGAATGTCGAATGTTTTGATAAAGAAACGACAAATATTACAATTGTGATTACCATCAGAAAATCCAGTTCAGTCGTTATTTTTTTTTCCATTTTCCGAATGACGAGTTCATCCCTGTTCTGAAAATAATTGAAAAATAACTGTTTTGTTTTTGTTAAACATGTATGTACTGAGTCAGTTGAGGAAGGCGTCCTTTTTCTTTCCACCTGAAAGGGCTGCTGTGTACTAATCTCGAAACACCAACGTGGACGTCAAGCCTGATTATGGGCTCACGGAAATATTTTTAGCTCTCGCTATCTTATCAACATTTGTTTTTACATTTATATACGTTACAAATTAAACTAATCACAACTGACTATTAAAGCGTGAAAAAGTTTTACGGATTTTGACGTAATTCTGAATTCTATTTCTTTTTTTTTTGTCCAAATTCATAAATTTGATTTACTCAAAGGTCCCCCAAAATACTGTATAAAATACTCTATTTTTATCCATAATGTTGATTAACAAAATTGTTCAAATTTTAAACAAGAAAAATTCGAAGTTAATGTTAAATATTGCATCTAAACATTCTTGATTTATTTTAAGATGGAATGATCTCTCATGACATGTCTCTAATAGGTATCTAGACACATTGTATTTATTTTCAATTTTTCTCGTTGAATTGTTCGCCTATATTACATATGTAGTGTTGTACATTTATATTACATATGATCAAGTATTGTGCATAATTAGGTTATAAAATTTGTATTTCATATGAACACGAACTGATGAAAATTGAAATATAGTAGAGTGGGCGTCCCTTATCATAAATTCAGGAGACCCCCGTATCATAGATTTGGTGGGGGTCCACGAGACTTGCACTGACCCTGCCACCTGTTATATCTTTTCAACTCTGTTTCTTTATGTATCCTGTTTTCAGTTATGCATATTAAATTACATGTTCTTTATTGGACGCAAATGATTCGCTTTTAATATAAAAAAAAAATATTGTAAATCTTTCTTTTTTTTTTTTCGCCCTTCTGACCTAAAGCAAGAAAACTGATTGTTTCTCTATATTTGCCTCTTATATCTTACGTTGCTTCCTTCTCAAACTGTTTCCATTAACTTTGGACTACCCCGACCTCTCCTTACGCAATTCCTAGTCACGAATATTGCCAAATGATAGCATGCAAATACGTTTGCCCTCGACACTTTGGCGCGTTTTCCAGGGCAGTTTTCCCGGCGAATAGATTTTTTTGTCTTTACCTGATCGAAACGATGATTTAGCAACTATTTTAGTTTATTTCTTTGCCTTCTCTCAATATTATCTAGCAATCAAGTCTTCACCGTTGGAATTATTTAGTAATTAATTGTGCAATTAGATAATTACAGCAATGTTAATTGACGTGGAATCATAAGTTTTCATCTGTGCAGTCTGAAAGCATGTATTAAAATTAAATTTCTGAACTTGTTAGCGGAAATCAATAATTTCTTTAAATGGGGCTTTTCTTTGTAAATTATTATATTTCCATTAGTCATAAACATATTTCTTAGGAAGCGAACCTAGGCATTATAATAAAGTCATAGTAATCTCTGTCCTTATTTCTCTGTAAATGTTAGTTGTTTTCCGAAAATATTCAGTAGTACTTATTTCACGATCACAAGTGCCATGATGCATTAGGGGTACCACATGTACAGGCGAAGTAGCAGTTTTGTTTCTCGGCCAATATAGCCAGGCAATATAGCCAGGCAGAGCTCAACCGTCTCCACAGTGGTTTGAATTTTGGAGTTTTCCTCGCCTAGACTAGATGCCAACCAAGTCTATAGAAAATAGTCCGTCCTGATATTTACGCATGTCTGGGAAGGGGGAAGTTGGATTCATAATTTAACAAGAGTATTAACACACGAGGGAATAACGTACTGCTACATACGAGGGGGGACCCAAAAGTAACCGGAATTATGTCATATAATTTTATTCATTTTTGTTGTATATTTATATTCTTATCACCTTCAAAGTATTTTCCATTTGAACCAATGAACCGGTCCAAACGTGTTTTTCACTGTTCAAAGCAGTCCTGGAATTCTCGTGAAGTTATATTTTTAATGACTCTGTCGTTTTCTTCTTAACCTCTTCCACATCTGCAAAACGTTTTCCTTTGAGGACTTTCTTCATTTGTGGAAACCAAAAAAAAAAGTCACAGGGGGTGCGATTGGGTGAATATGGAGGGTGGGTTAGTGGGGTCACGCCATTCCTGATCAGATACTATCTCACACTGAAGGCGGTGTGCGCTGGCGCATTGTCGTGATGCAACCATCACCCTCCACTTTGCCACAGGTCAGGGTGTTTTCGTCTCACCTTGTCTCGCAAACGCTCCAGTACTTCCAAGTAAAAATCCTGGTTAACAGTTTGAGCGGAAGGAACAAATTCTTTGCGAAGAATTCCTTTCACATCAAAGAAACAAATCAGAATCGTCTTGACATTGAACTTCACTTGATGCGTTTTTTTGTGGGGTCGTGGTAACGTTGGATGCTTCCACTGACTTGATTGATGTTTCGTTTCCGGGTCGTAACCCTAGCACCAGCTTTCGTCACCAGTGATGACCTCCGAAAAAAGGTCTGGATCAATTTCCAACTGTTCTTTCAGTTTACAACATGCATCCTTTCAGCCATGTTAAAAATAGACGAAAAGGCGTGAAGCACAAAACAAATGTGAACCACGGAGCTGTACATCTTCTCATGAAGACACCAGTTAGCACACTGATGCCGGAGGGTTGCCTCAAGTGGCATCTAGCCTGAACTACTACGGGCTTGTCACACAGTAAACGATTCCGTTTAACTTTGGGTCCCACCTCATAATTTAATGAGAAGAATCGACTGGATTCGAACTTGGTTCTTTGATTCCTCAATCCGAGCAGTTATACATTACTTTTCCGTGCCTCTTGCTTCTACGTTAGGATTTACCATTTATACCATCTTTTTTTCTCTCGTGTCCCCAAAGTACTGTCACACTTTTCCGTTTGGGATTTCCTTCGCGTTGTTTTATTTGAATTGCTGTGCAATGTCAAAACACCTTACACCATTATTTATCCCGTTTCTACCAATCTTTGTCTTTCTGTTGCTGATGAACGTCCTCAATAGATGTGGCTTCTATTGTTTTCTATATTTCTTTGTTTTTGATTCTAAGGTGCAAGTCCAGAGAGTTCGAAGCCACTTTTAAACATCGATCTGAAAAAGCGACTAAACTTAGGGACACTTTACGTTGAAACACTGGTTTCCGTACGATCACTGAAGTTGAAGCAACGTTGAGACTGTACCTAGATGGATGACTGCTTGATTATACAAGTTGCTGTAAGCTTGGATCTGCGGATGGTGTAATGTATAATGGCTGAGAATTGTTAATCGCAAATACACTTGTGAAAATTATGAATCAACCTCTTCCCCTCCAGCTATGGGTTAATTGTAAGATTTTATCAATAAACTATTAATATCTCATAATAAATATCTTTGGATCCAAAAATATGATCTGGCTTTAAATAACATGCAAAGAAATTAACTAATCAAATAAGAAAGCCATATTTTACATATTTTCGTATTAAGTTTGTCGCCAAGCATTGATCGGACGAGTCTATTTACGAACGCGGTAAGTTTTCATCTTAATGCGTTGCTTCTGTATAAATTTGCGATGGTGAATAGCCTAATCGATATTCTATTTCCTTATATCCAGTAGTAAATGTATTAAAAATGATTCATACATGGATATATTCAAAGTGTTTATTATATAGTAAATACCTTCGAGCGCTACCAACCCCAAAGAACCTGTGGGGATACAGAAGGCTATTATCTCCCTTTGCTGAAGATAAGTCACAAGGCTCGTGTGACGAGCCGCTTGGTGATTTCATTTCATGCAGTGACGAAAGCGGCAGCCAAATGCAGTTCGTTTTACAGCTGCCTAACAGAAAGATTTCTTTGTTTCAGAATGTAAATCTGCCTACCTCGGTCGCTAGAAAGATCATAGTGCCAATTTCCTTGAGGGATATATCTTTTCCAGGTAAAGAATGAAACTGAAGCTTCCAGTCCTCAATTTGGAAAAAACAAAGACTCGCTGTCTCTTTTTCGTGGAATATATTCTCGCCTGGGATATAGCTTAATCCGCTCCGTTTGAAACTAGAGTCCTAAACATAGCTTCTCCAGACTGAGAAGTATCTCCATATTATATGTAAACCCTATTCTTTTTGCTTCTCTTTACACTCTGCTTTGCCGTGTAGATATATATGATATATTATTCTTCGCCTGGGACATATCTGTACATTTATATAAGTATATATATTTTGGGTGTGTCTTAGTGATATAAAAGTCTCTATGAGAACAAAACATGTTATTCCTTTTCTTTTAAGCCATTATGCTCCGTCCTTGAAGTACGGTGTTATTATATCACCGATATAATATCGCCCATAACAGGGTGACGACAAATGGGAGAATAAATCTTTCTACCATCTCTCACTCTAGTTAGATCCCGACATGCAACAGAAGGCGCCTCTTGAAATTTAACAGAGTCAGCGGCATTCCGCTGAAGTATCATTCCATATGTGCCGCAGAGGAAGATCATGAAATAAAGTGTGTTGCGGTTCACCTTAAAGAAATTTGCGTCATCAGCAATATCGTCTAATCTGAGTTTCTTTCAACTTTAACCAATCGTTGCAAAGCCAAACTGCAATAAGAAAAGGATGACGGGATTAAGTTTTGGTGAAACTGAAAGCTCCTAATCCTGAACGTGAACGTTGGTGGCGAACGTAGTAATCAACGCCACCATCATAAAAGAGGAAATTAAATTCTGGATACGAGATAAAGCCGCCAGCGACAACTTGTGAATAACTGAGCCTCTTGGCTTTTAAGTGACTTTATGATTTTCATAACGTGAACAGTGTTACTGAGGAATTAAATACACTACCTAACCAATGCATATTTTAACATTCATGAAGATATTAATAATCGACAGCTCGTCGTTTCTCCCCGGTAGTGTGACGAGCTAATCTTTTTTTCTAGATATTTGCTTATGCATATTCATATATAATCAGAAACCACAGCACCAAATTGTGATTTATAATGTATCTATGCTTAGTTCTCATGCTACTTATCTACCGTAGCAGATCATGGCTCTCTACAACTTTCTATCCCTTTCAGCATTTAATACATTTTGTCTTTCTTCACTATTTTTACTATTCGGACTTTTGTCCTCATCTTTGTCGTCATATTTATTACAACGGTGTCAAATTGAACCCGTTCTTTCGCTCACTGGGGTAGAATGTTCTAGTTCCACGTACCATGTCTAATGGATGTCAGTTATCATTCCCCTCTCCAAGTTATCCACCATCTTAACCAGGTATTGAACTCACGCCCTTTTGGTCCTGTCACTGGATCTAACTAACGCATTTATCCACTGTGCCATGCATCTTTGTCTTTCTTGTGTCACCCATTTACTCAAGCTTATTAAGCATGTCATGTGTTCTTTTCCTCTGTTCCCCTTGCCTTCAATCTATTCTGTAATTTTCCGAGCCCTCTTTCCTCATGCTGTGGCCTGGTATTGAACTGTCAAATCTTTGCGCCTGGTCATTGGATCTTACCAACGTCTTTATCAACTAGGCTATAAGTCCTCAAGCAGTGGTGAACCAAAATTTGGAAAGCTGAGTTAAAGTGAAATGACTGAGACACCCGGAAGAGGCATGGCATGCGGAACGAGAACATTCAACCGGCCGTGGAGTGGACGAAATAAAGAGTTCTGTTCGAAATTACAATCACATGAAGAAGGCCGGAGCATACAACGGCCTAAACCTTGTTAATATGGCAATGAAGATGAGGAAAACAGTCCGAGTAATGTAAAGAATGTAAGTAATCATGATACCTTATCTCAGAGATATAGACAGATAATAATAATAATAATAATAATAATAATAATAATAATAATAATAATAATAATAATAATTGGGGTGTTTTGCACATTTGTAAGAAAACTTCAATTTACAACATATTGGCGAGGATATAATAAATTCTTTGAAGTAATTCATGTCGGCACACACAACATTTAACAGATCGAACTGGTGAATGATACCATCGTATAACTCTTGTTTTTAAGTATAAAAACTTGAGTTTATTTTAGGCAATTAGGGGCAAGTAAAGATCCCATAACTTAAAACATATAGATCAGCTACTTATATGTAACTGGTATCATTTTAGCTACGGAACCTTGGCATTACGCCTTTATATAACTTCATTTTCAAACATAGTAAATTGGTTTTATTCTTGCTTAAAAGGGATACGTGATGACCCCATGACGCAAAATAGTTGGAGCTGTTTCTTGTTTCTATTTCCTTTAGATTTGCAATACTGATACGTTATAATTAACGCTTTTTTATTTTATATTACATACATGTTTTTTTTTTTATTATTATTGGCTCCCCGGGGTACGTAAAGACCCCATAAAAATTTACATCTGTGACTTATTTCTAGGTTCGTGCGGTTTTCAGTTATGACAACTTTGAAATACGCATTTACATAACTTTGTTTCCAAATACAACAAATTATTTTCTTTTATTCTTGTTATCTAGAGGCATATAATGATACCACAATTTAAATCATTTATATCGGGGACATATTTGTAGGTTCTTTCGCTTTTTGTCTTTTTTTGTTTTTTTCATTTTTAGCTTTTTCTCTTCAATTGTAACATCTTTGAATTACACCTTTCTATAATTTTGGTTTCAAATACAACGGCTCGTTTTTTGTTTTTTTTTGATAGCTAGGGGCATATAAGGACCCCATGATAGAAAACATTTGGATCCGTTTCTTAATTGTTTATTCATTCATTTTGTCGAATGTAGAATATTTTTTGCTACATTACATAATATTGTTTTTTAAACGTGACTCTTCCTTTCCTTCTTTAAGAGGACGCCATACTTTTCTTTCCTTCTCTACGACGACGCCATATTTTTTCTTTCCTTCTCTACGACGACGTCGTATTTTTTCTTTCCTTTTCTAAGATGACGTAATATTTATCCTTTCTTTCTCTACGATGACCATATTTTTTTCTTTACTTCTTGACGACGCCATATTTTTTCTTTCCTTCTCTACGACAACGTCATATTTCTTTCTTTCCTTATTTGTTTTTGAAAGCGAACAGTTTGTGTTATTTTGTTTTATCGAAATAACTTGTCATAACTTCAAAGAGAGAAAGAAATAAAAGAATGAAAAAAAGTAATTGCAATCGAATGGCGAACGGCTGACCAGACGGAAACATTGCCGCTTTTGATCAAAACCGATTTTCCCGCCAATTTCGGCGTCTCGAAATGCATTAAGTCCTAAGTGATGTCGTGCCGACCAACATCACAGTCGATATTTGTCGTAGAGTATGCCGGGAAATGCATTAGACAAGTGGTGTAAAGGGAGACGGTGCTGATTACCCGTTTTTGGTCGGTGTTTTTTTTATAAGAGTTGAAGAGTTGCATGGAAAGCTAATGTTGGAAATTCTCTCTAAAACTGGATCCCGTAGAGAAGCCAGACGCGGAATGCGCAGAATTAAATTTACGTGTCTGTCACTGTCATTGACATGTCACTTGTGGCCTATATTCACTCGATCGAAAGTCCATCAGTTTTACACGTTGGTTCCAACACGACTTAACGGAGCGTCGTGGTGTTATATCTGCAAAGCACACCCCAGCTCCCGGGGCTTGCTTTTCTATGAGGATTATTAAGAGTGGGATGCTATGATTGATCGCTTATAAGATCATGTGTAGAGGACCGTGTCGGTGATGTTGTTGGGTATAAGTAGATGAATACACGTGGGTTAATATTTTCCTGCCAGCCGGTCCAACTACATCAGAAAGTTGGACTTTAATTAAGTCTAAAGAAGGCAAAGAAAAACAAACACAAGACCGATAAATATATATAAACAAATATATGTATTAATAACAAAAAAGGTTACAAGTTACATGGACAGTTACATTGACAGAGTGTGTGTGGTGAATATTATGCGTGTGTATGTGTTGTGTTGTGGTGAGTGTTCGTACGTACGTGTATTGTGCTTAGCGTGTTCCCAACATTTGGGAAACGCTGTATCTGTGAGCGTTCACATCGGCGAGGTGGTAAGGTTGAAAGCCTGAGGCAAAAAGAGAATGTATGGTTTGAGATTCTTGAATGACGAAGAAGTTCGTAGAAGATAATGAACGGGAAAGATTTGTCGTCTCGATTAGCGAGACGGTAATTAGTAGTCGTTACATTTTTTAAGCTTGAGTAAGCGGTCGAAAAATGGTCTG
The DNA here is from genome assembly GCA_963932145.1 of Acanthosepion lycidas. Taxonomy (NCBI): domain Eukaryota; kingdom Metazoa; phylum Mollusca; class Cephalopoda; order Sepiida; family Sepiidae; genus Acanthosepion; species Acanthosepion lycidas. Next base: position 19,035,277 of record OZ010591.1, read on the forward strand.
CTGCTGATCGGCCCAGGTCTGCGTCTGCTTCTGCGTGGTCACACGTGGTTTGGGTTCTTTTTAAGAGGTCATGATCACGTGGTGTCGCTCCAGAGCGATTTTGCGCCAAAACTTCGAGGTGCACGTGCGGGAGACCTGATTGGTAGAAATGAACCAATCAGACGGCTAGATTTACGAGTGAAAGTTGGAATAGTGCATTACTCGAAGAAGGTAAGATTGGGCTAATGGACGAGCCCAATACATGGTACTCCAGAACCATATTTTTTTTCAAAAAAAGTTTAAATATTTTTGAATGCAGATAATGAGAGCTAGTGACAATTTAATACTTGTATATTGTGATTTTTTCAACGACCCACTGGTGACTCGTCTGGGACTCTGGTTGTAAAATGGACTCAGGTATCAAATGACACACCGGTGGGTCGTGGGTAATTTTAGCATCCCGCTACGACCTTTTTATCAACATTAATTTTTGTACAAAAGTGGATCACAGATATTATTCAGCTTAGTAAATATTTTCAGAAAACCTCAACTTCTAATTGGTCACATAATATTTAAATCATGTCCGAATATCAATATCAAATTTTCGTACAAAATGTGGATCACAGAGCTTATTCAGCTTAATGTATATTTTCAGAAAATCGGTCATATTGGTCACATAATATTTAATAACATCGACCTAGTTCTTCACCTGAAAGAAAAAGATAGTTCCGCCAAAATCTATCAAGCTTCTGTGAGCCTATCACGTGACCAACGTTAGCAATAAAATATGAAACGTCTTTCATCTTCGACAGTTTGCCGATCGGAATCCTTTGAACTCGTCACACAGTTCCAGGCTTTACGTTAAAGTTCCTTAACATGATTTCAGCCTGAGAGGACACTCATTCACACAGCAATATTTTATAACCAACAATCAACTCAAGTTTTCCACATTCAAATTAATACGCTTTCAAGCTCAACGTTAATTACTGCAATTAGCATAAACACAGCTTGTTAAGAACCACTTACCCCAACTAGAATATTTTCTTCGAACAAGTAAAAACAAATCAAAGAGCGACAATTCCGTAAACCTTAAAGTAAGTCGTAAACAATACTTCTCTATTTCAAATACAAACTTGAACTGTTTATTTTTTTCTTAAATTACAATAATACCCAAACACACTTTCTCATTATTGTACACACCATTCAACAAATTATACTCTATCAAACCAGAACTTTGATAACTTTTCATCTAAACATGAAAGGACTTTTTAAAACTACCTCTTTACTCCTGTTGTTTTTGTACCTTTTGTTTATATAAATTATTTTATTCATTGTTGTGCAAAAACTGCTGTTTCTCATGTTGTCCTTATTCTATGTTTGTTGAATACTAAAATTTAATGTGAGAGGAAATTGTTTATTTCATCACGCAGCCTAATTTACTCAACAATTTTTGATCAATATAATTTAATCCATTAACACAACCTCCACATAATAAATAATACTTATCATATTTTTGCCTCGTATATGAAACAATGTTAAAACATAACGTTGCTTGCACTAAAATTAATTAAGATATAGTGTGGTGACTCTGAGACAAACAAAGAAAATGAGCTTTGGTAGTCGACATGTTAAAGGTGACATGAAATAATGTCATTTCCTCAATTATTCTCAAAGAATGATTTTAAAATGTGCAATAGCCTCCAAAGATATCAACCAACCAGACTGTTGTTTGAATTAAAATTTAATGATACAGATTTACGGTTTGCTCTTTTAAATTTTTAATGACAGAATCATTTCGGGACTGGTAAAATAACGTATTCATTATTTAAAATAAAAATATATTATTTTTAAATCAAATAATATTATATATTAAAAGTTTGTTAACGAGTTCAATTATGCATACCCATTTTTCTCAAATTAGACAAAAGAATTTGATTATTAAAAGCGTGAGTAGATCAAATTTTATCAAACTTTATTAAAAGTAAAATGTTGTAGCGATTTTCCAGTCGTAGCTTAGTCGTGGCACAAGGCCGAAAATATGGGGCGCCCAGTGAAGATCGAACTCACTACTCATTCGTAATTGTGCTACCGAGACAAGCTTGCTAACCATTACACCGCATTGGGGTGCCCCAGTGATTTTCTAAGCGCTGCTTAGATGTAGCACAAGGCCGAAATTATGGAGCGCACAGAGGGATTTGAACTCACTACTCAGCCGTAATTGTTCTAGCGAGAAAAAAGCTAGCTAACCATTACACCACGTCGAGGTGTCCAAATGATTTTCTAAGCGTAGCTTAGATGTGGCACAAGGCCGAAATTATGAGGCACCCAGTGAGAATCGGACTCACTACTCAGTCGTAAATGTTTTTGCGAGACAAGCTTGCTAAACATTACACCACGCCAGGGTGCCCGTATTGTTTGTCCAAGCGTTACTTAGATGTGACACAAGGCCGAAAGTATGAGCACCCAGTGAGGATCGAGCTCACTATTCAGTCGTAAGTGTTCTAACAAGACAAGCTTACTAACCATTACACCGTCTTGGGTGCCCAATTCTAAAATGTTGTATGTCAACTAAATAGGTGTAAGCTGACATACACCATATTTTTTTTCATTTTTGAAAGAGGTAAACTAATCTCTATTAGGTAAATTATGCAATATTCTGAGACTAATATTTTTTTATATATAAATTTCGGAATCAATAGTGATATAAAGGCATTTTTTTCTGCATTTCTTCAAGGTTTTTTTTGTACATATCCCAGTATATGCACTCACATCCTTTTAGCACCATGCTGTTTATTTCCGGAATTCCATCTCGCAATGACTTTGAAAAGTTGTCCAAGTAGGTAGCACTGTTTACAGGTTTTTAGTATGTGTGTTTCTGGTGAAATGCGAAGCTGTACATGGAAATCTCATGATGGAAATTTCTCAAAAAGTAGATCTCGTAACTAATTCAGCCTCTAAATGCGCAAATTAAACTTACGAGTCATTCCCTGTCATTTGACCAGGACAACATACATTTTTAAAGCGATATTCACTAGAGTTTGGCTGACCCTCAATTTTTTTACCATGGATGAAACATTGTCACTTCTTCATTAAATGTTTGTAAAATCTGCAGTAGATCATAGATCCTTATTTATTTTTACTGTTCGAAAATAAAAGCGACTTACAAATCAAATAAATATTGCAAAACTGTTGTTAGAATCTGCCATTGACGACATCGAACATCTATTTGCCGATATCTTCACTGAAGGACTGGCAGAGGTGGGGTCAGTGAATTATATGTTTTTGCTGGTGACGGAAAATGACAAAGGAATCCGAAGAAACATTGCAATAATAAACAATAATAAACAAAAATAAACAAAATATTAAGAAGGATAATCTCATTTGAAACAAATATAAGAGTGCTAAATTATTGTGTAATATCCATCTTTGTTTCAAGCTCTGAATACTGTAAGTTTGTTTTTTCTCAGAGTTTCGGATCTACTAAAGAATTCTGATCGGACTCTACATTAGTCAATAAGAAAGTCATTATAATAACTCTTCAAACTTAAAAATAGAATCGTGATGAAATTGATCATAAACGAAATTGACATGTTCATCATTAATTAATTGTAGCTAAGGATCGGAAGCCCATGAAGTATTGAAATAAAGTTCACACACACATACACACACATACAGACAGAGTTTAAGTCATTTTTGGGGTATTAATATAATGCAGTGTGATTGTTATTCCCCGTGACTTTTCTGCAAATATGTTCAATTGTTCTGAAGAAGATTCCTGTTAACTAGACTTTATATATTTAAGGGCAGTACTAGATTGCCGGTAAGTTTTCATCATTTTACAGTAAGCTACATATAACCGTAAAAAATATGCTAAACCTTTCTTCGATCATCCTACTCACTTGTGGAAATCTTTTCCTCCCTGTCAACTTTGAACTTAAAAATGCAAATGCAATGTCATTCGTTATCTTCTTTCTTCCTAATTTTGATTTTTTTTTATGATCTTCTCTCCTTAATAGTATTTTCTCGTATTATCTAACATTCAGTTAGCCCTTGTATCTTAGTGGCTTTAGAGACTTGCCCATGCTTACGGTAAATGAATAATACACACACACACACACACACACACATATATATATATTAGGTTGGTGCAAAAATAATTTCGTTTTCTCACATAGTAACATATGTTAGAAAACGAAATTATTTTTGCACCAACCTAATATTAAAGAAAAACAGACCAATTTAAGGTACCATTATAATAATTTATTTCACCAGAGCCTTTTTAAAGGACGCCGGATCATCAGATAGCACTTCCAAAAATGAAAGGAAAAATGAAAAGAAAATTGATGGGTTGTGTAAGTCCTTGTAATTTAATAGACAGTGTAAAAGGGGTAGTTAGAGAGACAAGGTAGAGTTTAGGGAGGGTTTAATTTAATATCCCTCTCAATCATACTTAGTACTGGGGGAGGAGGAATGACCAGACCTTGACAAATTTAACGGTTAACTTATCGGAAGTGATATGTATATCTATCTATCTATATATATATATATATATATATATACAGACACACACACACACATATATATATATATATATATATATATATCACTTCCGTTAAGTTACACACACACACACACACACACACATATATATATATATATATATATATATATATATATATATATATATATATATATTATTCCATCATAATTTTCCAGCTTATTCAAGATAATCTTCGCCCTCTAAGAAAATTTAAAAACAAATGAATATTTTTTTTTATATTTTATTAAAGATCATTTTATCACCAGTTACTTACCATGGTCTGAATAAGTACATTAATAATATTGAAACATTAAAGCTTTTGTGCAGCTATTTCAACATGTTTTTATTATAATCTTTTATAATAAAAAATTATAAGATATTGCTCTATTTTGTATTGAGTAAACTTTTGAAATATAAATGCTACGAACAGTGGAATTTTACTCCATCTGCTCTTTCTCTCATATATATATATATATATATATATATATATATATATATGTGTGTGTGTGTGTGTGTGTGTGTGTGTGTGTGTGCGTATGTGTGTGTGTGTGTGTGCGTATATATATATATTCTAAATTGTTAAGTATATATTTTCTGTTTTGAATAATCTGATGTGTCGCTTCTTATTCAATGTTTAAAATTATTCGCGATTTCACCGACATAAAATTCTGATAGAATTTCTATTGATGTATTGATAAATGTTTCAGCTTAAAAACTTTATCAGAATATGGGAAACAACAAACATGAATTATAAATGACAAAAACGATATATATATATATATATGTGTGTGTGTGTGTGTGTCTGTGTGTGTGTGTGTGTGTGTGACACTATTTAGCTATGGTAATTTGCTAACTAATTAAGCATGGAAATTAAAAATCGAGAAATGCTTACGGCGAGACGAAAATGGGTAAAGATTTTATTTTCATTTACGAAGAAAGGTGTTTTTTCGCAGAAGATAGAAAATTCGTAAGAAAAACAGGTATCAGATCCTGTCAGAATTAGTTAACGTCATGACACGACAAGGGAAACAGAATATAGATAAAAGATAATAAAAATTTGAATACGGTCAGCGGCTTACAAAGCAGAATGCTAGGAGATAATCGAAACTGGGTCAAGCATGCGACCGAAAAAGAATTAGGTGAGACCACCCCGAAAAAAAATAGAATAGCCAGTAATTATCTTTCGGAGATATCATTTGATTTTGATTCTTATGTCCAGAAAGAGACCCATCTGTTGTATGTCCGGATCTTGTCATGATAAAAGTTAAGTGCCAAGAGGAACAGAATACAGATAAAGAATAACAATCTGCCACACGTATAGCAATAATAAAAGTTTCATTTCGGTTATCTTTAAAAAAAAAGACTGACGAAGGAAGCCATTATTGTTACCCGGACAAGGCTGTTGGCGACAGAATGCGATGGTGTCGAGACGAGAAAGACAAAGAGATTTAGTGGACCACCCGGGTTAAATAGTTGACCAGCGATAGTTAATGTGTCGCCGAAAATCCCACTAATGAATTCCCGGTGACCCCAGGATAAAAAAACAAATTAATAGTCGCGAGGTGCGGTCCATAAGAATTCTGGCCGATAGAAAAGAAAGAAAGAAATGGGAAGATAATTTTTTTTCTTTGGGCGATAATTGTAAACTGGGCCAATCTAGCCACACCCACGCTGCCGAGCGTTCATTGGCTGAGTGGTGGCGTGAGTAATGGGTGACGGTGAACATATGAGAAAGAAGGGAAACTTGTTGACGCCCTCTGACGGGATTTGTGTAAGATACCAATATGAGAAAGGAAGAGTTTAGGAGGACAATTCCGTTACGAGCTCCAACCACAGAAAGGGGCAGAACCCCTCTAAACCTGAAAGTAATTGACTTCCAAAAATTGGAAGTGAGAAATATTCCTGTCCGAAGACAAAGAAAATCCTTATTGCGGAATTGGAATTATCGAGGAACCCAAACCACTGCAAGCCCCCACCCGGTTTTGATCGGCGTCCGTGGAGTTTCAAGCAGTCACAATGGCAGTACAGTCACAGTTGGAGATCGGAGACCCACGCGGATCGACAGAGAGCTGTGAGCTCGGAGACCAGCCTCGCAGAAGCTGACTGAATGATTTTCACGCATTCCGACTTCTAACCAAAAGCATTTTTTAAGAACGACTTAGACACCACCAAAACAAGTTTTAACGAATATCGCCTGAAGATACCAAAAAGCAGTTTATTGAAAAACAACTTAAGATATCAAGAATCGCTTAAGAAACGCAAAGTGTCACGAATCCATAAAAGAAGCAGGTTAGGAGAAAGACACCGTCATGTATTCAGCAAACAGATATAAAGATACTTGTTTTTTGTTTGTTTTTTTTCAACACACTTGAACCTTTTGAGTTTGTTTCATTAATTTTCTTTTACATACACTTTTGCGGTATCACCTTTGCCCTGGATTCAGCTTGCACTACAGCCCGACGCCTGATTGATTTCGTCTGCCTAAGATCAAATCACAACGTGGGTAGGTTAGACTAGAAATCAAAGCAGTTACTTCGGAAGCCAGACGTTGGAGGCGATCTGGGAACGACAAAGTTGATATCGAATCTAACCAGACATCGACCGCGACCAAGACAACCAGAGGGGTTAGTGTCACACATGGTTCCGTGGTAAACCAGATATCCATCTGAACCAGCCAAGGGTTAGATCGTCACAGATGGTGCTGCAGTCAAGCCAGGGTTAGAGGCGTCACAACTCGCGGCCGTGACCAGGTCTGACCAGTGGCGTCACAATTGGCGCCGCGACCAGCACAGGCCAAAGCAGATCCAGGGTGACGTCACATTTGGCGCCGCGACCAGCACAGGACAGGATAGGACAAGACAGAGACTCAGGGTAGCGTCACACACAAATATATATATATATATATATACATATATATATATATATATATATATATATATATATATATATATATATATATATATAGAGAGAGAGAGAGAGAGAGAGATAGATATCTTTTACACTTAAGAATTATTTTCTTCCATTTTTTTTCTTTTTCCTTCCATTTTTTCTCTTTTCCTTTCTTTTTGTATTCTTTCTCTTCCTTTGTATTTCGCCTTCTTTTTTTCTTATTTATTTCCATTTCGTTGAAGCAAATATAGTTCCCCTCTTAACATTATAGATTCCTCTATCTTCAATTCTTTTCTTTCTTTTTTTCTTTTTAACTTTCTTTCGTTTTTACGTTCTTTCTTTCTTTCTTTCTTTCTTTCATTCTTTCTTTCTTATAATTATGGCTTTCTTTCTCCCATTAAACCAAATACTTTCTCGAATATTTCTCAAATATTTTCTTCCATCATTCCTCGCAATTAAAATAATGATCCATATTTTTTTATGCAACGGCAGCGGGTGTATTATTTTCATTTAATTTAATAAAAATGCCATTTTTTTTTATTATTTGTATAGCGTCATTTTATTGATTAAAAAGAAATTTCCAACAATTATGAAAATGTGCATTTAGTTCTTTCTTTGTTTCATTCTTTCTTTCTTTCTTTCTTTATTTCTTTATTCATTTATTTATTTATTTCATATTTCTTTCACTCAATCATTCTTTCTTTCTCTCTTTTTATTCTTACTTTCTTACTTTATTTCTTTATTATCTCTTCTTTCTTTCATTCATTCTTTTTTCTCTCTCTTTCTTATTTTTCTTTTCTTTCTTTCTTTTTTCTATCTTTCTTCCTTTCTGTCTCTCTTTTTTTCTCTCTCTTTCTTTTTTCTAATTCGATCGATCTTTCTCTCCCTCTTTCTTTCTCTCTTTCTTTTTAATTTTGTATGTTTCTTTTTTTCTCACTAAAAGCACTAGCGTCGCTAATATGTCTTTTCCGTCGTTTTCTCTCAAACAAAATGGAATTTCCATTATATTTCTGGTGACTAACTAACTTACAACCAGAATGTTATTTCATATTTGTAATATTTCAGACTGATATCAGTGTAAACATGCAATCTGTTTCCATGAGAGAAACGGAAAAAGTGACACGTTCTACGAATTGTTCCCCTTCCGGGAAATTATCAGTATGAAAATTCATATATGTGTTCATTTTCATATGAGGTCACATGGCAAATAAGCACATTTGACCAATATCGAGAATTAGGACTGAAGAGATTTTGGTATGGCAAAAACCGAAACACACGAACAGAAGCCGGAAAAGAATGGCATGTGTGATTCCTTTCCAATTTAGAGGAATATTTAATGAACATATGAGGAGTTTTGAAAGATACTTTCCCCAGTAAGTTGAGATAACATAGATCATGAAAAACAATACATATATATATATATATATATATATATATATATATATATATATATATATATATATATATATATATAGTTAAATTCCCAGATCAATTCTGTGGACAAGACAAATTGGTATAAAATGACAATTAGAAAAAAATCTTAGTTTTTTGCCGATGCGTTTCGTCTTCCGACTTTTTCAAGGCAATAACGCAATCGAAATATATTTGTTGTTATAGTTACATTAAAAAATCCAAATTTAAAAAGATACAGGCTTCATTAACATTTACATTAACCTGAAAAAATCTTAGACAGAAGCGTCGAGAATATTATAGACGATGAAACTGAGACGGCGAAGGTTTCTTCTCGGCGAGAACCTGATCAAAAGCGCACCAGGCTGATCATATCATGGGAACTTCTGACATTGTTTGAGGCAGAGCCAGCTGGTTTCCTTGAACGTTTCCTAACCGATGTTGAATGAATAGCCGGAGAGAAAGAGACAATCCATGTAGTTGAAACATCCCTCCTTACCAGCTCCAAAGAAGGCCAAGGGTACTTCATTTATTGTAGTGATGTTAATGACCTCCGTTGCTAGAGATGCAAAAGGCCTGGTATCCATTGACCATTTTCAGAGCACCGCACTTCTGAAATTCTGTCAAGACCAAACCCTCAGGAAAAACTGACGAAAGGGGTCTTGTTTTATCAGTACAAGGCCCCAGCCGGCAACTCCTTGATTTCAAAGACTGCTGTACGGGACCGTGAATTTGAACTTGTTGATCACCCTCCCTAATCTCCTAATTTGACTATCATCTTTTACCCAACATGAAAAAACTCTTGACGAAACAAGCTTCGAACTGATGAAGACGTCATATCTGCTGTTGATTAATTTTTTGGTCAACAGGATGCACACTTTCCATTGAACAGTCAAATGTTCGCAAAATTTCACTGCTCCAGTATCACTCCTTCATAGCCATCCTGTACATAAAGGACTCTCAAGTCAGTTTCCACATATGAGAATCTGACAACTTAATTGATTCAGTCAATTTTGTGCAATAAGTGGCAGTTAAGACCCACTAGTAATTTACAAAGGAAGCCGCATGTGGAGCAAGAGTAAGGAGTGTGGGATGAGATCACTGTTAGATTGGCTAATCTTTTAGATCTTGCTCTAGCTTCTTGAAGACGATTCAGACAAGCTGATTGAAAACTGCTGAGTCCACTAAAACACGTTGATCTCTATTCTACCCGACCCATGGTTAAGTGCTCGAAAGTGTTATGAGGTATATTGACAGCTGACATATATATATATATATATATATATATATATATATATATATATATATATATATATATATATTACATTTTCATTATAAGAGTATGATAAAAACATTTTTGAAATCGCTACACAAAAGCTTTCATGTTTCAATGCTATGATTGTACTACTTCGGGCGATAATATTTAACGCTTCTGTGTAAAATGTTTCTGTTATAATCTCTTATAATAAAAATATAATAATATGTTTCTCTACATTTTACTGTGCAGTTTTTGTAAATAAATCTTACAAACAGTGGGTTTTACTCCATCTGTTCTTTCTCTCATTTGTGTATATATATATATATATATACCTCTGTGTGTGTCTGCGTGTGTGTGTTTGTGTGTGTAATATTATATTTCTAAAGAATTAATAGCTTTATTTTAAGCCGAAACTTTTATTACTTCAAACGCTATTATATTGGACACTTTTTATATGACACAGACGCCCCATTTTTATTTATTTATCAGTCTGTAATATGACTATCGGTCTACGATTTAGTGAAATCTATGTAATAAAAATGTCGGACTAGAATAAATCAATTAATTCTTTGTAAATTGCTTTGCTTACGTTTCGTATACGAAACTGATCAGATATGGACTCTCGAGAAAAATAATCTGAGCTCGGAAGCTGTGTTTTCTTAAATAGTACAAAAGGAACTGCTTACTACGAAGTCCTTCGTAGCATAGTGGGAAAAGGTCGTTTAGTTTCATAATATTGCCAATTCGAATTATTGAAAATGTTGCTAGTAATTTATTGAGAATTTTGTCAATTCTTTATTTGTTCAGTTTCACATAAACATACTTGCTTATTCTATAATTGGTTTATTTTATCTCCCTGTTCAAACATGCATTATCAAAAGCATTGTTATTTTATTCTTAAAATCTAAAATATTTCCGGGTTTAAAATAATCGGAAAAGGTTTCATAAATCGTAAAAAAATAATCAATCAATCTCTAGTAATCAATCTTGACTGTTGTTATTAATTTCCGTAATATTTTTCTAGTATATAAAAATTGAATATATTATTTTCACTGCGCTATCAATGAATGTTGCCGTATAATGAAAATGTTAATATTACCATTATCCTCACCCTCCTTATCCTTGGCTTATAAATAACATATAACTATAGCCTTAATGGAATACAAACATTATATATCTTGTAGAAAATGTCTATATGTATTAGCCGAGTGTAACCTTGAATCAGGTGAATTTAATTATTGACTGCGAAATGGTTCTTTATAGCAATTAGGGTTCTGTGATTTCTATCAATTTTTAATATCGGATCCTGTTCACTAAAATGCTCATTTTTATGTTTTATTTTATTTCATTACCAAGCAAGACGATCAATCCCCTAAGATGCAATTGACTAATATGAGAAAATGAAAGAGATTGAAAAAAAATATTAAGGAGAGAAAACGATAAAAGAGCAGAGTTGTCCTAGAAGGAAAAATGAGTTAATCTCTTGGAGGTTAGCATCAGCCGGTGGCAGGTAAAACATGTAGTTTCATTTTCAAGGTGTGAGAATTAACGCGCCACTTCTTATTCCAATTAACAACAGACCGGAGGTCAATTTTGATATCTGCTACCAATTAGACCTTATCGAACCGATCAGCTGTACCATTAAGAGAGGGATTAATATTTATGTCATCAGCATAGATATCACGTCGAAAAGTAATAACATCAGAAAGGTCGTTCATGAAAATTAGAAATAAAATATATCCAAGTATAACGCCCTTGCAAATATCTGGGTCAATGTTAAATGCAAAAAAGGTCTTGTCTTCTACCTGACCATCTGCAGTGTTTTGTATGGGGACTGTATGCTGATATCACGCTGTTAGCTTTGCATGGCAAACTTTTCATCGTTTGTAATGTTAGATTAAGACAGTTAAACGTATATCAGAATCGTCGTTGCTATTTTCACAACGTTTCTTCCATAGTGCCTTCGACCTTCTTCAGACGTCTGATGTCAGTAGTAGGGGAACAGAACAAGCAATAACAGAGCAACACTAAAACTAACGAGAGAAGATATCACTATCGATCAGTGTTTCTCAACCTTTTTCAACAAGCACTCCCATTGGGCACAAAGTTCTTTCTCAACATAGCTGTCAAAATTAAATTTCCAGTATTATAAAGAAGCCATCCTTCATAGCAATATAGCCCTTACGTATTAGTATAAAAATAATTTTAATATTGTTTTCATTTTTATAAATGTCAATGATTAAATTACTAAAAAAATGTTTGATAGGTTATCACAATGTTTTCAAAGCGATGTTGATTTTAGAACTTACTGAATAAGGTTTTTACTCTAGGTTCATTTTGTAGCTTATCTCAATGTTTTCAATGCGATGGTTGACTTTAGTGCTTACTGGCTAAGGTTCTTATATTAAGGTTTATTTGATAGCTATATCATTGTTTTTAGTGTTATGTTTGACTTTGGTGCTTACGAGCTAAGGCTTTTATTCTAGATTTCTTTGATAGCGGTCACAATGTTTTCAATGCGATGGTTGACTTTGGTGCTTACTGGCTAAGGCTTTTACTCTAGGTTCATTTGATAGCTGTCACAATGTTTTCAGTCCGATTGTTGACATTCTGTTGACTAACTAACCCTCTTATTCTAGGTTCGTTTGAAAGCTTATCTCAATTATTTTTAATGAGATAGTTGATTTTGGTGCTGACTGACTTAGGTACTTACATTAGATTCCATGCGAGTTAGATTTAATCGTAGATCTCGTTTTGTAATTTGCAGGCAGTTTCTTTGCGTAGTAAGTAACTGTGTAACTGCGTTGAAGCCACGTTCAGCCATATAGGAAGTTTAAAAAGCAATGAATAATGGCTTGATAGCTTCCTGAAGCTTTAGATACTGTTCAGAAATTTACTTCTGCTGTCAATATTGAATAATGTTTGAAAATTTGAAAAAAAAACGTGGATAAATATCCAACGACCTCTTGAAGATGCTCACTGCCTCCAAATAAAATAAAAAACTATCAGTGCCCCAACTTAATTATAACAGAACCTGATTGAAAACATTGTAACAGCTATCAAATGAATCTAGCTTAAAAGCCTTCGCCAGTAAGCACCAAAGTCAACTATCGCATTGAAAACATTGCGACAGTTATCAAAGAAATCTAGAATAAAAGCCTTAGCTACTAAGCACCAAAGTCAACCATCACACTAAAACAATAACATAGCTATCAAATAAACCTTAATATAAGAACCTTAGCCAGTAAGCACTAAAGTCAACCATCGCATTGAAAACATTGAGATAAGCTACAAAATGAACCTAGAGTAAAAGCCTTAGTCAGTAAGTTCTAAAATCAACATAGCTTTGAAAACATTGTGATAACCTATCAAACATTTTTTTAGCAATTTAATCATTGACCTTTATAAAAATGAAAACAATATTAAAATTATTTTTACACCAATACCTAAGTGCTATATTGTTATGAAGGATGGATTCTTTATAATATTAGAAATTTAATTTTGACAGCTACGTTGAGAAAGAACTTTGTGCTCAATGGGAGTGCTTGTTGAAAAAAGTTGAGAAACACTGTTCGATAGCTGTGGGAAGAAGCAAAGAATTCATAACTTCCCCAAGAATGTTTGCGCGTAATTAAATATGACGAAACCGTCTGGAATTGGAACTTACTTTACAGAAGAAAATGTTATATTAATTTTTATATACTAGGACAATTTGTGAGAGAATTAATAACTTCATCAAATATATTACTAGCGATTGATTGATTCGTCCATTCATTTTTTTTTTTTTTGGCTTATCAACCTTTTTATTGCTCTTTAAATCCAGAAAATCTATTTACATTGTAATCATTTTTCTTAGAGATAATAATGGTTTTAGTGATACATGTTTTGCTAATTAACCCATAGCTGGGGGAAGAAGTAGATATATTCATAACTTCCCCAGTGATATTTACGCATAACTGAATTTAACGACACAGAGTGGAATTAGAACTTATTGTATGTCATATAAGTCATTTTATTTTTGAAGTCAATACCGGGTAATTTCGTCATAGATTAAAAGGAGACTAAAAGAAACAGATACATGGTTCTAAAGTTGATTGGTTTCTTGGTTGATTTTGTTTAGAGTCATTATCAACATCTCTATGGTTTATTTAGTACGTAATTTCATTCTGTTAACTATAGACAGTTTTTACATAATTTTATGCGTTTAGTGTAAAGTTATATTTTCTTTTAGATATATAGTTGAAGATCATAAAATATATTGCTCGTAATTATAGTATAAACATATATTATTATATTATTTTAATGTTGCATATATTGTCATTTTGCTATAAAAATATATTGTTGATCATTTTATTATAAAAAGGTACTGCCAATCTTATTTAGAGGATCACTATTTCTCCCTAGCTTGGACATTAACAGGTGCTACCACCCCGCCACTGGTTTGATCTGGGAACAACAGCAATTAACAGTTACTTCTACCGTCCTCAAAACCTCGAATCCACTTATAGTGAAGTCCTTCGTGGCCGATCAGGAAAAGGTCGTTTAGTTTAATAATTATTAATATTGCAAATTCGAATTATTGAAAATTTAATAGTAATTTACTGAGAATTTTGGCAATTGTCTATTTGTTCAGTATCACGTAAACATACCTGCTTATTCTACAACTGGTTTAATTTATCTCCCTGTTAAAACATGTATTATCAAAAGCATTGTTATTTTATTCTTACAATCTAAAATATTTCCGGGTTTAAAATAATCGGAAAAGGTTTCATAAATCGTAAAAAAATAATCAATCAATCTCTAGTAATCAATCTTGACTGTTGTTATTAAATTCCGTAATATTTTTCTAGTATATAAAAATTGAATATATTATTTTCACTGCGCTATCAATGAATGTTGCTGTATAATGAAAATGTTAATATTACCATTATCCTCACCCTCCTTATCATTGGCTTATAAATAACTTATAGCTAAAGCCTTAATGGAATACAAACATTATATATCTTGTAGAAAATGTCTATATGTATTAGCCGAGTGTAACCTTGAATCAGGTGAATTTAATTATTGACTGCGAAATGGTTCTTTATAGTATTTAGGATCCTGTGATTTCTATCAATTTTTAATATCGGATCCTGTTCACTAAAATGCTCATTTTTATGTTTTATTTTATTTCATTACCAAGCAAGACGCTCAATCCTCTGGTTTAATTTGTCTCCCTGGGAGATTAAAATTGACTATAGCCTCAATGGAATACAAATTTTATATATCTTGTAGAAACTGTCCATATATATTTGCCGAGTGTAACCTTGAGTCATGTGAATTTCATTATTCATTGCTAAATAGTCCTTTATTCTATTTACTATCTGTGATTCCTATCAATTTTTACTGTCGGATACTCTTCACTAACATGCGCATTTTTATGTTTGATTACACACTAAGCAAGACGATCAATCCTCTAAAACGCAATGGGCTAATATGAGAAAACGAAAGAGTTTGAGAAAGAATCTTAAGGCGAGAGGACAATAAAAAGAAGTTGCCCTAGAAGGAGTAATTAGTTACTCTCTTGGAGGTTAGCATCAGCCGATTGAACGTAAAAAATACAGTTTCCTTTTCAAGATGTGAAAATTAACTCGCCAGTTCTTGTTCCAATTAACAACAGACTAGAGACCAATTTTGATATCAGCTACTAATTAGACCTTATCGAACCGATATCGATCAGAGGCCTTGCTGCCTGATTTAGTTTATCCTCAAACCAGGAAGGGGCGGCTCTAAAGAAGCACAGTGAAACTTCCAAGGCAGAAAATATGAGTAGACATAAAGAAAATCGGAAAGATATAATTTTGGGGATAACATAATGAGGTAAAAGGGCTTGGCGAATTTAAAACTCACAGGGCATAGTGAAAATAATAGAGGAAGAAAGAAACAGCGAGTGCCTATTGAGTTTTATTGAATGACAGAACAGGGACTTAAAGGGCAGTTAGGAGAGAAATATAACAAAGGAGAGGAAGTTTCAAGTTCCATGATTGCTCATATCCTGTAGGGACAGAGTATATAAAAGAAATTGTAAACAAAACAATTCGATATATTTAAACATTTTTCTCGTCATATGAGGCACGTTACACAGTGCTTAACATGATTGCCCTGTATATGAAATGATGCATAATGGATTCCTTGTAAAGAAATAGATTGAGAAGATACAGAATTTAATGGTGTCACTCAAAGCAGAAGAAAATTGCAAACGTCACATCAGATGACATTGTTACTGCTATTTGTGATATTAAAGATATCGAAATATTCACTGTTTTTTATGCAGAATTATAAAGAGGATGATAGATTGTATTGTTGCGAGAAATGCAAATAAATGGTCAGAAGAACGAACTAATACATACCTCAAATTCTATGTGGGACAATATTTCCAAGAATTTATTTCATACTGGTAGGTTGGGTTTAGTGGAATATTAACCTCTATAGGTTATTTTATGCATAAAAGTAAATATTTTGAACGCCTTCAACTACAGTTAAAATGTATTGTTGGTATTTTTCTATCGTTGTATATTTTTTATATAAAAAATTATTACTGGTAATTTTACTATATGTATTTTAAACATTTATAATTTTTTGTTTGGGCTTCGAATATTTGACCATGGCTGGGATCCTAACCGGGACCTGGGAACATCAGCAATTACGAAATAATGTCGTTTTCTGACGTTCAACTTCAAAAGAAAAACGACATTATTTTTGCACCAACCTAATAATAAATACGATATTTAGTAGACATAAACATCTATGGCGTTGCGATGACTATGAGCGATAGTCAAGAAGTGTCACAGAGGAAAATACTTTCAGCAAAATTAATAATTTTATTTTATTGCCAAGGAAGTGTAAATCCCCCACAAAACATTTACACGGGTCACGATTTGAAATGAATAAAAAAAAATATGTTTAAACGATTTTAAAAGAAATATATGTAAATTAGTAAATGCCAGTCCTCCGAGGCCCAAGCGATAACAGTCGTCTTCCAGGGCTATCTTCCCGGCCCAAACCTCTTTCTACTTTACATAAATGATCTGCCTTAACAATATACACCGAATATTTGTGAATAACACAACTGTATATGGGTACACCTCCTTGGCAGCTGATCTCTTAACTGATCTAGCTTTAACAGCTCAGTGTGCGAAAACTGGCTGATCACATTCAATGTCTCGGACATTGTTTCTTATCCGTATTTTTTTTTTGTTCATGCGCACTTGTAGAATAACTAAAATGCTGGGGCGCACATTTATTAAGGAAAAATTACTCATGAAATTTTAAAATAATATTCACTTCAAAGGATTTTTAATTAAGCTTGTGTTTCTTTTCGAGAGTTCAATAGGGACTGATTTAAATTCTTCTTGTGAAAGGCTAAAATGAAAGGAATATACATTTCTTAAACATTAAGAAATTTAGTATCCGGTTGAAGATATCAAATGACAAAATCTTGACTTAGACATGGAAACCATGTAATTTTTGTCTTTATGGAACGCTTTATAAATACGAAACTAATTCATAAATTTCGTTTCTGTTGATTAGGTGTGCACATGGCTATCTTTCAGGGCGCATTAGCGCACCCGGGTGAACCGTTTTTGAGAAACGCTGGTCTAGGATTACGCCCCATTATCACCAAGCGGATCTTAAATATTCACCTATCGCAATGAACAGGTATTGTTTTAGGGGTTACCAACTGGGGCTCAAAGCAGACCTCAAGAAGAACTCATACGATACACCGCTAAAGATGGAGGAAAAAATATCCTGCTCCCTGAATCGCGACAGTAAGTACCTTACACCTCCTCTCCCTTTACAATCAGCACTTTCCAGTCTAGATAGCGTCAAAAAGCATCTCCGTGTCATTATGGGTTTATAATTATTTTCCACTGTACAACACATTTTCCAGAGACGAAACGTCGCAAGTCTCTCGCTATATCGTTATTCTATGCAAAGACGAACTACATTCATTAGGTCAACTAATCCTAAACTTTACGGTTAAGACCCACCATACCACGACCATTGTAGTGAAGCGCCCTTATTCCCTTCATATTCCAATGAGGAGATATAAGTTCCACTCGAGCAGCCTCTTGCCACGAACGACTGTTTTGTAAAAGTGACACCCAAGATGATGCTTCCTCAATCACTATCAACATGTTCAAGTTTAGAATTGAGAGTTATCCCCCCCTCATATCCCCATAAACTATGCTTCTTACTCTATAACCCTCTCTTTCTTGGGCATTATGTAAGGTGAATATCACTGTAAAAATAAGTTAGGGATATCCTACAAATACATGTTTAAACTGAAGCTTTATATTTTTCTTATATCTTATCCATTTTTCTTATAGTTCTTTTTTTCTTGATTTTATAAAGAAACTTGGCAATTTGTCAATATATTACGGTGATGCAAATTACTCTTTCCAAAATTATTGTTTCTGAATAATTCAGATATACGGAAAAAAAAATCTGATCTCAGCTTAAATGGGCGCCACACGGAATTGTTTTAAAATGTCACATTTTTATACGTATTGTTCCGCTTTTGTTTGAAATTAGTATTTCTTTTTTTACGTTCTGATAAAAAAAAAACTGTGTATTTTGCAACTTATTTCAATGAAATATTCTCTTTCCGACATTATTGTCTATAATTATCTGTTTTGATATATAAGAGAAAAATGCAGGCGTTACTTTAAACTCACTCCATGCGTATAATGAACAACCACGGCTAACTTTGGTAAGAAATAAAACACACGGTCTATTATATAATAAGAATAATCAAACCCCGTTTATTTGATGTTTTTATTCAATATTACGTCAACAGATAATGTACTTTATATATATGCCATTAATGTTGTGGTCTGTTTAGGGTTCAGAAAGCAAGAGTTTTATTAATAAGCAGATAGAAGTTTACGTCCGAAAAGTAGGTTAACACTGTGTCTCCGCTCCCCAACCGACTCCTCGACGACTCTTGCAGTTAGTTCATTCTACTGTAGGAAGGTTTACCACAATAGATAGATAGATAGATAGATAGATAGATAGATAGATAGATAGATAGATGGGAATATACTTAGATAAATAGACAGATAGAGAGACAGAGAGATAGATAAATAAAGAATTAGATAGATAAATAGACAAAAACAGACTTAGATTGATACAGAATAAACATAGACAGATAGAAAGATGTGAACAGAGAGATAGTGTTGTAGCCTGTTTAGGGTCCAGAAAGAAAGTCACGGAAGACGAAGGTAGGTTGAAGTGTATTGAAATAACAGATATATACAAAGCAAGAGTGTTAGTAATATAAAGGTGGACGTCCGAACGGTAGTTAACACTGCGTCTCCGCTATATTTAACAGCCCCCACACGAGGGTTGTACGTGGCACAAGGCCGAGTTTACCGTGGGTTTTCATAGCTCTTAGGCTCGGCCAAAAATATTCCCTTAGAACCCGTATAAACGGGTTCAGGTTCTGTCTACCTCCCCAGACGAAACTCTGTCCTTCGGCATAGCTTCGTTTGGGTTCCTCTCTGTCAAAGCAGAGAGTTCGCCAGAAGTCTCGCACAGTCAGAGAATGCGTCTCCGCTCCTCAACGACTCTTGCAGTTAGTATTTATGAGAGGAGGAAGAGTTCATTCTACTGTCGGAGGGTTTACCACAACAATTAATTTACAAAGTTTTAAGGGGGTACATGCGCAAACCTTTATTTTATTTAACATTTATCGATTTTAAAACATAGAAATAAAGAGAACAAAGAGTGCTGTGCTCATATTTTAATCTTTCTATCTATGATTTCCGTAAATACCCCTGTGGAACATATAGCCACAGACTCAAAACACTAGGTATGATACTGTGGTTTCCATGGCAAATATATTTCTATGGGTGTGGGGAGTTGTCAATCCAACAACCAACCGGTTTTGAATTCAAAACTGTTCTATTCCTAGACTGTTTGCCAAATAAGTGCTAAAGAAGCCGGTCTATCGAGCTATTTAACCCATAGGTGGTGGTAGATTAGAAACGGTTTCCTACCTTTAGCATGAATATTGGTGCAAAAATAAACATACTGAGATTCCACTTACTTTAGCAATAACCCTTGCTTGACGCGAACAATCGATTTTTTGATGACCAGAACCAAACGTGATACTCACGACAAGCAGTGTTTTTTTTTTTATGGTAGAATCGATTTAATTCTTTATTCTTATAATTTATCCAGAAATTTAGAGCACTTTTATGACTTCACAGACGAAATCATTTAAATGTCGACGATCTTAAAATTGCTCTTGATTAGAAACATTCTACTTACAACAATAAGAAAATCGATTTTTTTGGAGGTTACCCTACAACCTAAAATGTTCGGCCTAAAATGAATTAAAATGAAATGAAGCACTTTCTGATTTATTCTCAAATTTTTATGTCTACAAAAATATTTGAATACTGTGATAAAATTATTAATGACCCTTATTTCTAAAAGTTATATAATTTCTAAAATGAATCAAAACTTTTCGTTTGATTTAAAAATCACAGTTTAATTGATCAGAGTTTAGAATGACGTTACTTATTTATTTATGATTGAATTATTCTTTACGGCTTATCAAATTTTTGCAAATTATTTAAACCCCAAAAATAGTTTTAGATTTTTTTTTTTAAGCATATCACTCCAAGCAAGGCGGGAAACCTCTAGCACGCAAGGGTTTACAGATGATTTGGAGCGAAAGCAAAGAGGAGTGATAGAGGGAAGGATGAAGAGAAGTGCGTGCAATTAGATCAAGACATCTGTAGATGATTATATCATGATTTCGAATTCGAGTTAGATGGGCTATCTGTTTTAGTTGTTGTTACTTTTGGAAGTTTTCAACTGATGTAGGTTTTCATATGTAGAAAACTGATTTGGGGTTTTGTGGACATATAGAGAGGAATTGAACCGATTGTGTGGAGGTAGCAAGCCGAGTTCTAGGTCTAAAAGTTTGAACAGGTGGAACTTAAGATCATAGGGCTTCATATAGCGCTTGAAAAATGATTATCTTCTGTTTTTCTAACTACGTCCTTTGTTAAAATAAATTATTTATCTAGTGATTTGAAATAGGAAAATTTTATAGACGTAAATCTTGCTAAGAAAATAGAACGTACATCTTCAGAAAATAGTGAACCGATATAAGTAAAACAATAGTCCGAATAATGTAAATAATGTACATAATACATCATCTCAAAAATATACAGATATACAGATATACAGATACTGCAAGGCCGAAACGTTGTAATTAATATGGCAATAAAGATGAGGACAATATTCCGAATAATGTAAATAGTGTACATAATACCTCATCTCAGAAATATAAACAGACACTGAAAGGCCGAAACGTTGTAATAAATATGGCGACAACGATGAGGACAATAGTCCGAATAATGTAAATAGTGTACATCATACCTCATTTCAGAAATACAGATAGATGTTGAAGGGCCCAAACGTTGTAATAAATATGGCGAAAAATATGAAGACAATAGTCCGAATAATGTAAATAGTGTACATAATACTTCATCTCAGAAATATAGAAAGATAATGAAGGATCGGATGAGGACAATAGTCCGAATATTGTAAATAGTGTACATAATACCTCATCTCAGAAATATAGACATATACGGAAAGGCTGAAACGTTTTAATTAATATGGCAATAAAGATGAGAACAATAGTCCCAATAATGTAAATAATGTACATAATACTTCATCTTAGAAATATAGACAGACACTGAAAGGCCGAAACGTTTTAATTATTATGGCAATAAAGATGAGGACAACAGTCCGAATAATGTAAATAATGTACATAATACCTCATCTCAGAAATATAGACAGATACTGGATGGCCGAAAAGTTGTAATAAATAAGGCGACAAAGATGAGGACAATAGTCCGAATAATGTAAATAATGTACATATTACTTCATCTCAGAAATATAGAGATACTGAAAGGTCTAAACGTTGTAATAAATATGGCGTCAATGATGAAGACATAAGTCCGAATAATGTAAATAATGTACATAATATTTCATGTCAACAATATAGACAGATACTGAAAGGTTGAAACTTTCTAATAAATATGGCGACAAAAATGAGGACAATAGTCCGAATAATATAAATAGTGTACATAATACCTCATCTCAGAGATAAAGAGATACTGAAAGGCCGAAACGTGGAAATAAATATGGCGACAAAGATGAGGACAACAGTCCTTATAATGTAAATAGTGTACATAATACCTCATCTCAAAAATATAGAGATACTGATGGACAGAAACCTTGTAAGTAATATGGTAATAAAGATGAGGACAATATTCCGAATAATGTAAACAGCGTACATAATACCTCATCTCAGAAATATAGACTGATACTGAAGAGCCGAAATGTTGTAATAAATATGGCAACAAAGAGAAGGACAATAGTCCGAATAATGTAAATAATGTACATATTACTTCATCTCAGAAATATAGAGATACTGATGGGACGTAACATTTTAATAATTATGACGACAAAGATGATGACAATAGTCCGAATAATGTATATAGTGTACATAATACCTCATCTCAGAAATATGGACTGATACTGTTCTCGTTCTAGCTAAATAACTCAAAGTGTTTTTCAATAATTCTGAACAAATATTTTCGAGATGACTAAATGTCTTAAGTGAAAATCCGGAGAATCTAAACTCAACTACTTCAGTGTATGTGTGTTTTTTTTTTTTTTGTTTTTTAGATACTAAACATATTTTGGAATAGACAATTATTCAATACTGTTACACGATTTGGACAACTTCGCTCTTACACTCGGTATAAGTATGAATTATTGTATACTTTTCTAACATACCTTCGATATTCTTGTATTATTACGAACTATTGCTCCCATCTTGGTGGATATATAGTAGCTTAAGAAAAGTTTTTTATCCAGGAAAACTACATCCAATTTCAAAATTTAATTACGCAATCCCTTCTCTCGTAAATAAAAATTATTTAGAACTAGTATAGAATAGGTCCTCCATTTTCTCGTTTCAGTGTTTGTATTGGATTTTACATGGATTTGATCAAAAGTTATTAGCAATCGTCTGATCCATATTTTGTCACTCCTTCAGCAATGTTTCTTTAAAAGTTGCTACTGACGTGAATTTGGTTGCACGCTCTCGAAGTTTTGGGTGAAGGTGCTCCCGAACGTGCTCTATTGGATCCATGTCAGGACTTTCGGCTACCCATGGCAGTGACTTGATTCCTTGTGATTTCTTCCAGGTCTTTACTACTCTGCTTGCATGACATGGCGCTCTATCTTCTTGAAAAAGGTAGACATTCTTGTCTGTTTGATTGGTTTCAAATAGTGCGAGTAGTCATTTCTCTAATATTTGACAGTATTTTGAACCATTCAACCGCTCGTCAATAGGAATCAGTTCAGATTTCTTCCACAACAGATAGCGCCCCTCCCTTCCCTCCATGTTTCATGGTCGCCTGCAGAAATTCAGTGTTCCAATATCATTCTGATTTCTCCAAACAGAAACCTGTCTCGAATTCGAATATTGGCAGAATATACTTTCATCTGTCGATATTACAGATGGCGAAATTTCATTGGCCTATTCCATACGCCAGCCCCTGTTAATTCCTGAAATCAAGGGTTTCTTTCTTGCAACTCTTCTTTGATAGAATAACTCTTTCAGAGTCTTTCTCACCGCATATGGCGAGATTTCTATGCTTTGGCGACATCTTTGACGCTCTGACGACGGTTTCTGATTACTTCCAACTTCAGCGCCCTTTTCATTCACTCAGACACGATGCTTGGTCTTCCTGAACGTTGTTCCACACGACAATGACCCTCTTCATTCAATTTCTTGACAATATTATTAACCTTTTGATGATTAAGCTGGAAAAACCTAGCAATTTCTCTATTTGACTTGCCGCACTGATGCCATCCTATTATTTGCGTTCGTTGAAATTCCTTACTTCCGCGAACTTTTATTGCAAAATATAATTCAACTATCGTTCATAGATTAGAGTAGCTTGATACTAACACGGTATTGTCTGTAAAAAAAGAAGACACGTTATTACATAAGCCAAAATTGCTATAATTAAGGGTGGCTATAAACTTATCATAGCTCACTTTAGAAGTTATTATAGGAACGTTTCGACAAAGTACTCTCCGGTCATCATTAAGTAAATATTGATTTCCTTATGTGGGATATGTGTAGATTATTAGGATATTTGGGCCGTGTGATGTGAAATATTTTTTGTTCCTGTTGAATCGGAGATTGACTACCGGATCCAAGAATTCAAAGTAGATGGTAACTGGTCCAAACGTATTGATCGTTTTGAGATCAGAAAATTCTATAGAAAACATCCAAGCCGTATAGAGAATTAAATAAAAGACAAAACCCGGAAAGAAAATGTAATGTCTAAGGAAATAGAAATAAACCTGTGTTGATGGCTGCTAGAGATGCAAGTTTTCTATAGACGCTCGGGGACTATTCAAACATTTTGTGGAATGTCTCTTGCTTACTCGATTCAAAAACGAAATACTAGACATTAGATATAAAATGTCTTCTGTTTCGCTCGATATATTTTAGCTTTGGAATAGATGATTAAAAAAAATGTCTACAAGTAGAAAGAAACCACGTCATGAAGCAATGTAATTATCTACATGAGGTTTTGTAACACAACGATTATCGGTAAACTAATCTTGCCTTTTATTTCTGGTTTTGTAAGTTCGATATTCACTTCATGAGCAAGTCATTTGGCTGGAAAATAATATAGATTGGTTTGATTTTTAGCTGGTACCCAAGATCCGTTGTTCTATGAGAGAGTGATCATAGCTTAATTAAACTATGATTTTTTTTTTATTTCTAAAAGGAACATCTTCAGTGAAGATATTGGTTTTATTGAGGGAGAGGAAAAATAAGAAAAGTACAACCAATGTCAGATACCGTTTACATCAAAACTTCACAGATACAGAAACGTTCAACCTTGAAAATCACATATATAACATCATATGTCTTTATATGTTAAGCTTCATTGGAATTTTTATCGCTTTCAGTTTAATATTTATTTATTCAACTCTCCTACATTCTATTAATATTACTTTTCTGAAGAAACGGGATAAGTTGTAGATATTGGACGTGAATTTTCTGTTAATATATATATAAAATAAAAAGGCTTAAACACTAATATTCCATGGTCATAATTTATTCCATTGGAATCGTAAATACGATCCAATTCATCGGACCCACAAATTCAAAAAGAAAACAGAAAAAACAACTCCGGAAATAAAAAATAAAATTTAGAGACAGTGTAAGTATGATAGTGTGGGACGAATGTTAGATCTAAAGAGAGGGGTAACAGACGAGAGAAGGTTGGAGAGTAAAACTTAACAGAGATAAGTTTTAGAGAGGTGAGTTAAAGACGGTTTCAGTGAGAGAAATATGAATGTTGTCGGATGTCTAATATATATATATATATATATATATATATATATATATATATATATATACTCGCGTAATATTCAAGACCGAATTTTTTAATCAAATTTTAAGGGGGTCGCATCAAACACGAAATATAAAATTAGCATATCTTCTGATGGCCCTGGATACGCCGTTTACCAAACTATTAGTATCATATTATAAAATACAAACATAACAAAAATGTATCTTTTCTGTTGTTTAAGTTTCTAAGATGTTTCTCTTTTTATCGTTCGGTTGTTTATGGCTGTATGCGTTTACGCAACGAGTATAGCGTTACTAACGATACTTTTATAATTCTCTTTTACTTTTTTAAACTTATTTAACTAGAAGTTGGGATAAACAGATAGAGGAAAAGACGATAGTGTATTGTAATTTAGTCTAACAAGAAAGAAAATAGCATGTTACACGAGATACATAATAAAATCATTTTTATAAGTGAATGCTTTATTTACATAATGCCAATTGCAGTACAAATTATATAACTTGAAATTGGGATTCGACATATTCTCCGTATATCAAATGTGTAATATTTAATATGAAAGTAATATAAATTACAACTTCAAAATTATTTAAGGAGCAAATGTGTATGCCACTTAAATATGATTTAGTGAAATGATTACTTAAATGGGCTTAGTACATTTTAGAAACATGTACACAGACATACATATGCACATACATAAACAAATATAGATACATGTGGATGAATATATGTATACATATATATATATATATATATATATATATATATATATATATAATTTATGCAAAAATTAGAAGTGTCTTATCAAGAGATGGTGTTAGATTCAGCACTATCACTTGATAAGACACCAGAAGTGTTGAAACAAAATGGCTATTTTTTAGTGATTTTATAACACATTTAAGTTATAATTTTCGAATTCGTTATATTTGCTCTACTCTGTATTAAATACTCTTTTGAGAATAGCAGTTTTTGTTATTGGAATTTATTCCATATACCCCAATCCTATGCTTCGGCATATATATATATATATATATATATATATATATATATATATATATATATATATATATATATATATAGTCTCAGCTTCTTCAGGTTGGAATGAAAACTATACGGTGAGCAAAGAAAATGCTTTGGGGATTTCGCGGATAAGAGGTGCAATAAATTACATTAACTCATCAAATCCGAAGAAGAAAACAGAGAACTACACAGCGGATTTCTCTCTCTCTCTCTCTCTCTCTCTCTCTCTCTCTCTCTCTCTCTCTCTCTATATATATATATATATATATATATATATATATATATATATATATATATATATATATAAAGAAATATAGTCTTAAGATGTACTATATTTATGAGATAAAGTGCTCAATATCAGAGATAGAGCGTGTGTAAATATAAAAGTGAACATAGAAGTCAACACTTAGAGGCAACAGTCTGTTTCATGCTATATGCAATCGTCAGGCCACGGGTCCTGACGATTGTATATAGCATGAAACAGACTGTCGCCTCTAAGTGTTGACTTCTATGTTCACTTTCATATATATATATATATATATATATATATATATATATATATATATATATAGTCATCCATAAACAGACCTTTTCGGTGTATCACAACCTTATCAGCGTTGGTAGATTCCGATTGTCTCAAGGCGGGATCGAAACCCGACTGATTTGGCATCAGCAGGAGATTTTACTCCTGAGGTATCAGCTCCAGACAGTTTGCTAGGTGGATTTTTACGTACTTATTCTTCGAACAAACACGCCAATATATATATTTGTGTGTATATGTGTGTTTCCGTGTGTGTGTGTGTGAGAGAGAGAGCGAGAGAGAGAGAGAGAGAGAGCGTGTGTGTGTGTGTATGTATGCATGTTCTAGAGTTATGAATTTTTTGTAACCGTACGTTCCTCTGCGGTAAATTTTGATTCAAAAGCAATGAACAAGGCATTTTTTTATTTATGTCTCAATTTACTAATGACGTAATTCGATATTACTATATATTATTAACGCATTTTACACTTTATAGCTATAATATAACATAATTTACAAATAAACAAAAATTGCAAACATGAAGAATGTTTATTTTTCAATCTGATAATTGGATAGCACTTATGTATCTTTTGACACACTTAGCAGTTTATCGCGATAGCATATTACGAATAATCTTCAAAACGATTTCAACCTGTTCTCGTTCTAGCTAAATAATTTAAAGTGTTTTTCAGTGATTCCTATGACAAGTCGTTTCAAGATGACAAAATATCCTAAATGAAAATCTGGAAAACATAAAAAAAACTCAATTATATTACTGTTTTTTTAGATATTAAACATTATCTTTTAACACATTTATCAGTTTACAGCTATAACATATTGCGAATAAACAATAACAAGTTCTAGAAGATTCTATAAAATTCTACAAGGCTCCAGGAAGATCAATAACATCATAAGGAAGTTCTAGAAAATCATATTATTGCTATACTTTTATACGATTTTCGAAATATCGTGTTTGACATTTTTTTAAAATCACCTGAATTAAAACCTTCTTGATTATTTTTTAACAAAACGTCATAGAATTATGATACCGGAAATCAATTATCAATTATTTTACAAAAGTCATATATACATAGATAAGACGATAAACTACATCAGTGTCCTGGGTAAGACGATAAAGTACATCTAGCAGCAAAGCCTCTGCTCAGATTTTTACGAGCTTAGAACCACCTCTCAATTGATGGTGTTCCCGAGTCCACCCTGACGCGGGGTGGTAGCAACTGTTAGGTTCCCAGCTATGCGCAAATAATTGACCACCAAACTAGGGTCAAAACACTATGAAAGTGTAAAAATAGGTTTTATTACCAGCAATACTTTTTTGTAAACGGTTATTACCAACAATGGATTTTTTAATAAAAATATTACCAGCAATACATGTTTAAAAAAATATTAGTGCTACAATATTGTCGGTATTAAATAACCCACAGAGTGGGATATGGCGTAAACCAAGCCAAACCAAACCAAACCAAACCAAACCAGAAAAAAACAAACACTTTCTGGTTTCCCGATCTCATCACCTCCACCTACCTTTTGTTCGGATAATATTATACATCCTACAAACGCTCATATATACATTCTCTAAGATAAACCTCTATTTGTTTATCTGCATATATCGGTTAACTACTATACAATTTTGTTCGTAATCTGATAATTCATTTTTAAATGAACACGTCTAGTGTTGTCATGAAAAGGGAATGTTTTATTAGCAGTTAGTGGGGTTTGACTGCTACTAGACTGATTTCTATGTAATCCAACAATATTATGTGAATATTTTCTTTAATTTAAATGATTTAAAATTCTTATTTCGATGAAGCAATATCGTTAATAGTTTAAGTAAACATCTCGGATCCTAATGCAGAAAAATACAACCACGAAATTATATAAATCGTTCGCAATATTTTGATTGCAGGAAGTGCGTTAATTTTATTGGGATATTTTTTTATTGTAATTATTTAAAAAGCAGATGTCTGTCTTACATTGAATAACACAGTTGATTCTACAGTGAAAAAAAAAAGAAAATGTAGTTGTATAAATTACTCATGCAGAAAATATAATCAGTGTAAATGGAAAATATTGCAAATATCAGTGTCAAACTTCGAATCATCATCAAAGCATTTTTATTCATTTTCACACCTAGAGACTTTTTCTCAAATAATAATAATAATAATAATAATAATAATAATAATGATAATAATGATAATAATAATAACTAGGAATTATCAAGCAGATATACTAAAATATTGTGTTAGCCCAAAATTCTGTGATAAATATCCAGAAACGATTGATCATCTTGTATCAGGTTGGGCGACATTGGCACCCACTGAGTATAAAACCCGGCATGACAGCGTGGGTCAATATCTACATTGTAAAATATGCAACTACTACGGGAAGGAAACTGAAATAAAATAGTATGAACGCCACCCAGACCCGGTTACAGAGATAGGACTTGTTACAATTCTATGGGACTACACAATACACACTGACAGAAAAATCAAGGCTAACCGCCCAGACTTTGTTATTAAAGACCACAAACAAAAAAAAGTGCCTCCTTATTGATATGGCAGTCCCTGTTTACTTCAGTGTATCTTTGAAAACATTCAAAAAGGAGTCAAAATGCAAAGACCTTGAAATAGAAGTCTCAAAAATATGGCATATATGAACATCAACAATCCCTGTTGTAGTTGGAGCCTAGGTTTGGTTGGAAAAGATTCCAGTAGACTCATTGAAACTATTACTGGTAGCCCATGACCTAAATAAATACAAAAATATATACTCACAAGTACCGCTCACAGATTACGAATATAGCTTCAAGTCTCGCACTTCTCGCCTGTGAAACTCCCTCCCCATGTTTGATTCCCTGAAATCTATCATCTCAAACTACTCAAATGTAATGTCAATCGACGCCTCCAGATGCACTGATCTATCTACTGTCCTTCTCTTCATCCTTTCCTCTATCATTCCTCTTTGCTCTCGCTCCAAGTCTCTGTAGCCCCTTGCGTGCTAGTGACTTCTCTCCTTGCTTGGGGTGAAACGCTTAAAAAAAAGAATCTACCTATTTAAAATGTGTGCGGTCCTAAGCTTTCTTTTTTCATGAATGATCAGAAGAAAATGTTATGAAGCCTTCTGACCTTAGGTCTCTGGTTGGGATCCGGAAGGAAATGAGTATCCAACAGAAATCAAAGGAAATAATAATAACTATATAATTAGAGACACCTGTTAAAATTCAAAGAATATGTAATGTTATTGATCCTGACCTAGCATCTCGTCTTCAGATTTCTTCCCGTTGCCTTAACCTTGCATCTCAATCCCATTTCTATAAATACGTTCAAGGTATATGTTCTGACGAACTTTTGTCTATGATACGTGGAATCGGCAAAGTTCCAACCGCAAGCTCTATCCTAACAGCGCCTTCTATCGCACTTCTCCCTTGTTTAACTATTTTCTAGCTTCTTGCTTCCTGCTAGACTTTGATCTAAAAAAATTAAATGCAATGTCAGTAGTTATATGCTCTCTTCTTACTTCCTATTCTTTTGTTGTTCTCACTCATTAATAATATTTTTTCCTTTTATAGAGTTTTCAGACTCAGTCATCATATACATCTTAGTGGCTGTATTGCCTTTCTTGCTAAGAAATGATAAAAAATTAAAACAACATATATATTGGTAATGCAATCACTACATTATCGTGCCGATTAACGTACAATCCGTTCATATTTGAATAAAATATTTTTTCTTCGATGAAGCAATATCGTTAATAGTTTACGTAAACATCTCGGATCCTAATATAGAAAAATACAGCCACGAAATTACATAAAGCGCTCGCATTATTTTGATTGCAGGAAGTGCGTTAACTTTATTGGGATATTTTCTTTTAATTATTTACAAAGCAGTTGAAAAAATTTAAATGCAATGTAATTTGTTATATGATCTCTTCTTTATTTCGGTTATTTTATTGTTCGCACTCATTAATAATACATTATATAGTTTTCACACTCAACAATCATATACGTCTTAGTGGTTTTATTACCTTTCATGTTAAGAAATGATAAAAAATTAAAACAACATATATATTGGTAATGCAATCACTACATTATCGTGCCGATTAACGTACAATCCGTTCATATTTGAATAAAATATCATATCATTGAAAAACAAAACGAAACAAAGAAACCTGACAAAATATTGAAGTATTATAAAAAACCCATACGACATAAAAAAGCGACTGCAAATAATAGAAAGATCAAGCACAGTATCAATAAAACTTTGTCAGTTGTATGAACAAATGTACTAAATATATTACATAACTAAAAGAAATACAAATTGACTCGTGAAGACGCAATACTTTAAAAAGCATGAAACTGACATAACTAAACATAAATAGTACATATATTTAGTGACAATATTAGCAAAAGAAACGATAGCAGCTTACTAACAATTTCATATTCACTTAAACTGAGTTAAGGCTATAGTTAAGGAGTTCTCGATGAATACTAAATTCAGTATAGCAGTAACCCATTTCATAGATGACATTACCAGCTTCTTCCCGTGGACTACTGCTTTTTTTTTAATTTTTATTTTATTTTATTTCAGCATTTCGCCCCAAGCAAGGGGTTACAGAGAATGGGCGCAAGTGTAAAGAGGCGCGATAGAAGAAATGATGAAGAGAAGGATAATGAATAGAACATGGCATCCGGAGATGTCGAGTGACATTACATTTGAATAGTTTCACATTATAGCTATCAAGGAAACTAGTAATACGAAGGGAATTCCTATTGGAGTAGAAGAGTAACAGTTTCGACAGTGAAAGGGTGGTATCGAGATACCAGCCTAGTAACACGCTTAAATTCATGTAGTCTGGGAATTAACGAAAATAGCTCGTCGGAGCAGTTACCGGGAAGTTTTTTTTAGAAAAGACAGAGGGAGGCGACGGCACGTCTGTGAGAGAGCGACTGTAGAGGAGTTGCCAGATCAGAGCATTATTTCGAGGACCTTAAGAGGAAAGGCGGTACCACCAGACCATATATGACAGCAGTATTCCATACAAGGACCAATGGTTGATTTATAGATTTAAAGGATGGACTACGGCGAGAAATACTTTCTGGCGTGACACAAGGAACCAACTTTCCTTGCGGTGAATTGATTCAATGTAATCTTAGGTCAGCGGACAGTGTGAGACCAAGTAGTCACAAAGAAGTGATCTCGTGGATTTGAGCATCAGACATTTTAATGGGAGGTAGGGATGGTTCCCTGAGGTGATTCACAGGGAGCAGTTTTCTTTTTGAGGCATTAAATTTAAGCAGCCAATTGCTGCCCAAGTCTACAACCGATTGGAGGTCATTTTCGAGACGAACGGCCAGGTTAGTTTTGTCAGTGATACCAAAGTTGCTTTTGAGGCAACAGTAAACAGTAGTGTCGTCTGCAGAGGTGCCTACTTTTGAATTGATGACATCGGGAACATCGTTAATGAAGATAAGGAACAGTGTAGGGCTCAGGATAGAGACTTGGGGAACACCTGCATTCGTGAGAAAGGATCTGGAGGAGAATCCGCTGAGCACGTCCCTCATTACACGGTATGAGAGGAATGAGTGTATTAAATCAAAACATCGACCTGAAATTCCGTAACCCTAAAGCTTACGAAGGAGGCCGGCATACGAAACCCTATCAAATGCTTTAGAGATATCTAGAGCCACGGCAGGAGTTTTTCTCTTATTGTAAAGTACTTGGTAAGCAATTGCAGTTATGGCAGTGAGCACATCAGCTGTAGAATGGGCATAAACTGTACCTCTTAATATGTAACCTCAACATGGTGAATATAATTGTAAAAAAAGAAAAATACGATGGCAGAATTTCGGACGAGTTGCATTTCTTAGTTCCATCAGATCAAACCTTCTCAGCTAAAACGCACCATGCCTTGCTCAGGAGAAAGTTGCACTCAGACTGATCTTGACTTCAAACCGTTTACCTCGCCTTGAAGGTAAATAATGATTTTCAATCCTATATCTCTTTCCCCACAGACGAAATGTAGAAAGCCTATGGCAACTCGATCACTATTTCCATGGCAAATGTTCAGAGGAGCTACACTCGTTAGTTCTTCCAGTTTACACGTTCCCGGTATAGACCCACCATGATATGTACATGCAGTCGACATGATTTCATTCTCTTTGTATTCTACTGGAAAGGAAGAATTTATTCACCAGAAATGTCGCTTTGGAGAAAAAAAAAAAACAACGGAGACTATATTTTCCCTAACATTACAATCATAACCACTTCAAGTTTAGGATAAAACCGTTAATTTAAAAAAAAATCTGTTTCACCCCATGAAAGGTATTAAAGCCACTAAGACACAGGCGGTTTCTGGATGTGTAAGAATTAGGAACAGAAACATTATTAATGAGCGGGTAAAGGAAAGACCAATCAGGAGACCAGTAGATAATAATTGACATTTGATTAAAACTTTTGCGGATAAAACTTTGCTGGAACGTATGGAGCCGGAAGAGAGTTCCACAAGGGAGAAATACGCGAGAAGAAACTGTTAACATAGAACTTACGGCTACATCTCGCCAGCTCAACTATAAATTGATGAA
>OZ010591.1:19073963-19093963 GCA_963932145.1 Acanthosepion lycidas
TCCTATTCATCATTTCCCGTTCTTTCTTTCTTTCTTCTTTCTTTCTTTCTTTCTTTCTTTCTTTCTTTCTTTATTTTCCCTTTGTCCCTTTGTCCCTTTTACCTTCTTATCTTAATTTCTCGTTCTATTTTCTTTTAATTTTCCTATTCATCATTTCCCGTTCTTTCTTTCTTTCTTTCTTCTTTCTTTCTTTCTTTCTTTCTTTCTTTCTTTATTTTCCCTTTGTCCCTTTGTCCCTTTTACCTTCTTATCTTAATTTCTCGTTCTATTTTCTTTTAATTTTCCTATTCATCATTTCCCGTTCTTTCTTTCTTTCTTCTTTCTTTCTTTCTTTCTTTCTTTCTTTCTTTCTTTCTTTCTTTTCCCTTTCTCAATTTGTCCCTTTTACCTTCTTATCTTAATTTCTCGTTCTATTTTCCTTTAATTTTTCTATTCATCATTTCCCGTTCTTTCTTTCTTTCTTTCTTTCTTTCTTTCTTTCTTTCTTTCTTTCTTTCTTTTCCCCTTCTCACTTTCGCCCTTTTTACCTACTTATCATAATCTCTTGTTCTATTTTCTTTTAATTTTTCTATTCATCGTTTCTCGTTCTTTTTTTTCTTTCTTTCTTTCCTTCTTTTTTGTTTCTTTGTTTCCATATTTTTCTTTCTATCCTTCATTTTTATTTCTTTCTTTCTTTCCTTCTTTTTTCTTTCTTTCTTCCCATTCTTTTTCTTTCTTTCTTTTTTTTCATCTATTCACGTTCTTTCTTCCTTTAACTCCATTTTTCATATATTCATGTTCTTTATTTATTTATTTATTTAATCTTTTTATCATCATTTTTCATTCTTTCTTTCCTTTCCTTTCTTTCTTTCATCATTTATATTTTTATTTCATTTTATCGTGAAAACGAAGTAACAACTCCGATATTTCTTATTCGTCGCTCCACGAGATCTAAACGGAATAGTCCATTATTTATGAAGTACTGGCAAGGCGTATAGGTCGAATTAACTATTGGAGAGACAATCAGACTCATAATAAGATAATAACCAGTTTCACAAACTCCAGACAGGAATATAGAGCCAACCGTAAAAATCGTCTTTATTATTTTTTTTTATTTTTTTTTTTATTCTAAAACGCAGACAAAGGATATGAGGCAAGAGAAGAAACATTCAAATAAATAATAAATATAAAAATAAACAGGTTGGCGATATTGGCATTCAGAGCAATGGCATAATCCAAAAAACGAAGCCGAACTCAGTAGCTCTTGTAAAAGGAAATGAGATTGTATAGATTTTCGTTGGAAATAATCTCCACACCTTCGTGTTTTCATTTTTATTACAATGTAAAGGCGGTGTAATATACCGTTTGTCTTTGGATATCTGCTGTGTTTTGGAATGGTAAATCTGATTCTCACAGGGCATGAAATTCTCCTCACACACACTTCATAACTGAAGCCTATAACTTTGAATTATCTTCTCCTGATATATTCTTTGAATCCGTGGACCTACAATAAACTTTTTCGTCATCGCAAGATAAACACTTTTATGAACAATCTTGCAGAAGACAAAATAAATCCTTTCTTTATTCTTAATTAATGGTTACTTCTGTTTTGTGTCGTGTGCCTTCAAGACATAGGTCATCAGAGTTCTTCACAAGTTCTTATCTTTTGTAGATCTAAGCAGTATTTCTGTTCTTACTATCTCTGCTCTGACGCAGTATTTCAGCATTCCTTTCATTGTTTCTGATGTATTAACACAAATCAGTTAAAAGCCTTTTTCCTTAGTTATATTTCTTTAATAAACTTATATCTTCATACACGAACCATTGCTTTCATTACAATCAAACCATATTCTCAATTATCATTGTCTATTTAGTTTTATATTGCCTATAATGGCAGCAAGCGACATAAAAGAATGAGTTCAGCGAATATACAAAAATTGAAAGGGGTATAAGGCAAGGATGTGTCTTCTCAGCTGACTCATTCAACCTATACAGCGAGGCACTTCTGAGAGAATGGTAAATCGTATCATTCAGCATTCGTGGTCGCAATCTTAACAACGTAAGATACGAAGATGACACAATACTGATGCCGGAACAACAACATTTGCGCAATAATATAATAGTGTTAAAATACAGTACAGCTTCGGTTGTCGAACGTCTCACATGTCGAAGAAATCGGTTTTCGAGTAGTGTGTTCGAGATGAAAATGCCTCGGTTATCAAACAAAATTTCTATTGTCGAATAACATTGCCGAACCAATTCGAACCGAGTTAACCCGAACGGAATCATTTCTTAGTCGACGGCCGTGTTGTATGTGTTGTGCTGTCATTTTCTTTACCAATTTTATTGTACTGTGCCGTTTTTTTCCTCTTCATTGGTCCTCAGTCCTGGCTTCAAAGAAAGCTAGCAGTGATACGGGTATAGGAAAAAGAAACTCACATTGAACTGACAGTCTTTGGTTCCTGTCACTGGAGCAAACTAATGACTTTATCCACTGTGCCATGTGACCACCTAAGGACGGTCGGAGAGTACAATGGCTGAAACGTTGTAATAAATATGCCGACAAAGATGAGGAGAATAGTCCGAATAATGTAAATAGTGTAAGTGAATTAGAACCAACAACCTGAGTAGGCCGGAGCATACAACGTCCGAAACGTTGTAATAAGTATGATAACAAAGATGAGGACAATGGTCCGATTAATATAAGTAGTGTACGTCTAATTATTTCATTATTTTATAGGTGTATATAAAAGAGCTATTTTCAACGTGATATGCCCGCAAGCCACTATAATATGGTAGATCTGATATTTCGTCTAATTTGTGCACTATTTTCTTTTATACGTATATATAAAAGAGCTATTTTCAACGTGATATGGCCGCAAACCACTGTCATGTCTTAGATCTGATATTACGTCAAATTTATGCACTATTTCATTATTTTATAAGTACATATAAAAGAACTGTTTTCAACATGATATGACCGCAAACCAGTGTTATGTGATAGATCTGATATTATGTCTAATTCATGCAGTATTTTATTTTTTAATAGGTATCTATAAAAGAACTACTTTCAACTTGATATGGCCGCAATCCACTGTAATATGCTAGATCTCTTATTACTAGGTACCTCCACTATTTCGGCATAAATTTTCTACATTCAAGTTTAAAATGAATTTTTTACAACGAAAAAACATTCTTGAAGATTTCATTTTAGCTTTAATTGAAAGTTTAATAATTAAATTTATGATTTCTATTAATTAAACAATTCTGGTGTATTTCAGATAGAAACTATATACATTTGATTGTCAAATTTAATTTAAAATTTTTAAATTTTCTTAAAAACGGCCATTTACTTAATTTTAAGAAATTTGTAAACAAACACAAATTTATCGATTTTGAAAATATTTAAAAAAATTTCTGACACATTATTTTAGTAAAATTAAAAGATTTAAAGTTAAAGTAATCTGATTTGAAAGAAATTTTTCTTATAGCATAAAAACATAATATACAACCAATTATTAACGATCGATCCTGTTAATCTGACCCAACTATTGATGGATTGTTGACTGACGAAGCGATGACAGCTACTACGGATTACCATAAATGACATAATTTTTAAAAGTCTGATGTTTTAAAAAAATTATTCTATTTGAGTATGACCCACACTAATGGAAATACAATACATAAAATAAAATTATTTAGTGAAATAGTAAATGAAAAAAAGAAAAATTACTTTAAAATTTAAAGTTTACACTTTTAAAGTTGAACGGAAAATATGAAAAGGCCACGTAAAGGGACAAAACCTTTAAATCACGTGACCGTGTAATAATACTGACAATTTCAGTATTTCATACATGGAAATAAGGAATGTATTAAGTAAAAAAATACAAAAGAAAAAATTATTTAAAAAAAAGTAGCTCAACTAAATTTATTAAACTTAGCAATTTTGGAATCGTCAATTTTTTTCTACTTAATTACTACATAATATCGAGGAGTCCTCCTAATACAGAGCTTTACACGATGTTAAACTATTATAAATTATTATAATTAAAATTTCTTAAAAAACGAAAAAATTCTTGTAAAAATTAATTATTCAACAGAAAAAAATTATTTCTTCAGACAATAATGTCCTTAAGATTACTTATTTACAAAAGCAATTAAAAGCTTTTCTAATTAAGTAATATCATACTTTTATTGGATTCATTATTTTTCAATTCAGACAAAATTTTCAGTTAAATAGCTCAAATTTAAAAAAAAACGTAGGTTATTTACCATCTCCAAAGACTCCTTCTTTTAACAAAAAAAAAAAAAAAATTCAGGAGCCAAAAAGGTTTTGGGCGAAATTTCATGAAATTAAATAAGTGGTGGGTAACATATTTAAAAAAAAATATTTTTTACCAAAATTTTCTAAAAACAAAATATTGCAAAAATAATTTCATTCATTTGTGAATAAATCCTGAAAATTTCATTTAGATCGGACAATTATTTGATTTTTACAAGAATTTCCAAATTAATATGTTTTCAACGGGAAAAAAAACGCAAAAAAACGTTATTTTAACGTAATCGCGATGACGTAAACAAAAGAAGACTTTAACCAAAATTTCGAACGTGTTAGAAAATATTAAAAAATTTCAAAAAATAATTAAAAACTACTTTTTTCTTTCATCGTAATAATAAGATAAGCGATTTTGACGATAATACTTTATTTTCTTTAAGTTTGTGGCATTTTTCATTTACGCCATGCTGTTTTTCCGCGAAAACAGTGGACATACCTAGTTATTACATATAATCTATGCACTATTTTCAATATTTTTAAATATATTTTCCTATTTTTAATGCATTGCATTGTTTTGATGAACCTTTGGATGTCTTTGTTACATTTCTTGTCATACCTAAATAGCTCGCATCATGTGATTCATTTTGACGTCCTCATTAGATAGCGAATTACCTTTTTGCCAACAAACATTCATTCAATCTATTTACACTTAAAGGGTAAGATTTTCCTACTGACAGATCCTCTAAACTTTAGATATTAAATAATGCTGTCATGGCGACTCAGTGTATCTGGCAGTCTGGTTTCTAGCGTGCTCTCAGAATTTACGAATTGTGTCTCTGTCTGCGGACAGAGCGCAAATGAGAAAATATTGATAGGTGGTCGGTCTAAGGGAACAGCTGCCTTCATTGCACTAAAGAGGGAAATCGTTAGCAATACCGATGTCCAGCGCAACGGACGGTTGCGCGGCTAGGCAATTCGGGGCCATAGCTTCGGTTTTACGTTTCCATGTGCCCCACATTAAACTGACTTTGTGCCATATTTTGTCTTCGTGTGAAGACAAATTCTAGTTTAGTTTCCGTGTTAATGATGAGATTTCTGACACGGACAGCGTAAAGCAACGGTTATTAAAACATCACATTCTTTTCTATCTTCAGCTCAGAAAGAAGCAGACAGCAAATTACAGAATGATTATTCGATCCTTAAGCAAGCCATTGTCTGCAGTTGTTTCCAGCCAACGAACATCGACTTAATTCCCGAGTTCTTTTATCGCTCTTAAAATTCGCATTATCGTGCATTGTGATATTGACCGATAATATTTGTTTAAAACACTCATTTCTTTCTACAAGAAACAATACTTGCGATTCATTCTTGTCGCACATGTGCCGGGGAACTCTGCTGATTCTGATTCAATGCCTGTTTAATTTGCAAATCAATTTAACCGAACCAGACAAGTCTATTTAACTAAGAGAGATGCAGAAAGCAGACGACCTATTAAGCCGTAATTAATTAAGTCCAATAATTTTGTATCGATTTATTCAAAGAAAATTTCCCACCTAGTTATTTTTTAATGGAGCGTTGTTATCAGAATTAAGGCGGAAAGCAAAAATATGTCTTTAATACGGAGTGCTATTCTCGTTAAAAACATAATATAATTTACATAAAGAAAAACAGAAGAAAATGGCAGTTAAAATGTCTCCCCAACGTTTTGCTTGCATTATTTAATATGAGTAAATAGTTTCGTATTTCAAACAATAGTTAACTACTAATGAATAACTGATATTTGTATGAAAATAGTTCAACAACAAAAAACTAACTTAAATTTGTATTTTTTACAGTGATCTGGAAGATAAAAATTTGAAAAATATTCGTATACGCATTTGCCATATTTAGCTCAGATTCAATTTTTTTTAAAGATGAGCGAATACTTTATATTGCATTAAAATCTATTAAGGCCAGGAGTTCTACCGATAATTTGGTGGTTCTTAAATCTTTTTTGTTTAGCCTACTTTGCTGAATATTAGGCAACATTAACTTGTAAGTGGGCTCCCAAAATTGAGATAGTTGAAAATAAAAATATTTGGGTAACAACATATCCCACGCAAAAGAAATTAAATAGTTTTCATGCTGAACAATAAAACTTATTGATCAAAATTCGAACAAGATGTATATTCCAAAACCATTGCTTATGAGCTCGCCAGACCTCACTTTCCAGGCTTGACAGAATGGAAAACCATCTCTGAGTCTTTGTTGGAGAAGAATTATTTTCTATACTCTAAGCTCTCTCTCGCAGGCAGTATGTGGAGGATTTCTCACTGCTCTGTTGCTAGTATCATGGATAGTGTTCGGACAAACGGCATCCCTGGGCTCCACCAGGTGTGACCGTCGCAGTTAGTACCAGCCATAACACTTACATAGTAGAAAACCACCCACATCCCCTCCCGCTTCCATTGGTGAAAAGTAAGTTCCACTCAAACAGCTTCTTCCAGTGAACCACTGCTTTGTGGAATAGACTCCCGAGATGATGTTTCCCCGATCCTTACAATCTTAACCTATTCAAATCTAGAGTTAACCCTTATTTTTCATTCCTATCAGTATAAACTGCCCGTTAAAGTAACCCTCTACCTCGCTTGGTCCACTGGCCTTGTACAAGGTGAAGCTTACTATAAAAAATCACAAATTTTCGTAAATGTTCAGTATGCTCACCATGATCGCGCTCAGATGTCTGTTGAATATATCAGGGAAATCTTCATCCCTGGATCTTTGAGTTTAATCTGAGAAGTCACTGACTTCAATCATCACTGTATTCGCTG
Source organism: Acanthosepion lycidas (assembly GCA_963932145.1). NCBI lineage: Eukaryota > Metazoa > Mollusca > Cephalopoda > Sepiida > Sepiidae > Acanthosepion > Acanthosepion lycidas. Next base: position 19,081,029 of record OZ010591.1, read on the forward strand.
CATACATAGCACTAGGGCCTAGTCTACCTCACTGTGCAACATTTTTGATGACCGTACAAGAATGTCCATTCGCCCTTTGACAGATCAATTTTTATCCAGCGACATCCAACTCAATAAAAGCCTGGTGGATGAGCCAGGTTTTTCACTACTGTCTGGACAATACGGGATTACATAGTACCAGTAGAACTTTCAAGAATTTCAAGAATAGAACTTTCAACTATTGGCTTGTAAAATTCATCCCTGAAAAAGTTCAAGTATTCAAAATAATTCTCTCTCCTCACTTTCAACTTTGAAGTTCCCTGCATCCTGTAAGTTCTGCAATGCCATCAATGTTCGTCTATGATTGCAAGTGGAGTCTTTCTGGTTCTTGGAATTGTGTAAACCAGGTAAACTCACGCTCAATTTTTTAACCAATTCTATCTCTCAGGGTGTATTTATGAAATGCCACAATAGAATCCTTATCTTTCTCAGTTTACCCCTTCTTTTCCGTCAATCAATACTCAGAAAATCACAAGTAAATTTCTTTGGAGCGAAGACGGTAATAAACAGCAAGACAGTCAATCATCAAGTGACCTAAAATTAGCCTCTGTATGGAGGGATCGACACATCCTTCCGGTAAATAAATTAAGCCCTTTCCTGGCGTAGACGTGTATATACGTTTTTATCAAAAGTGTTTTAGACGCGGACAAATAAACTTTCAAAACCAGCTAAAGACTCGCACTAAATGCCTCAAGACGTAGACGATCATGGCTCTCAACTTCTTCCTATTCCTTGTAGCTCTCAATAAGATTTGTCTTTTTGATATTTCTCCCAGACACTGCCCTGCCACCAACTTGCTTAAGCCTGCCAAGTATATCACGTGTTGCTTTCCATTGTCCCTCTTTCTCTTTATCTGTCCTGTGAGTATCAAATTTTCCAAGCCTGCCCTTCTCATTACGTGTTCCAGCAATTTCTGCTGCCTCTTCCTGATGTTAAGTATAAGAATCCTCCTTGTTTGTATGCTCTCCAAAACCTTATCTTTGCTCATGTGACACTATTTAGCGTTTGGCTAACTAATTAAGCGTGAAAATTAAAACCGAGAAATACTTAAGGCGAGAAGAAGCTATCACGAAAGACATTCTGAGCGATGTTATTTTTTTAACAAAAGAAAAGTGGTAAAGATTTTATTTTCATTTGCGAAGAAAAGTATTTTTTTCGCAGAAGAGAGGAAATTCGTAAGATCTCGGATCTGTCGGAATTAATTTATGCTATGACGCGGCGAATAAAAGATAGCAAACTGCCCATGGCAATAATGAAAATTTCAAATTGGTCAAGTGGCCCGCAGGGCGAAATGCTGAAGGATAATCGTAATTAGGTCAAGGATGCGACCAAGAAAAAGAATGAGCTGAGACCACCCCAAAGAATAAGAAAGGAGGAAGAGAAAAAGGAAAAGAATAAACCATTAACTATCTTAAGAGATATCATTTGGTTTTGGTTAAGGACCACCTGTTTTATGTCCAGACCATGACATGATAAGAGTTTGTTGCCGGGACGGATTGTTGGCGACAGAATTACGAAGTCGTTAAGGATACAATGGGATTCTGATAATCACTTGACGAAAATATCGTTGATGAATTCCAGATGACATTCAGTTAAGATAGAGACTTAATGACCGTCGTGGGGTTCCCAGTCGGGGAAAAGAAAGAAAGGAAAAAGGAAGATTTTTTTTTCTTTGAGCGATAATTGTAAACTGAGGCCAGACTAGTCACACCCACGCTGACGAGCATTCATTGGCTGAACGGTGGCGTGAGCGATGGGCAAAGGTAAACATATGAGAAAGAAGGGAAACCTTTTGACGCTCTCTGAGTGTATTTGTGTGAGATACCAATATGAGAAAGTATGAATTTGGAAGGACAATTCTCTTCTAAAACAGAAAGTAATGGACTTCCAAAAATGGAAAATGATAAATTTTCCTGTCCGAAAACAAAGAAAATCCTTATTGTGGATTTGGAATTATCGAGGAACCCAAACCACGACAGGCCTCTACCCGGTTTTAATCGGCGTCCATATAAACGGAGTACCAGTGCAGAGAGGGTGGCAGCTGGGCTGACGCAGACAGGGTGAAAGAGCAGACAGAGTTGAGCTGTGAGCTCGGAGACCAGCCTCGCAGGAGCGGACTGAAAGATATCCACGCATTCCGACTTAGACTTCTAACCAAAAACATTTTTTAAGAACGACTTAGACTCACACCACCAAAACAAGCTTTACGAATATCGCCTGAAGACACCAAAAAACAGTTTTTTGAAAAACAACTTAAGATATTAAGACTAGCCTAACAAACGCAAAATGTCACGTATCCATCGAAGCGGTTTGGGAGAAAGACAGAGTCCTGTATTCACCAACCAGATATAAAGATATTTGTTATTCTTTTTTTAACACATTTGAATCTTTCGAGTTGGTTCTTTATTTTCTTTGACATATAATTGTGCAGTGTCACCTTTGCTCGAATTCGGCTTGCACTACGGCCCGACGACTGATTGATTTCGTCTACCTAAGATCAAATCACAACGTGAGTAGATTAGGCTAGATATGAAAGCAATTACTTCGGTAACCAGACGTTGGTGGTGAGCTGGGAACCACAAAGCTGATACCGAATCTAACCAGCTTTCCATCCGAATCAGCCAAGGGTTAGAACGTTACATTTGGCGCCGCGACAAATACCAAGCCACATTGGTCGTCACAGTATAGCACGGGGCCAGAGAGGCACAGGGTGACGTCACACTCACATGTTCGATTAATGGTATCCTCATCATGCTTCTGTAGAACCATATCTTTGTTGTCTCGAGTCTCTTTTTCATCTTTAAAGAGATCGTCCAACATTCGCTGCCGTCAAGGAGGACAGATATCACGTAGCTGTTTCCCACTCTTTTCTTTGTTACAAACGAGAGTCCCCTCTCTCGTAATACTGTGCTTAGCTTTTTAGAATGCGTCTTTGGCCATCCCTACACGTCTTCGGATCTCAGCGTCGCACTTACCGACATCTGTCAGAATACTTCCCAGATATTTAAATTTCCGTACTTGTAAATCGCATTTCAGGCTCATCTTTTTGCTGATGAGCATGCATTCTCTCTTCTTTTAGTCTAGCTCTCCTTTCCTACTTTATTTAGGTAGTTTTGTAGTTTCCTTTCCGTGTCTGCTATAAGCAGTGTGTCATCGGTGTATCTTATGTTCTTAAGACTATGGCCGTCAATGATGAACCCTGTAGGAGTCCAGTGAGAAGACACATCCTTGCCTTTCCCCCCCTTTCTATTTTTGTATATCTGCTGAAATCATTGTTTATCTTTATGCAGGTATTACGTTGGTGCCAAAATAATGACGTAATAATGTCGTTTTTTGACGTTAAATATAGGTCAAAAAACGACATTATTACGTCATTATTTTGGCACCAACTTAATAGTTTGCACATATAGTTTTTGGATTATTCTAATGTCTTTCCCGAATATGTCATAGTTGTCGAGCAGCGCTAACAGATCTTTGTGGCGTGCTTATAAAACCGTTCCTAAAAATGAGCTTTGTTATGCGGCTCATTAAGATGATACTTCGGTGGAGTTCACATTCGTTTCCACCTGGTTTCTTAGGCAGTGCTAGGAAAATATATCTGCTGAGATCTTCATGTATATCCCCACTGCTGTAGATTTCATTTATTATTTCTATAATCTTGTCTATGCCCAAATCATCTAAGGCTGTTAGCATCGCTGTTACAATTCCGTCTGGCCCTGCCGCCTTGTTTTTGTTCAATTTGGCCAGTGCAGTTTCTATTTCTGTTTTTAGAATTTCAGTCCCGTCGGTAATTCTGTGTACTACCGATTGAAAATGCGTCCTAGTCTGCATTTCTGCAATCATTATTAACACTATTTATATTCGTGCTATTGTCGTCAGAGATTCGCCTAACCCCTGTGGTCTTCCCGTTTTCTTTGCACAACAAACTCTTCGAGTAGAAGCAATATCTTTTGCCTGGTTTGAAAACTCTTTCTGGATATTCCAAAATCACACGTATAAGACAATGAAGACGAATGCTGATTGTCAGGGTCTCGGTAGTCAATACTAAATTAGTAGCCAGACAAATGAGGAGTTAGTTCAGATTAAACAATTAGGTTTCAGTTTTTACTGTACCCAGGGTATTACAAAGAAAGCTAATTGAACGAGCATTCAGCAGTAAAATGGCTGACTTTTATCCAGTCAAGAAAACAATAAAAGAGTATATTGAAAAGAATATCTAATATGGTATGCTTCAAAGTAGTAAAAATAAGTTTTAGCGATGAATACAAATAGTTATATTCTAATGCAAGAGAACCTATCAGCAGACAATTGAAAGAAAGAAACAATGCAAAGTAAATGGAAACTTAAGCAGCAAGATCTGTTTAAACGTGTTCGCCAAAGGCAAGGGAATAAAGCCACTAAAACACGAAGGGTCACTGGGTGCGGAAGAATTAGAAACAGAAACATTACTAAAGATTGAAAACAAAAGTAATCAGGATGGCAGAAGATAGTGATTGATATAATCTTAGTTTACTACACATCTAATGTTCTGCTAGATCACAGATGGATAATTACTCAGCATGGTGGTGTTCCTTGACACACATTATATACAACAAAATCGTAGATGAAGATTTTCAACTTTCAGAAAATTGTCCTGATCTTAACATATTTTAACCATTGTGATCGATGGTTGTAGTAGCACAAAATCACAAGTCATCGTGACCGAGGGTTTTGATCGAACGTGCCTTTTTATATCCCAGAAACTGTAACTAAGGTCCCGCTTAGCATAGGCGAAGTATAAACTACAGTTGGTCACTGTTTCAGTTAAATAAACACAAATAGGACTGAGCAGGCGTCTGCAAAACGGATGCTATCCTTGGATGCTTTACATCTATAGTATTAGGTTTGGTGCAAAAATAATGACGTAATAATGTCGTTTTTTGGCGTATTTTTAACGCCAAAAAACGACATTATTACGTCATTATTTTTGCACCAACCAAATATTAACGTAACGTAACTAGAGTAGCTTGTGTTCTTGTCGTCAAAGATTATAAAATATACGGAGGAAAGACATACAGTTAATCATTCGATTTGCGAGTAAAATTTATAACTGATTAATAACTTTAGCAAGGTGACCCAAAAGTTTTACATGTCAGTATGTATGGTGTTGTTTACAAACGATTAGCGTCGTATGAAGCTAAATTTAACAAAGACAAAGGCGCCCAGCTCACAGTAATGTGATGTATGCTAATCATGAAAACGTATCAATTAACATACAATCTCGTTTCTAAACTAAAGAAAGCATTTCTTACCTAATATCTATCACGATCAATTACTGTACAAGGATGATTAGCGCACTGGTGTGAAAGATTGTTCTTAAATAAAGATTTCAAATAGTGGACATTTATATATATATATATATATATATATATATATATATATATATATATATATATGTATGTATATATATATATATATATATATATATATATATATACATATATATATATATATGTATGTATATATATATATATATATATACGTATGTGTGTGTATATATATATATATATATATATATATATATATATATATATATATATATATATATATATATGATAGAAATTAGGAGGATTTGAGATAACCATAATTAAGTAATTCATCGAGTCTAGAAGAAACCTCAACAGAATGCAGAAAGCACTGGACGATTTCGATATATATATATATATATATATATATATATATATATATATATATATATATATATTATCGCGGAATGAAACGTCACCTTCTGCCTTGTCAGTTATGAATCGAAAGGGGATAAGATCGCCCAAGCGTGTATCACATGTGATATTTGACTTCGTCTTTAATATACAGTGTTTCAAAATTACTTTTAAAACCAATGGGGGCGATTTCCTCGTCAAAACAAGGACAAAATCCATATAGACATATGTCCGCAAATTGTCCGTTTTTGAGTTAAGTTTAAAGAATGTTTACGGTAGCTGTCGCTGTATTCCCATATAGACTAAGTTATATTTGTCATCCCTTGTGTATGTTCGCGTGGTGTAAAGGTTACAAGGCATATCTCCTTAAAACAGTTGCGACTGGCTTAGTGAGTTCGATCCTCACTGAGTGCTCCATCGTTTCGGCCTTTTGTCCACATTTAAGCTACGCTTAGAAAATCAATATACGTGCCATTCGTGTCTAGTCTGTCTTGACCGTGTGTAGTAATAACTGACAAGTCTTCCGTTTAACGCGATATTTATATTGTGAACAGGCAGATATGATTTTTACATACGGCCGTGCGAATGTTCATGTACACGAGGCTTCACGGCCGTATCAGATTGCATTTCCAGGCAGAAAGCAGCCGAATCATCCAATCTTTGTTAATGAGGCAGGATCCGTGGCACCAGAAACGATAGTTCGTGGGAGACGGATTGTACATTTAACAGCGTCTACTGTGAACTTTAAACGTCATATCTCAAAAAGAAGTATTTGCGGCCATATGTTTACGTGGACATTTGTCCTTGTATTCGTGTGAAGAACCCAACTCTAAAGTCTGTAAAAGTATTTTGATACAGACAATGTATGTGTATACAATAGAGTACAGAAAATCATCCCGTTACAAAAACCGAACAACAGAAATTCGTAAAAATGGCTTATACACACATACGCACACACACATATATATGTATATATATATATATATATATATATATGTGTGTGTGTGTGTGTGTGTGTGTGTGTGTGTGTGTGTGTGCGTGTATGATAAGACAATAAATATTTTATATATCCAGAACAATATTGGTAAAAAATGTATGACAAAGTGTAAAAAAATAATTCTTCTCACACATTTCGATGAAGCTATAAAGGACGAAACGCGTCCTTATATATATATATATATATATATATATATATATATATATATATATATATATAAAGGCTTAAACACTAATATTCCATGGTCATAATTTATTCCATTGGAATCGTAAATAAGATCAAATTCATCAGACCTAGAAATTCAAAAAGAAAACAGAAAAAACAACTCCGGAAATAAAAAATAGAATTTAGAGAGAGTGTAAGTATGAGAGTTTGAGACGAATGTTAGAGCTAAAGAGCGGGGTAACAGACGAGAGAAGGTGGGGGATTAAAATTTAACAGAGAGAAGTTTTAAAGAGGGGAGTCAAAGACGGTTTAAGTGAGAGAAATATGAATGTTGTCGGATGTCTAATACATTATATGTGTAACCGGAAAGGATACAATTTGTGGTGACATACACACACAATAGACGATCTAATCTTAAAGATCAGAAGAAGAGGGAGGGAGAGGAAAAGAAAAGAAAAGAAAAAAAGGGGTGGGGGAGAGAAATGGGGAGGGGAAACTAAAAATTGAAGGGCATTTACTGAAAGGACCGCTGTGTAATTAAGAAAATTTGACAAAATTAATATCGACTACAGGTTACAAATCAAATATAAACATATAAAAAATAAATACAACGATTATCTAATCTAGCAAGGACATGTATTTTTATGTTAAAAAATACATGCGTATACACACATGCACAATAACATATACACGTACATACATACATATAGGCGTGTAACCACATACACACATATATATGCCCATGTACACGCATACACACACATATATATATATTCCCATATACCTACATACACACACATACATGTATACATATATATATACATAAATACACACACACACATACATGCATATACACATACATCCATACACATACACTCCTACATATATATATATATATATATATATTTACACGCATATATACATACGGACATACACATACGTGCACATAAGCATATATACATAAAACCTTACATCTCCATACAATTATATACACCCATCTAAACAAATAAACAATGTATCCCTATATCTATCCGTCTAACTATACATACATACATATATACATACATATACACCCATATACAGATATATATGAGTACATACATATCAAAACATACATACACATATAAACACATCTACATATACATCTACCTACATATACATACATCCATATACGTATACATAAATATAGATATACGTATATACGCATACATATGCATATACGTCCATGCATACACATGCATATACCTATATACACACCAACATATATACACATATACACACATACACACACAGGTACACACATATACACATACATATAAATCGAAATGTAAAATCTAAAAAAGTAAAATTTAAAAGAATTTCTCAAAAAAATATTAAAATACATAGCGCATCATATAAACATATACAATGATCTATATAGAGATAAACATAATAGACATAATAGTCATTCCGTTAAAATGTCATGCCCGATGTTTTGAACCAAGATGGAACTGACATAAGTGACAACATGTTACAAAACGGTCTTTATGTTTTGAATCGTTTCTTATGTCTACATTTAAAAAAATATCTCATTACGAAGATTCAGCAATTCATGTTGATTCTTATCTTTGATAATGAAATTTTTTTCCGCCATGTACAGATCACACCGAACGCGGAAGTTATTAGGTGTTCAAGCTCTTGATAAGTATCTCCATTTCAAAAGTGGGATTAGTCCCTTATCCACCAGATCCCAGTAGTGTTTGGATAAGGAAGTTTGATTTCTGAGGCGGCTATATCTAAATGGGCGTTTATGGTTCTATAGACGCTGCTTCCAATCACCGGCGGATATACCAATATATCTTTTTGCTGGGTCATATTTTCCTCGGGAAAGATTTTTGCCTAGTATACTACATTTTCATACTTACATTTACCCCCGAATAGACAATAGTCTTTAGTCCTACAATAGCAGGTAGGGTTAATAGATTGGGTTTCATTAATATGATAGTTTCTAAGTATTCTACAATTATGGGAAGATATGACTTTCTCCATATTTCTAACGCATGAGTAAGTGAAACATAGAAGTCAACACTTAGAAGTCTCTTTCATGCTAGATGCAATCGTCAGGCCACTCAGGCCAATATTACACACGCTCTATCTCTGATATTGAGCACTATATCCCATAAATATAGCACATCTTAAGACTATATTTCTTCATATATATATATATATATATATATATATATATATATATAGAGAGAGAGAGAGAGAGAGAGAGAGAGAAAAAGAGAGAAAGAGAGAGATAGTGTGTGTATTTATAATAAACAACTAATGGTAATTATTTTGAATCCAAGCGCAGTACTTGATTGGCAGCAAGCTTTGATCATTTTGCAATTGAAATAATTATTATTAGCCATAAGCCATGCGTGGAATGAAATAATCAATATATATATATATATATATATATATATATATATATATATAGTCGACTCTCCCGTCGAATTCGACGTATGAGGGTCAAGCAGATCAGTTCCCAGGTAACTGACAGACCGAAAACAGCACATGAGATTTGATTATAGTGGTGAAGGTTTCTTGCAGGACCATCCACACTTTTTGAAGGACCGAATTCAGAGACCTGGCGCACTAAGTGCCACAAGGTCCCCAAACGACCCTTCGCAGGTTTTGAATTCAAAGTTGTACTTCTCTTAGACCAGTTGCCATCCAAGGCTATAAAACCCAGTCTGTCTATTTACCTATAGCTGGAGGGAGAAGAAGAGGATTCACACCATTCCCAAGTATTAGCACCTAAGTGAATGTAATGGATTCGACTGGAATTCGAACTCGGCTCTGCGATTCCTCAATCCAAGCCGTTATATTACTCCATTATATATATATATATATATATATATATATATATATATATATATATATATATATATATATATATATATATATATATATATATATATATATATAATCATAAAAAGGACAAAGTCCGACAATTATTTTTTAAGGAATTTTCTTTATATATATACGTTCTTTTTATAGATACAAATATTTAAGTAAATGCTCTGTTTTATAATAAACAGTATTAAGAACATTTACCGGCCTGAATGTCCGAGAAATTTTCATAGAAAATATGCGTCTTTCGACAGGAATCGAACCTGTATCCTATACGGAACCGTCATATAGCCGGATGTGCCTTAACCGTTTCGGTCACAGAGGCGCGTCCGGTTACCAAAATCGATTTTACTGTTTTTAAATACAATTCTCTATGTTTTCTCTCATTCATTCATATCTGATCTATGCGTATCCAAATGTAAACAAATGACGTCAAACATTATGAAATGGACAAAGTCTGACTAGTCATTTGAGTTCAAGTATTATCACAGTCAAAATCTCAAACTGGTGTCTCCGACGTCAAATCAGGTAAAAACAAGGCAATATCTTGAATTTGAACGTGGCAGATTGTCGATTTGCAAAAACAAGTTATCTCTCAACATGCCATAGGATCTCGTAAAACTGCTGCTGAAGAGTTTTTTTTTAAAAGACCTTGAGAGATACGGAAAAAGAATTTCAAGTAGATGGGCCAAGAAACATTTACCGGCGTTCAACGGGAGAATTCGACTGGTTGTCTGGCAAGAAATCAGTCGATCATCAAACTAGATCAAGGCATTACGAATCCAAAATGCAGCTCAAGAGCAATAAAAGACAGCATCACCGAAAGAAAAGCTTGAAAACCCATAAACATAAAAAAATGCACACCTCTTTACGCATCACAAAACAGCTCGATTACACCTTGCTGAGAAGCGCTAGACATGGGACAGAGACAAAAGGAAGAAAGTTTCTTCTCCGAGGAGAAAAAAATTTATCCTTGATGGTCCAAAATGCTTTCAACGTTACTGGCATATTCCGCATATCCCACCGGAGGCATTTTCTAGACGACATATTACAGGGTATTCCATCATGTCTGGCGTGCTATTTCCTTCCAAACTTCAGTTTATGCTGACGATTTACACTGCGATTAGGTACATTGGCATGTTGGAGAGAAGATCCTCATTGAGTGAAAATGACAGGTTCTCTAACTATATCTCTGAGATGAGATATTATGATTACTTGCATTATTTATATTATTCGGATAGTTATCCCCATCTTCATTGCCATATTCACAACGTTTCGGCCTCTATATCGCTGAGATGAGGTATTATGTTTGTTGAATTATTTACATTATTCGGACTGTTATATTCATATTTATTTCCATATTCAGAACTTTTCGGCCTCTATATCTCTGAGATGAGGTATGTTGATTACTTGCATTATTTACAGTATATGGAGAGTTATCCTGATCTTGACAACGTTTCGGCCTCTTTGGGTCTCGTCACTCGATTAAACCTACGTCTTTATCTACTGGGTCATGCATCCTTGAGATTTGTGAGTTCAATACCAGGCCACTACAGTGGTGAACCAAGTCTTGCAGACTTGAGTTGAAGAGAAATAACTGACACATCCGGATGAGCCATGTCAGGTGGAATAAGAACAATCTACTCCGGTGGACAAATAAAGGTTTCGGTTCGAAATTCCAATCATCTGAAGAAGGTCGTACGTTAGTCGGTCGAAACATTGTGAATATGGCAAATGAAGATGAGGAAAACAGTTCGAATAATGTAAATAATGCCAGTAATGACTGGATCCATCAGCAGGGCAGGTCTGAAATCCTAGCTGCAAAACAAAGAATTGTGGTGAATAACGTAAGACCTTGGACCATCCAGCCGGGTTGCATGACTTGAAATTTAGTGATGAACTGCAAGGGGTGTGTGTAGAAAGGGACGTCAATTCTAAATAATGCTTGATCTTCGTTAAGACAACTTCGCCACTTGGAATACTATTTTCGCCAGGATTGATATTACACATTTTACTACTCTTTAGTGAACTCATTTTCTATCTGTATCCAAGCGGTTTTTTGCCAGTATGGATTATTCTAATATCCTTCCCAAATAGGTTCGACTTATCTATCAGTTCCAACAATACATTTTAACTTACAGTGCTGTTCGATAAAAGTGACTCATTTTATCCTTTGAATGTAGCTCAACTTTCGTTTCATCAGAGAAGAGAACATTCTTCTAGTCATCTACGGTGCAATTTTTGTAGTAGTGAGCCCATTCAAGTCTGTTGGCTTTGTTCGTTTTGCATATTAGCGGCTTAAACCTTCGTGTAAAGATTTGTAGCCTTGTTCTAACAGCCACCGACGAACTGTTGAAGAGGCAAGTCTAACATCTTGCTCTTTGCTTAGACTGGCTGCAATTTCTTGGCTAGTTACAGTCCTATTCTTCGCAACTTCTCTCTTGATTACCCTGCCAGTTCTATCATCAATCTTTTTCTTTCGTCCCCTTGTTTCCTTCCTTGGAGTAGGAGTGGCATCGTTATGTGCCCTATGCACTCGAGAGACAGTTGATTGTGAGGTTATAGCAATTTCTGCAATATCTCTCGTAGACTTGCCTGCTTTTGAAAGGACAATAATAGATGCCTTAAGTGTTTCTGAGTGGTTATTTCAAACTGTTTTTATACTGTATGAGGCTTTCTGGAATATTCTGGAATACTCTAGATTTAATTTAAGCTGTTCTAGAATTCTGTAGAATATTGTTCTGAGTGTATTGTAAAATATTTTTCAATATTTTGTCAAAAGCTCTTTAAATTTACCAGTTTAATCATTAGAATGCGATATCTCAGTCACTTTTTTTTGCACATAGTTTTTTTTCTGAATCTCATTTATAGCCAAATTTATAATTATCAATAGAATACCTTAGGGTGAATAAACTTTTTTGCTAGGTAGTCGGGAAGGGGTCTTTATATTAGTAAGATTAAAAATTATTTTAACCCCAAAAACAATAGACAAAAAATATTTTTAGTAAAAAAAATCAGGTGAGTCACTTTTATCGAACAGCACTATACTTTATCAAATGATTTTGCATAATCTATAAAACATAGGCAGACGTCCTTCTGCGTTTGTATTACTAAATCTGATATAATTCTGAGAATAAATATCGCATTTCCTGTTCCAT
>OZ010591.1:19098963-19136463 GCA_963932145.1 Acanthosepion lycidas
AATGTCCCCCCCTCTTTCATTCATAAATGATTGCGATAAATTTCTATTAAAAAAAATACACATTCATATTTACAAAGACAAACAGATGCGGACAAATAAACGTTTGAAAAAACAGCTAGAGGTGTGTTTATACGTCGAACTTGATACATTGTGAGCTTGAAACGAGTCCAAGTGTCAGCTCATACGTCTGGCAAAAGCTGTTAACCACCGCTCGAGTACTTCAAGACAACTCAGTTCCTTGGTTATTATATTAAAAACAAATGAAACATTTGATCTGATAATGAAACGTTTTACCCAAAATAATTGGCGAGGAAGAGGTTAATATTGTGTGAAAGTGAATGCAAAAAAGTCTATGATTGCCCTCACAAGACTAGATACCTTAGTGTACACTACTATTTAATGCATGGCTGAGATTAGAAGAGAAGAATTTCGTATCATTCTTAACTCTGTCCCGTCGATCTTGACTCATTTTATTAATTGTGTGGTCAAACTTTATCTACTAGAAACTTTTTAGTAATATATATATATATATATATATATATATGTGTGTGTGTGTGTGTGTGTGTGTGTGTGTGTGTGTGTTGTAAATCAAATCGAAATAAATAGGAATTCTGGAATTTTCTCTTCTTTTTCGTACGTTAGAAGACTATCTCTATTGTGTTTGGAAACCTTTGTGATTGATTATGTTATTGTTTTAACACTTCCCTGGCGTAGACATATATATCCGTTTTTACACAAATGTGTTTTTTCAGACATTGACGAATAAACACGTCCAAAATATAACGTTCAAAAACCAGCTAGAGACGTGTTTATACGTCGGTCTTGATTCATTTCTTGGCCTTCTGAGCTGCAAAGAACGAGATCAATGTTAACTCATACGTCTGTGTAGAGGTGTTAGCCACCGCTCGGGTACTTCAAGGTACATCAGTTTCTGACTTATTATATTAAAATCAAATAAAAAATCTCATCAGAAAATGAAACGTTTTTCCAAAAATATTTGGCGGGGAAGAGGTTAATGGTGTTTGTGTGAAAGTGAATGTAAATGAGTTCCTTCTCCGTGATTTGATTTTTTTTTTTTAATCATTTCACCCCAAACAAGGCGGGAAGCCACTAGCACACAAGGCGTTACAGAGAATTGGAGTGAGACCAAATAGGAGTGATAGAAGGTAGGGTGAAGTGAAGGATAAGGAATAGATCAAGGTATCGGGAAACGTCGATTGACATTACTGTGAGATTATAGCTGACATTACTGGAGATTATAGCTGACATTACTGGAGATTATAGCTCTCAGAAAAACAAGAACTGTGGAGGGAGTTCCACAGGCGAGAAGTGCTAGATATGAAGCTATTGGAGTAGAAGAGACGGCTACATTTAACAGTTTCGACATTGAAAGCGTGAGAGCGAGATGCCAGTCTAGTTGACCGCTTAAAATCATGAAGTCTGGGAACCAGCGAAAGCAGCTCATCGGAACAATTTCCATGAAAGTATTTGTAAAAAAAAAGACAGGGGGAGGCAGCGGCATGTCTGTGGGAGAGCGATTGAAGACGAGATTCCAGATCAGGGCCAATTACATTGCATATCCGTCTTTGGATTTTATCAAGGTCCTTGAGACAATCGGAAGGAGCTCCAGACCATATATGACAGAAATACTCCATGCAAGGGTGAATGGTTGATTTGTAGCCACACAAGGCTAGATAACCTATCTGGATGCAGTTTATCGTTATTTTTCTTGTCTGTAAAAAAATATCACTGCGCAAAAAACCAAGGCAAAAAGGTGTTTACTTACCTGCAAAAAGAAATCAGCTGTTTTGTCGTACTTGACTTCAACGTAATTTCTTTATTCGTCGGATACGTTAGGAATAATAAAAACATATGGATAGTAATTTATTTATTTATTCATATTTAATACTTACGGCCATATCGTGTTGAAACACCAATTCTCGTTAGCAATACCAAAGTTAAGCAACGCCGAGCCTGGTCAGTACCTAGATGGGCTACCGCTTGGGAATCTGGTGCTCTAATCTTGGATGTCATTTTTGGATGGTATATTGGATAACGGCTCAGAATGAGAAATCAGAGAGCCAAGTTCGAATTCCAGCCGAGTTCATTACATTCACTTACGCGCAAATACCCTTAGGCGATCATGAGTCAAAATTGTACTATAGGGCGATGGCTCAATCCTCATCACTGAATTTGGGGGAAGGCCTACGTCCAATTTCACTGGGTAAGGAGTTTTTCGGGTTTTTTTAATTAAAGTAAATTAAATCATAAATATGAAATTAAATTAAATGCAATCAGTAAACCGTAAACCATTACGCCCTGCCAATACTTCATAAATAGTGATCTATTCCGTTTTGATCGCGTGGAATGACAAAAGACATAACAGAGACGCTACTTGGTTTCAGTGTATAAAGAAATAAATAAAGAAAGACAGAAGTGTTTACCGTCTCCTGCTAACACCTCGTAAATAATGGACTCTTCCGTTTTGTACGCGTGAGAAAACCACCGGTATATCAAAGGTGTTACTAGGCTTTCAGCGAGAAAATGAAAGAAAGAAGGAAAGATAGAAGCGTTTAATGGTTAAGTTTCAAATCTTTTCATTTGTACACCCTTACTTCTTAAAATAACGACCAACATTCATATTTATGATTGTTATGGTAAAGTTGTTCAAATATTTAATGATGTGAGTGACGAATTTTCTACAGATATTTTATTATTGTAGAACTGGTTATGAGTTATTCAATCATTAAGTTGATTAATTAAGATTCATTTGAGAATTCAATTAGGAAATTTTCACGGGTTAAAACTCGTACTTAATAATTCTGAATAATTTATTCATTTTTGTTAATGGTAAAAGAAGTGCTAGAAAAGAAACTGTTAGCATGGGACGTACATAAAATCTAACCATTTAGAGTGTAAAATGATGAGATCTTGCCGCTTATTCAGTATTGCATTTAAATTCAGGGGAGATAGCAAAAAGAGCTATAAAAGGAGAAATTGCAGAGAGCCACCCTCCCTCACACTTTAAAAGAGGGGGAGGAAAAGGAAGAAGAAGAAGATGCAGAAAAAGAAGTAAAAGAAGAAGAAGTAGAAGCACAAGATGAAAAAGAAGAAGCAGAAGAAGAAGAAGAAGAAGAAGAAGAAGCAGAAGAAGAAGAGGCACAAGAAGAAGCACAAGAAGAAGCACAAGAAGAAGAAGAAGCACAAGAAGAATCAGAAGAATCAGACGAAGAAGAAGAAGAAGCAGAAAGAAGTAGAAGAAGAAGAAGAAGAAGAAGCAGAAGAAGAAGAGGCACAAGAAGAAGCACAAGAAGAAGCACAAGAAGAAGAAGAAGCACAAGAAGAATCAGAAGAAGAAGCAGAAAGAAGTAGAAGAAGAAGAAGAAGAAGAAGCAGAAGAAGAAGAAACAGAAAAAGAAGAAGTAGTAGTAGAAGCAGAAGTAAAAGAAGAAGAAGTAGAAGCACAAGATGAAGAAGAAGAAGTAGAAACACAAGAAGAAGAAAAAGAAGAAGTAGTAGTAGAAGCAGAAGTAAAAGAAGAAGTAGAAGCACAAGATGATGAAGAAGAAGAAGTAGAAACAAAAGAAGAAGAAGAAGAAGTAGAAGCAGAAAAAGAAAAAGTAGCAGCAGAAAAAGCAGAAGTAAAAGAAGTAGAAGCACAAGATGAAGAAGCAGAAGAAGCAGAAGAAGAAGAAGAAGAAGAAGAGGAAGAAGAAGAAGAAGAAGCGAAAAGAGGCGATTAGGCTATTCTTACTTCTTACATTAGTTTCCCCTATCCTCTTTGATGTTTACGCCCCTGGGAAAGTCAAGCGCGGACAGATGAGATACATTGATTTATTCAGTCGCATTTCTTAAAACCTCTTTCATTTTATACTCATTAAGTATGTCTTTATCATCGGTTGTCATTTTAAATTATTTTTACGAAGACCGGCTGTGATGACAAGACAGGCCACTTAAGAGTGACGTCTACTCCAGCAACTTCGCCGCAGGCAAACATGACGGACAAAACCCTTCCGGCACAATAGGTAATTCTAAGTTACGTATTTCTTTTCTAATTTTCTTTTTGACATACGATATCCATTTATACGAATTTGAGTCAATGTTTATGAAATCCTTGGGGCGTTATAGCAAAGATTTGTAGTTTTCATATTAAAAACACAAAGAAACATCTAACAAAACTTCCATATGTGATCTAATATATTTATTTCCAAGACATAATATTTCATATTTAATTAGGTATACGCTTTCGTTAATATGTACACAGTAAAAAGAAATATATGATACAACATTTTACAGATTGTTTAGGCTAGATCCAAATCGTAGAATCTAGGGTACTGGACATACATTTGACAGCCGGAACTGTGTAAAGGTGGCTCGAAAAGAATGGGTGTAGAATATTAAATATAAATGAATGTCTCTCTTTAAAAAAAAAAGCGCCAAGACGGCCAGTATAGCGGCAACAATAGAAGGATGAAAAGCCTCTCAGCTTGCATATTCTTTGGCGTATTTTGCTTTGGAAGATAATCAAGGCACGCCAAGGAGGCATGTAGCTCGCCAACACGTTGAGGTGCGGTGATTAACCTGTCTCCCACCTGAAATTAAATGCAGAAAAGACGCCCTCTTTACGATAAATAAACCTTTTACGTCGTCCATCCACTCTGTGATGCAGCGTTGGGACATGAGGTATTGCCCATAAACCAGAAGAAGCCAGAAACGATACGTAACAAAAGAAAATATTTTTAAAAAGCATTTCAATGTGAACATATTCGTTCAAATTAAGCAAATATTTTTAGTAATGAAAAAATATATGTTAAAAATAATGTGAGTAATTTCAAAAATTAAAAGTAAATAGAGCGTTAAATAAAAGAAGAATTGGATTGCTGTGTTATTTTCTCGTCTATTGATTTTGGTGACGTAACGGCCATGGAAAAGTAGAATTGACAAAATGTTCAATAATAAGAAGAAAAGGAAAAAGAAATTGTGATGAAATACTAAGAGACGAGACAATGTAATGCAAAGCAAAGTAAAACAAAGCAACTATAACAAAGTAAAATGTCTAAAAAAGAGAAATAGTGTTCACACATAAAAGGGATACAGTCAAGTGGTTAAAGCTTTCTGATTTCAAGTTAAGAAAAGCAAATGTTTAGGTAAGAAGTAGAAATTTCTATTTGATTAGCTAATAAAAAAATTCCAGTCTGCCTCTGTAGGAGTTGAATATAAATTTAGTGTAGGGATAGCATACCTTCTCAGAAATTGATACCAATAGATTTTTTGGAAACAAAACATTCGCCAAAAAATGGAAATAAACAATATCACAAAAAAAACAAAAAAACAATACAACATACAAAAATAAACAATTCACCCTTTCTCGCAAAAGAACGACTACACATGGAGAAAATAAACAATGCACCCTTTCTCGCAAAAGAACGACTACACATGGAGAAAATAAACAATTCACCCTTTCTCGCAAAAGAACGACTACACATGCAGAAAATAAACAATTCACCCTTTCTCGCAAAAGAACGACTACACATGCAGAAAATAAACAATTCACCCTTTCTCGCAAAAGAACGACTACACATGCAGAAAATAAACAATTCACCCTTTCTCGCAAAAGAACGACTACACATGCAGAAAATAAACAATTCACCCTTTCTCGCAAAAGAACGACTACACATGCAGAAAATAAACAATTCACCCTTTCTCGCAAAAGAACGACTACACATGCAGAAAATAAACAATTCACCCTTTCTCGCAAAAGAAAGACTGTCACACAAAAAATAAACAATTCAGTCTTTCTCGCAAAAGAACTACTATACATACAAAAAAATAAACAATTCAGTCTTTCTCGCAAAAGAACGACTACACATGCAGAAAATAAATAATTCTGCCTTTCTTGCAAAAGAACGACCATTATTAATAAACTCATTATCTGGAATTCGAATGTTTCTCATGGCCCTTTATCAAATATGTTCCTTTTTTACTGCTGCTTTAGGACGATGAATTTTTTCAAATGGGAGGACTGTTCCTTTAAACAACGAACTGAAATTACGCATAGGTTATTCGCAGTTCCATATAAATCTTTACGAATAGGAAAATTTGCTGATGTACTTTAAAAGTTTTTGTTTGAGAAAAAAATAACAAAAGCGAAATGCACAGAAATAAACCTAGTGTCTACCGTATTCTGAAAATTGTGCCCACAAAATTATTTCTTTATCTTCTTGCATTTTCTTCACATTATTTTTGTTCAGAAGCTTATATTCACCGCGATTATATTTCTTAAGCCGAATCGCCTAAATTGCTTCTTTTATATTCACCTGTTATTTAACCTTCTCTTTTATTTTTCTTATCTTCCTATTTCCTCCCGACATTATTTTTCATCTTTTGTCGTTTTTTCCTGCCCCAAAGTCATAGATTTAATTTTTATCTACGTCTTAACCACCTTTATTTTTTTTCTCAATTTCCAATCTACCTCCTATTTTTTTCAATTTTTCCTTTTTCCATATATGCCAAATTTATACGAGGCCTTATCTAAACGTTCGGAAATTTTTACAGAAGAAAGAACCAAGTGTTGGATTTTTCTCTATACATAGTTAGCAGGACCCATTTTGAGTTCAGCATATGTATGAGTAAATATTATATACTGAGGTCCGTGAAAGATATTGAAAAACAACGAAATTGAACAAGCTTTTTGGCAATGTCAATAAAGTAGCATTTAATTTAAAAAAAAAAATAATAACAAAAACTTTGATCTTTAAAAAAATAGTTTTAGAATCTATTTAAAGATGATACTGATAAATTTATATTTAAACGAATAGATGTAATTTTATATATTTATCAAGGATTTTTTTAAAATAAATATTATCATCGATATAAATGTTAAATCTTTAATTTTTCTCCTATTAATTAAACTTAAAACTAAATTATAGTTTTAAAATTTTATTAAAACAAAGAGAAATATTTAACCAATTCAAGACCTAAAATTTCAAAAACTCCTCGCATTAAATATTCAAGATCGTTCGAAGGGGACACTAAAATATATCTTTCGTTAATTATTTTTTTAATAATATATTGTGAGATAATTAAGACATTCACAATCTGATAGAGTGGTAAAAAGGAACCAACTATTTTATTCAGAACATAAAAATATTTTGAAAGATTTGGTGAATATGACTCACTTATAAGTCATGCGTGAACGCGATTAGGCGTGTCTGTATCTTTCGACACATGACTGACTAGGTAGATTTTTCTCTCAGTAGGTTGCCATTTCTTTCTGCGGTAGACCAGTTGCCATCCAAGGCTATAGAACCCAGTCTGTCCAGCTATTTAACCATAGCTGGAGGGGGAGAAATTGATTTATACCTTTTCCCTGGGTATTAGTACGAAAGTTTTAGTAATGGATTCAGACTAGAATTCGAACTCAGATCAACCGATTTTTCAGTCCGAATCGCTATCCATTACTCCGCCGTTCTTCCTCTAAGCACGGAGACTTTAATGTAATGTATTCTATAAAATTGAGTTCCAATAACATTACCAGGAATGACACCGTCATTTCACGAGATCCACAGCTTCACAAGGGAGGAGTATCCTGAATTTGACTTCAACAAAACGTAACCAGATAAGCAAACATTTTTTTAATTCTTAGAATTAAATTTTCATACCTCGGATTTGTTTCCATGTATAGTCTTCATTTCTAATAGACTTAGATAGGTATCGTCCTGGGTATGACGATAAACTACGTCCAGCAGCAAGCTCTCTGATCAGCAGGTTTTGAAGAGTGAGGAACCACCTCCTATTTGCTGTTGTTCCCAGGCTCATCCTGACCCGGGGTGGTAACACCTGTTAGGTTCCCAGTTATGGGCAAATAGTTAACCCCTAAACTGGGGTAAAAACACTATGAATATCTAAAAAGAGGTTTTAATACCAGAAACACTTTGTAAAAAAAATATTACCAGCAATAAATTTCTGAACAAAAAATAATATATTACCAGCAATACGTTTATGAAAAAATATTACGCAATTTTTTTTTTAAATAAATATTGCTAGCAATACACCTTTGAAAAAAAATATTA
Organism: Acanthosepion lycidas; assembly: GCA_963932145.1. Lineage (NCBI taxonomy): Eukaryota > Metazoa > Mollusca > Cephalopoda > Sepiida > Sepiidae > Acanthosepion > Acanthosepion lycidas. Next base: position 19,107,036 of record OZ010591.1, read on the forward strand.
CCAGCAATATATTTTTGAAGGAAAAAATTAACAGCTATATATTTTTGAGGAAAAAATATTACCAGCAATACTCTTTTGAAAAAAAAAATATTATTAGCTATACATTTTTGAAGGAAATATATTACCAGAAATAGATTTTTGACAAAATAAAATATTACCAGCAATAAAAATTTAGTCGGCATTAAATAACCCATTGAGGTTGATATGCCAAAATACAAAATAAACCAAACCGATCACATATTTTATACATACGAATCTATCCTAAAAATGTTGTCGGCATTAAATAACTCATTGAAGTTGATATGCCGTAAAACAAAATAAACCAAACAATCCAAACCAAAGAATACATATTCTATTCATACGAATCTATCCTAAAAATGTTGTCGGCATTAAATAACTCATTGAAGTTGATATGCCATAAAACAAAATAAACCAAACCAATTTAAACCAAAGAATACATATTCTATTCATACAAATCTATCCTAAAAATGTTGTCGGCATTAAATAACTCATTGAAGTTGATGTGCCGTAAAACAAAATAAACCAAACCAATTTAAACCAAAGAATACATATTCTATTCATACGAATCTATCCTAAAAATGTTGTCGGCATTAAATAACTCATTGAAGTTGATATGCCATAAAACAAAATAAAAAAAAACAATTTAAACCAAAGAATACATATTCTATTCATACAAATCTATCCTAAAAATGTTGTCGGCATTAAATAACTCATTGAAGTTGATATGCCGTAAAACAAAATAAACCAAACCAATTTAAACCAAAGAATACATATTCTATTCATACAAATCTATCCTAAAAATGTTGTCGGCATTAAATAACTCATTGAAGTTGATGTGCCGTAAAACAAAATAAACCAAACCAATTTAAACCAAAGAATACATATTCTATTCATACGAATCTATCCTAAAAATGTTGTCGGCATTAAATAACTCATTGAAGTTGATATGCCATAAAACAAAATAAAAAAAACCAATTTAAACCAAAGAATACATATTCTATTCATACAAATCTATCCTAAAAATGTTGTCGGCATTAAATAACTCATTGAAGTTGATATGCCGTAAAACAAAATAAACCAAACCAATTTAAACCAAAGAATACATATTCTATTCATACAAATCTATCCTAAAAATGTTGTCGGCATTAAATAACTCATTGAAGTTGATATGCCGTAAAACAAAATAAACCAAACCAATCTAAACCAAAGAATACATATTCTATTCATACGAATCTATCCTAAAAATGTTGTCGGCATTAAATAACCCATTGAGGTTGATATGCCGTAAAACAAGATAAACATAACCAATCTAAACCAAAGAATACATATTCTATTCATACGAATCTATCCCAAAAATGTTGTCGGCATTAAATAACCCATTGAGGTTGATATGCCGTAAAACAAAATAAACCAAACAAATCTAAACCAAAGAATACATATTCTATTCATACGAATCTATCCTAAAAATGTTGCCGGCATTAAATAACCCATTGAGGTTGATATGACGTAAAACAAAATAAACCAAACCAATCTAAACCAAAGAATACATATTCTATTAATACAAATCTATCCTAAAAATGTTGCCGGCATTAAATAACCCATTGAGGTTGATATGCGGTAAAAGAAACCAAAGAATCAAACAAAGCAAATTTATTTTAGTAATAAAATAAGCACTAGGTTTAATATTATTGTGTGATTTGGGATTGTGTTTTCGGTCCCCTTTACATTCTACTTCAACTAACGGATCTGCCTCATCTTTGAAATGTATACTATTATTAGATTTCCATTTGTGGTTTATGCATATAAGCATTATATACATTGCTCGTTTTAAAAAGTCTCAACAAATAAATGTTCGAAATATATATGTTCCAAAGGTTGTCATAGCCGTAGGTCATAATGGAGACAAGCTTCGGCTGCCTATAAAATGCTTCTGGGTCATGTGTTTCCAATAGCTTATGACAACAAAATTCAGCTCCAAGCTGGGGAAAAGGCTAAGGCGAATAAGTGGCGTATCATAAAGACCTGCCACGGGTAGATGGAGTTCGACAGCCCAGAAAGGTGATCTATATAGGGGAAAGTAATAATCTGATTTTAAACCTCCTCTTCCTTGCGGTCATATCCAACCAAACACGGAAAAGTCGATAGTAATATATATTTTTGCTTGTAAGATGTGGTTATTTTTATTAAACGTCTCCTCCAATACCTTATGCAACCAAGCGTACACACCCTTGACATGAGAGAGAAACCTAGAGCGGAGCCCCGGTGGCTGCTAACTCTCTAACATTGACAAATTTCGGGCAATGCCCACAGCCAAGCCTGCCTCAGATGTAGTACTTATGACTTTGTCGGTATGGCTGTGAGGGAAGCCTATGTAGCCTGGGCATAGCACAGCCTCCATATATTATCACCTTGGCTTGCACACTAGAGTGGACACTCGAAACTCACCACCAGAGAACTGAAGTTTGACCAACAGGGTGATATCTTTATCTCGCCAGATGAACGAATGCATACATACGTACAGAGTTTTGACATAGTTATGTTCATTACAAGTTTTGTCTCTGAGTTGATGTGAGGCATGGATCTTCAATTAGACGTTAGGAAGTTGTCTATCAAGCTAACCTGCCAATGCACCTGATTTCTCATTCTTTGTGTGAAGCATGTTTTGGTACGTGTAGTTAAAAATTGTCAAGGCAACATTCTCTCGCAAAGAATAGTTTTTGCTACACACCAAAATCTGTTTGTGTTTTAAATTTCCAAGGCAATTGTTGATAAGCCGTTGAAACATTTTTCTAATATTATTTGTTTCTTTCTTTCTTCCATCGTTTCATGTCATGTTTTCTTCTTTTTAATATGTTACAACTTCGTGTTTCTCGGAGTTTGTAAAACGGAATTGAATACACATCGAGAAGGTCTGTATGAACACCATCATTTTCGTGTAGATGAAAGTGTCAGACATCTGAAATAAAAAATTATATTAGACAGGGGTGACAAGACTTTCGGTACAATGAAAAAACGCCTTAAATATAATTAAAACAAAATATTATCATTAAAATCATCAAAATTGTATCATTGAAATAAGATAGAAAGAGATAGGAACCGCTATCAATTCACCAAAAAATGAAACCAATGGGTGGTCTGAAAGTCTTGTCACACCTTACAGAAAAAGGAATGAGAATTAATGGAAGAACAAGGAATACTGTAATACAAAACTGGATTCAGTTTATTCCCTTTCATTGACGCTGTTACACATCGAGAAGGTCTGTATCAACGCCATCATGTGTAAGTGTCAGCCATCTCCAATAAAAAATTATATTAGATATGGGTGACAAGAATTTCGGACCAACGTGTACCATGAAAAAACCCGCGAAACATAATAAAAGCAAAATATTATAATTAAAATCATCAAAGCAGTTTCATTGAGATACAACACAAAGAGGTAGGTGCCGCTATAAATTCAGTAAATAGAAAAACTACAGGTGGTCCTAAAGTCTTGTCACCCAAACAAAAAAAGCAATGTACTGGATTCAATTTTTTGACTGACGCTGATATACATCTAGAAAGTTGATATGAACGCCATTAATATTGTAGCAGCTATCTGAAGTAGAAAATTATATTATGTAAAGTGACAAGAATTTTGGACCACCCTGTACTTTGCTGTATCTATTGAATCTTCTTAAACTTAAAATTACGCGCAAAACCGTTGGACAGTATAATCTTTTCTTTTTTTCAGTTCCATATCCTTTAAGATCTTAGGCGATTAATGCCTTATACAGATTCCTTTTGTTAACTATCTGTAGATATCGTCGTCTTTTGGATAATATAAGGGAATGGTATACCACTGGATCCTCCAAAGTTTTGAATTCATAATATTTTTATCTGTTCATAACAAAGTAGATTAGGAGTTACTAAAGATTGATTTCATTTATTATCTGTAAATATCCACGAGTTCTTGGGAAATTGCACGAAATTGTATGAATTTGTTTTCTTCACAGTTTTTTGAATTCAGCTTTATTCTACGAAACTATCATCCACTCATTTCTAGAGAGTTCTATTGACACTGCCATTTAAATCCATAGCTAAGGTAAAAAATAAGGACACTTACTGTTATAAAGGAAACTTGACAGACTAGTTTCTGAATTTGAACGCATCTCGTCGATTTAATTCACGGCGCTGATAACCAAGGGGACTTTAATCAAATCCCAGACCATCATTTTATATCGTGCCGTAATCATACACCATTTTACTATAGAATCCATCTGGCGCCAGTATGGTTGTGCGAATTGTTTTGTTTTTTTTTGTTTTTTTATGGCTTATCGACACACTATGGGTTATTTAAAGCCGAAACATGTTTCGTCGGGATAATTTATTTTGAGCATTAACATTACATTAATAGTTAATTTTAGAATCACAATGACTTTTCCAGATAGAATACCTACTATTTGACCCATATCTAGCGGAGGTGGTGGATTTATATTTTTTCCCTAATGGTATTTGTGTGTAAGTAAATGCAACAAACCGAACTGAAATTCGAAATCAACTTTTCTATTTCTCATTCCCACCCACGCATTGAATGTGATATAAGTAGGCACAGACTTTTGTTATTACTGTAAAAGCCATAATCTGCATATATTATCGTGCCTGAGATAATACGATCAAAATTTCAGTCGAATAATTTCTTTTACTCATAAACAGATTTACTCTTTGTGTAAATATTTAATGTTGACCTTTATATTTTCTTGTCAATAGAAACATTTGCAGTGAACACTTTACTTTCAATCGAAACGAATGTTTTCAATTTGAAAATTGAAAGTTGATCAAAGTAGCCTTCGAACTTGAAATTCACTAATCGATATTTTATCCAGTAAAATGGCTATGACATATTTCATTAATATTTTTCATCCGTTTAGAATTTGAATTAACAAATAATTTCCAGTAAATTTTAACAGTTATTTGAGTCATCAGACTCTTCTAAATAGCTGAAATCAATTTTTAATCATCATAGTAGGCAGATTGTTTTTCTTCCCAAATTTCGTGACCTGCATCGATAACCATCGATTTACAAAACTTTTCATATTATTTTTCGCTTTCGTCTGCTTCCAATCATTGACGGCCATTTTGTAGGAGGCAAAACTCCGTTTCTACATTTTTTTCACACATGCGCACAAAGACGCAAAACACGAAGGCAGTCAGACATTAAATATAGTCTCAACATGTATGTTTATATATCAGAGCTAATAAACATCTCGCACTTAATTAAAAAAAATATTGCATTGGCATAATATTTAATCGTCACTTGCATAGCTACTTACATAATTACTTACTAATTACATAATTACTATATAATTATATACATAAATGTTTATTTATGAATTGATTCTTTTCAAACCAAACATTTTAAACATGAATTTTAAATAACGATAAATAAAACACTATTACAACGAATGTAGCGTAATTTTGAACGCGTTGGTCGATAACGGAATGATGTGACATCTTGCTAAAGAGTTTGTGGGTGTGCTGAAATGGATATTGACTCGGAATGAAAAATATGTAGTTCGAGTTCTGGTCGCTACATTCACATACGCACAAATACCCTTATGAAATGTATCAAATCACCCTTTTGACATTACAATTATTTTTCGCGGGCACGAGACTTCAAGTTTGCCAAAAATTGTTTTCAATTTTAAACAAAACAGTACCATTTATATAGAAATTATGGCAATACTTAAATGAAAATAAAATGCATTTAGTCCATTTTTTCTGAAAAATCCATTTTGTATTAATGTCTTCGCTAAATTTCTAGATGTTTCGCATCATTATTTATTGGAATGATTTGCATTTTTTTTAGGATGTTGTTATTGTAATTATGTTGACGTGGTTGCAATATGGGATTTGTGTTGGGGTGTAATATTGGATATGTTTTGGGGTGTAATATGGGATGTGTGTTGGGATGTAAAATGGGATGTGTGTTGGGTGTAATATGGGATGTGTCTTCGGGTGTAATATTTGATGTGTTGGGTGTAATATAGGATGTGTGTTAGGGTGTAATATGGGATGTTTGTTGTGTGTAACATGCGATGTGTTTGGGTGTAATATTTGATGTGTGTTGTGGTGAAATATGGGATGTGTGTTGGATGTGATTTAGGATGTGTGTTGGGGTGTAATAATTGGCGTGTTTTGGATGTAATATGGGAAATTTTGGGTGTAATATGGGATGTGTGCTGTGGTGTAATAAGGGATGTGTGTTCGCATGTAATATGGGATGTATTCTATGTTATGTGTGCTAGGGTGTAACATGAGATGTGACTTGCGGTGTAATATGGGATGTGTACTAGGATGTAACATGAAATGTGTGCTGGGGTAATATGGGATATTTTCTAGGATGTAATATGGGATATATACTAGGGTGTAATATGGGATGTGTGTTGGGGGTAATACTCGATGTATGTTGGGGTGTAATATGGGACCTGTGTTGGGGCGTAATATCTGATGTCTTTTGGTGTGTAATATGGGATGTGTGTTGGGCTGTAATATGGGATGTGTGTTGTGTAATATGCGATGTATGCTAGGGTGTAATATGCGATATGTGTTCGTGTGTGATATTGGATGTGTTTTGGGGTGTAATATTGGATGTGTGTTGGGGTGTAATATGGGATGTGTGTTGGAGTGTAATAATAGATGTGTGTTGGGGTGTAATATTGAATGTATGTTGAGGCGTAATATTGGATGTGTGTTGGGGTGTAATATTGGATGTGTGTTGGGGTGTTATGTTGACTCGGAATAAGAAATCGGAAATGCATGTTCGAATTCCAGTCGCATTCGTTACATTTATTTACGCATAAATACCGTTGAGAAATTTTTAATTCATCACTACCTCCCCAGCTATAGGTTGAATAACAGCGCGAATTAGATCCTTTAGCGTTGTCTGTCTACCAGTCAGGGACCTATTGGGGTTAAAAAAAAATTGCCTAGTCAATGAAGAATCGAAAAAGACCAAGCGTGTATCACGTATGACTCTTCACTGACTGTTTCCTAGGGAGACGATTCCATCATAAGGTACCGATGGTAAGTGCTCGAAAAAAAAAAAAACTTACTACGGTATGACCTCTGCCACGTGAGTGAAATTGGGTAGACACAACTTTTTCAAAGCAATCGTTGCTTTTACTAAAGTGTCAAACTCAGCTCGTCAACGTTAATTGGAAATCTGCCTTCAAATGGTGGTTGGTTAAAGCAGTTGACCCCACGCAAAAAAAAAAAATTCTTGAGGATGTAACCGTCCTGAAAAATAAAGAACGGGTAAGGATGGGAATTCTTAAGATACTTCCAGTTGTTTTTCCCTTAAACAGAGACAGAACCGTTTAACATGTTTTGGTTTTTAATTAATAAATATATTAGGGTTGGTGCAAAAATAATGACGTAATAATGTCGTTTTTTGACGTATTTTTTAACGTCGAAAAACGACATTATTACGACATTATTTTTACACCGACATAATATCTTCTAATGTTGTCTTTTAAATAGCATTTGTACTAAAGCGATAAATGTCTTTTGTACTCGTCGGTTTTCTCTGTGGTTTGATCATGATATAAGATATAAAATGTTGTTGGATGCGACATGTTATCGCTATACAAACAAATGCAAACAACACACTATTTATCTAATCTGTACAATTAATGGTTATACACAACCAGATTACATTAATTAATATTTCATATTCTCACGAGGCCGTGAGAGACCCTCTTTTTATTATCCCTTCTCGGTAAAAAAACTCATACATTTAACTACCCTTGGTTGGTCCTACAGGTGCACATCCTAAACGTCGCTGGGCCATCGTCCTCTTTACATGTCGAGGGCAACAAATTGCGACATTTTCTGAGGTGTGTTGTCGAGGATGTTATTATTTAAGTTAAAACACTTTAATGATCTGGTGTGGGGTTGAGTGCAAAATCTATTCTGGCATCAGCTGGGTTGAATCATACATTATACATGTATATAAATAGAAATTAACAAAGAATTTTTTTTCTTTTCTTACTTGTTTCCTTCAATTGCTCATAGGGTATTAATAAATTAAAGCAAGTGACATCAATTAATGTTAGAATTTTTGGGTATCCTGGTGTACTAGAAAGCCAGGCAAAATGAACCGACTCATTTTATAGTTCACCAATAGAAGGGTTAACCAATCAGAAGGCTCAAAATATTCAATGCGACGTGTATAAAGGCGGCCATGTTTCTCCCGAATATTCACTTCCAGCCTTTGATATCGAAGACTGAAGAATTACGGAACAGCTTCTAGTGGTATTGGCGATATAGTCAGATTCAGTAGAGTGTCTGTCTAGTGAGTGATCATTTTTAACGTTGTTTCATTGAACAGATTACATACTGCGCTGTATTCTATATTCATAGACTCTGGTGAACATGGTCAACAATTGACGTTTCCTTTTAGGATATTATTATGAGATTTTAGAACAATGCTATCTATTCTATTATATAAATGTATATGATATTTTTTGCACCGTATCTTCAATTGGGCGGTGGTGCAATTGAGGTGCTCAGTGGGATAATGCTTTCAGAATACAAATTCAGAGATCCGAGTTCGAATTTTAGTCGAGTCCGATACGTTCATCTACTCGCAAATACCCCTTGGGAAAGGTATGGATATACATCGTTTCGTCCCTAAACTAAGAGTAAATGGCAGGGAAAACTGGACAATATAGCCTTGGTTTGTAACCAGTCTAGGTGAAGAAGAACTTCGAATTCAAACAAGCCTGAAGAGAGTTGGGCTCCGTCAGTCTTGTTCATGACACACCCCTGCTGCTACATCTACAGTTGATGTTATGCCCCATACGAGCCTAATTACCTGCGTGACACTTTGGATCAATGAACCAAAAATTTACTTCACGTATCACTAAGAATCCTCTTTCGACTCGAATTTCTGTTTCATACTAGACTTGCTTGATTTTATGCATTTTTATTTTTTATTTATATTTTTATTCTTTATCTTATATATTTAATTATTTATTTATTTATTTATATGTTTATTCTTTCAGCTCCTGATAAACAGTAGAGCACTTTCGTTACATTTATAACGCAGCAAAATAATTTAACCCAAATAAATAAACAAATAAAAGATTTCCAGTAAAATAACCGGCAAAAGACACTACCCACAATGCACCACTGACCCGTATATATATATAAATAGCCGAAAAAATAACAGCACTCGTCGCCTGACGGTTGCATCTAGCATGAAACGGACTGTCGCCTGTAAGTGTTGATTTTATGTTCACTTTTATATTTACACACGCTCTATCTCTGATATTGAGCACTTTATCCCATAAATATAGCACATCTTGAGACTATATTTCTTCATATATATATATATATATATATATATATATATATATATATATATATATATATATATAAATATAAAAGTGAACATAGAAGTCAACACTTAGAGGCGACAGTCTGTTTCATGCTATATGCAATCGTCAAGCCACGTGTGCTGTTATTTTTCTCGGCTATTTATATATATACGGGTTAGTGGTGCATTGTGGGTATTCTATTATGGCGGTTATTTCACCGGAAGTCGTTTGTTTATCTATTTAGGTCAAATTATATTGCTTGTTTTTATTTTTGTTTCTTATTTTATTTATTTATTTATTTATTAACGTAGTAAAAATTTGTTTATATCACTTATTTAACAGTTTTGTTTTGGTTTGGGAATTTAATTAAAACTATTTGGGGTTGATTGTTGTAGTTCATTCTAAGTATTATTTTGGCGGGAACAGTTTTTAATTGATTATCTTTATTTGGGATTGGTTTGTTTATTTATTTACTTGGATGAATTTAGGTTAATTTATTTTACTTGCATATTTTCTCTTTTCGGTTTTCGATTTTTAAGTAACATAGTATTTTTTTATGTTTTATTTCTATTTTTTTTTTTGCTTATTAGTATATTTATTTGTTTTTATTTTATTTTTTCCGTTTTTAATTTTTTAGGTTACGTAGTAAAAATTTATTTTCATGTCTGCATTTTGAGATGAGTTCGGATCTTTTGTTTAATAATTTATTTTGGTCGGGAAAACTAATGATAGCTATTTTTTCCTCCGAGCAAAGTTTGCAAGTTTTTGATTGGTTATTGTAGGCTGATGATTTTTTCCTTATCTTCCAAGATATTTTTGGTGTGATGTTCGTTTTGTTTTTAATTTCCCAGATATACTTAGAAAGCATTGTACTGTTTGCATATTTACTATTTGTGAAAGATGTTTTGTGTGTATAATTTCTTTGTTTCCAGGGTCCTTCAGTTACTCCTATGTATACTTTTTCTTCATTATCTGGTGATTTTATCGTGGCTTGGTATATTACGTTGTTTTGTAAACAATTTCCGTTTAAGGGACATTCGTTCTTTATTCTGCAGTTGCACGTGGGTTTAATTTGTTCGTGTGGTTTGTTGATAATTTTCCTATTGTGCTTTTTTATTATTTGTGCCATGCTCTCGGTGCAGCTGTAGCTGATTTTTACAGTGTTTTTGTTGAATATCTTGTGTAAGGTGCTTGATTCTGGGAAGTGTTTGTGTAAGAGTTTGAAGAATATTTTCCCTACGTTTGTTTTTACGTTCTTGCTGTACGGTGGGTTGAACCATATGATATTTCTTCTTCTGTTGGCCTTTTTTGTATTCTGTGGTGAGTATGTGAGTGTTTCTGGGAATCCGCTATCTTTTAGGGCTGTTTCATAGTCTTTCTTAGCTTTGTTAAATAGGGATTCATTGGAGGAATTGTCAGAGAGCCTGCGGTTAATCGATTTTGGTATCTGTTTGATTATAGAAGGTGGATGGTTGGAAGATGTGTGTATGTAGAGTGGTTTGTCATTAGATTTTCTATATGGTTTATGTGTGCCTTCTCTTAGGTTGAAGGTAACATCTAGAAAATCTACTTCGTTTAGGTTAGTTTTTATATTTATGTCGAATCCGTTATTTTTAAAAATCTTTATTATTGCTTTTCTAGTTTTGTCTGTGTTTTGTTTGTTACAGTTTCTTAAGATTATGAGACCATCGTCCCTGTAGAGTCCTGTGTCATTTCTATCTATTATTTTGCTCAGTTCGTTTAGTAAGTAAATGCCTATGATTTCGCATGCTTCAGCACCGTCAAAGCTTCCCATTGTAGTGTCAAATAGCCCATCTCTCTTTATCCATGCTTCTTCATTGTGGAATAATAGTGATTTACGGGAGTGCAAATGCTGTTGATTTCGCTTGGTTGTATTATTACTTGTTCCTGAGCTAAGTTGATGGCCTTATCTAGCATACGTTCTGTTATGGATGGGTAAAATTCTTTTATGTCTAATTGTAAGAATTGGCAGTTTTGTTTGTTATTTATGCTGTGGAACCAGTCAATAGTTGTTTTCGTATTTTTCCACTGGTTTACTCCTAATTTCTTCCTAAGTTCAGAATTAATTCTTTCTAGTATTGTTTTACTTATTTTACCTAGTTCACTTTTGGCTGGGTTTATGAGTCTACATGCAGGATTGGTTTTGAAATTTTTTTTATGGTCTTTTAGTGTGATAAAGGCTCCTGCCTTGCTAATACAACTTATTCGGTCATCCAGGTCTAATTTTTGGGCGATTGTTTTAGCTTCCTTATTGATATCGTGTTCTGTTGTTTGGGGTGCCTTTTTGTATGTTTTGGTTATGTTGTTCTTCAGTAATTTATTGTGTGTAGGAGGACTTAGTTTGTATAAATTGCTGAATTGTTTATTTTAGTTATATCTGCTTTTAGTTTTTTTTGGAAAGCATCTTGTTTTTTGTGGAATTTCGATGTCGGCTTGAAGCAATCATATGTTTCGATGCACTGATGTGGATGAAAGGGCAATTCTAAACAGCAACCGTCTCTTCATTAAATTAATTGAGCACTATAGTTATCACTGTTTACATTCGTAAAAGATAATACGCTAGAATTTTACTTTCCCTCTGCCGGGCGCTAATAGCTCAGCCTGTATGTGGATGTTATATATATATATACATACATACATATATATATATATATATATATATATATATATATATATATATATATATATGCAAGTATGCAGAAAAATATGAAAGGACACGTTCTCGTTGTTGAAACATGAGAACTCTTATGTAGCGAAGGAATCATATTTTTTTAAGTAATTAATATATATATATATATATATATATATATATATATATATATATATGTATGTATGTATATTATCAATGCATTGAATATTGTAGGTGCACCTGGTCTGGTGCTCCTGCTATACTACTTAGAGATTCTTGATAAAAGAAAAAAATGTTATGCAATGTAAATTGTCCTGACCTGGAATCTCGCCTTTAGTCAATTTCCCACAGGCGCAACGTAGCTTACCACTGTCTTTTCTATAAATAATTTCATGTCATTTGTTCTGACGAACTTTCCACTATAGTACCCAGATTTTTATTAAATTTAGCGCAGTACTAGGTTGGCAGATAGGTCTAATCATTTTACAGATACTATGGTAATTGTTTCTTCTATTGCACTTCTCGATTTTGGAACTTTCTTCCGGGTTCTTACTTCCCAGTCAAAATTGATCTTCAAAAACTTTCATGTAATGTCAATTTTTATCTTCTGCCTTTTTATGAAATCTGATTGCTTCAAGCCGAGAACGAAATTCGACCGATTTGGCATTAGTCAAAGACTCTCGCGTGAGCTATCGGCGAACGGCAAAGAAAATGAATCTTCTAGCGTATTATATACGTGATGTATACAAACGCCAAATCAGTAGCCAAGAGCGTTCAATTCATATATATATATATATATATATATATATATATATATATATATAAACGTATTATATTAGGCAGCATATATTTTATATTATAAAGAGATAATCATGCATTGAATCAATTAGCAATATCAATGAAATTACTGACGAAATCTCTTCGCTAACAGACTTAATATAAGCATTAAACTACTAACAATCCACTGAATGATGCGATCCTTATGTATAAAATTGTTGTCAGATGGATCTGGTGTATTTTTTAGAGGAGCAAGTACTTTCAGGGATTTCATGTTCTCATCATCAGGATGTAATTTTTTTCCTTTAGATTCAGAACTTGAAGACGAAATAAATGTGCTGTAGACCGAAAGATGTTTTTTTTAAGAATGTCTTATTTATTAACGGTTATATAATATTGGAATGTGCAAGTCGCATCAGTAAATTTCAAATATTTCAAGTTAGAATTTTTTCATATGAATTTTGTAATTTGGTAAATCCAGGATTTCAAATGTTGCAGCGGTTTTGTTGCAACATTGAAATCACTTTTATTTCCCAAATACTTTCCATCTGTAGCTATCCATTACTGATTTCTTTTCTTTTTGCGATAAATTCAACGGCTGACAGTTATGCTTTTCGCGTTAATTAGAACGTGAAAAATTATCCACAATGTCAACAATCCAGAAGAAACTCATCCACTATGAAGAACAATCCTCAAGAAAATGGATGAAGTAGAGCAATACGAAAACAGCCAAATTAGTAACAACTTCAAACTTATCAGCCAGCAAAGCGGCAAAGGTTTGTCAGCAGTTATCTCAAGAAAGGATTGACGTTCAGACATCTTTTCAATCTAGTATTTACAGATCAATTATTAATGAAGCTGTTAAACTTAAAGAAAAAATGAAGAAAACTTTATATTTGAAAATTGGTCGTTGCATTTTGACGGTAAAAGAATTGATGGCCAAGAATATCAAGTGCTTCTATTAAAGAATGAGAGAAGAAATTTAAATTAGAACCATTACATCTACTAAATGGAAAAGCTTGTACATTTGTCAACGGAATAACAGCTGTTCTGGATTAATACAATTTATGGAAGAGCATAAAATTATTTTTATGGACACTACTAATAGGAAAACATGAAGCAATTAATTAGATTGTCATTCACTTACAAAGACTATTTCCTCAAAGAAAACCGGAAGTACCACAATTCATTCGCTGCTGACATGTTCTTGGGAGTGTTTCTCGTAGTAATGTATAACGAAAATGGAGGAAACAAGACATCACCTATTATCGAATATCATTTATCCGTGAACTGGCAAATAACTACGAAATGTTTCAAGGGGAATTTAAAAAAATGGTAAAGTGAAGTTTAAAATATTAACTACTTTAAGTAATGCAAGATAGAATTTTAGAGTAATAATTGCTGGCAATTAATGACGTAATAATGTCGTTTTTTGACGTTAAAAATACGTCAAAAAACGACATTATTACGTCATTATTTTTACACCGACCTAATACACAGGTTATTTAAATTAAAAATATAGTTTATTTGCTTATGACAAGAAAAGCAGCAATCTAATGTAAGTGTCTCGATATGTTATTAAAATGGCAATTTAATTTAAATTGCATATTGTCCATAGAATATATAAATATGTGTGTGATTTTAGCGAGCGTTCTTATATAAAGAAATGACTTGAGATACAAGCGTAACGACATACGAGGTTTTTGAGATACGAACTAGATTTCGGTCGATTTGGTTGCCTTCAGATACAAGCTAAATTTTGAGATACGAGCGAGTTACAAAAAAGCATCTGCTGGTTGACGCAGAAAGAGTATTTCCACTCGCAGTACACATTGTTCACCTCGCGAGTAAGACCCCCCACCATAGATGAGAACATGACTACAGACTATGTGTACGCTATCCCGTGCAGCCGCGGAAAGAAATATAAAGGTAAGGTAAGGCTTCAAGAAAACCCAGAAAGCTGTAACACGAGGGGAAATGAAAAAGTAAGGCGTAGCTGACCACATATGGAGAGGGAAGGGAGATCACCGCAACTTGTGGGATAAGGTTGAGATCATAGACAAAGAACACCATTGGAAAATTCGTAAACTTAAGGAATCGGCACATATGCTAGGCCACAAAAATCTTCTGAGCCGACCAAGCATAGAAATGAATACAATATGGGAACCAGTAAAAAGCAGTACAAGAGAAAAGCGACAATAACAACAAAAATTGCAATATGAGCTCTGGTTAAAACATGATGATAACAGCAAAAATTGCAATATGAGCACGGGTAAAAAAATTGTTGCTGAAGACATTAGGTTCATAATACCCAGAAATTCATACACAGATGCCCTCAAGGACATATGACACAGTGGATAAAGGCTTTGGTTAGATCCGTAACAGGAGCCAAAATGTCTGAGTTCAATACCCGGTTAAGGTATTTTTTTAAATCAAGGGCGGAAATTTCATGTTATCTTTATTCACATATATATATATATATATATATATATATATATATATATATATATATATATATATATATATATATATATATATATATACACACACACACACACACACACATATATATATATATATATGAAAAAATATACTCTTAAGGTGTGCTATATTTATGGGATAAAGTGCTCAATATCAGAGATAGAGCGTGTGTAAATGTAAAAGTGCACATTGAAGTCAACACATAGAGACCACAGGCTGTTTCATGCTAGATGCAATCGTCAGGCCATGAGTCATTTTTACACACACACACACACACACACACACATATATATATATATATATATATATATATATATATATATATATATATATATATATATATATTATAGTAAAGCTAATACATCCGTTGGTATCTATTCCATGTGGATCCTAGTAATATAAAATATTAAAACTGATCCACAAAAGCAGTATTTATTATACAGAGCAAATAAATAGTCGTAAACAATAAAATCGAAACTTACCTCATATGGCGTATAGGTGTATTTCAACCTGTATACTGATGTTGAATAAGACTGATCAAATTTTTGTCGGTTGGAATAGATTAATGCCCTATATGAGGGAATTTTGCATTTCATGGTTTACCACTATATATATATATATATATATATATATATATATATATATATATATATATATATATATATATACTTCTACACGGTAGGTCAGTGTGGTATAATTATACATTCTCATTTAGAATAACCGAAGGCACGTTCAATACAATGCTACAAAATATTATAGGTTTTTTAGAGAAAAAAAAAAAGAATTCCGGTTATTTATTATGGGATATTTTTAAAAAAAAGTAAAAGCTATTAAAGTGAATAGAAACTCCTGTAGGGTGTGTCAGGTGGAGAAGTTGCTCGTTGCAACAATGGTACAAGGAATGGCTTACTAAAATTTAAAACCTCCAAAACAAAACTGCTTTCTTTTAATCACCATAGAGAGTCTTTCAGCCTTCTATCACTATGGCTGATGCTAACCTCCATTAGAGCAACACTTTGCACGTTCTTCGTTTTAAATTTTCCACTGACATGAAGTGTAGTGATTATATTGAATTATGTGCTTGATCTGATGCTAAGAAAGTTGGCTCACTCTGCCGTACTAGGGAGTTTTTCTCATCAGAATCCATCTTGCACACTTATAAATCTACCATTTATCCATGCATTGAATACTGATGCCATATCTGGTCTGCTGCTCCTGCTATTTGGTTTTTACCTGGTTCGTTTGTATTTTTCTGATGTTCTGTGAATGATCTCAAAGAATAATCTTTTATAGCATTTTTTGCTTCTGAGTAACTCTGGTCATCCTGTGAAACTGTTGTCTAACTTTATTGAAATTTTATTTTAGATTAAATCAAGGCTTTGAGATGGATCCCCAAGTAATCAAGGATGAGCATGTTCGATGTCTCCTCCTCTTCAGTCTTAATCAACGCACAAAGTTTCCAAAGCTACTCGAGACATTTGTTCTGTGTACGAAGATGAAATACTTCAAAACAACTAAACGGTAAATGATGAGCTGTATATTGAAAAAAATGGAAGGCCTCAAAGAGACAATTCAACTGAAATAACCTGACTGTCGATACCATCTGATTATTCAACACGACAACGCTAAGCTCACCTAGTTAAATTGCTTGTGTGGGAGGTTCTGCCTCATCCACAATATTTTACTGATTTAGCATCTATCGCTTTCTAACAATTTGAGGGGTGTTACGTTCAACAACGATGTGGGGATTAAAAGGTTGTTTAATGCATTTTTTGAGTTAACTCCACGTGATTTCTATCGTCAAGGCATTTAGTCGTTAGCGGTTTGATGACAGGAGGTCGAAAACAGTGAAGGGGAATATATTGTTTAAGGATTCAGCAGAAGTATTAACAAATAACTGTTATTAAAATAAATGGATGAATTTATATAACAATGTTATATATATGTGTGTGTGTTAAAAAGTACGAGCATATAGCCCATATTATTTGCAGATTATTTTGACAACTTTACCCATCTAGATTAACAAATATAAACCGGTAATTACTGTCCAATCTCTCTCAAGAACTGATTCAAAACCTGGAAAAATGCAATTAAAATTAAAACAAAAGTGTCCACCAAATATCATTCTATGGCATACCGGATTTATGGGTAAGTCTTCACAATATAAGAGACACGGATGTTAACAACAAGTGGCGAGAGTCTGTTTCGTTCTTGAATGCAATCTGTGTTGGATGACAGCTCGATTAATTATCTCTGCTCGCCATGTAGTGTTATGGGTAGCAGGGTCAGGTATTTCCGGTTAAATATATAACACTGATTTTCCGCGCTGTCAACAAATCATTGGTGTGAAAAATAATTATTCGAATTAGTTTATTTTCGTTGCTTCCATAAGAGCGTAATTTCTCGCAAGATATTTGAAGAGCACTGTTGCTTTCTAATAATAATTAGTCTCTTAGGATATTTCCGTTTTCGTAACAAGAGCAAAATAATCGAACTAAATAAGAAAACTAATTGGTAAGTAATTGAAACAAAAATGATTGCTGTACTGGGAAAAATATGAATAGTGTTGTTCTTTATCTAATTCTGTCTTTCTCCCTCTTTCTTATATATATATATATATATATATATATATATATATATATATATATATATATATATATCTGAGTCCTTGTTCCTGTCGAATTATTATATATATATATGTGTGTGTATGTATGTGTGTGTGTGTGTGTTGTTTTCTGGAAAGGGTTATTTAATAGACATTACCTCTTATTACTATAAAGATTATTTTTAGTGTGAGTAGTTCTCAATAATAGGTAATTTCAAGCTCACCTTCTCATCGGCCGGACTGGTAGGGCTACACTTGCGCTCAAAAACTAGTTTCCCTGCTGAAAAAAATGGAAACAGTTTCTATTTCTGTTGCAAGTGCAGTTTTCTTTTTAGGTGGAGCTGCACAGTCTTCACTTTCAAGTCTTGATAGCCGTCAAAAGCGTCTCTAAGTCGTTGTTTCTGGCGAATTAATTTCTATCTTCCAGCGACTCACTCAAAGGCGTGATGAGACGAGCCTCTCGCCGGTCTATCGCTATTGCCATGGAAAGTGCTCGGACGAACTACATTGCCTCTTTCTGCCAGGTCTAACCTTTACGGCTAGCAACTTAAATTCTAGTAAACCACCTACGTTCGCTCCGTATTCCATCGATGAGAAGTAAGTTCCAATCGAATATCTTCTTCCCGCGAACTATTGCTCTGTGAAATCGACTCCTAAGTTGATGTTTCCCCATCATAAACTGTTAAAGTCTAGAGTTAACCCTTATGTTTCTCTCCTATCTGTATAAACAAGCCTTTAACGTAACCCTCTTCTTCGAGTGGCCCCCGGAGCTTGTACGGAGTGAACTTTAATGTAAGAAAGAAAAAGAAGAGAAAAAAAAAAGAAGTCCCAGTTTTGGTCAGCTGCTAATTTCACTGTTTAATAAAATAAAATAAAAACAAAGCTCAGATTTTATTTTTATAAGAGTTTCGGCATCCACTAATGATGTTCAGAATACTATAGAGTAAAAATTTTAAAGAAAATGGAAACAAAAAGAACGCTTATCTTTTTTTTTTAAGCGCTTCACCCCAAGCAAGGCGGGAAGCCACTAGGACGCAAGCGGTTACAGAAGATTTGGAGGAAGATCAGATAGGAGTGATAGAGGAAAGGATGAGGAGAAGGATAGTGGAAATATCAAGGCAACTGGAGATGTCGATTGACATTACATTTGAATAGTTGGAGATTATAGCTTTCAGGGAAACTGGAATAGGGAATGGATTTCCACAGGCAAGAGGTGCGAGACATGAAGTTATTGGAGTAAAAGAGACGGCTACATTTAGTAGTTTCGACAGTGAAAGGGTGAGAGCGGGATGCCAGCCTCGTAGGGCGCTTGAATTCATGAAGTCTGGGAACCCACGAATGCCTCGGAGCAATTACCATGAAAGTATTTGTAAAAAAAGACAGAGAGAGGCGACGGCGTGTCTGTGAGAGAGCGACTGTAGACGAGATGCCAGAACAGGGGCAATTATATTGCATACCCGCCTCTGGATCTTATCAAGAACCCAGAGGCAAACAGAAGGGGATCTAGACCATATATAGCAGCAATACTCCTGGCAAGTGCAAATTGTTGATTTGTAGATCTGGAGGAATGATTCCCAGGAGAAAAAGTTCCTGGCGCGGCACAGGGAGCCAACTTTTCAGAAAGAGACCGTTAAAATTTCCAGGGAACATAATGAGGAAAGAAGGTTTAGAAAACACTCACAAGATACAAGGGAAAAGAGGAAAGGACCATTTAACGTATCTAACAAGCTTGTGTAAATGATTGGAAAACTAGAGATTAGGAGGGATAGCAAAAAACTGGAATTTATAAACGGGGATCTTTCATTCATATACAGGTTCGGGGTTGATGTATCTTATTTAGATTGTTTGCGACGAAGTATTCTCGCCATTTAAATCATTAACGTCTATATTTGTTTTTTGTATGAATGATTCGTGAATATATATATATATATATATATATATATATATATATATATATATATATATATATATATATATATATGAGTGAACGACGAAATTGTACGTACAGCCATCAATTTTGAATATTTTTATCCTTTTCTCAGAATTTAATACACGTATGATGCGAGTTTTTTATGTTATTAAGCACCAAAAAACGAATATAAAACATAATTTTCAGAACAATAGATTAAATACAAAACCAATTGACAGACGAATTAATCAAAATAGGAAAAGACAAAATTGTTCATACAGTAGAAAATGTCATTTTAAATTGACTGATTGGTCTAAGTATAAGTAATTTACATAATTATTTTATCGATGAAGCTTTCTAGACTATTTATTCAATAGAATATTTCTAATAATTCCAGCATAGAGTATTCATACGTAAACAACACGATGAGGAAGAAAAAGGAGCTTAGCGTTGAATTGAGAGCGAGAAATATTAACTTCCATGAATCGGGAAATAGTTATAGCATATTTCAAATCGGTTAGCTATCCATAGAACTAGAGTACAGTCCGTTATAAAGAAGTTTTAACAGTTTGGCGCGTCAGAGAATTTGCTTGCGAGTGGAAAGAAAGCCAAATTGTCACCGAGAACGACACGAAAATATAAACCCAAGAGATGTTTTGAAAGACATCGTCAAAAGTTTAGCGTAAGTACTCGTACAGTGCAACGTTGTTTAAATAGAAATTGTTTGTATGGAAACTGACTACGACGTACCCCTTTTCACAAACCATGTCACATTGTTGCTCGTTTTAATTTTGCCAAAAAGTTTTTAGACAACGAAATTGAGTTTGGGAACTAGCACTATGGATGATGAATGATATACAGAAGATTTTGCGCAAGAAAGGTGAGACTCCCCATCAAATAACACAGTGACAACTTTAAAACATGGAGGTGGCTCGGTGATGTTTTGGTTTTTTTTAGCTCAAGGCAGACTGGAAAATTAATTGCAATAAGGGGAATAATAAAATCTGCAAACTTTATCCAAATTCTGGAGAAAAATCTACAACTATCAGCGTAAAACCTTCATCTATGTCGGAGATTTACTTTCCAGCAAGATAATGTTACCAAACAGACGTCTACATGAGTGAATACGTGGCTTCAGAAAAAAAATTACAATTCTACCTTGGGCTTCCATTAGTCCTGACACGAATACTACTGAAAATCTATGGCTAGAACTGAAAGTTCGAATAAATCGTCGGTCACCAAAAACCTCCAGGAATTAGAACGTGTAACCATTGAAGAATTGAAGAAAATCCCAGAAAAGACTTGTTCAAAATTTATCAAAATATATAGAAAATGATTGCAGCAAGTTATACAGATGAGACGCCATCCTATTGACTATTAATATTGTGAAAATTGTTCAATTTTTTTTTTTTCATAATGTACAAATAAGTTTGTCTTTTTTCTATTTTGAATGATTAGCCTGTCAAATATGTTGTATTCAACCTAAAGTTCTGAAAATTGAGTTTTATATTCCTTTTCTGTGTTTATTAAGATATAAGAACCCTAGCATCATACGGACATTGAATTGTGGGAAATGGATAAAAATATTCAAAATTGATGGGTGTACAAATAATTTCGTCGTTGACTGTATATACATGAAGCAGGAAAAGTTGAATGCTTTAAGCTGTTTTAGTCAATTTTTTTTCTCAAAGATCAAGAAATGTAAAAAATGATAAAAAGCAAAGAGGCGCATATTAATGATATGTTGTATTTGGTTATTTCTTATTGGATAGATATATGTGACGTGTAATGAAATAACATATAATCAAATTTGTGTGAGAAACACTTTGACTGCTTAAAATGTGTAAAAGTTAGTGAGAAGCAGCAGAATGTTTTGAAAAAATTGATTTTTTTTTTCATTAAATGCTGCGTCACAAGCCACAAGATAAAGTTAAGCGTTTTTATTTTGTTCATTTATTTTAACGGTGAGTTTTACTCTCAATAAGTCACGGCGGACTCTTGAGAGGGTTACGTTAGGAGGTAATTTGTGCGGAGAGGAATGAAAGATACCGGTTAACCCTAGCCTTGATCAGATTAAGATTATAGTGATCTGGGAAACATCCCCTTGGGTGTCCGTTCCGCATAGCAGTCATTTACGGGAAGAAGCTGTTAGAGTGGAACCTAGTTCTTACCTATGGAATATAGGGGGAATGTGGGTGGTTTGCCTCGATGTAAGTGACGTGGTGTGTCCTTACTGTGAAGGTTTGAATTGCTGGGACCAGGATGTGTAGTTCGTACGTGCACTTTCCGTGGAAGTAGCTACAGAGCAACGTGATTCTTGCCACACCCCGACTGTAGGGGAGTGTTTGAAAGGTCGTCGCAATGTTAAAAGATCTTCTCCAATAACCCATAGAAGCTAAGAAAAAGTGGCATGCTGGCTATGAGTTTTGTACTTCCTGCATTAAATATAGATGCGATTTGAGTCAGTATCTCGGGTTTCTTACGAGAGATAATTCTAGATAGCAGACTCCGGTCACGAGCACAAAAGACATGCGGTTCGCCACTTGCCTGTTAATTGTAAATGGTGATGCCATTCATCAGATAAGTTAGTAAATCAAGAGATAGCATCTTTCTGCAAAATCACAGAAAAGAAATGCCCGATCTTTGTGACCCGCACTGCTGTAATAATGTAAGTACTCTAATCATAAGCAATAAAGATAATTTTCACACTGGCACACCCGATGAGCACAACTAATATATCCGTTATCTTGTTAAATTACAGTGGCATCAGCTACCATCACCTTTACATGTCGCCGATCCATTGTAGAAGTCAATTGACTTTACTGCTAACATGGCTGCTTTCTTGTGTCTTCTTGGAAAAGCAGTACAACTAATTTTACCTCATTTATAGGAGAGTACCTAATACACCAGTTAGGGTGGTCTATTTTGCTAGAATAGACACATTTGCATGAGTGGTCTCTATTCAACCATATACATCTCCATTAAATGACTCAAGTCAGCTTAACTTGGTGGTTACACATTGCTACATATGTGTCAGACCACTTGCAAGCTAACCATTATTCTACAGGCATGATGTTCAAACTGTAAAAAGATCGGGTGCCATTCGAGGTAGAGAGTTACAGAGTAAGACGCACAGATTATGCGCATATGTACGGAAGGTAACGGTGAACACTAGACACGAACAGATTAGGATGTAATGAAGCATCCTCTTGGGAGTCGGTTCCCCAAAGTTGCCTTTTTAAACTTTTAGCACGTCACTGTATATTAATAATGATGTTTCTGATAGCAATTTCTAGATATGACATTGAGTGATAAATAGAATGATAGATCTATAAATATGAGCTGAATAATTAATGATCAGTTAATATGTGATATATGTGAACAGGATGAGCTACATAGATACAAAGGGAGCAAGTTTGATAGATGTGAAGTGTTTAAGATAAATGGAAAAGCTTGTTAATTAATGAAAAATCAATTTTAATTCCAAGAAAAGATTTTCATTTTCTTTGATTGTTTCGCGTGAGCAAGAAAAATTATTTTATCTCAGAAAATAAATTAAAATAGCGGTTAGCTTCAAAGGTTTCGGTTTGTGAAATTTCAATGCCCAAAAATACTTTCGATGCTACAAAAATAAAAACTACATAATTTGTAACACAATTATATATATATATATATATATATATATATATATATATATATATATATATATATATATATATATATATATATATATATATATATATGTATATAGTGAGAGAGATAGTGTGTGTGAGTGAGTGTGAGAGAGACTATATATTAGACGGACTCTCGGCGACTATCGAACTCTCTGCATTAGCAGAGGGAAACCCGGACGAGGCTTTGCCGAAGGGCAAGGTTTCGTCTGGGGAGGTTGACAGGGACGAGGCGGGTTCAGAAAGGCCATATTTTTGGCCGAGCCTACGGGCTCGGGGATACCCAAATTAAAACGGCCTTGTGCCACATTCGATCCTCGTGGGTGGATTGATAAATACCGAGTCTATATATTAGCATTTCTCCATCCAACTGCCTCGTCACTGCCATACGTGATACACTTTTGTGTGTTCATATATCTATTCATAAATGACTGATGTGGGAGATTTTTTTCCTGCCGTAAGTTGCCATTTCTTTCTGTGGTAGACTGGGGGCCAACCAGAGATAAAGAACTCTCCTGCTGTTCAACCCATAGATGGAGGGAGAAAAATGGATTTGTTGAATAGAGGCTACTATTTCGTTGGTGTTATGTCCCTTTCATTGAATTAAGTTTTTACTGAGGAAATTGAAATATTTTTATCTGAACTCAAAAAAGTTGAATTAATTTATAAAGTTGAGTGATAATGCTGAATAAACTTTAAGTTTCAGAAACGTATTTCAAAGAAAAAAGTTCTTGTTTGGAAATGTTTTGCATGTTTTTAATGTAGTTTGGAAAATTTCTAACACAAAGATATGTGTCTGTGTGTGTGTGTAGAGAGTGAGTGTGTTTGAGTGAGTGTGAGAGAGACTATATATATTAGCATTTCTCTATGCAACTGCCACGTCACTGCCCGTGATTTCGAGCCTGACAGACCATTTTCCGAGAGTCAGCTAAGTGACATACGTGATACACGCTTGGGCGTTCATATATCTATTGATAAATGACTGACGAGGCAATTTTTCCCGCAGTAGGTTGCAATTTCTTTCTGTGGTAGACTGGTGGTCAACTAACGATAAAGAACCCAGTTTCTCCTACTGTTCAACCCATAGATTGAGGGAGAATAAAATGATTTGTTGAATTATATTAATATATATGACCATTCGTAGATGTCTGCTTGCTAACATGACCTCACGATTTATATTTAACGCAAAATACCACAAAATGTCAAACAACAAGGAGGAGCAAAAATGCTTTTATAACAAGATTTATATTTTTTAATGATGCACATGCATAGAGGCTACTATTTTGTTATGTTTCTTTGACTGAATTAAAATTTCACTGATGAAATTGAAATATTTTTATCTGATCTCACAAAATTTGAATGGATTATAAAGCTGAGAAATGCTGAATAAACTTTTAGCTTTAGAAACGTATTTCAAAGAGAAAAGTTCTTGTTACTTGTTTGGAAATGTTTTGTATGTTTGTAATGTAGTTTGGAAAATTCTGTACGTACGTGCATGCGTGAATATGTTTTCATGGGCGTCTGACCGCACATGGTCAAGACGGGAATCATTTAACGTTACATCTTCTCAGGAAAAGAGAAAAAAAAGAATGAACAAGCTTGTGTCTGCTATTTATAATTACTGTAACCACGTGACAGGCTCCCAGGAAAATAGGAAAAAACTGGACTTGGTCACCCGCTGGAAAAATATTTATATGTAGGTGGATTGCAACGCCCACTTGTGTGTTTTTTGACCAATTAGAAGCTGATATTTCCTGAAAATCTGTATGAACCTGGTCAAGCTCTTGATCCACTTTTTGCTCAGATTTGTAGAACATTCAACGCTGATAAGGAAATGGCATCGGGATGCCAAAAATTCACACCTTTCCCAAGCTTATTAGCACGTAAGTGAATCTAAGGAACTCAACTGGAATTCGAACTCGGCTCACTGAACCGATTGTTACGGTTTTTTGGGTATATATGTATATATGACTAGTGAGACAATCCAAAAGACTTAACTTCCTTTATAGTCTACCAATAGAAGTTTAACCAATCAGAAGCCGCAGAACATTGTATCTGTCGTGTATAAAGGTGGCCATCTTTGTTTACTCTACCGAAGGATTAGTGCCAACTCGACCAGGCGAAGATGACAGAAGGATGAACTACGCTCTGCTACTTTGCTACGAAATATCGACTGCGAACCTGAACTACGCTTTCCTACTGTCTCCGAATTATTCACTGCCAACCTCTGGATTCTATACTCGAAGACGACCGTCATGAAAATGTCTAACACCGATACCTATGACAACACCACTTAATCCATAATACCTGAGAACGAAAACCCCAAACACTTCTGGTTGCACCAAAATACGTGGATCAAAATACGGGGATCAAAATACGAGGATCAAAATATGTGGATCAAAATACGTGGATCAAAATACGTGGATCGAAATACGAGGATCAATGGATATATTTCGGACACCAATGGATCTATGCTGATAGGACTTGAAAAGTTGTTACCCACCCACGCCAAAAATATGCACGTCGATTTCTACATTACAAAGCACCTTCTGCCACGTTTATCGGCAGAAGAAAATGTGTGCTAGTATGGATGTTAGTCGGGTATATAATGCGATCAAAATAAAAGAGATCAGACAAAACTGGAACGCTGCATTTACAAATAGATTGGTAAAATATATAAGAATACCATGAATCATCCTGAAGATCCGAGGAGTGAAACCGCAGAGTATCTTTTTTCTTAATTAAGAATAATTCTCTACGTTACTGAGTACTTCATTGAATGTTTAAATTTATAAACTCAAGCTACAACAGAGGTAAGTTCATCAGAACAATTAGCATAAAACTATTTATAGAAAAGGCAATAGGAAGCTTTATTATAGCGGCGAAAATGTGACTGATGGCTAGATGCCAGGCCAGGACTAACAATATGGCAGATTCAGCTTTTGATTTCACCAAGAATGTTTAAATATATTGTAGCATACCTACGGAGATAAATACAGTAGTAAATACTGTATGTTGGTTTGCAGTTGGGGGTTCGCCTCCAGTTGTGCTGGTCAAACTCTCTGCCTCTGAGCAGAGAGGATCTCTAGACCAAGCTATGCCGAAAGCCAGATTCTTGTCTCGGGAAACAGTTACACGAGGAATTTTTGGCCGTGCCTAATAGCGCCGATACCCAACATTAAATTCGGCCTTGTGCCACATCTGACCTCGTAGGGAGGTTGGTAGATGTTTTTCATTTGGAGATTAATTGTGGAATTCACCTGACTCACTTCCAGCAATTGATTACTTCTTCTACGCGTCGCTGGCGTTGTGTTATTCTTGTCCTAATGAACAACCTTCCTTTGATCATTTTATTCAGTAACCTTCCCTAGGTTACAGCAAAATATATATCAGGAGTGTGCGACAGCAATGTCTCTCTCTCTCTCTCTCTCCACACACACACACACACACACACACACACACACACACATATATATATATATATACTTTTCTCAGAACATTTTATGATCTTTGAGGGACAAAAAACAAATTAATATATTTTCGCTAACACTGCACAATTTTAAAGTATCTAATACTCACTTTAGTAAGAGGTAACAATACTTGTTGGAATTTTGGGGTAATACTAGTGAGTCAGTCAAAACGAGCTAACTCATTTTATTGTTCACCAATAGAAGGGTTAACCAATCAGAAGGCTCAACATATTCAATGCGACGTGTATAAAGGCAGCCATGTTTTTTCCCCGAATATTCACTGACAGCCAGCCTATGATATCGAAGACTGAAGAATTATGGAACGGCTGCTGGTGGTATTGGCGATATAGTCAGATTCAGTAGAGTGAGTGTTAATCTTTAACGTTGTCTCATTGAACAGATTACATACTGCGCTGTATTCTATATTCATAGCCTATGGTGAACATGGCTAACATTATTCAGAAATGTGCATGTTATAATGGTACTTTCATTCAGAAAAACAGGAAGCTTCTTATATATATATATATATATATATATATATATATATATATTTATATATATATAAGAAACCTCCTTTTTACTTAATATTATTTTATTTTAAAGGATAGAAGAATTTATTGTAAGACAGATCGCCCTTCTTTCGTAATTTTTAATTTTTAATTTAATTTTAAGAGTATTTCGTAGTTTATTGTGTTTTAAGAGAGTCCAAATTTGTAAATAGTTTTAAATCAATTTTAAGGAATATTATAGTGTTTTATTTATTTATGTTTATTTTATTTATTTTTTTGTGTACTGTCAAAACATACGGCATAATAAGGGACAATTATTTTCATTTTGCGAATACATCCATTTAAAACCAAAAATATATGTATTTTAGGCTTCCAACTTTTTATAAAATAATTGATTTCCTATATAACAAATTTGGTGAACTCTCATTCAAAAATAACGAAGAAAGCTTTAAATAAATTTATTTAAAAAAATGTCACCCCACATTGCATATAATTATACTAGTACTATAAATTTCTGGCGCTTTCTAGAACTTTCTTGAAACTTTCTTGAAACACTGCAGTACTTTATAGAACCCTCTAGAACTTTATTTGTAAATTTTTGTGACAGCATAGACATAAACAGTTAAATGCATTAAAAAGTACTATAAGTAAATCCTATTCACTTACATACTATATACGTACATTCAAGTACCATGCGACATTTCATGACCTAATTTTGTAGCTAATTTAACTAAAGTAAATGGACATATAGTTTGGTCAACCACGCAGGCGGGACCAGCAGAACATACGCTAATATTTTATGCTGTATATGATGCGACCGCCTTAAAATTAACTCAAGAATTAGGTCTTCAAAAATACGTCTGTATATACGGTAAATAGTCAGTCAGTCAGTTATGTACCGTGCGGGTTACGCCGTTAGGCAATCATGTATTTTTCGATACATGACTGACAAGGCAGATTTTTTTTTTCTTGTAGTAAGGTGCCATTTCCTTTTGCGGTACAGTTGCCATCGAAGGCTATCGAACCCAGTCTATCCTGCTATTTACCCATAACTGAGGGCGAATAATAAGATTCGTACCGTTCCCAACGCTATTAGCACATAAGTGAATGTAATGCATTCGATTGGAATTCGAACTCGGTTCTTCGATAAATAGCAAACTGAAAAATAAAGTTTCTGCAACTATTGAATTTTTGTTTACTTGTAATTTGGTATGTTATGGTATAAACACAAATTGTTAAATGCGTTAAAAATACATTACTACTATCCAATTACAGTGTAACCCGGATATAAAAGAAACCCGGATATAAGATATATTTTCTCTGGTCCCAAATTAGAGCCATTCTTACCTAAACAAAATAACCAAACCCGGATATAAGAGAAACCCGGATATAAGATACTTCTTCTGCGGTCCCGACAACTCTCTTATATCCGGGTTACACATCATTAGCAAATTGGGGAAATTGGAGTGTTTACACGTCAGTTTGTTGAACGTTTCGTTGGATATTCCGTGTAGTAAGTGTCATTTTTGTTTGGAACTGTCTTTTAATTCTATTTTTGTTTTTACTGTTGCATTTATCGTCTAATTCCCGAATTTTTTTTTTTTTTTTTTACATTATTTTGAATTGTGTGCGGTGACCAGGGTACGCCAACATTATGGCGGAGCCCGAATCACACAATGCCTCACATACTGAAGTAACCCCTTCAGAATAGGCAAGGGATAGGTCAACGCAAAAAAGGCCAGAGTATTATAAAAAAAAAATCAAAGACAAATTTTAACCATTTGTTAATAGAAAACGAGTTGCTAACGGTGCCGTCTTTGTTGGACACAGTAAACACCCGTATGATTTATTTAGTAACAACGGACCCTTGCAGGCAATATGATGCCAAACACGAAATCGGTGATGAAGAGAGTGAATCACTGAAGACCAACCTTGAGCGAAATAAAGGGTTCAGTTCGGCATTCCAACTACCTGAA
>OZ010591.1:19141463-19276463 GCA_963932145.1 Acanthosepion lycidas
TATTTAACCTTACTTCGGGAATTAGTCTAGATTTAGAGAATCGTCCCTAATTGTGCTGATCAAACTCTCTACCCCCGGGCAGAGAGGATCCCTTAACGAGGCTATGTGCAAGGGCGGAGTCTCGGCTCGTCTAGACAGATACCGATCCTGTTTTATACGGTGCCTACGGAGAATTTTTACTTTGATACCCCACATTAATTTCGGCCTTGTCACATCAGATTGCATGGGGCGGTTGGTAGATATTCTTACTTCGGGAATTTCTATCCTGCCACCGATTCCTTGCCTTTTTCGTATTCTTTTTTACAATAAACTTCTCTTCTTTCATCTACGTGAGTGTTGCTGTTCCTTCATTCGAGTAACACCTTGTCTGTTTGTAACGTCTTTAAGGATACAAGAATACAGTTTATTTTTTGTTGCTTTCTTCTTTATTTTGTTGACTACTTCCCCATCTCCGGTCGAATATCTCTCAGTGTGCAGTTATCTAAGAAAATTTCTATAACATTAATTTGCATTTAGGACTGTTCAGTAAGCATCGGTCCCACAACAGACATTTTCATTGAATTCGAATGACAGAGATGTTAGCATCTCTTCCAGTAGAAGTTCGTAAGAACTCCCCATGCAGAATTTTTTAATATCACTTAATGTGGAATCACTTAACACCATTTCATACATATCTTAGCAGCATTCCCTCAGGAAGGTCTTAATATCACGTCCGACAAAAGATCTTAAAATCTCTTCAGGCAAAAGACAATGTCCTGCATATTTAATTTACTGGAAAAAGTGATAAATATTATTATTATTATTATTATTATTATTATTATTATTATTATTATTATTATTATAAAGAAAGTTAGTAGAAAGTATATAGCTGATGCATGATGAAGAATATTATCGGGTGTGATGGATAAATTGTCATTTAAATTATGTAAAAATGAAAATAGCATTGTCATCTCACTTAAACAGATATACAGGGTGCGAAGAATAAATTGTCGTCTAAATGAAGCAAAAAGTGGAAAAAAAACACTGACATCTCATTTTAACAGATATACAGGGTGCGATGGATGAATTGTCGTCTAAACGATGCAAAAAGGAAAAAACACTGACATCTCATTTTAACAGATATACAGGGTGCGATGGATGAATTGTCGTCTAAATGATTAAAAAGTGAAAATAACACTGACATCTCATTTTCACAGATATATTTACCAAAATTACACAAAAATATCTTAAAATATCTGAAATAGTAAAGTTATTCAATAAAATTTCCATTGGCATCAATCACAACCTTTAGACGACTTTGGAATCTATTGCAACTCTTCCTGATGGTCTCCTTGTTTAAGTCGGTGAATGCTGCCATAATCCTTGCCTTACAAGGAATTTTGTTGGTCGCTCGCTCGACTGCACCCCACACATAATAATCAAGGTGCTACAGTCTGGGGGAGTTAGGTGGCCAGATATAAGGGGTGATGTGGTTGCAGAAATTGTTTGAGTTCTTTTCTTATTAGAACGATCAGAGTGAGTTTTATTATTATTGAGAATTATTATTATTATTATTATTATTATTATTATTATTATTATTTCGTTAGGCAATCATTGTATGCACATTTTCTTCCAAGGTTTCAACTACACGACTAAGTTCAGAAATGGTTTCACATTTTCACTGATGATTTTATTTTAAAAATAAATAAAAAATACATGAACTAAGATCAAACATAAATCTATTCGTAAGGTATGAGGTCATTTTTTTACTACAATTTTTTTTTATATTTCTTTAAGGCATGGCCGACCAAGAATCTCTTTAATGAGTCTATCGGAACTTTTTCCAATCAATCCGAGAGTACCAGCTACAACTAGAATTATTGATGTCCTCATGTGCCACTTGTCTGAGAGTTCTAATGCAAGATCCTGTATTTTGATTATTTGTTGAAGATCTTCAAAGATATAATCTGCAGGGATAGTTATGTCAATACGAAAACACATTGTATTATTTTAGTTTTGATTACGATGTCTAGGCAATTAGGTTTCATTGTTCTGTCTGTGTGTATTTTAAAGCCCAATAAAATTGTTACAGATTATATTTGTGGAACCGGCCCTGGCTGATGCACATACAACTTTGCAGTTTCCTTCCCGTAAAAGTTGCAGATTTTTTAGTGTAGATATTGGCCTATTCTATCATGCCGAGTTTTATTAGTAAGTGCTAACACCGTACAAACTGATCCAAGATGGTCAATTGTTTCTGGATATTTATCCTAGAATCTGAATTTAAGTTAAACAATTTTTCAGGATGTGTGCTTGCTAATTTCTAGTTAGTAAGCTTTTGTTCCGTGCAGTAAGAATAAAACCAGCAGCTTTCAGTTTTTAAACCTTCATTGAGTAACCGTTGACAGGTACGAGGTTTGTATACATCGGCTTGTTTGATCCTGGGAAAGTATGGACTATAAAGAGGATTATCTTGCTATTGTTTGTGCATTTGCTATTATTATTATTATTATTATTATTACTGTTGTTCTTGTTGTTGTTGCTGTTGCTGTTTTATTATTCACATTTAGAGAAAAGCACGATATAAGAAAAGGAAAAGAAGACTGTTTAACATATTTTAGCAATTCTCTTCAAGTTATGTTTAAATGTTACGTCTGAGTATAAAAATATTGAAAATATTGTACGAACTTTGCTTTTCTTGAAAAAAAGACGGATGTAATTGTAATCATCACGATAAAGCGAATGAAACGCACTCAGAGTAAATATAATGTGTCTGAAATGTGAGTAACACGATGACGATCGTTCTCATCTTAGAAATTTCAGTTAGTAAATTAATTGCTCTTACTAACTAACGAGTTAAAAAGATTAACGTTCCGTTTCAGTTGGATTCCAATCACTCTTTTTGCGTTTCAATTACTCTGTCGCGTTGATTACAATTACAACCGTTTTTTTTTTCAAGAGGAGCGACGTTTGTACAAAGACTTGTATTTTTTATATTTTAAATCTAAATTGAAAAAGACAGATATACAGTTGAGACATTCTTAATCACTGTATTTTTTTTATTTTGTCTTTTCTTGAATCCTGCTCGTTTCTAAGTGCTTAACCTGTTGCAATCTTCAGCCTAGTCATTTATCTTATTATAATTATTAATTTATTTATACTATAATGATGTATTGATGCTAGTGAAGAGAAAACTCTGTAAAATATATTTTTCTTTTCTTAGCCAAGCAAACTTTTGATTTAACAGTTCATGGCTTGTAAAATGCAACAATCACTTTTAATAAAATATTCTCATGTATAAAGGCGGTAACTTCTTGCTACACGTATTTCCCAAAAGTTTCAGGAAAACGAACTCCTAATTGACTTGCATAAAGTGACTTTTAGATTTCAGTAGATCGAACATATTTTAGTATGATAAAGGAGGCCCTGCATTAACGATGCGATGTCTCGCTACCATTTGATCTACACGTCGACAACATGAATTGATTAAGGGCTTACTAATTGAATCATTACGAGGGTCAACATTCGTGCCCAGATTGCTTATTTCTTAGTTTCATCTTCGTACCGTACACAAAATCGACCGGGAAAGCACTGCGAGAAAAAAAAGCCGATTTTATTCAAATTTATCAACCAAGTAGCAACCTTAGCATATATAGTATAATAATAAAATGCAATGTATCTTTGTCTCCAAAATATTTTTCTGTACTAAATTTATCTCCCTTGCACATGGCGTGTATTTGTAGGATGAAAATTAGACGCATTTACAACTTGAGCATTTCATTAAAACCTATTTTTTTATTAATTACGCGTTTTTCGGGTCACCATACCCCCAAGAATGATCCAGTTTATTGGAAGTGGGTATTTTTATCGACTCGCCATCCCTAGACAGAATACCAAGCAAGGTTAAAGAGCCCAGTCTTACCTGCTATTTAATCCATAGCCAGGGAAAATATATTCTTCTATACATTCCTTTCTGTACCTATATATCTTTCTCAAGGTTAATTGGGAGAAAGTACACGGCCGAAAGTCGAACACGACTCACCGATTTCGCTTTCCCTTAAACACTATGCTACTCACACATCCCAACGAGGGAAACTTCAAGAAGCAGGGTTATAATTTATTTTCTGGTTAATCCAGTTTACTTAATTATTACTCTAAAAATTTATTCTCAAATTTTCTTTAAAATACAGTTTTACTTTCTCCTCTCTTACCAATATGGGATAAAATGCTCAATATCAGAGATGGAGCTTCATAATTTTACGATCCCTGTTAAGTCTCTTCACAAGTTCTAAAGTTTTGTTCACCTCCTTTGTTAGCCCATTAAATTAGGATATTAATTAGTAAAACCAAAATAGATATCCGGTATTAATTATAGACCTGTAAAATAATCAATATAAATTATAGCTGTTATTAATTATCGGATTTTTTAATGAAATTTACCCCAAGCAAGGCAATAAAGACACTAAAAGTGAGTGTGAAAGAATTAGAAAACCGAAAAAATAAAAATCTAGAACAATGGAAGAGTAATCAGAAATAGTGAGTGAAATTTTACTTAATTTTTTTTGGAGATCAAAGTGAGCTGAAAATATTGGGGGGACCGGAATAGTGTTCCACAAGAGAGAAGTGCGAGGAAAGAAACTGTGAGCATAGAACTTACGCTTATATGTAGCTAATTCCACTTTAAATTCAGTAAAACTTCTTGCCAATACAGCACTGAGCTTAAATTCATAAAGTCTACATACCATAATGAAGAGCACATTTGAACAATTACCCTGAAAGTATTTATAGAAAAGGCATTGGGAGAATGATCGAAACCGAGATGCCAGGTCAAAGCCAATAATATTGCTGATTCATCTTTTCAAGAATTGTTTTTGTTTGTGTGGGTGTGTGCGTGCACGCGCGCGTGTGTGTGTTTGTGTGCGTGTGTGTGTGTGTGTGTGTGTGGAATCATTAAAATGACAAACAAGGCACTGCAATTAAAGCTTTTATTCCATATTTCTTGAATTTTTACAAGTGTTTTTTTGTCTGGGCAAAATGTTTACATGTTTATAGCGGATCGTTTCTGCACACTTTATGTCCATGAAAGAAGTTGTACAAATCCCAGAACAAACGAATAAAAAACTTAATCAGTCATTTGTCATGAAAGTTGTATAAATATCGATTGTTACCTATATATATATATATATATATATATATATATATATATATATATATATAGTATTGTTTGATAATTAGTATGGATAATTCCAAAGAGCTCAATGTAAGAACAGAGCAAATAATAATGATGAAAACGAATATTTTAGAAATTCATGGTAATAATTTATTTGTCGAGATCAAAACGATCTCGTCTCAAGAGACCAAGCAACTTCACATAAATAAATGATTTTTAGATTTATACAATCTAAAGCGAATATCAACAAATACGAATATCTACAAGCGAAAAAAAATCCCAAAATCGTTTTTTCAAGAATGAGATGGAAAAATATATATTTTAAAGTTTTTATATCAAATTCAACGCGAAACAAAAGGCTTATAAAATATTTGCATAATGGAAAAGCGACCTCGCCTAAAAAACCCAAACAATAAAAAATATATTGTTTACCAACTAACTCTATCACAACTACAATGGAAAATAATTTATTTAAATTCAACATAAAATTTGTCTCATCTACATACAAAACAATATGACAATCCAAAAGCTGAAGTAAGATTTTACTTTTTCACCGCAAATACTGCCAGAAATAAAAATTGAAAGAAATTTTTAATGTAAGATTTTATGAACACAAAAAAGATGTTTAAAGAACAATCCACAAAATATTTTCGTTGTTCCCATGTAATAAAATTGACCACAATTTTAACATAAAAATGCGACTCTAATGAAAAGTTAAAAGTCAACGTTTCACTATTATTGGCAAATATTCTCTTATCAAAATGTAGGATATTTACTGACAAATTTGGTGGAAACAAAAAGTAAAGAAATCGCAATGAATTTGGCTAGATTGGAATATATATATATATATATATATATATATATATATATATATATATATATATATATATATATTTAAAAAATGTTGAAACTACCAGCATCTCTCGTTCGTGCTCATTTTTAATCGTAACAATGTAAACGAGCCCAATCCGATATAGTCCGAACGGATGAATCGTGCCACAACTACTTTCCAAATTGTTACACAACTTTTCTTTCAAAATTTTTCCTGATATATAAACATTTATATAAAAATTTATATGTTGTTAACCCAAAGATATATAAAGGTTTACGTTCCATTTGGATAAGCATAGTTCAATCTCACAACATTTAAAGGACTCATGCCCGCACTCATGATTTAGACAGATATAAGTTGAAACTACATCTGCATTACATTAAAAAATTATACGCAAAATCAAAAAAAAAAAAATCCTACAAGCCTTTTATATAAGAAAAGGCCAAAAATAAAGCCACCTATGAGTATAGCAACAAAGTTCTTAAATGTTTGTTGCAGCAAAATTTTGATATATATATATATATATATATATATATATATATATATATATATATATATATATAGAGAGAGAGAGAGAGAGAGAGAGAGAGAATATTAGTTGTCAATATATATATATGTGTGTGTGTGTGTGTGTGTGTGAAAAGTGTGTGTATATAAATATAAATAAATATATATATATAATTATTTATATATTATATGCGCGGTATTTATCAGAAAGCGCTCAATATCAGAGATAAAGCTAACATATTTGGTTGGATTGATGTGAGTTTGTGATCCGGGGTTTCACGCTTTTGCAATTGTCAGACATACTCTGACGATCACAAAAATGTGAAACCCAGGGTCATAAAATCAGCATCAATCCAACCAAATATATATATATATATATATATATATATATATATATATATATATGGTAATGATAAAATATGTAATCCGTAAGGAATTTCCAGGATGAGCTCTCAAAATGCAGCTCTAAATCTTCAACGCCTACAAACAAATCGAAAGCAAACATTCTTTTATACACGTTTCATTGAACGGACAAGGAAAAGTATTTATTTTTGGTCGTTTTCTTCCAGTTTTCAAATTAAATTTTCACGGTGGACTATATAATAATTTAACAAAAACTTAGTGGACATGCCAAAATAACACATGTGTTTTTGTGCTTATCTAGCTTATATGTCTTAAATTTAAAGATAGCATACGACTATCAATAACGTATATATTTGGACGGAAATGTCTTAAAATACTTTCAGTTTTAAATGACAATAGTCCGAATAATGTAAATAGTGTACATAATACCTCATCTCAGAAATATAGACAGATACTGAAAGGCCGAAACGTTGTAATAAATATGGGGACAAAGATGAGGACAATAGTCCGAATAATGTAAATAGTGTACATAATACGTCATCTCAGAAATATAGACAGATACTGAAAGGCCGAAACGTTGTAATAAATATGGCAGCAAAGATGAGGACAATAGTCCGAATAATGTAAATAGTGTACATAATACCTCATCTCAGAAATATAGACAGATACTAAAGGGCTGGAACGTTGTAATAAATATGGCGACAAAGATGAGGACAATAGTCCGAATAATGTAAATAGTGTACATAATACCT
Source organism: Acanthosepion lycidas (assembly GCA_963932145.1). Lineage (NCBI taxonomy): Eukaryota > Metazoa > Mollusca > Cephalopoda > Sepiida > Sepiidae > Acanthosepion > Acanthosepion lycidas. The sequence continues at coordinate 19,149,067 of OZ010591.1, forward strand.
CATATCAGAAATAAAGACAGATACTGAAAGGCCGAAACGTTGTAATAAATATGGCGACAAAGATGAGGACAATAGTCCGAATAATGTAAATAATGTACATAATACCTCATCTCAGAATTATACACAGCTATTGAAATGCCGAAACGTTGTAATAAATATGGCGACAAAGATGAGGACAATAGTCCCAATAATGTAAATAGTATAAATAATACCTCATCTTAGAAATATAGACATATACTGAAAGGTCGAAACGTTGTAATAAATCTGTCGACGAAGATGAGGACAATAGTCCCAATAATGTAGTGTACATAATACCTCATCTCAGAATTATTGACAGCTATTTAAATGCCAAAACGTTGTAATAAATCGGTCGACAAAGATGAGGGCAATAGTCCCAATAATGTAAATAGTGTACATTATACCTCATCTCAGAAATATAGACAGCTATTGAAATGCCGAAACGTTGTAATAAATATGGCGATAAAGATGAGGACAATAGTCCGAATAATGTAAATACTGTACATAATACCTCATCTCAGAAATACAGACAGATACTGAAAGGCGGAAACGTTGTAATAAATATGGCAACAAAGATGAGGACAATAGTCCCAATAATGTAAATAGTGTACATTATACCTCATCTCAGAATTATAGACAGCTATTGAAATGCCGAAACGTTGTAATAAATATTGCGACAAAGATGAGGACAATAGTACCAATAATGTAAATACTGTACATAATACCTCATCTCAGAAATATAGACAGATACTGAAAGGCCGAAACGTTGTAATAAATACGGTGACAAAGATGAGGACAATAGTCACAATAATGTAAATATTGTACAGGCGTACGCATACACATTACACACGCAGAATCAAAAAGATTCACTTGCACTAATTTTAGCTTTTTACATAAATAACGATTCCCTGGCTCTAGTCGTAGTTTAGTACCTGAATAAAGATTCCCTAGCAGTAATCATGGATTGTACCTGAATAATTATTATCTAGTACAAAGCCGATCTTTTTAACTAAATAATGATTCCCTAGAGAAAGTGTATGATGGACAGAACATCACATCACCTATTTATAATATAGATTCTTCATTACTTAATATCAATGAAATGCTATATTAAACTATAATGGTAAGTTTCTTGCAGAGGAGCCAGCTCTGACTGAAATGCACGTGGATGCAATATCACTGTATAGAATTAGTCTGTGTCTTCTTCAGACACCGACTTCCGGGAATAAATGTCTTCGGATATACTCAATTAAGTTCGATTATCCTTCTTTTAATCCACCAGAATTTCCAATAAGCACAGAGAAAGCATCTGGATCTATGTATGCCTAATAAAGAAAAGTTTTAAAAGTAAGAAAAAAAAGATTTACAAAAGAAGAAAGCAAACTTTGAAAAAGACTTCATCCAATTTAGAAGACTGTCAATTGTGTCTTTCTTTGTGTTTCATGTCAAATTCTTTGAATTATACGTAATGACACCGACAGTAGTCCATTCAAAGAACCGTGTTGGTGAACGAATCCGCAAAAACACTCGAAGCGTTCTGCTTTCTTAATGGCAGACCACAGTCGCGTTGATTAAACGTTTCCGAATCATCTATTTCTCTGAACTTAATCAATTGAAGGTCTCTGGTCACGACATATATCTTATCAAAGTACACACTGGTAGTCAGATGTTAACGGCGTGCAGGTGGCGCGACGATTATAGTTAGAAATAATGGAATCTGCGATGCGAATTCAAACTGGAAACGGATCTCTTGAATTGATTTCGCATGAACTTTAAGAAATTCATGAACTATAATCTTTTTACTCAGAGCAGAGGAGTTAAATAGGGGAATAGACTATAGTTTAGTCTGAGAGTCAATCTACCTAACGCTTGTTCCCTGTGCCTTTTCTATAAATATTTTCAGTTTCTGATTAGCTTTCCGCTTTGGTATCTTGACCTGGCGTAAACGAATGCTAATTCTACCGAAAAATAAGCCTAATAAATCACGTGTCAAAACGCATCGCCCATATTTTGATGAATAGAGCGCGCAGTAGAATCAGTTTAGAGAAAGGACGAGAACAGTGTAGGTACCTTAAAGACACCGGAACAAGGAACGCGATATTATGCACAAAATGGTATCAGAAAAAGAAATACAAATGAAGAAGGACGTTTAACTATGCTTCATAGACTATGCAAAAGCCTTCGAGAAAGTACGGCACAAGGATCTGATGGAACTGCTAAGCAACCTTAATATATTTGGGAAAGGTATCAGAATAATCAAGAACCAATACTGGCAGCAAACTGAATGCATGCGCATAGGGAACGAGTTCAGCGATAGAAAGGGACGTAAGGCAAGGATGCGTCTTCTTACCAGATATTTTCCACCTATACAGCGAGGTAATTCTGAGAGAATTTGAAACCCTAATGGGATTTAGCATTAACAACATACGATACGCAGATGACACAATACTGATAGCAGACACGGAAAAGAAAATACAAAATCGCCTACAGATAGTATCAACGGAGAGTGAGAAGAAGGGACTACTATAAACTACATGAAAAAAATCTATAGTCATCAGTAAAAGGATGAGCCTGAAATGCGATTTGCAGGCCGGGAACACTAGAATCAAGCAGACATAGAAGTTTAAATATCTGGGAAGCGTTCTAACAGAGGACGTTAAATGTAACACTGAGATCCGTAGATGCATTGGGATGGCTATGGACGCATTCCAAAAGCTGTGCAGAGTACTGCGAGACAGAAGGATTTCTTTGGTAACAAAGAAAAGAATACTGAACTGTTACCAAACATCTGTCCTTCATTACGGCAGGGAATGTTTTCTCAAAGACGAAGAAGAGACTCGAGGCGACAGAGATATGCTTCTACAGAAAGATGCTAAAGATATCGTGAATCGAGCATGTCGGCACCGATGAGGTCTTAGAGATGATTAACAAGTATGAGGCTTATAATTAACATCAGGAAGAGGCAGCTGAAGATTCTGGGACTCATAATGAGGAAAGATTGTCTGGAGAATCTCATACTCACGGGTCGAAAAGAAGGAAAGCGAGACAAGGGAAACAACACGTGACATACCTAGAAGTGGATGATAGAACGTGGTCTGGAGGAGGAAGCAGAGAGAAAGAACTTGTTCAGACCTGCAAGGGATAGAGGGGATTGGAGAACCATGATGGCGTAAGGCCTGAAAGCACGTGGCATATAGAAAGAAAAGTATATGCAACTAAATAAATATCTAAATTTGCTGAAATCTGAAAACATTGGCGGCCCTTAGGCAGTAAATTGCAAATACATGAGAAGTAATTCCACTGGACACTTTGACCAACGTTGCTCGGGGAGGTGATGATATATGTCTGAAAGCTAAAGGCCACCATTTTAAGCATCTCTTGTGATTGTAGAGTCCATAGGTAACTTGTATTAATCTCGTGATGTCTGAATAAATTTAGCAATACAATATGTATACTAGTTTCTTTTTTCCCCTTACCGGAAGTAAGCATACATCTTTTTGGCGGATTGTGTCTCTCTCTCTGTCTCTATCTCTATCTCTCTCTCCATACACACACACACACACACACACATATATATATATATATTATTTATTTATTCGAAAATTATAACATAAATATGGTATAAAATCGCTACAAAAATAGCCATTTTGTTTCAACACTGTCTTATCAAGTGATGATGTAGAATAAAGAGTTTTAAAAGGTTCAAATCAATGAAACATCCCTCGCTATGGGGAAACGCTATTACATATGCTGGAATGACCAATCAAAATACAAGTATATGAGAATTCAAAAAACTTGACAACTCTCTCTCTCTCTCTCTCTCTCTCTCTCTCTCTATATATATATATATATATATATATATATATATATATATATATATATATGCCTGAAAAATAAGACATGATTTAAGATTTAGTAATAAGTGGACAACGAAAATAGAGAGGAAATCCGAAAAATGCTATGAGAAATGTGTTATTGTTTTGGAACGTGCAGTCGCAACGATGAGTTTGAATTTAAATTTATTACTGAGAGTAAAAACAAGAACAAAATCTATTTCATACCTGAGGATTTCTGTAGGAACAGACGAAAGCTTGTAAAAATAATAAGACCTTATGCAACTGAAATTTATAAAACAAGGATCTTTTCATTCATAAACGGGTTCGGGGTTTTAGCATATTATTTGAATTGTTCGCGAAGATGGATTTCTCGCCAATTAAATCATTAACCTTTGTATTTTTTTTTGCATGAATAATTATATATATTATATATATATATACGGGACTCTCCCGTCGAATTCGACGTATGAGGGTCAAGTATATCAGTTCCTAGGAAACCGACAACAGCACATGAGATATGATTATAGTGGTGAAGGTTTCGTGCAGGACCATCCACACTTTTTGAAAGGGCCGAATACAGAGACCTGGCCACAAGGTCCACAAACGACCCTCGGCAGGTTTTGAATTCAGAGTTGTCCTTCTCCTAGACCAGTTGCCATCCAACGCTATAGAACCCAGTCTGTCCAGGAGGGAGACGAAAAGGATTCATACCTTAGTTATTAGCATGTAAGTGAACGTAATGGATTCGACTAGAATTCGAACTCGGCTCTCCGATTCCTCAGACCAAGCCGCTATCCATTTTTCCACCGTATGCATGTTTCATTAAAAACGACATACATGGTACTATGATTTAATGCTTTCTGGTTTTTGTGAAATTGAAAACATAATAACCTCATCAGCCTGTAAAAAAAATTTAATAATGGAAACCTTAATAACAGAAACGAAAAAAAACATTTCTATAACAGTAAAAATATATACACCACACACACACACACTCAATTAAACTGAAAAATAAAATCATCCTTGATAATGGCTAAAAGTATAGCTGAGAGCGCTTGCAATTATAGAACATATGGACAGTTTCTACACACTCTGTGTTCCAAAAAGATAACACTTATTCGAACACGAGAAAAATTAAATAAATGCTTAATCGTATTACCTTGTCTGTCGTTTTCAATGAAACATGCATAAATGAAGGATTGTTGCATAAATACACAATATATATGTGTGTGCGTGCATGTGCGTCTGTATATATATGTGGGTGTACGTAGTTGTGTGTATGTGACAGTGTCCGATATAACTACAATATATCTCTAAAAAGACAATATTAATAAAAACCAAAGGATAACTAATCGTATCCTACGCGTTTCGTCCTTTGACAAAGTATTTTACTTGTCAACAAGTATTTATAAATAAGTTAGTTTTCAAATTTCTTTGAATTCAAGAGACGCTCATAAATATTCAGGACGTTAACTGAAAAGATTTCGTAAATTATGGATGAACATATGTGACCTAATTTAATGGCTAACAAACAAAAGCGAGTAAATGATTTTGTACTTTTTTATGCAATTAATATTTAAATTATTTTAGCGTGAGATGAATTTATGCATTATATGTCTATTATTCAAATAATAATATATTACAAATTTAACCGTTTTCTTTTATTATTATTTTTTTTTTTTACATATTTAGTCATGAATGTTGGGTTGGGATAGAAGTAATTCTTTCTAGAATTCAGATATTATATAAAAAAATATGTTTTATATTTACACGGTATGATGGGTAATTTTTTTTGATTGTTTCGACTGGAGAGTATCATTGGGTCAGTTTGGTAACGTCTGTGAGAAAAAGAGCACCATGACGCAATTGACTCGGCCAGAAGTTTGGAAACTGCATGCTGTACAGCTTGGCATTCGCAACGGACGCTCCATTTTGGGGTTTCAATCTGAGGACAGTTCAACAGATTCAGTAAGAGTTGCATGAGTCTAATGGTGATTACGAAGGTGTTCGGAGTGATCTATAGCGATGGCGTCGGTATGCCTCTATTTATTTTCCCAAAAGTTCACAGACTCAACACGCTGGCCCACATCAATTGTCACATCTGCTGCTCTGGGTCAAGAGGGTGGCTACTAGAAGACCCTATCTCTGGTAACAGGATTCAGAATCATACCACACAAGCAGGAGAACATAGTCATGGCGGTTAGAAAATTTCTGTGACCACGCCGCCTTACATCTGGCCACGGAACTCGCCAGACTGCAACCCCTTGAATATTATGTGTGGAGCGCGGTTGAGAGAGAGATCAACAGAACTTGTTGTAACACCAAAGATGGACTATAGGCAAGAATTTCGGCAGCATTCACTTCAAGGAAAGCGCCGAAAAGACTTGCAGGAGATTCTGTAGTCGTCTGGAAGCCGTGGTTGAAGTCAATGGTGATTGTATGGAGTAAATTTACTCTTTCGTATTTCAAGATATTTTGGGGTAATTTTGGTAAGTAACTGTTAAAATGAGATGTCAGTATTATTTTCATTTTTTTGTGATTTGGACGACCCTGCACACTCACTCTCCTTCAATTTAAAAACCTTCGAACGTCATTTGTCCAACATATATAGTCCTTCCCTATATAATACTGAAAAATGGGATATTAGTCTACCATGTTGTCAGAACGCGTTTTGGTAGGGACAGATGTGACACGCTTGATTAGTGATGCCCTCTTTTAGATTCATGATCGTCCATGACATCCATTAAACCCGAGTAAATGTAACCAGCTCGACTGGAATTTGAACTCGGCACTCCGAATTCTCATTCCGAGTCACCATTCATTATACCATCAGCACATCTCACATCCGAGATTACTTTATGTACAAGACCAAAGAGCCACTTAATGTAGGGGTTACTACTGAATAAACTTGTATGGACATAAGAGGAGGATGTAAGTGGTGATTATAGGGCTATGTAGGACAGATAACGGTTAACCATAAACTTGAAGAAGTCAAGATCGTGGAAGCATCAAATTGGGAGTCTTTTATACATAGTAGCTGTTCCCAGGAAGCAGTAGTCTGAGAGGACGTTCCTTTTTACTAGTGGAATACGAAGCGACTTTGACTGATTCGACAATGCGTGCTTGGCATATAGAGTTCCTGGTCTCTCCACTGTTTGCCTTTTAAGTAACGATAGAGTAGATATAGGCTGGGGATATTTCCTCAGTGGGTAATGAGCTGTAGCGTTGAAAAGAATTTATCATCCACAAGGATACGTAAAGAATTTTTTTTTTTTTTTTTTTTAACACTGTCCCGGTTTGGTAGATAGGATTGTGCAGATTACACCAGATATAGCAGGATTATTTCATTTTTGGTCTGGTATGTTCTTTGTAAAGATAGATTGTTGGAGGATAACTGCAGATTCTGATTTTCAACCATGAGAAGCTATCATATCTTGCATGAGTTTTACCCCTATTAGGCTGTTAGAGCTCGATTACAAAGTCTTGGGTTGGTTTGGTTTGTTTTATGATATATCCACCTTAATGGTTTATTTAATGCCGACAAGATTTTTATTCCTGATAATATTTTTTCAGAAAGGATTTTTGGTAAAATTATTTCAACAAAAGTATTGCTGGTAATATTTTTTTCAAAAAGTATTTCTAGAAATATTTTTTCCAAAAATGTATTGCTAGTAAAATTATTTCCAAAAAAAGTATTGCTGGTAATATTTTTTTCAAACAGGATTTCTAGAAATATTTTTTTTCCAAAAATGTAATTCTGGTAATAATATATTGTTGATAATAATTTTTTCATCAAAGATTTATTGCTGGAAATAATTTTTTCAAAAAATTGCTGGTGTTAAAACCTATTTTTACACATTTTGATCCCGGTTTGAGGGTTAACTATTTGCCCAGAGCTGGGACCCTAACAGGTGCTACCACCTCAAGTCAGAATGGTTCTGGAAACACCATCAATTAAGAGTTGGTTCCACATTCCTCAAAACCTCCTGATTAGAGGCGCTTCTGTCGGATATAGGTTATCGTATTACCCAGGACGCGAATGTACTTTATCGTCATATCCAGGATATCTTGAGTATGACAGTAAATTATATCCGACAAGAAAGCCTCTGATCAGGAGACTGGAGTTTTTGAGGAACGTGTAAATACCTCTTAATTGTTGTTCTCTGGTCCAATCTAACCCGTGGTGGTAGCACCTGTTAGGTTCCCAGCGATGGGAAAATATTGAATCCCCAAATAAAAACAAAACACGAGAAAAGTATAAAAATACATTGTATAGAGGAATGGCCAGCAATACATTTTATAGAAGAACTACCAACAATATATTTTATTGCAAAATTACCAACAATACATTTTGTCTGTAGTTGAAGTCATGTAAAATATTTAGATCTCGTCATTAAATAACCCATAGACTTTGATACACCGCTAAAAAAATTTAACCAACCAAAAGGAAGGAACTCAGAATAACATATATCTTTTTTATTTCAAAGCTAGAAAGAAAACTCAGGCCGGAACTTGTAGCATTAGAGACGTTCTGGGAAAATAAAACCAATAAATAAAATAATAATAAAAAGGAAAAAAATAGATATTAATTTTCCCATGATGCAAGTTATAAAGAAAGCGGAAAGGGTTTTTAGTTACATGCACGACTTTATGACCGCACTTCCGAAAAGGACAGAATCTTTCTCTTTTCCGCTTTCCAACACCGTATGGACGATTTTTGGCAATTCGTCATGCTGACTTGATCTAAACCATTTTAATCATTGCCCTAACTTTTGAAGCCAAAAAGTAAATAGATATACCCAGGAGACATTGAGAAACCTTTCTCTTTTCTACTTTCCAACTATATCGTTCGGACGTGTTTTGGCTGTTCTACTCACGAAGTCAGTGACTTGGTCGTTCCAATTCAGCACAAAGCTGACTTAAACTCGCGTATTTTTAGCCACACTTATCCTAACTTTCTTCTCAACTAAAAACGGACGTAGCCAATTTACAATGAGAAAGTTTCATTAGAGTCTCCATAAAAAAGAATAAACATCCGTAGTAGAAACCCAAGTTTTTGTACGCGTCTATGCTTACATATTGAACACAAAACTTTATCTAAACTACACACAAACGCACGACCAGTTAACTTCTATAAATTTCGAATTACTCATTGGTAGCCTAAGGAAATTTCGAAAATCATATATAATCTGAACGAGATACACACGTATGCTAAGAGAATTGGTAACAGAATTGTGGTGTTTACACACCTTGATTTTGTGGTACTTAAACGCCTTGATTTTGTGGTACTTAAACGCCTTGATTTTGTGGTACTTAAACGCCTTGATTTTGTGGTACTTAAACGCCTTGATTTTGTGGTACTTAAACGCCTTGATTTTGTGGTACTTAAACGCCTTGATTTTGTGGTACTTAAACGCCTTGATTTTGTGGTACTTAAACGCCTTGATTTTGTGGTACTTAAACGCCTTGATTTTGTGGTACTTAAACGCCTTGATTTTGTGGTACTTAAACGCCTTGATTTTGTGGTACTTAAACGCCTTGATTTTGTGGTACTTAAACGCCTTGATTTTGTGGTACTTAAACGCCTTGATTTTGTGGTACTTAAACGCCTTGATTTTGTGGTACTTAAACGCCTTGATTTTGAAATAATTGATTAATTTGATGCAAGCAAACAAACATGAATCTTCTTAAAATCAATAGGAAGGCTGAGCAGAAATACTCCTGAAACGGGATCGATTCATTTATTTAATTGATCGAAAACTATTTACTAGGTGCGTTCAAAACTTATTTCATCGACTTTTGACATTAAATCAACTCTGTAATATAATGTGCGAATAAAGGAAGTTCCTCAACATAGGTTAATTCGGTGGACTTTTTCAGATAACTGTCTTGTTCGATTCTTTAAAATCTATTGTTTATTATACCAGATTTTACAGGAAAACTTTAGTCGGGGAACTTTAGCCCCTTTTACTGGGGTAACCTGCTCCTCTGCAGAAGATGCCCTTGGCGAAAATTGTGAGTTCGATGCATTGAGAAAATTCATCGTTAGTTCCCAAATCCCATAATTGCCGCAATAAAAATAAGACCAGCTTCTTAAAGAATATTTCCGATTGTTGGAAATATAATAGCATCACATTGCGCTATACGGACTAAAAGAGAGCGTAACACAGATCTATTTCGAATGAGCTGATCAATTCCAAGCAGTGCAGCATGACGGTTCCAAATTTCTGGCGAGTGACATTCATCATGGCGCTATTTTTTTCTCATAGACGGGGCCCAACTGACACTATTTTACTGTGCAGTCGACAAAATAAAAACGGCTTGGCATTCGTGCCGGAAGATCCAATACGAACATTCCAGAGTGTCTGCGTCTCAATCTAAGCACAGGACTAAGGATTCGGAAAGAGTTGGTTGAGTCTAATAACTACAACGGTGTGGTAGCTCGAAAAAATCACTTTGATTGTTTTGATAAGAACACCCGAAATTGAGGGTGAGGGCCTGAGATTCAATACGGAGGCCGGATTCACGTATCTTGCAGATGTAAGAGATCTAGCTCCGTAAAGATTATCTCGCTTTGAATGCGAAATAAATCTGGTGATAAATTGCATTTCTTTTTGGCGAGTGACATTCATGATGGCGCTATTTTCTCTCTTAGACGGGGCCCAACTGATCCTATTATACTGAGCAGTCGACCAAACAAAAACGGCTTGGCATTTGTGCCGGAAGATCCAATAGGAACATTGCAGAATTTTTGCGTCTCAATCTAAGCACAGGGTTGAGGATTCGGAAAGAGTTGGATGAGTCTAATGAGTACAAAGGTGCGGTAGCTCGAAAAAATCACTTTGATCGTTTTGATAAGAACACCCGACATTATGGGTGAGGGCCTCAGATTCAATTGGAAAATTTGTAAACTTAAGGAATCATCATATATGCTAGGCCACAAAATTCTCCTGAGCCGACCAAGCATAGAAATGAATACAATATGGGAGCCAGTAATAAGGCGTGCCAGAGAAAAGCGATAACATCAAAAATTGAAATATGAGCTCTGATTAAAAAAATACAATGATAACAGCAAAAAAAATTGCAATATAAGCACTGGTAAAATGGTTGCTGAAGACATTAGGTTTATAATACCCAGAAATCCATACACAGATGTCCTCAAGGACACATGACACAGTGGATAAAGGCGTTAGTTAGATCCAATGACAGGACCCAAAGAGTGTGAGTTCAATACCTGGAGAACTTGTAGAGGGGAATTAACAGGAGATAACAGACATCCATAAACCATGGCACGTGGAACTAGGACAGTATATCCCAACTAGGGTTCAGTTCGACATTTCAACCACCTGAAGAAGGCCGGAGCGTCAACGGCCGAAACGTTGTAATGAATATGGCGACAAAGATGAGGACAATAGTCCGAATAATGTAAATAATGTATCATGATTATCCTTCGACCTTCCTATTGTTGGTGAGTAGTCTATCAACCATCCGTTTTCACATTGTTCAATCCTATGTCGCTGTCCCTAGATCTCCAACCCATTGGTGTCATTGAAAATCTATTTTCTTGAGATGACACTTCCAGAAGGATACCAGAGGAGTAAGGATGAGTTGGCTTCTCAATCCGCTCAGTGGTCATCAAACTGTAGTCGCTTTTGCTTGAGATTACAAAAGATTGGTCTGAGTTCTTCGTAGATTGTGTTAACTGTTGCATGGGATCTCCAACTGGTGTTCTGGATTTTTCTTAATAGATGTGTATCTGCTCCATCCATTCGTCTTTTAAGGCGGACAGATAATTTCCAAGTTTCTGATCCATACAGTATGAATTCTTCAATCAGTGTTCGAAAAGTTTGGACTTTTAAGCAGGATGGAGGGATTCAAAGGCCAAATTATGTGTTACGCGCATCCCACTGCGGAGGTTGAAAGAAATAATAATAAAAAATCTTGAAAAAAGAATACCAATAACTTATCTGGTTCATTAAGCTAATTATTCAATGTGGTTCACATTCTCTTACACGTGGCTTCTTTGGCACCACTATTAAGATAGATATACTAAGGCATTCCAGTATTTCACTGCTGTTGTATATTCTATATATTTCGGTTACCTTATCACTCATGAATCCTATAAGGAATTGATGAAATTGTAATAGTGCCTCTATTACAATTCCATCAGTTTTTTTTAGTTTCTCTTCATCTTGAATAGTGCCGAATTTTTCTTTAGCTTGGAATACAAGATTTTTTAGATTTCGGTCTTTTGTTTTCAGGAGGAAATGTCGAAATTACTGCTTCCATCTTTCAAGTGCATTTTAATTTTCTATATTTAAATTTCATGCGTCTTACTGAAATACATTCTTTTTCTAATTCTATTTTTTTCATATGTTTATGCGTCCCTGGTAATCTACATTCTGTAGATTTTATATCTCTGTACACGTCTCATTGAGCTATAAAATTTGTGAATATTGGCATATGTTTTACTCATTTAGCATATCGTTCAATATTCTCTCGTCCTGGGTATGATGATAAATTATCAGGTCATCCCATAAGTTCTGTCTGAATTTTAACTTTTTGTTAAAATGAACGGAATTTAAAGAGTATTTTATGTCTAATGAATCTGAACATTATTTTTATGTTTAGATGCATTTAAACTGATCAAATTTTATTTCAGAGAGCAATAAAATTAAATTTTGTTTGATTAAAAGCCTGCTAACATGGAAGTTCCCAAGAATCATTTGAGGCGCATAATGCTTTATGAGTTCAAGAAAGGAAACTCAGCAGGCGAAGCGGCTAGAAACATTCACTCAGTTTATGGAGAGGAATATGTGAATAAAAGAATTTGCAGAAGATGGTTTGCAAAATTCAGAGGTGGAGATTTCACACTTGAAGATGAAGATCGAACCGGACGTCCAGTTGAGTTTGATTATAAGCTCCTTGAAGCAGTCTTTGAAGAAAATCCTGAGTTATCAGTTGAGGTATTGGCAGTGGTTCTCAGTTCAAACCATACAACTGTTCATCGTCATCTTCAACAACTTGGAAAATTCCTAAACGTGGAAAATGGGTGCTTCATGAAATGTCTGAAAACAACTTCAAATCCTGAGTTGACATCTGCCCTTCTCCCCATTCTCGCCAAATTCTTTCACCTTATTTTGGATAGACTTGTGACGAAAAATGGATCTTTTATCGAAATGTTAAGCGTCGTAGACAGTGGCTTGGTAAAGGGGAAGGACCCCAGCCACAGCCGAGAGGGGGAAAACTTCATGGGCAAAAGTTCTTTGAATCTGGTGGGATCGCCAAGGAATAATTCACTTTGAATTCTTACCACCTAATGCAACAATTAATGCTCAAATATACTGTCAAATATACTGTCAGCAATTAGAGCGTTTGAACCAAGCTTTGAGGAAAAAAGACCTGCTCTCGTGAATCAAAAAGGGGTGATGTTTCATCAGGACAATGAGCGACCCCACACAGCAAGATTCACGTTACAAAAGATCGAAGAACTTGGTCGGGGAAAAAATTCCTCATCCATCTTATTCTCCCGATCCTGCTCCTTCAGATTACTATTTGTTTCGTAGCTTACAGAATCATTTGGAAGAAACAGCTTTTGTGACACCGGAAGAGGTTAAAACTGACATTTTCGAGTTCTTCGAATCAAAGCCAAAAGAATTTTACAGTAATGGAATTAGTAAGCTTGTTAATAGATGGAAGGAAGTAACAGATAATCAGGGAAAATACTTTGTTGATTGAATTTCTAATTAAATATAACATTTGGTCACTTGTTTTCTTTATTCAAAATTTAACTTATGGGATGACCTGATACATCCGCGTCCTGTGTAAGACAATAAACTACGTCCAACAGCAAGGCCTCTGATAATACGTTTTTGAAAAATAATATTATCAGCTATACGTCTTTGAGGAAAAAATATTAACAGAAATAGATTTTTGACAAAACAAAAATATTACCAGAAAAAAAAAGTTGTCGGCATTAAATGACCCATTGAGGTTGATATGCCGTAAAACAAACCAGGAAAAAACCAACCCAATATTCTCTGCCTATCCCTTGTTTTATTTGCTGTCTCTTTCCATTAGTTCATGGATTTATTCTATCATACTCTTTTCCCCCCCTTGTTATTCAATCTTTGGGAAGACTTCTTTTGCCAATGTCAATAATGTTTCTTTTGATTTTTGATTTTTATTTTCTATTAATGGTCCCTAGTTTTTTTTCTATTTGTTCTTAACTACATGAAGACATGTTTTCCAGTTGATTTTTTTAGAGTATGTAATATTTTAGTTAGTTCTTTTCGTAATTGTAGTCTTAGTTTGAGGATAACTTGTGGGAAATCACCCGAACTTTTGGTACGTAGGTATATATCTTAGAGCGTAGAATTACCTCAGGTTAAAAGATAATGCTTGTCTCCTATTTTATCTACACCTCTGTTATAAGTTGACATCTCATCATATACACGACGAAATTGTCGTTGTAACTCTCTGAAACGATTGCGATTGTTTTTATGTCTGAATTTTCGGCATAAGGTGTTATCTTTATTTACGCTATTTACATTCAGACTACCGGGGAAATTACATAGACATATTTATATATGGAGAACAATTTTATGGAAAAATCTGTCAAAGTTAAAAATATGTTAAACAGAAAAGGAAACGTTCCTTGCTCATTTTAGCTTACCACATTGTATCAAACATCAATAATCATACCATTATTAAAGCAGATTTCTCATTTTCTAGGTTTCAAATGAAAACTTGGAAATCCTCAAGGAGATTTCAATGCAATTTTCATTTTCCAATTTCATAGATTATAATTGTACATCCTTGTGCAAATTAATCGAAAGAACCGCTTTAGTTTCCTTTCTTCCGGCATACGATCAGTTTTAGACGCACTGGAGTGACAGGTTGAAATTGATTTCTATTTTTACTTTAGACTAGGTCATTTGAAGTGGTGTGCAGTAATATGAATCTATTTTCCGGGTGCATGATGAAATTTGTTTGGCCTTGAAAAATACGGAGTTCTCCGTGATTGGATCAGATTGTTATCACGCCCAGAGACCATTGTATCGACTGTCGATATTTGTTCTATGGCCATTGTCTGCGATGAACCTTACCCCAAAGAAGCACGCTGAAATTGTAAGACTGCACGAACACATTAACAAGCCTTACCAGTGAGCAAATCAAAGTACTATACAGTGGATCAGAAACTCTTGATTTAAATCCATTCGAGAATCTGTGTCAATCTGCAAGGAACGACTTCGTAGAATGGATATACGAAATACTAACATGTGTACTGCGTCTTGTGTAATAGGAAAAATACGAGAAAAAGTAAATAAGAACGTAATTATTTGGTTTGTTTCATTTAATTTGCATAAGTTTGTATTTTCGATCATATAACAAAATCATGGAATCAGTTAGAAGTATATTTTTTAAATATTAGATATTTTGTCCCCGATGAGAAAATTCAAAAGAAAATTTTACATATTAGAAAATAAATCAATCAAAAAATTTCTGTTGTTTTTAACAACAGTCTCCAATCATTTCACATGATTATTACTGCCATTTTTCCTCGAATTAGGTCATTTGTAGTGGTGTGTAGTAATATGAATTTATTTTTGATAGATAGAAATGAATAGACTGAGATTGATAGATATTCCCTTGTGCAAATTATTTGAAGCAACTACTTTAGTTTCCTTTCTTTCCCCATACAATCAGTTTTAGTCCCCACTGAAGTGACAGGGTGTAATCGATTTCTATTTTTTTTTTTTTTTCTCGGATTAGGTCATTTGCAGTATTGTGCAGTAATATGAATCTATTTTCGGACTGTATGATAAAATTTGTTTGGCCTTGAAAAATATTGAATCATCCGTGATTGCATCAGATTTTCATCACGCCCAGACACTCTTGTACTACGGCCATTGTTTACGACGGACATTACTCCAAGGAAGCGTACGGAAATTTTTAACGCTGCATTTCGTAGAATTTCGTGTTTTTTTTTTGTTTTTTTTGTTTTGTTTTTTGCTGGAAGAATGTTGTTAGCTAATTGTTTCTGTTGTCTCTGCAGAGTCAGATATTTTGTCATATAAATTGTTCTGTAAGGACTAGAATAATTAAAAATCCAAAGGAATCAACTTCGGAGCATACTATGGATATTGCGATGTTTCCCATTGCAACTCTTTAAGAAGGAAGAAAAGATTAAATATCAACTGCAAAAAGACAGAATGCATGGTTCTTAGCAAAAAGGTGAGCCCAAAGTGCGTATTATAAATAAGAGGTATGAAAATCAAGCAAATTCGGAAATTTAAATACCTGGGTATTTTTTTTTTTTTTTTTTTTTTGTAGAGAACGGAAACAGAGGCACTGAAATCCGAAGAATTGTTGGGACAGACAAGGAAGCATTCAAAAACCTAGCCAGAATAACTAACAAATTGGAATGTTTCGCTAAAATCAAGGAAAAGACTACTAAACTGCTACATGATTTCTGCCCTGATGTATTTCTGTGAACGATCTCCCTACCGATGAAGAAGAGACTTGAATCAACAGAAATGCGGTTCTACAGAAGGATGCTAAGGATGCCGAACATGTGAGTAACGACGAAATTCTGGATAAAATGAAAAAAAAAGGAAACGAATATTTAACATCAGGAACAGAGCGTTGAGGTTTCTGGGGCACATAATGAGGAAAGAGGGTTTGGAAAATTTGTTACTCACGGGCCAGGTAGACAGTAAGACGGAAAAAGGAAAGCAACGCATAACATACTTAATGAGCTTGAATAGGACAGGGATTAGGAGAAATAAGGAAGAAACATTTTATTAAGCGTTAGAAAAGATAGGATGTTGTGAAGAGCCATGATCACCGACGTCCTGAGGGGACATGGTACATAAAGAAGAATCTTCTGCAAAATTTTTTTTGCGTCATGCAGTCATCCGTTGTTCTGGTACAAAATGATATCTTTTCGATTTGACGTTTTTCTTGTACCCAAAATATCTTCACGAAAGTTAGTTAGGACATCGATTTTCAAAGACTTAACAATCTCTTCGATCGAAATCTTCGGTTTATTTTCATGATGACAAGCAGGATGTCGTCGTCGACGTCGGGAGGTCGACCGGGGCGTCGTTGATCGTTCTGGTTAAAATCATTCACACGAAATCTGCTAAACTACTTTTTTTTGACTGTCCGAAAAGCTAGAACCCGGTCTGAATAAAGATTCTGATTACTTTCCAACTGCTTTCCGAAATTCATTGAGCCTAAAACGCCGAAAAAGCAATGTTTCACCCTCAATCTTTATGGAATTCAGTTTTGGACAAAATATCAATCAAGAACACAACAGAAATCAACACCAAAAACTAATTCCAGTGTTAAGTTTCGGCCATTTTATATTAACAATGAAAATCAGGCACGGACTTTTAAAATGATCATCCTTTTATTGTGCATTGTATTTATATCTGGTCTGGGGCTCCTGTTATATTTATAGATTATTTTTTAAAAAAAGGAAAAAAAAGAATCTGCAATATTACTGGTCCTGATTTGGCATCTCAATTTCGGTCACTTCCTTACCGTTATAACATAGGTATTTGTTTTTCTATAAATTTGGTTTTCATTAAAGAAAACTTGCTCCATCAATTCGAAAAAGCTGTATTCTTTGCTTTGTTATTCAAGGCTATTAAAAATGGCAGATCGGGTAGAACAAACGTCATCTAAAATTATTCCAGTTATCCTTACTGTATGCAGCCTTTCACTGCCATGGCGAACAAAGAGACCTTTGAAAATATCCTTAGAAGAATCTGCAATATTATTGGTCCCGATGTAGCATCTCGGCTTCAGCGAATTTCCCACCGCCATAATTTAGCTTCCCTCTGTATTTTTTATGAATATTTTTCATAGTAATTACTCTGATGAATTTTCTTCTAGAGTAGCTGGGCTTTATAAATTTAAGCGCAGTTCTAGCTTGGCGGCAATATATCATCATTTCATACCTCGCTTGTGGAAATATTTCCGGCTTCTTGCTTCCCAATCAAATTTGGTTTTCCATATATTAAATGTTACCTTCTGTCTTCCTGTTCTCTTATTGTTCTCTCTCCTTGATAGTGTTTCTTTTGTCATATGCGCTTTCATTCAGTAACCATTTATTGCCTTGCTTAGGATGAAACCCTTTAAAAACTATGAGATATATACGGATTTTAAATAACATTCGTCTCAGTATTCATGCAGATCTGGTGTAAGAACATTTTTCAGCGTCTATGTGTGTGAGTAGAAAGAGGCAACTCATAGTGTCTTACATTGTCAGAAACATGACCTCAGAGAAAAGTAGAATTTTGGCACGTTGGCTTTCATATCAAAATGTCAACTGGTTTTATGCCTGCTAGCGACAAAAAGAGATAACGTCAATCTTATTAATTTAAAAAAAAATCTTCAATTTCTTTTAACGTAATCAAATATTGCTTGAATTTTTTGTATATGTATCAACTTCTACAATCTGCTTGAAGATCAAAAAATCGGGAATGTCTTAATGCCGCCATTTTACACTAGGTGTATTATACTTCCGTAAATGTCAAATAATTGTAGCCACGAGATGAATCGTTGAATTAGTCTGACACGTTTAAAATCATCAGGCAAAGCAGTTTCATTGAAAGTATTTGTAGCAATAAATTGGGAACGATCACGTCTAGTTCTCTGGGGAAATCACTAAAAGGTGTGTATTACATTTCTTCAACTCACTGATTGATTGCTGGATGTGTAAGATCCAATTTCGAGAGAATTTCTTTCTTTTTTAATATTTTGTTTTATTTTTGGGTTCATTATTTTTTCTCTTTCTTTTTTTATAATGCTTTTTGACTTGCCAAGTTCTTCCAAGATGTGTTTATTACAGCCTCGCTTAATCAACACAAAACCCCGGACGTTGATTAAAATCACAACTACACAATTGCTTTTATTAATAGCAGGAGTGGAATTGACATATAACAAATTTCAAAATTCTTTCTTTTTTCCCAGATTTCTATATCAACAAGAATCATACAGATGAGAAAAATAATAATAAAAAAACGAAAATAATAATTAAATATATCAACTGAAAGGATATATATATATATATATATATATATATATATATATATATATATATGAATATTAGGTATAGCTATGACAAAGCAATTTTGAAGGAATAAAATTATGATAAAGCAGAAAAAATTTTACACTTGTTTTTAACCTATATATATATATATATATATATATATATATATATATAGGGTGTGCGTCATGATTTTTCGCACATGCGCGTTGTTTGTTTTTCCTTTTATTTTGGCGACTTCACAGTACGGTAGCTTTGAATATACGCTCTTTCAGCGCTAGAGGGCGTCGTCAGTGATGTTCTAGAAAAGGATCATTGGGCAGTTTCGGGTCTTTCAAACATCATACTGACCTCACCAAATCGACCCCCTTCAGAGCTGATCCCGTAGTCACACATTTGATTGTAGATTGACCAACAGCCAATCACAGCGAAGCAAATTCTTTATAAGCTGTTCACGGGTAATTTCATTTTTTCCCCTTCTCTTTACTTCCCTCCTTGGTGGACACCCCCTCATCGGATACTTAGAAGGTAATTTTTTTTTTCTCTTCTTCTTCCTCTTCCTCACCCACTTCCCTTCACGTTTCATTTCACCAGCAATAATTACTATATACAGAAATAAGAAAAATAGCCATTAAAATTAATAAATAGATTACGGCGAGTCAAGCCAAGAGTGCTTATAGGTTAAAAAAAAAAAAAAAAAAAAAAAAAAAAAAAACGTTTTAAACTTTACGACTACTAAGAATATATAAAATAAATAAATTGCAGCGAATTAAAACCGAGAGATCTTAAAATATCTAAGAGATGTTCGACGAAAAAAAAAAAAAAAAAAAAAGTGGCATAGGAATAAATAATTAATAAATTAGAGCGAGTTAACCCAAGAGGGCTTAAAAATATAATAAACGTTTAAAACACTTTAACGGATGAAAAAAACTAACTATAATCTCGTTTATGCGATTAAAAAGGAATAAATACAACGAATTAAGCCGAGGATGCTAATAAAAATCTTAATGAAACGTTTGAACCATGTTGACGAGTAAAAAACCCTAACCTATTTATTATAAAACGTTAGAAACGAAACGCGAAGAGGGGTTGAAAAAAAAAAAAAAAAAAAAAAACATCGGTGAGAAATTCGTGATCAAACAGGCTTTGCATACGGCCAAATAGTATCGGAAGAAGAAAAAGGAAACCGGAAAATAAAGTCAATAGAAAGTCAAAAAACACAGGGGATTCCTCATCAGTAATAAGGGACGAAAATGGTTGAACAGACTATCGAAGCTGGATTTCTTGGGAACGTAACGAAATTAAGCATTTATTCTAGATACTGGGGTAACGGGGAATAATGAATATTCAAAAAAAAAAAAAAAAATTTTTTTTTTTTTTTTTTTTTTTAGTGAAAATAAATAATAAAAGAAATAAGAGAAAAATATGTGTAATGAGAAATAGCATGAGACGAATACTTCTTTTCCTTTGAGGGTTCGTATGTATTATTTACAGTGGCTTTTAACGAAACCATGAAAAAAAAAAAATTATATATATATATATATATATATATATAAAAAGAATAAATAAAATAAATAAATAAATTAAAATAAAAGAAAAGTAAAAATACCAAAAAGAAACGACTGTTTTCGATTATAAGTATCCTCAAACCGGTTACGGCGATTTTAAAAGTTATGACATAATTTTACACTATTTACATTACATTTAATACACAATGATGTATTAAAAAAAAAAAAAAACAACCATCTTTTTACATTAAATTTAGGATTTCCCCAGTTTGCTTGACCATACACTTGACCGTTTTAGCCATAGCCATTTGGCAGTTCTTTCTGCTGTTTCGGTGATGGTTAGAATGGCTTTTCGTTTTTTTGATCCCACAATCCCAATGTCTGTTAAGGCGCTGACTAATGATCTTGCCACAAAACCCCTTGTGCCTACTTCGATTGGTTTGCAGCGTGCCTTCCATCCATTAATTCTACAACTTTCCAATAATTCATCATATTTCAGTTTTTTTCTTTCATTGGCCTCTTCAGCGTTATCCTCATAGCAGACTGTTAGTTCCCACATAATGACCTTCTTTAATTTATTCGAAAAAAGGACTAGGTCTGGACGCAATCGTGTTTTGAAAATGTGTTCGGGGAAGACTAGCCTTTTACCTAAGTCGACTCTGAGTTCCCAGTCTGTTGCACATGATAAACAGTTGGGTGCGGTGATTTTCTTTAGGTTCGGTTTCGCTCCAGCTTTAATAAAATTTATAAAATTCATGTTTGAATTCGGTTTGTTTGTATGGATGGCTGTGCTAACGACCTCCGCAATTTCTTTTAATATTTGGTCATGGCGCCATCTGTACCGACCATCTGCTAGAGCTGTTTTGCAGTTGCTAAGTATGTGTTTTAAAGAACCAATTTGATCGCATAAGGGGCATAAAGGCGATTCTGTTCTGGTCCATAATTGCAGGTTAACGGGGCTTGGTAGGAGGTCATAGACAGATCGGATCAAAAAGTTTATGCCCAATTCATTACGCCATAGATCTGACCATCCAACTTTCCGAGGTATCATCGTCTCCCACTTTGTCCATGAACCTTGTTGTTTGAACCCAATCATCATAGCCACTCTCAATTCCTCTTCCCCTGCCCGAATTTCGTCCAGTAAGAGATTATGCTTTTCTTTACCTACGGCTTTGTCAATTCTAACGGACGGGAAGAAACCCAGCCCTGCCCGACCTGTGGCGACAGTGCCCAACACCACTTTTTCGCGGAGACGCTCTTCTGCCACCTCCAACTCCTTTACGGCCTTCCATTTTCTCCCGGTGTAAACCTCGATATCTGCTCCTGCCACTTTTGGGTCCTTGGAGAACTTGTATTGTATTAGTGTTCGCACCTTAGCAACTTTATATTCTTCTACGAGGCTTCTGAAGGGTAGTTGAAGAGCGTTGGAATTTCCGTAAAGGGCGGCGCTACTTAGACACTTTGGTAGCCCTAGCCATTTCCGTAAACGGGAGTTGATGTTTTTTTCTATGTGTTCTACGGTAGAGGTAGTAAACTCATAGATGGACAGTGGCCACAATATTTTGGGCAGAATGACATGTTGGTAAATCCAAGCCTTGTATCGTCCGGGTAAGCCAGACTTGTCTACTTTATCCAGCCAGGCTTTTAGGTTATCCTTTGTTTCCTGGATTGCAACAGAGTCCTTGAGGGTATTATCAAAGCGCTTACCCAGGTTCTTGATCGGGTTTTGCTTTATGGTCGGGATGTACTCGCCAGACAATTTAAAGCGATCCCTCTCTGAAGTTTTCCCTTTTTTTACCACTAATGACCTCGATTTGGCGGCGTTGAAACTCATTCTTGCCCATAAAATGAGTCCCTCCAAACCTTTTAATAACCACCTCGCACCAATCACAGACGAGGATGTTATAGTCATATCGTCCATGTATGACCTTATTGGCGGTTGACGTTGACCAGATCTTGTTAACGGGCCCCTGCATTCTGTTTCTGCCGCTTTTATTAACATATTCATGGCCAAGGAAAAGAGCGTAGCTGATATGGTGCAGCCTGTTATTATACCTTTTTCCAATGTATGCCATGCAGATGTTGTATTTCCTGTTGCCGTTCTCATTTTAAAATTGTTATAATAATCTACTATGGTCTCTATAATTTGGAGAGGAACGTGGTGGCGGTTTAACGATTCTTCTACCAATTTGTGTGGGATAGAGCCATAGGCATTCTTAAGATCCAGCCACAGAAAAGCCATTTCGCCCTTATTTGCTCTCACGTCTTTTAACAGCTGCGTGATAACACCGGTATGTTCTATGCACCCCGGCATGCCTGGAACGCCTCCTTTTTGAACGGAGGTGTCGATATACTTATTCTTTAAGAGGAAATCTGTCAAACGTCGATTCATGATGGAGAAAAATATTTTCCCCTCGACGTTCAAAAGGGAGATGTACCTAAATTGATTTACTGTACTTGCTCCCTCCACTTTAGGGATCCATATTCCTTGTGAACACCTCCATTGTACAGCTATCCTCCCTCTTCTCCAAACAATTTTTAACAACCTCCATAACATACGGAGCAGCAATGGGCAACGTTTATAAACCAAGTAAGGGACTCCGTTAGGTCCAGGGGCTGATCTCGATCTGGCTGTTTTTAAAATTGTTTGAACTTCTTTCAAAGTAGGTTCTTTTGAGTCAAACGGGTATAACGGCAAATTAGGCGTGATTAGAGAGGAGTTTTCTCCTAGCTGTATATGTTTATATGGGTCACTCAAAGTCATTTTAAGGAAGTTGTTTATTTCCTCTGGGGTAGATGTTAACCTTCCATTTCGTTTATCACCTAATAACTTCTTCGTGAAGCCGTATGGATTAGAGACGAAGGCTAAACGTTTGCGCGCCCTTTCCTTCCTTCTATTCCTGTGCCATTCTGCTCTCCGTAGAGATTTCATCTTGGAACGGATTATGTCACGTAGTTCTTGCAGAGGTCCCTTTTCTTCCGGTTTTGCCTTTTTATATTGCTTTCGGATAGCTCTTAATTCTGCTCTACATTGTTTGATTTTACTTTCCCTTCGATTTTCTGAAGCTTTTTCTTTCGTCTTCCTTTCCTCGTATCCGAAACGCTCTGAAGCGTAGCTAACTATGATTTTCGACATAGTACTTAAACGGGTATCCACCGAGCCTTTTGAAATTGTCTTTAGAATTTCGCTAATATCTAAATCGAAGTCGTGCCAAGCTTTTTTGTCTACGGCCACAGGCCATTTGATCTTTTTTTGAAATGACTCAGATGGTAATTCTGGAGATACTTGTGCCTCTGCTAGGAAGAACTGGGCTCTGTGGTGAGCTTCCCGGCCCTGCATTTCCTGCGACTCATCAGGAGAATTACCTGTGCGCTGCAGATGGCTAGTTTCCAATTGGCATTTCATTTTGGCTTGATGGATTTTTAGGCCGCGTACATTCTTGCATTTTTTCCCGCATGGGCAAGTCGTAATCATTGTCCGTGGGTTAGATACTTGGTTCGTCTCCGGTTGATCCGTCCTACTAGGGATCTCATTCTCCCCCCCTCTCGGGATCCCTTGGGGGTATTTATTCTTATTAGTGTCTGTAGCCAAATTTTGATCTGCATACCGGGTAGCTAGCCCAGGAATGCTTTAAATTGTGGTCTCTCCTCACCGTCAATTGACTTTCCAATTTGTCATCTAGTCTATTCCTAGTAGTCATCCGGCCTTTCCCGGACGTCACTGTCTTGACAGGAAAAACTGCTTTGAATATACGCTCTTTCAGCGCTAGAGGGCGTCGTCAGTGATGTTCTAGAAAAGGATCATTGGGCAGTTTCGGGTCTTTCAAACATCATACTGACCTCACCAAATCGACCCCCTTCAGAGCTGATCAGGCTCTGAAGCGCCCTCTAAAAAAATGCTTGTTAACACAGACTTTTATAAATACCCCGTAGTCACACATTTGATTGTAGATTGACCAACAGCCAATCACAGCGAAGCAAATTCTTTATAAGCTGTTCACGGGTAATTTCATTTTTTCCCCTTCTCTTTACTTCCCTCCTTGGTGGACACCCTCTCATCGGATACTTAGAAGGTAATTTTTTTTTTCTCTTCTTCCTTCCTCTTCCTCACCCACTTCCCTTCACGTTTCATTTCACCAGCAATAATTACTATATACAGAAATAAGAAAAATAGCATAGTTGGCCACCGTCTTTGAGAAAAAGAGCGACATGACGTAATTCACTGCGCCAGAAATTTGGAAACAGCAAGCGGTACTGCTTGGCAAATATGAACAAGCTTTTTGTTTTCACTTATTTAATGGAGTGGTTCGAAAATAAGTTTATTTGTAATGATACACACACTTTTTTAAATTATTTTTTGATAAATTAAATGCCAAAATTTAAAACAAAATGAATGTTTTTAATTATTTTACTAAAGCAAATCATAATGTAATTTTTTTTGTAATTAAGTAAATCGACTTTCTTGAATATTTTTATGAAAATAATTTAATAATTTACCATCTACTTTATTAAAAAGAATAAAGAAACTGGTTTCAGTTTTACATAATATCTTTTCATAGGCTTTATTCGAGGAAAAATATTCATTAATTAAGATTTTAATCCCTAATAAATTGCTTTTATTCGATTATAAAAAAAAGAGTTATGTTTTTCTGGTGCTGACTTGTCTCGGTTCTCAATCGGCGGTGTTGAGTCGGCGGTATTGTTGATTTCTTCTTTCCTGAAATACGATGTGTAACAACGAGTTCAGAGAATATACAAAAATAGAAAGGGGTGTAAGAGTACGTCTTCTCACCCGACCTATTCGACCTATACACCGAGGCAATTCTGAGAGAAATGGAAACCCTACAGTGATTTAACACTAGCGGTCACAATCTTAACAACATAGATACACAGATGAGACAGTCTGGATAGCAGACACGGAAAAGAAATAACAAAATCTCCTACAGAATGTAACGACGGAGAGAGCGAAGAAAGGACTAAGCATAAACTACAAGAAAACAGAATGCATGGTCATCAGTAAAAGGATAAGCTCGATATGCGATTTGCAGAATCAAGCAGAAGCGGAAGTTTAAATAACTGGTAAGCGTTTTGACAAATGCGGCAATGAGATCCGTAGACGTATTGGGATGGCCGTGGACACATTCCAAAAGCTTGGCAGAGTAATGCGAGACAGGAGGATTTCTTTGGTAACAAAGCAAAGAATACTGAGCTGTTACGTGACATCTGTACTTCTTTAAGGCAGCGAATCTTGGACGATTTCCTCAAAGATGAAGAAGAGACTCGAGACGACGGAGATGTGGTTCTACAGAAGGATGCTAAAGATAACATAGACCGAGTGTGTGTCCAACAAGGAGGTCTTAGAGAGGTTGTGAACAAGGAGGAGGCTTATAATTAACATCAGGAAGAGGCAGCTCAAGTTTCTGTGGCACATACTGAGGAAGGAGGCCCTGGAGAATCTAATACTTACGGGTCGAATAGAGGGAAAGATAGACATGGGAAAGTAGCGCGTGACATACCTGGCGTACTTAAGCAAGTGGATGACAGAACGTGGTCTGTGGGAGGAAGCAGAGGGAAGGAACTTGCTGAGAGCTGCAAGGGATAGAAGGAGGTGGAGAGCCATGATCGCCTACGCACTGAAAGGACATGGCACAGAAAAAGAAAAGAAAAAAGGATTAAAAGTCCTTTACTGATTTCATGATATTGATATGTTTCTACAGGAGGATGCTAAGGATATCATGGACGCAGAATGTAACCTTTATACAGAAAGATGCTAAGGATATGGACCGAGCGTGTGAACAACGATAAGGTCTTAGACAGGTTGAAAACAAGGAGGAGGCTTATGATTAACATCAGGAGGAGGCAGCTGAAGTTACTGGGACACATAATGAGGAAGAAGGGCCTGGAGAATCTGATATTCACAGGTCGAATGGAGGGAAAGCAGGGCGTGACATTCCTGGCAGGATTAAACAGGTAGATGACAGAACGTGGTCTGGGGGGGAGGAAGCAGAGGGAAGGCACTTGTTCTGACCTGCAAGTGATAGAGTGAGGTGGAAAGCCACGATCGCCTACGTACGGAAAAGGACATGGCAAATAAAAACAAAGATAAAATTGATCGGGGCTGCTGCTATTGTAACTGAATGAAGTACGCAGCGTGAAGCTGATGGGTAAAATTGATCTTGAATTCTGCCGAAGTTCTCGTTGATTTCAGTTGCAATTCTTGCAAGTAAAATATGCAGTGTGTGATCATCAGATTACACTACTGATGTTCCATCAGTGACACGTTCTTGTGCCATCCAAAACATGCCCCAGGTCCGACTACGAATATATACCCCAGATCTCGCGACATTTTCCTGTTCAAAAATCTAATCCCTCTTGAAAGATACAAGATTGCATGACGCCGAGGCTACCTATGAGAATACGATGAGGCAGCTGCTCACTACCCCCCAAAAGACTTCCAAGAATGCTTCATTTAATGGTAATGCCGCTGGATAGATTGTGTGGCCTCAGAAGCGGGCTACTTCAAAGAAGCTTTAATGCCAAATTTAATGAGTTGTAGTTTTCTTTCTACAGCACTCTTAGATCACACCTAGTATACACACACACATACACACACACACGCACGCACGCATATATATATATATATATATATATATATTATAGTAAAAAGAAAGAACACTAATATATACAATCCGGTGTTCTTATTGATATTTTTTTTTACAAAAGAGGGCTCAATGTACATTTGCAGAGCATAAATATTATAAATTAACTGATTTAAAATTATGGCACATTCGCTACACAAGAATTACCATGTTTCAAAAACCGAAGCTAGGAAATTGTATAATTAAATTTGAAATTTTCAGCTACGAGTTTTGAAAAATGGTAATTCCTGTGTAGCGAAGGAACCATATTTCAAATCAGTTAATTTATAATATATATATATATATATATATATATATATATATATATATATATATATATATATATTTGAACAAATATTTTGTTGTACAAAATTTAATAATAGCAAGGAATAAACGTAATTTGAAAGTCTTTTTGAATGTAAATTTTAATACCTAAAAAACAACCGGTTTCGTCCCAGTCTTATCAAGTTTATTTCTGGGAATTTTTTTCTTTCCCCCATTTGACATCTTCAGTTTAATTTACACATTTATTATTTTAATTCCCATTAATAAACTTCATAAAACTGGGATGAATCCGGTTTTTATAGCTATTAAAATTTACATTAAAAATGCCTTGTAAATTATTTATTCCTTGCTATTACATATAAAATGGGTGTCCATAAAGTTCGTGTGCACTTTAAAAATTTATAACTTTATTTGTATTTGCAAAAAAATAATTTGTAAAAAGGATTAGAAAGAAGTAAATCTATATGTTTTTAAGGTTTCATTGAAATTTTATTTAAGTTTCCACATGTCCTCCCTCATTAGCAATACAAAGGGTAATACGATTTTGCAATTCACTGAAAACATTTGCCAACTGATTTACAGTAATGCCTGAAATGACATTAGTTATTTTAGCTTTCAAATCTTCTAATGAACTAGGTTTGGTTGCACACACACACGCATATATATATATATATATATATATGTATATGTATATATATATATATATATATATATATATATATATATATATATATATATATATATATCTAGAGGTTCGTGGGTTAATTTAATTTTAATAAATTTGTTTGCGAATATACATTCTCGCCATTTATATCATTAACTTCACTAATCTGTTTTTTGTATGAATTATTCATCATGTAATATATATATATATATATATATATATATATATATATATATATATATATCCATAAAGACATATGAAAAAATTGTAAAAACTATTATAATAAATAATTATTGCTCTACTATCTGCATTGGGCCCTGTTTTGAATTAATGCTATGAACACTCAGAGGCGATAGGCTGTTTCATGCTAGACACAATCGTCAGGCGGCCTGACGATTGTGTCAAGCATGAAACAGCCTATCGCCTCTGAGTATTGATCTAAATCTTCACTTTTATATTTATATTTTACATACACTCTATCTTTGATATTGATCACTTTATACCATAAATATAGCGCACCTGAAAACTATATCTCTTCATATATGGAATTGGCAGATATGTTTATTATTTTAAGAGGGCCGTAAAAGTTTCAAAGAAGTTTACAGATATTTTAGAAATATATGAATGTTGATATCGATTAAAATTGCCTTCAACTCTATTTGTGCGCAACTTAATATATATGCTACAAAAATTAAACAATGATACGGACTGCATAAATTTGGCATTCTGTTAATGTTTATACATCGGGAACTGTGCAGGCAAATAATGCTTTAAATCGTACCAGTAGTGTCTCTAATTTATTTCAGCGGACATCTCTTCTCTTCTTTTTTACAATAAAATGATTACATCCTCATTAAAAAAAAGAAAACTTTTTTTATAATTTATGCGACAGAATATAAAAAAACTTTTGAGGATGTAATCATTTTATTGTAAAAAAGAAGAGAAGAGATGACCGTTGATATTTATATTGTAGTGAAACTGAAAGACATTAAGCAGTTGGGAATATAAGCGAATATTTATAGGGAATGAAAATATTATGGTGTATACATAACTCATGAGCGTTAAGACCGGTCTTGGAAACAATTCCCAAGCAGAGAAAAATGGATAATTCTAGAACGAATTACAATTATTCAAAAAAGATCATTGTCTGATTTGACAAAGAATGTGAAGAAGTAAATACAATACTGACTATATTTGCTGTCACTTAAACTCCAGCAAAATACACCAGACATTAATTATGTAAAAAATCTGTACTACTACTACTACTACTACTAATAATAATAATAATAATAATAATAATAATAATAATACCAAGACAGCCCCCTGAAAAATTCCCGGTATTCTTATTTCAAATTTTCTGATGAATCTTAATAATTGAATAAGTTATACGACAGCAAAATATCCGTAGAAAATCTTCTATCACATCTATAAGTATTTGGGATTAACATCTTTAAATTTGCGAAAACAAACACATCTATATACTACCAATTATGACCAGTTGTACTCTTTAATAAACAGCTTTAGGATATCTTCCAAGGGCCTCACGTTGTCAGTTGGAATTGATAAATGCAAGAAAAGAGAAGTGGGAGAAAGGATATCCGAGGGAGAGAGAGATACCTGATGGAGAATCTGTGAGGGAATTAGATAGTAGTCGTTATAAATACTTGGGAGTTATACAGATGGACACTGATAGAATGAAATCAGAGATGAGAGACGATTACGTATTGTTCTTTTTATCCGAGCGCCGTCGGCTATACATTTAGTCATTTTCAAGGTTGAAATACATTAACTGTTAACAAGAAATAGATTGCTCGAGTCAAATAAAGAACAATTGGAGAGATTTTATATAATTTATCATCGGAAAAGAAAGAAATATATATCACATGACAAATTGTATAAAAAAAAAATCAATAAAAGCAACTCGTCTGTCGTAATCAATGAAATGTTCATATATATATATATATACATATATATATATATATATATATATATATATATATATATATATATATATATACATACATATACATATATACATACATATATGTATACATATACACACACACACACACATATATATATATATATATATGTGTGTGTGTGTGTGTGTGTGTGTGTGTGTTTGTATGTATATATATTCCAGTGTGGTTGAATGTCTAGGAGCATCAGTTAGTTCAAGATATTTGTAACAATCTTGTCCCAAACTAATCATATCATTATCTTCATCATATCCACTGCCCTGCAGGTTTCGTTAGCTGCATGATAAGAACTTACCCAAAGTGCCATCCAATTTTGAATGTAGCGATGTCTTCTCCTAGACTTTTTTGCCAACCAAAGATGAAGACACCATTCTGCTTTTCAATTTTAAAATAGCCAAACATGTAAATAAAAAGAGGTGAAAGATGAAGCTGATTCGTATATTAATGAGTGAACACTCGATCTCACGCAAGACGAAGCAAAGAGATAACATTCAGTAACGTCACATAAATTCCTTTATATATATATATATACAGAGACTTCATGCACTACGTGCCACAAGGTTCCCAAACGAGCCTTCGCAGGTTAGGAATTCAGAGCTGTCCTTCTCCTAGACCAGTTGCCATCCAAGGCTATAGAACACACACTGTCCTGGGGGGAGAAGAAGTGCTTTCACACTTTCCCAAGAGTATTAGCACGTAAGTGAATGTAATGGATTCGACTGGAATTCTCTATCCATTACTCCACCGTGCCTCATATATATATATATATATATATATATATATATATATATATATATATATATATATATATATATATAAATATATATATATATATATATATATATATATATATACTCACGTGATAGTGTATGATGTCCTGAGCTGCGGTGCGATTTTCGTTTTCGTTTTCAGTGTCTCAAATGCACAAGTGTGTCGTTGCTTGGAAATCTTCCGTGTAAACGAAAACAGACAATCATTGTTGTTTTGTCCGTGTATTGTTTAATATATTAAATGTAATTGTCATCTTTGAAAACTTAGATTGTATTAAAAATAAGTATCAATATTGTGAATTTCTTGCTTCTTTTAATAATAATGCTATTAAGCTTATCAGACAATATGAAATTAATTTACATAAAATAAATAGACAAAACTTGTCTATATTATTTAATGAAACATGCATCAATATATATATATATATTTATATATATATATACATATATATATATATATATATATATATATATATATATATATATATATATATATATATGTGTGTGTGTGTGTGTGTATGTATACTATATATTTTTGTTGAGAGTTTTATGATAAGGTCCTTAGCTCTTTTTTATATACGTCTACAGCTATTTTAAGGTCCTATTTTCTTAACAGCTAGTATCATACTTGTGAACACTGCAATTTCTACAAGAAATAAATAACAAAATCAAGAGTCTAAATGGGAAGGAAATGGTTTAAAATAACTCAAAATATCTATAATTCTAGCTTTGTCATATTGGCTGGCAAATTTCCGCCTAGTATCTTTGTGTACCTCCATCAAATACCATCTTGCAGATTCCAAACATTTTCAAAGTACTGTCGCCGTGTAAAAAAAAAAAAAATTACCATGTCTGCAAAATATTTTTTTTTTCAAACAATAATCGAACATTTGGCGACCGTCGCAAAAAAGTTACTCATTTTCTCCCCAAAGTAAACCGCAGTTTGTTTCTATGCCGGAAGATGTTTGTTTTTGAAGCTTAGCTTATCTAATAAATGATGCATTTCAAAACTATCGTGTTTTAAAGAAAAACATTTATAAGAATAGAAAATACTTAACAAAAATAGCTATGTCTGGCATAAGGTAAAATTACTGAGGAAACCACCGGGTTATTTTTCATTTTGACCGAGTAATTCATTCATCTTCATCCCATTGCTCTCTATTCCAGTTTCCAGGTCGTCATTCTATGGTCGCTAAGTACGTAAATAATCTAAATCAAGCATACATATACATTTCTATAAAATTGCACTATATACATTGACGTGCCAAAAGCCACTGAATAGCAGTAGGTAAAGACAATAGTAGGTGGCACCCCCGGGTCTTGAGGCCATTGAAAAGGGAATACTTTTATTAGTTTTGGTTTAGTAGTTGATGACTCAGTCTAAAACTTGATCAGCTGCTCATGACAAGGCGATGTGAATAATGAGAATTCGATTGGGTCATCATAGTAACGTAATGGGTTAGCGAAAAATGCTTTCCAAAAGCTAAGCAAAGTATTACGAAACGGGAAAATTTCATTAGAAACGATGGAAAGAGTAATGAACTGTTACGTGATATCGGTCCTTCTATATGGCATTGAATGCTGGACAATCTCATTAGAGATGAGGGGAAAAAAACACTTCAGACAACAGAAATTAGATTATACAGAAGGCTACTGAGATTACTATGGGCTGAACGTATGAGCAATGATGAGGTTTAGCGAAAACGGAAACAAAAAAGAATCTTGAAGTTAATGCCAGAAATAGTTGAAATTTTTACGGCACATAATGCGGAAAAGGGGCTTAGAAACTTTGACACTCACAAGGCTTTTTAACGTTAAGTGTGGAAGAAGAAAACAGTTTATAACCTATGTAACGGACTCTTATAAATATGTGGTAGAATAAATATTGAGACGGAATACAAAAAGACGAAATTTTCTAAGTCTTACAAAGGATGGGAAATCGGAGAGAGCTATGATCCCCCACATTCTGAAGGAACAGGTCACATAGAAGAAGATATGATAATGCCACATGGGTATTATATTTATGATGTGTTTGTTTAACAGCATGTAAACAATTTATGGGTCATTTGATGGAAAAGTTCAATTTTGAAATAATAAAAATGTTTGTCATTCTGCTTTCACAATTGAATACATGGTAGATAATACTCAGCTTTTTTGCATATACCTGTTTGTTTCGATATAATCACGAGAGACGGTGAGTTGTGTGTTTTATGCTGTAGTTTTGTTGAAGTTATATTTTGGAATACAGTTTAATTTCGTTATGATATTGTAGGATATTATATTACTGTCATAAAATACTTCTTTTATGTTGGTTGATTTTGTTTAACCGCATATCAATATCTGTGGGTTACTCAATGTCTAAATTTAAATATTTTGGACAAAATTTTATGGCTTCATGTTTTGAATATAATTTTGAATACCTGCAACAACTGATAAAATTTACCGTTGATCATTTTACGATAAAAATTTGTTTTATATTTTCATTTATATTTTGGAATACAATTTGATTCCTTCAAGAAATTATAGAATATTATATGAATTAATGTCATGAAAAAGTTATTTCATTTTGAATAGTTGGTCGATTTTCTTTAGTGGTATATATGGGTTATTTACCACATGTACCGCAGCCGA
Source organism: Acanthosepion lycidas (assembly GCA_963932145.1). Taxonomy (NCBI): domain Eukaryota; kingdom Metazoa; phylum Mollusca; class Cephalopoda; order Sepiida; family Sepiidae; genus Acanthosepion; species Acanthosepion lycidas. Next base: position 19,182,457 of record OZ010591.1, read on the forward strand.
AAATAAAAGTGACGTTTCTTGGGAAAGATAGCTTGACAGAGCTCAAACCTTTCCAGGCCGGAAATTCAATGTTACTTTCACCTAGACTGGTTGCCACCCAAGGTTATGGAGGTAAGTGTTGCTATTTACACATAGCTTGCCGAGAGAAGAAGAGGATTCATACCTTTCACAGGTATTAGCACTTAAGTGAATTCCTCAATCAGAGCCGCTATGCATTACTTCTTTTTCTCTCAGTAGGTTGTCATTTCTTTTTGCGGTAGACCAATTGTGATCCACGACTATAGAACCCGGTCTGTTCTGCTATTTACCCATAGCTGGGGAGTAGAAGAGAATGTTTCATATCTTTCACAGGTATAAGCACGTAAGTGAATGCAATGGATCCGACTAGAATTCGAACTCGGCTCTCCGATTCCTATTCGGAGCCACTATACATTACTCCAGTCTACTCCCCATTTGCACCTACAAATATCAGAGTTCCGGAGACGTATCGATTTGGCTTGGTTCAACTTCTGACAAGTTTTTTTGCGTAATCGATGCCCCATCACTGGGCAACAGGAAATAGTACATGATGTTCAAAACTTAACCTATGACTTTTGGCGCGTATTTAAATATAGTGACATAGTAATTGTAAGTTAAAGTATTGGGCCGCTAGTCTAACTGGATTCAAGGGGAACAAGGCGAGAAATGTCTAGGAAACATTAAAAATAAGAACTAGATGAAATATCGCTAGACATGATTAGTGTAAATAGAACAGGCTAACTCTGTAGAATAAATAAAAAATTAATTTCAGAATTACCCGAATCAACATAGACCAAATGAAGGCTGGCGAAAACAACGACCACAAACGTTTTGATAATAACTTCAAAACTGCAGACAATAAATGGTCTGCATAGAAATAGTGTAAATAAATTTTAACCCTTCATCTGAGAAATTCAAATTCAGACAGAAGTTTTTTTTTTGTTTTTTGTTTTTTTCTTAATGATGCATAGTATATTTTGGATAATATGGAACAATTTTTGTGCGCTTACTCCAAACATGACACCCATTTTTCCCATCATTAACTTTTGCTGCTCCAGAATAACATATCCTACACGTAAAATGTTCCTGATTGAGTTAGGTGATTCTAAACGAGAGTAAAAATAAATTTTCATTTCAAGCTAAAACGCAATCCTTGTGCGAAATAAAAAGAAAAAGATAAACCACATCCGCGTCCTGGGTAAGACGATTAGCTACATCCCCGTCCTGGGTAAGACGATAAACTGCATCCGCGTCCTGGATAAAACGATAAACTACATCCCCTGTCCTGGGTAAGACGATAAGCTACATCCGCGTCTTGGGTAAAACGATAAACTACATCCGCGTCCTGGATAAAACGATAAACTACATCCCCTGTCCTGGGTGAGACGATATGCTACATCAGCGTCCTGGGTAAGACGATAATCTGAATCCACGTCCTGAATAAGGCGATAAACTAAATCCGCGTCCTGGGTATTACGATAAGTAAGGCTTCTGATCAGGAGGTTTTGAGGAGCGCGGGACCACCTCTTAATTACTGGTGTTCCAAGGTTCACTCTGTTCCGGGGTGGTATCACCGTTTAGGAACCCAGATATGGGCAAATAGTTAACCCCCAAACTGGGGTCAAAGCACTGATAGTGTAAAAATAGGTTTTATATATACCAGAAATACTTTTTTGCAAAAAATTACCAGCAATAATTTTTAAAGGGAAAACAATTATTGCCAGCAATACATTTTTTTTGAAAACAAATATTACCAGCAATAAAAATTTTGTCGGCATTAAACAACCTATTGAGGTTGATAAACCGTAAAACAAAATAAAGCAACAAACCCAACCGAAATATGAAAGAGATATAACACAGTGAGTGATTAAAATTCGCATAGTCTTTTTCTCTTTCTATAGCTAGAGATAACTAACAAAGACAGACTTGATTTTTAAATTCAGCGTCCCATAATTAGCGAAGAAAATGTGCAAGATAACTTGCAGCAGATGAGGCAGCCAAGTGTAATTGATTCATGTGAGAAATTTCAGAGCAAGTCGTAAAAGAACTGAATTTATATAGCCTATGTTTTAAATTAGACTAATGTTATGGAAATTCGGAGGTTAAACCCAAATTGCGAGTTTCGATTTCTCGTTAAAGCACTTTTATGTCCAACATTTTCTTTTTCTTCTTCAAAATCTCATTATGGTTTAAAGAAATAAGGAACATACAACTAATTAACTTTGGTTCCAGAAACAAAAGATTTTCTTGTCACCATCCCAAATATCTATATATTCATTCCAGCAAATCCGTTTTCCAAGGTCTTTCATTTTTTTTTTTAATTTTAGTTGTCGTGTTTATTTCACGTCCTCGGTTGCGTTCTGTTGAAAGAGGATCGATAAACCGCTTATACTGTTACTCATTTGTTAATTTTGCGTATGTATTCGAGCTACGCTGTGGAGCAATGGTGCTTTTCTGAGTGCTGCTTAAATATGGCACAAGGGCGAAAGTATATGGCACTCTAGGAGGATCGAATTCATCGTTCCGTTGTTATATAACTAGCGAACCAGGCTTGTAATACCACGTTGTAATAGACAACGACTCGAAATGAGAAATCGGAAACAGAGTTCGAACTTCGGTCGGGTACTTTGCATTGACTGATGTGGTATTTAGACCTTGCTGATGAGTTTTGTCATTTGCCTTTATCAAGGGAGGGGATGATAAAGTCAAGGGACAAAACGTGTTGGCAACAATTAAGTTATATTTTTTGATTGTCTATTTAATTCAATTTGTCTTCTCTGCAGATATATTCTCAGAGATTTAACACATTCACTGATGTGCAAATACCCTTTGGAAAGATATGCATCCGTCTTTTCTACCTCAAGCTGTAGATGAAATAGCAAAACAGACTGGATCCTATAGCCTTGGTTTACAGTCAGTCTACTACACAAAGAAACGGTAACCTACTGTGGGAAAATCTTCTAAACAGTCAGTCATGTATCGAAAGAGACATGATCTCCCAAACGTGTATCATGTATGTTGTGGATTCCGGGATGAAACCCGGTCTCAAATGAATGACAAACGCAAGAATGAAACATAGCAAATAAATGTATTGACGTAATATTACAATTGGTAATACGGTTAATAGATCCAGAAATGTGGTTAGTATCAATAATAATATATATACAGTCTGGGAAATTCAGTATCGAAATATGACTTCCTTCTGAGTCTGCATGCTCGCAACTGTGACTCCTACAAAGCGGTTACCTCACATTCTCACTCTCTCAATTCCGGGTATTCACCGGCAGCAGTACACGTATACACTGGGCGAGTTGGCCCCTTAACAATATATATCACTTAATGTACTAATTTCGGTATTACCATTTTACGGTAATGTCAAACATTTTAGTTACCGATACATTTTGTTAATATTACCTCTTGTTGCTTAATCATGTCCGTTAAACGCTATTATTAAATATTTATTGTATAATGTTGGATTTTTTTTCATCTTTGGCTTGCGGCCACATCCTGTTGAAACAAGAGTTGTCCTCTTATCACCGGAGTTAAGCAATGTCGATCCCTAGATGAGTGACAGCTTATAAATACCAGGTGATATAAGTGTGAAGTTAAACAACGTCGGGCCCGGTCAGTACCTAGATGAGTGACTGCTCAGGAATACCTAGGTGTTTTAAACGTGGATGCGCTCGTCGGTTAATGGATAATGGCTCAGGATTGTTAATCAATGGCTCGGGATTGTTAATCGGAAAGCCAAGTTGCAATTCCAGTTTGTTATATCCACTTACGCAACCTTGGAAAATATATTAATCCAACTCTTTTCCCCAGCTATGGATTAATTATTATTACTAACTCATTATTATCTCAAAAAAATTTCTTACGATTTCAAAATATTTTTCTGGCTTTAGATAACCAGCAAAGAGTTTATAAGCCGTAAAAATTTTCATCTTTAGATCGCAGACTAATTAGTTAACCTACCCATAATCTATAAAGATTCGTATTCAAATTCCCGAGGATGCACACACGCTTAGTAAGGTTTCACGTAGACAAAATATAATGTCGGTCGACGTTCTTCCATTGAAACATTCCACTGAAGGACGAATTATTCGTTCGCGCACGCGTACTAATGTCAGTATTCCCAATAAAACGCGCGTGCGCATCGATGCAATGCCTTCTTCAATAAAATGATCGTCTAAGTAAAGACTCAACATCTATTAACAGTTAAATCGACAGCGTGAAGTCACCATTAGAAAATTGAAGTGAGCAACTTTTCGACATATTTCTTTTTTTTTTTTTTTAATCATTCGCAATTCGCTTCTAAGTTGTCAATCTTTCTTCGTACGAGTCTCTTTCTTTCTTGTTTCTTCTTGGTATCTTTTTCAGAACTGTGATTAACATACCCATGGTTTCTACAACTTTTTCTTCTTTAATACGATGTAGTACCTTTCATTTACTTCTTCGTACAGCAGCCATTTTTTTTCTTTACTTTCTATGTGTATCTATAAGCCCTGACAGGTTTTCAATTTTACTTATATTTGCTGCCTATCTTTCTGACTCGTTGCCTTTTCCTTACTTTTATAACTTTTTTCTTCCCTCTTAAAAAAATCAACCTTTGTCTCCTTTTTAAATTCATCTTTTCCATTTCCTCTCTTTCTGCTTGCCTTATATTTTCTTTCAACTTCGTTTTTTTTTTTTTTTTCTTATTCTTTTCTTAACGCTGCATCGCATCTGGTACCACTTCCTTCTTTTTACCTTCCATACTTGTTTTTAACTTTGATTTTTATTTATTTCTTTTTCTTTTCTTTTTTTTTTTTCCTTTTCCATATGCCTCTCTTTATCCTTCCTTCTTTCTTTCTTTCTTTCCTTTTTTTTATTTTGTCCCATTCTCCCAGGATATTTTATTCCTTCTTGTATTCTTCAGTTGATTTACCTTTCTTTTTACTTCCGTTATTTTCCTTTCAGTTTCCTTCATATAACTTTTCATCAGTTCTTCATATATTTTCTATTTTTCTCCTTTCTCTTTATTCCTTCTTGCTTACTTTCATTTTTTTCTGGCTCGACTGTATTTCTTCCGACACAATTTTTTTCTTCTTCTCTTCCCTCTACTTTTGTTCACTTCTTGTACTTTCATTAACTTCTTATTTTTCATGTTCCCGTTTGCCGGAATGTTTGCTGCTTTTATTTCAAAACTTCGGTCTCCATTACCCTTCTGTATAATCTTTCTTTCCCGCCATTCATCCTGTCTCTATTTCAGCCATTTCTTTTCCTCCATTTCTTTTCCTCCATTTTTCACTGAACTTATTCTTTTGCTTCATTCATTATTCCTTTTTCTTTTCTTCTACAGCTGTGATTTCTTAAGCATCATTTTCTTGTACTTAGATTCCATCTTCCTTTTCTTGCTTTCCTTCCTTCTTTACCTTCTTTTCTATCGTCACGCTACTCGCTTTATTTCTCCTCATTGACCCATGTTTATTTTGTTTTTTCATACAATTCTTGTTTCCGTATTGTAAATGAATTTCTTTAAATAATGTCCAACTTTTCGTCATCTCTTTTTCTTTGCTTCACATTTTACCTTCTGTATTTTTAGGATTTCTTTCCTTCTATCTTTATTTTAATCTTTCCTTTCCAATATCTTTCATACTCTTTTCTCCCTTAAATTCCGTCTGTTTTTTTTTTCTCTTATTTTGCAATGAAGCAAGCATTCAACATTATCATCTTTCTCCTCCGCCGCTTACAGACAAACCTATTTACTCACTTGATCTACCATTTAGACTAAACCTCGAGTAATCAAATTCGTTTTGCATTTTCTTCCATTGCTTCTTAAATTATTGGTAAAATCGCTGTGCCAAACTTTCTCTTCTGGGGAATTCTTAATGGATTATTCTTGTCATTGAAAAAAAATGCTGCAAGAAATCGAATAAGAGAAAAAAAATGAAAAATGTTTTAAAGAAACATGCATTGTTTTCGAAAAAATTTAAAATACTTTAGATTATCTTTGAAATGCTGGATAATTCTTTTCATCGAAAAGTGTGATAGCTTTGGGATAAAGAAAAGAAATGAATACTGTATATATATATTCATACGCGCTGTCTTTCGGGATTTCTTTCTTTCGTTCTGTCTGTGAATTTAATTTTCTCATAGATTCTTTTGCTTTCATTCTATAATTTATTTTCACATTTTTCCCCGCATATATTGCTGTATTACCATTTTCTTTTATCTCTCTTTCTACTCATCTCATTCTCTAATAGTCTATCCGACATTCTTTCTTTATCAAATCCATTTGCTTTTACATGCATTCTTACCATTATGATTCTTTCTTCCGTATATATATATATATATATATATATATATATATATATATATATATATCGTAATTCCCCATATATAATATTCCATCATCCATAATACGCACACCGAAAATTGTGCTGAAAGTGTCGAAAAATGCTTCTTTTCATGCATAATACGCACCCTTTGTTTGGGAATCGAAACCGTATAAATTGTACCTTTGCAATTTCATTACGGCCAGCGTTTCCTACTCTATTTTTTTAAAAAATGGTTTTAAACATAGAATAATGTTTTTCTAATGTAATTTTATGATAATACTTATTTTACAGCCATTTTTTAAAGATTTTTTGTACCTGAGCATCATACGCACTCATTTTAGAAATTTGTTGCTATATACATAATTGACTTTACATATTTTGCGGCGTCAATTTTTATATATATATAAAGGTTTTCCAAAATTTGAATTTTATGTTTATTATTTTCATGGTAGAATATAGTTGCATTGTCGATTAATATATATATATGACTAAATCATGAATGTGGAAAGGAATACTCCATATTACTTTAAATGTTGGGAGATTGACCAATATATATATATATATATATATATATATATATATATATATATATATATATATATATATATATGAAAAAATATAGTTTTAAAGTGTGCTATATTTATGGGATAAAGTGCTCAATATCAGAAAGAGCGTATAAAAATATAAATATAAAAGTGAACATTGAAGTCAAAACTATATATATATATATATATATATATATATATATAATATATATATATATATAACATTTTCTTTAAAGAAGATATGCTGCCTATATATAAAGAAGTGCTGAAAATATTATAGATTTTTTTTACATTTTGCGTTGACACCGTTTTTTTTTTATTTCTTAATTTTCAGGTTCTCGCGAGATATATTATTGATGGGGTGGAATATTATTGGATTTAAAATATTTAAATGAATTGTAGTTTAATTTTGAATTTGAAGTTAAGCTCAGATTAACATTTAAAATGGAAAATAAAACTGGAAATAAGAAATATAAATTCTAAATTTGGTTTTGAAAACGTAAGTAAACAAAAAAAGGCCCGTTGGAAAATCAAGGGGAGCAACTCTATTTATTTCCAAAAATCAAAAGAATAAATGAAGATAATATTACTAAACTGAAACTAATGATATCAAGAATAAAGTATGCCATAATAAAACAAAATAAATTAAATTACTACTACTACTACTACTACTACTACTACTAATGCATATCGACGGAAAGAAAAGGATTTAAAATTAAAAAAAATATATAGAATAAAATTAAAGCTTTATATAAGAAGATATAAATGTTTATATAAACACATAAAAAAATTTAAAGGAATTGTAGTTGTTTTGAATTTGAAGTTCGGCCCATATATCAACATTATCATGAGTATACTTACCTATATTTACAGCTTTGGTCATATATATATATATATATTTCTGAGATGAGGTATTATGCACACTATTTACATTATTCGGAATATTGTCCTCATCTTTGTTGCCATATTTATTACAACGTTTCGGCCATTGTACGCTCCGGCCTTCTTCAGGTGATTTGAATGTCGAACGTCTTTATCCACTGTGCCATGTGTCCATGTGACAGGACCAAAGATTGCGAGATCAATACCCGGTTAAGGCAGTGGAGAACTCGGAGAGGGGAATTAACAGGAGATAACTGATAACTGACACCCATTAAAACATGGCACGTGGAACTAGAAAACTCTGCCCCAGTGATCAAAATAAAAGGTTCAATTTCACATTACAACCACCTGAAGAAGGACGGAGCGTACAACGGCCGAAACTTTGTAATAAATATGGCGACAAAGATGTGTACAACAGTCCGAATAACGTAAATAGTGTGTATATATATATATATATATATATATATATATATATATTCGGTGTATTTTTGGAAAACACTTATTGTTAATAATTGATTATTATATTTGATCACATTTTTAATGTGCGAACGGTCTGGTTGATGTGCGTAGATAAATTGGCCAGAATTCTTGTTTCACTCTCCTAGCCTCTCTCCAGTTAAGAAGGGAAAATCAAGCCTGTTTTAAGAAGTAGATTATTTACGACAATACTGATTCTCTTGATACAATTCCTACTCTTTAACCCACAGCGGGCGGAGATTGAGCTGCATATATATATTTCCCAAATGTATTTCTCCATAAATAAAGATAACTAACTCAACTGAAATCACCATCCTCTATCAATGTTTACAGATATATGGCTACATATACCCACCGACGACTCTCAAATATTTCTGTCTGCTCGATTTCACTTGATCAAACCGTAGACTGTACTGTTTCGCTATATCACAGCTCGCCAATGTGACTAGATATCTGAATGTCTCAAGCCAGGATCAAAACAAAACCGATTTGGTGTCAGTAAGACTGCTATCAAAATTAAATTCAAAATCCTTTACAGCAATGAACGAGTTCAGAGAATATATAAAAATAGAAAAGGACATAAGGCAAGGAAATGTCTTCTCACCGGACCTGTTCAATATATACAGTGAGGCAATTCTGAGAGAACTGGAAAACCTACCGGGATGTAAAATTGGCGTCCACAATCTTAACAAGATACGCAGATGACACAGGGCTGATAGCAGACCCGGAGAAGAAATTACAAAATCTCCTACAGAAGGTAGCGACGGAGAGTGAGAAGAAGGGACTAAGCATAAACTACAAGAAGATAGAATGCATGGTCATTAGCAATAGGATGAGACCGAAATGCGATTTGCAGGTGGGGAACACTAACATCAAGCAGACGCGGAAGTTTTATCATCTGGGAAGCGTCCTGACAGAAGATGGCAAGTGCGACAATGAGATCCGTAGACGTAACGTGCTAGCCATGGACACATTCCAAAAGCTGGGCAGAGTATTACAAGACAGGAGGATTTCTTTGGTAACAAACAAAAGAAGACTGAGCTGTTACGTGACATCTGTTCTTCTTTAAGGCAGCGAATGTTGGACGATTTCCTCAAAGATGAAGAAGAGACTCGAGGCGACGAGATGTGGTTCTACAGAATAATGCTCAGGATATCATAGACCAAGCGTGTGAACAACAATGAGGTGTTAGAGAGGAGGCTTATACTTAACATCAGGAAGAGGCATCTGAAGTTTCTGGGACACAAGATGACGAAAGAGGACCTGGAGAATATGATACGCACGGGGCGAATAGAGGGAAAGAGCGACAAGGGAAAACAACGCGTCACATACCTAGCAGACTTATCGAAGTGGATGACAGAACAATCTCTGGGGGAGGAATCAGAGGGGAGGAGTTTGTTGAGAGCTGCAAGGGATATAGGGAGGTGGAGAACCATGATCGCTTACGTCATGAAAGAACACAGTACATAAAAAGAAAGAAGATTCCGATACAGTCAGTCTAGGCCTGAAAAAGACAAGCATAATGTTGTGCCGGTTTAAAATAGACTACACCCACATGGGGTAATTTTGCATTTTTCTGTATATATATATATATATATATATATATATATATATATATATATATATATATATATATACAGAAAAATCCATAATTACCTCATGTGAGTGTAGTCTATTATCTAAATTACTAAACCTATACCACCACTCTTTTTCGTCTAAAAACTCTACGTACATCTCTTATCTCTTTACTTCACCTTTTTTTTCTTTTTCCCTTTTTTCTCCTTTTCCTTTTCCCATATCATTTCCGTTGAGTTGACCGAGTACATAGGTCAATGTCTGATCCTTACCTCTTCCTTCCTCAATATTAAGTATTATAATAAAAAGAAATATAAAAATAAATTTTAAAACTCTCCCTTCCCTCTCTAAACTCGACCATATCTCTCACACCATTTCTCAATACCTTCTATGTTATATAATCTTAATACTCCGTGTCAAAATTGTAAATTTTAATTTCATTTTTCGTTTCACCTTTTGAAAGTGATCTCTGAGGATCGAGGGAAAATTAAGTCTCTGGTGAAATAAACTATTACAATGGAGCCTTAAAGTTGTCTGTTTTCTTTAAATTAAATTATTCGCTCTGAATTAACATTGAGCTCTCAGGATTCCATCCTTTTTGGAATTATCCACACGGATTACAAGATTTTCTCTACTTATATATATATATATATATATATATATATATATATATATATATATATATATAGTGTGTGTGTGTGTATTAGAACGTTTGTTTTTCTATCATGAGGAACGTCTATAGATTTTCATTTTAACTCCAGATTTCAAGTTGAACTCGTATATAAAATGCATTTTTGAAGAAACTGGAAAAATACTGTTTACGATATCATTCGACACCTGTTCTAAGAGAGTTTATGGTAAATGCGATTATTTCTTATGAGTCAGATTAGTCTAATATTCGTGGATGATTGCAGCCATATTATGAGCAGATTTACCCAACCATAATTTCCTAAACTTGATATATTTCGAAATCGTTCACGCGATATTTTGATGGATAATGTATTCTAAAGATGAAACTTTGCAATAATGTCCTTTCTCTATTTCTATTTCTATGGAAAATATTAAGAGAATCATTTCTCTAGTTTGACAAAATAAAACTTTTACATCTACCATGATATTTCTTTCTTCCACGAAGTCGAATCACTCTCTTTTCCTCCGTATTCCAAATTCAATAAGAAAGATCCGCTCAAACCAATTTTTAATTTACAAAAACTACTACATTGTGGAAGATTGACGCGTGGGTGGTTGAATGAAAAGTTTAATCTTGACTTCTACCAATTTCAAATCGTTTTCTGTTGTTTTTTTATCATTTTACCCCAAGCAAGGCAATAATACCACTAAGGCGCAGTGTTAGAGAATATGAGTAAAAATGCAGTTAAGGAACGAGAAAAATAAAAGTAGTAGAATTAAGAAGACATAACATAACGATTTAGATTGCATTTAAATTTTTGCAAATGATATTTGACTGGTGAGCAAGAAGCCGACAGTTTCACTAGCAAGACGTTTGGCCAGTGAAACTGTTAGTATGTAGGTTACGGTTACATGCAGCCATTCCAACTGTAAAATGAGGAGAACTTGCCACCAATCTATCACTGCGCTTAAATTCATAAAATCTAATTACCATAGAGGAAATTTCAGCAGAACAATACCCAATAAAATATTTATATAAAAGGAACAAGGAAGCTACATTACTACGGTGGGACAGCGACTGAAGGAGAGGTGTCCGGTCAAGACCAATAATATTGCAGATTTTTCTTTGAATTTAACCAATAATCTCTAAATGTATAGCAGGAGCAATATTCAAACATGGACAAATGGTAGTCTTATAAATATGTAAAATAGTTTATAGCAAGAAAAATTGTCTAGCACGACACAGTGAACCAAATGTCCTAGCAGCTGACTCAATACAATCTTTCCCCTTCATATCAGCAAAAAATGTTAGCATGAAAAGACGCAACGATTTATGTTCCTGGAGGTTAACATCAGCCATTTCAGAATATATGTTCTCAATTGTTTACGTTAAAATTCGCTTCGAGCTGATATGATCGTTCAGGAAATATCGTGTGGAATTTGTTGTTCAAAAACACTAATTTGGACTTTGCTAACAAGACCCTTTCTCTGTAGATGAGTGGTATAGAATCCCAGATCAAATGATGGTTCCGGGTAGGACACAGGTTCGATACCTGTCGAAGGACACATACTTTCTATGAAATTTCTCCTACATTCAGGCGGGTAAATATAATTAATACTGTTCATTATAAAAAGAGCATTTACTTAAATAATTGCATCTATAAAAAGAACGTACCAACAGAAAATATTATAATTTGGTTTTAGCCTCTGATGTGAATCCGCGCAAAAAATATTATTAAGGGTGATAACTGTTGCATAAATGTAGAAGTGGAAAGCGAGAAGAGGTGTGACTATCAATTATAAAAAAAAAATCAGAATGTGTGGTAGCCCGCAAGAGAAACGGTAGCAATATGAGTCAAGTGAAAGTCATGTTAAATTTACTTTCGAAAAACTGTTGTCTATAAGACTGACCATCCCGAGAAAAAGTAAACAAAAGAAACGAAGCTGGCCTCGGAGACAGTTGCTAGCTTTGAAAAAAAAAGTCTGGTTTACTGTTAGAAATTGTTATACTCGTGGGTAACAATCGGGCCGAAGGATAATTTTTAAGCTACTATCCTTTAACTACAGGAAATTGCACTCTGTCAACGAACATAGTGATGGCCTGAGCTGCAACGCAATAGGGGTTACAAATTAGAAATGTCAAATGTACATGTACAGAAATTTAATTATTTAGGAAGTTATCTACCTTAGAACAGGATTTTTTAATAAATTCACAGTAATCACTGACACAGACAATAATATTCAGTTTTAAATCATCCACGTTTTTTTTTTATCTTCTTCAAGTTATGCGTATCTAAATCCAGTACGTCTGCAACTTATTTTATTGGGCCATAATTCTTCAAGAGGTGAGAAATCATGACCCTAATTAATAGCAGAAATAAGACCCCAAATGTTGAAGAATAATAATAAAAAATACCTTTCAAAATTTATGTTTTATGTATAAGTCCTATGCATTACGAAAGAGAAGTTCGTTACAAAAAAAAAAAAAGAGATAAGATTGTTGAATTGCTATGTAATATTTATATAGCAACGAATGCTGGATAATTTCAAGACTAGGTCTGAGGCGGTCTACAGAAGGATTATATGAATTCTATCGGAAGAACATATGGGTAACGAGGATGATTTAAGAGAAATATAAACAAAAAAGGGCAATAAATATTAGAATCGGAGAGAGACACAAATATTGGAAACCGGAATGTAGAAAGAATGTTTAGAGTATCTGACATTCGGGAGTCATATTGAGGGCAAGAAGAAAGAGAATCTAACAACCTTGTCTAAAACAGAATATCAAATGAAAAGGATAATAAAAGCAAACATTTCTAAGAGCTAAAATGACAGGAAGTTATGGAGGGTCATGATTTCTCATCTCTTGATGGAAAGTTCCAGAGGTACTTAAATTGAATACAAATAGTTTGAACGAGGTAAAAACAAAACCGGGCGATTTTAAAACTGAATATTATTTTCGGTGTTAACCATTGCTGTGAATCCGCGCAAAAAATATTATTATGGGAGATAACTTTTAAACAGCAGCTACAAAATTTTTAGGCAAGGAGGAACGGTTGAGTAATGGATAGCGGCTCGGATTGTTTACTTCTGTCATTTCCATTACATTCATTCACGTACTATTACCTTTGGGAAAGGTAAGAATCCTCTTCTTCTCCGCCCCCCCCACACCAGCCATGGGTCAATGGCAGAACAGACCGTGTTCTATAGCCTTGGATAACTACTGGTCTACGACAGAAAGAAATGGCAAGCTACTGCGGGAAAAAATCTGCCTCGTCAGTCATGTATCGGAAGATACATGATGACCTAACCATGTATCACGCATGGCATATAACTGACTGACATTTTTAAAAAAAAAAGTGAAAATTCTTTGTTTGGAGAGTTCACATAAATTAACGCGATTAGCAAGGGGTTGAATTTAATGACAACTTTTCAATATTTTAATCTTGAGAGCTGCCTTAGGAGACCTCAGTTTGTTCACGAACCGTTTAGTACTACTCTGGTACATTAGTGTCAGGAATATAAGTGAACTGTTGATATAAAAGCAAATACACGGCTTCGGTCTTCTAAATGAACAGTGAAATCAAAATAAGCGGTGCCCTGTGGAGCTCAGATATCATCCGGTATGGCTACAAGTGGTCGGTAGAATCATTTGAAAAGTGATATTTATTATTTGGCAGAAAAAAAAAGAACGAAAATGCTGATACGGAGAGACGAGATGCGAAATTGAATAAATGTGGCTGACGAAAACGATTAACCATTGAAGAATTCAAGAGAAGGTCTGAGGCAGACAGGCAGGTGCGAAGAAGGCGTAAAAGACTGGATTATCACCGCGGTAGGCGTCTCACAAGCTGGCAACTAACGGATGCATCACTTGATCAAGAATGACGGACGACGTCATCAGAAAAACGCGAAGACTTCTAAAGGCGGTAAATGTCGACATCGGGGAACGGCTCCTGGATCGCATTTTGAGATAGATATTTTTGTGGTTGAAAAATCAACTGTTCAGAGTGTGTGGCATGAGAGGAGGCAAAGATGAAATACGGAAAGAAAAAAAAAAGTAGCTTAAAAAAATAGTCATTACTCCAGGCAAAGCACTAAAGAAACTAAGACACAAGCTGTGACAGGGTGTGGAAGAATCAAGAACAGAAACATTAATAATGAGCGAGAACAAAATAGGAATAATCAGGAGGATAGCTAGTAGAGATTGACATTGCATTTAAATTTTTGCAGGTTAAAGTTGTCTGAAAAGCAGGAAGCTTGAAAGGAGTTCCACAAGCTGGAAATAAAGTAACGGAACTGTTAGCCTAGAACTTACGGTTACATGTCGCCTAATCAACCGTAAATTGGTGACATTTCGTCGTTAATATGGGAAAGCGCTTACATTAAAAACGATTCCACCTCTTGCAAGGCAGTAAAGCCGTTACGACCCAATAAGGGACTGGTTGTAGAAGAATAAGATATGAGAAAATTTATTAAGGGGCAAGAACAAAAGAAAAGAAATCAGGAGGACAGCAGAGCGACTGACATTGCATTTAAATTTTTGATGATTAAAGTTGGCTGGAATGCATGGAACTGGAAGAAAGTTCCACAAGTGAGAAGTGTAAGAAAAGAAACTGTTAGCATAGAACTGACGGTTACATCTATCCTATTCAACGGGAAATTGGTGAGATATTTTCGCCAATATTGTACTGCGCTTAAATTCAAAAACGATTTCAACCCTAGCAAGGCAGTAAAGTCAATAAGACACACGGAGCGACTGGATTTGAAGAATAAGAAATGAAAAACTTTATGAAAAATGAAAACAACAAAAAAAGATTAATCAGAAGGAGAGTAGATAGATATTGACATTGCATTTTCTGGTTATAATGTGGATTTGTTTTACTGTATATATTATATTTTATTCTTCATATTTATGCTACACGCGTTTCCGGACTCGTTGACTTCTTCAGGCAAATAAAAGGAATACATTTTTAAAGGAATACATTTTCCTTAACTTCTTTTAATGTTTCCTTGTTCGTTTTCTGCATTTCTTTTGAGCCATGATCGCATTTCTGTACTGTTAACAAAAGTGAATACTAGTGGTAACCATTTTCGAAAATGCTCAACGCCGAATTTTAAAACCAGCCTGAAGAGGAATTCACACTATCTGACTAAAGACACCCAGCGCTGCTACGACTACAGTAGATGTGGTCCACAAACGACGCTAAAGAGTTATGGGACTTATACATGTGTGTACTCAGTATAAGAATAAATGGCGGATACCGCTTGCAGGAATCTGGGATTCTGAGATCAACAATTATGGATACTCAGATATTAGGTTGGAGCAAAAGTAATGACGTAATAATGTCGTTTTTTGACATATTTTTAAAGTCAAAAAAGACATTATCACGTCATTATTTTTGCACCAACCTAATATATTCTACTAAATATATTACGCACTTGAGGAAAGCCATAAAACGCACCGGCCTAAACATTGTTATCAACGCAACAAAGAGAATTAGTCAGAATTTACGGAATTATATAAAGTGTGTTCCATAAGGAAATACGATTATTTACGCGATTAACAGGGCGGGATAGATGAAATGTCGTCTAAATTACGCAAAAATTAAAATAACACTGGTTTTACTTTAACAGATATATTAATCAAAATTACACAAAAATATCTTGAAATAGTAAACACTAAATTTTATTCAAGAAAATCGCAATTGGCTTCAACCACGGACAACTTCAGAATCTCCTGCAACTCTTCTGGACGGTCTCCTTGTTTAACTTGGTGAATGCTGCCATAATCCTTGCTTTCAGTCCAACTTTGGTGTTACAAATACTTTTGCTTGTTTCTTGGTCAACTACTCCCTACACATTGTAATCAAGGGGTTTGCAGCCTGGGGTGTTAGTTATCCAGATGTAAGGAGAGATATTGTCGCACACATAACATGCACCTGTAACTGGGTTCTCCTGCCTGTGTGGAATAGTGTAGAATCCTCTTGCCAGATATAGGGTCTCCCAGCAGCCACGCTTTTGACTTGATGTAGGCCTTCGTGTTGAATCTGAGGCGCTCACCAAATACTTTCAGAGCTCTTTACTGATCGGAACGATCAGAGTGATTTTTCCGAACTGCTGTACCTTCTTAATCACCATTAGACTCATCCAACTCTTACCGAATCCTCTACACAGTCTTGAGATCGACACCTAAACACTTTTAAATGTTTGTATTTCGAACTTCCGGTTCGAATGCAAAGCAGAAGTGCATACCTTTTCAAAGATTTCTGGCGGAAAAAAAATCGTCATTGTGCTCATTATCTTGCTGACGTTGCCCAACCGACCCTACTCAAATGTACGGTCGAAAAAATAAAAAAACAAACAACGCATATGCTCGAAATAAAAAATAAATATAGAACGGTGACAATTTACCCATCATACCTGTATATTTGGACTATAGTATTCATCCTTGTTGTTCTTATCACAACTTTTCGGCTGTTGTGCCCTTCGACCTTCTTCATGCGTACATCGATCCGGTTAACCTACTAAGAATTCTGAACTGACCCCTTTATTTAATCTCCAGGGATAGACTGTTCTCGTTCCACTGCTCATGTCTTGGTCTATCCTCTAGTTCTTCTTTTTATGGATGATTTCTAATAAAGAAATAAAAACAATGTACGGCATGTCTTCAGCAGCCACCAAAACATTACAGCCAGGCACAAGCGCAGCAACCTAATAAGCAGCCAAGGTTTGGTTTAAAGCTCTGTTTACTGCAGCAAGTGCATTAGTAGCAAAAAGCTGTCAGAATTGAAAATCCTAACGGAATTCAGCCTTGGCGGCCGCAATCTTCACATAACATACACTGTATTGATAGTATACACGGAAAAGAAATTACACAAACCTCCTACAGAAGGTAAAAAAGGAGAGCGAGAAGAAGAGGCTAAGCATAAACTGCAAGAAGACAGAATGCATGGTCATCAGTAAAAGGATGAGCCCGAAATGCGATTTGCAGGTCGGGGACAATAAAATCAAGCAAGTACGGAGGTTTAAATATCTGGGAAGTGTTTTGAAAGAGGACGGAAGTGCGACACTGAGATCCGTAAACGTATTGGGGTGACCAAGGACACATTCCCAAAGGTAGACAGGAGAATGTTTTTGGTAACAAAGAAAAGAATAATGAGCTATTACGTGATAGCTGTCCTCCTTTAAGGCAGCGAATGTTGAACGGTCTCCTCAAAGATGAAGAAGAGACTCGAAGCAACGGAGTTATGGTTCTACAGAAGGATGCTGAGGAGATTATAGAGCAACGATGAGGTTTTGGAGAGCATGTAAACAAGGAGGAAACTTAAACTTAACATCATGAAGTGGCAGCTGAAGTTTCTGGGACACGTAATGAGAAAGGCGGGCCTAGAGAATTTGATACTCAAACGACGAATACAAGGAACGAGAAACAAGAGAAATCAACGCATGTCATTCCTGGCGGGCTTAAGCAAGTGGATGACAGAATGTGGCCTGGTGGGGGTGGCAGAAGGAAGGAACTTATTAAGAGCTACAAGGGATAGAAGGAGGTGGAGAGCCATGATCGCCTGCGTCCTGAAAGGACACAACACAGAAAAAAGATTGTGGTTGTAAGTTCAATTCTTGCATCAGGCAATGTCTACTTGCACTTATTGGAAACAGTTGCGTTTATTTTCGCACTGATGTCCTTACGAAAAACGTGCAGCTTTTCTTCCCCCTCTATGAGTTTGATGAATTTGTTAGTGTATGCTCTATAGATTTGGATGATAACCAAATGTAAAAGAAAAAAAAAACTATCAATGCGCAAACGTGGAAAATCAATAGAGAACAATTTCATAATCCATAAAAATAAGAACAATAGAATTCATAGCTAATAAACGAAACGGTATCTTCGGGGTTTTTTGCTCATCTAAGTCCTGAAAACAGCATTTAAAGAATCTGTAAATTGCTGATGTAATTTTAAGAATATTCTTGAACACACTTTGCTATTTGAAAATGGTGATTATACACAATCAAATTGCATCTTACGCAACATTATTTTAAACTGAGAAAGATACCTCAAAATTTGTACAGTCATGTTGGGCTACGTCATGAAAAAGCTATTTTGAAATAAAATCGTTGTTGCTGAGGTAAAATACAGATTTTTAGGCTTTTAAACACACCTCGTAGTCGCCATATTGCGATTATGTTCAATAAAATTGTTAGCTTAAATGGGATAATTTTAAACTGGGAAAAATACCTGTCTGGAATGAACTGAGATGAGGTATTGTCACCATTTGTACGATTTACATTATTCAGACTTTTCTCATCATCTTTATTATCATATTCCCGACGCTTCAGCCGTTGTACATTCCGGGCTTCTTCAGGGTATTTACTTTGGATTTTCGAAACAAAAATTCATTTTTTTTATCAGAGAAAAAGAATTTTTTAAACGTAATTTGTAGGAGGCACATGGCGACTATAATCAATTAATCGTAAACGCCATGGTTTTAAAATTTTAAAATATGTGCAATCTTTTCTAAATAGTTCGTTGCCATACCATTAACAATGTTAGGTTAATTGGTACATGGTGATTATATTCAATAAAAATGCATCCTACATGAATGGATTTTAAATTTACAAAAATGCATAGAAATTGGTGGGGGCATTTGGTAGCATGTTTTCAAAACGGCATTAAAAGATTATTTAAGAATATTAGACTAAAAACTGGTTGAACTCTTATCGTAGTTAGAAAATAGTGACTATATTCTATGAAATTACAAGCCATGATTAAGATAAGATAAAACCTGTCTGAGAAGTAAGAGTTGCCTAGGAAAACTAAAATGGGAAAACTAAACTGGTAAAAATAAAAAAAATAATACTTCCAAATGTGGGAAGACACTTGGTCGCCTCCCTCCTAACAAAAAAAGCATTTTCATAGAATTCGTTTAATTCGTTGTAAGTGGGTTAGTAGTTAAAAGAGTTGATTTGTGAATTTTATGATATAGTAGTTCAATTCCTTTGTCAGGCAGTGTGTACTTGCCCTCAGTGGCAACAGAGGACAATTACGTTAAGAGTAGTAAATAAATTGCTGAAGCTTTATAATAACAACGAAACCAATACCCCGAATAAAATTTTCTAAAATCAAAATATTCCCGTTTCAGTCACTATGGACTTATTCAATCCTACAGAGAAAGACTGAATTTCAATTATTCGTTTTACCATTAAAAAAAAAGCGATATATTCAGCGAATAACTCTTTACATCGTGCTAAATATTTGACCGAGGAAAAAAGTTTTTTTTTTCTTTACTATCAGTTAAGGAGATGAAACTTGAAAAAGTAAAAAAAGTAAAAAGAAAAAAAAAAGAAAAACGGAAAACACATACTTCCGGGTATCCGACGAGTATCCAAAAAAAAGAAGAAAAACTGAAAAAAAAAAGAAAAACTGAAAAAAAAAAGAAAAAAAAAAGAAGAAAAAAGAAGAAAAACTGAAAAAAAAACGTAAACAACTTAATTAGTGCTCACACCAATGCGATTGGCTTTTGGTCAACTTCCAATCAAATGCGTGATAGAGGGGTATGGTTTGCGTTAGTCAGTGTCTTCAGGCTGTCAATTTAGATGAGGTGGGGACGCATCAGTGACTGATCAACTCTGATGTGGTCGAATTGGGGAGGGGAGCATAATGTTTAAAAGACCTTAAACTGCCCAATGACCCAATTCAGAACATCACTGACGACGCCCTCTAGCGCTAAACAGCGTATATTCAAAGCGCGTTCAATAAAGTATGGGGTAAAATGCAGCGCAGGATGGATTCCTTGGTGGTAAGCAGACCAGGAGAAGTACAAAGAGCAAAGTTGATTGGAAAGCAAAAAGCTATCCAGCCAGATTTGATCTTCAAAAAATTAAATTCAGTTGTCAGTGTTATCTTCTGTTTCGTAATTCTAATTAACTTCCTAATGTGTGCACACCCAATAACCACCTTGCGTCTTAGAGTTTTTATCTTCTTGCTTGGGGTGAAGTGCTTTAAAAGAAACAAGTCTCCAGCCTTACTGACACGCATTATATTAGGTTGGTACAAAAATAATATCGTTTATGACGTTAAAAAATACGTCAAAAAACGATATTATTTTTGCACCAACCTAATATATTCACGCAGGTAAATAAATCTTCAGAAAAATTTCAGCTGATGTTTTGACTTCTCCTTCGCATCCAGCTTTTAAGCAGGTCGTCTCCGGTCATTATACGAATTTAGTTCAGTATTTTTTTTTAGCCGCATTTAAATCCAAAGTATTGCGTCATACTGTCGTTTTCTTCTAGATAATAGTTTTTAAAATATTTGAAAGGCTTCCATTTGATATCCTGAAGACAGCTCTTACTTCTCTGACAGGTTTTATTTTATTATCTCTCGCCACAGCCTTCAAATGTTTAGCAATGATTGATAGTTTCAGCTAATCTCTCTTCTAATTCTCTACACTGTAATATTCAACTGTGAATATTCAAACCCTTACACTTCATTTCTTGACATTATTGTCTCAAAATAAGATGTTTATATTCTTCGCACTTGCAGCTTTATTATCGTCTAACTGGGAGTCATAAATATATAAAACACCAAGATCATGTGTTGAATAAATTCCTCTGCGTATTTAAAGAATATAGTTAAAATAAAGAGCATGAAGTAAAATTAGAAAATGGTCAAAATGCATATAAAATAAGAATTTCCATGTTGCAAAAACTCTTATAAAATCACTATATTTACATCTAGTTATGTACGGATGCACAGTTGTGTAATGGATAATGGCTCGGAATGAGAAATCTTAGAGCCGGGTTCGAATTCCAATCAATTTTCGATACATTCACTTACTCATATACTCTTCGAAAAGGTATCACTTCTCCCTGTAGCCATCTGTAAATAGCATAATGAACAGGAGCCTATATCTTTGGTTGGTAACTCCTCCAGGAGAAAGAAACTCTGAGTTCAAAAGAACCTTGTGTGGCTACTCTTCATCTGGCTACCTTGCTCACGACGCACCAATATTGCTATTGTCCTCATCTTTGTCGCCATATTTATTACATCGTTTCGGCCTTTCAGTATCTGTCTATATGTCTGAGATGAGGTATTATGTACACTATTTACATTATTCGTTCGGGCTATTGTCCTCATCTTTGTCACCATATTTATTTCAACGTTTCGCCCATTCAGTATCTGTCTATATTTCTGATATTTTTCAAACTTCAAGAAATGCGAACTATTTGTTTGTAGGTCTTGAAGAGAGCTGCTTTTTTTCTCCCTGGAAATCTTGGATGGCCCAGTGGATAAAAGCGTTAGTTTGATCCAGTAACATAACCCAGAGTTGTGAGCTCAATACCAGGCATTGTTGAACAAAAGCTCGGAGAGTTAAGTTGGAGTGAGATAGCTGAGATCATCCGGAAGAATTATGTCACTTGGAACTAGATCAATCTACCCCAACAGTCTGAACAATGTAAATAATTACAGTACCTCATCTCAGAAATGGAGACAAATAGCAAATATATAGTTTATTATATATAAAACATGTTGGTTCTAAAGTCATTTCTTTTAAACATGTATATGATCGACTCCTTGCTGATTTTTCTTCGGCTCTTGCTAACAATGTTTACGAGTAAGTTGCGTAAAAGGGTTTGGTTTGTTTTGTTTTATGGCATATCATTGGGTTATTTAATGCTGACAACTTTTTTTTTCTCCTGGTAATATTTTGTTTTGCCAAAAATCTATTTCTGCTAATATTTTTCTTCAAAAATGTATATCTATGTATATGGTAATATATATATATATATATATATATATATATATATATATATATATATATATATATATTGAGTTAGTTTATGGTAAACTAGGTAATCTGTATGGCTAGACCAAAGGAGGAGAAAAAATTAGTGACACCTCTCATGACTTCCTTTTCTCTTTTTCTCTCTATGGGTTTTTTCTCCTCTACTCCTTTTATATCAATATATAACTTCCGTTAAGTTAACCGTTTAAATGAGTGAATGTCTGGACCTCCTCCAGTAATTTTAAGTATAAAAGAATAGAAATATTAAATTACATCTAACTCATTCATGTCTTCTCTCACCCCCTCACTTCATCACTTCCTCACTTCGTTAATTTACATATGCTTAATACGGCCCGTCAAAAATGTATAAATTTCTTTTAATTTTTCGTTTCAACCTTTGGAAGTAAAGTCTGATGATCCGCAGTCCTTTAAAAGGGCTGTGGTGAAATAATTTATTACATGGGCCCTTAAAGTGGTCTGTTTTTATTTAATATATATATATATATATATATATATATATATATATATATATATATATATATATATATATATATATATCTTTCAAAAACGTATAGCTGGTAATTTCTTTTTTTTCAAAAATGTATTTCTGGTAATAGTTTTTTCTTAAAAAATTTATTTCTGGTAACAATTCTTTTAGAAAAATATCTCTAGTATTAAAACCTATTTTTACGCTTTTATAATGCTTTTTACCTCAGTTTTGGGGTTAACTGTTTGTCCATAGTTGGGACCCTAACAGGTGCTACCACCCTCGGTGAGGTTGGACCTGAGAACACCAGCATTTAAGAGGTGGTTCCATACTCCTCAAAACCTCCTGATCAGAGGCCTTGCTATTGGACGTATTTTATTGTCTTACCCAGGGCGCGGATGTAGTTTATTGTCATATACAAAACGTGGATGTAGTTTATCGTTATACCCAGGATGCGGATGTAGTCTCAATTTCGGGGTTAACTATTTGCCCATAGCTGGGACCCTAACAAGTGCTACCACACCGGGCAGAGTGGACCTGGGTACACCAGCAATGAAGAGGTGGTTCCACGCTCCTCAAAACCTATTGATAAGTGGCCTTGCTGTTGGAAGTAGTTTATCGTCTTATTCAGGACATGAATGTAGTTTATCGTCTTACCCAGGACGCGGATGTAGTTTATCGTCATATACAGGACGAGCGTAAAGAAGGAGAGTAGGAAATTCTTTATAGTTTCTCACAGATACTCTGCCTTGGCATTTAATTTTTGGCCAGCAATCTTCACACAATAGCCTGAAAACGCTAAGCTCTACATTTTAGTCCCTCATATATCGACCACAACTTCATTTTGAAAGGGTATTCTTCGTATGTACATCTTTCTCCCTGTTTTTAATATCTTCTTGAATTAGTTAACCATGGATACGTTACTGATATTAAATCAACTTGGTTTCAGTAAATAAAATTTATTATTAACCTGACTTTTCTCGCTTTTTCTTTATAGTCTATGTGTAGCGGTGTTATTGTCAATTTGCACGAGGTTTCCCTACTGCGCATCTAAAAGGGACATATAGCCAAGTTGTACGCAGTGAAACGAAGAGGCCGGCCATAAAGATTGTTAGTCGTGATAGAGAGCGACATCACACGCGCTAAAAATACAATAAGTGTCAGGCAAAAGAGAAACACGGACAAGAGTCCATAGAGATAAATAGGAAACTGTAGAAAGATCCCCATATTTACACGGGCGGGGGCGGGGCGGGGCGGGGCGGGGTAGTATTGCGCTTGAAGTAAAATGGATGGTTCGGCAAAAAAAAAAAGAGAAATACAGAGAGAGAGGGGGGGGGAAGAAAGCTTAAAAAATGCAATGGCGGTAAAAAAACACATACAGACAAAGAAATGGGGAAAATGATGAAGAAAACAAAAAGATGTGAACAGAAGCTGAGGCAAAAGCTGAAATGAACCCCGCCGCGCAATGAAAAGGGAAAAAGAAATGTGCTAGTTTGGAAGAAAAAGCTGAAAGGAATGATATATTGGATAACTGAGATAATAATAATAATAATAATAATAATAATAATAATAATAATAATAATAATAAAAATAATAATAATAATGATAATAAAAATAATAATAATAATAATAATAATAATAATAAAAATAATAATAATAATGATAATAAAAATAATAATAATAATAATAATAAAAATAATAATATTAATATTAATAATAATAATAATAATAATAATAATAATAATAATAATAAAAATAAACGGGGTTAGAAACATTTTAAAAAAGAATGAACATCTTTTGATGAATGAAAGCAGAAAGATTAAAATAATTCCCTGAACGAACGAGAAATTTGAATTTAATCATATACACAGACAAAATAGAATAGATGATAAAATGATGTTAGAATAAAGAAAAATGAA
Organism: Acanthosepion lycidas; assembly: GCA_963932145.1. Taxonomy (NCBI): domain Eukaryota; kingdom Metazoa; phylum Mollusca; class Cephalopoda; order Sepiida; family Sepiidae; genus Acanthosepion; species Acanthosepion lycidas. The sequence continues at coordinate 19,207,099 of OZ010591.1, forward strand.
AAAGAAAATAAAACGAAATGAATGAATTAATTAATGAATGAATGAAAAGTAAGTAACAAATACAAATGAAGAAAATGGTCGGAAGAAATAAACTGAAGAATTCAACAGAAAGGAGCGTGAAGAAAAGACAACAAGAATGAACAAAATAATTACGTTTGGTAATGATATAAATAGTGGCTTGAATGAATTAGTCACTGATTCGTTTTTACGGCTTATCAACCCTTTGCAGGTTATTTAAAGCTAGGAAATATTTATTGTTTTCGGGGGTTATAATAATGATTTAGTGATACATATCTTACTAATTTAAGCCATTCCTTTCCCAAGCCTGTTTACCCGTTAGAGAATAAAAAAGAACTTGACTAAATTGGAACTCGCCTTTTAGATAAGTAAAATAATTTCTGAACTAACGAGAAATTTGAATTTAATCCTGTGCACACAAAAAAAAAACAATCAGAAAAAGAAAAGAAATAATAATGTAGATAAGAAAAGGAAGGAAGAATAAAGAAAAAATTCAAAATAAAAAAAAAATGCAGAAAAATGATAAAATATAGATAGTAAGAGAAGGCATGGAGAATCGAGAGAGTCGAGTTCGAATTCCAATCGAATCTATTACATTCACTTACGTGCTTGGGAAAAGTATGAATCCTCTTCTCCTCCACCCCCAAATAGATAATGGGTAAATAGCAGGTTCTATAGCCTTATTGGATGGCAATTGATCTACCGCAGAAAGAAATGGCAACCTACTGTGGGGCGAAAAAAAAATCTCACCACGTTAGTCATGTATCAAAAGATACATGATCGCCTAAACACATGACTGAAGTAAGAAATACAAAAATGATGAAGTTGCAGAAATTAATTAATTGATTGACTGATTCATTTTTTACGGTTTATCAAGCCTTTGCACGTTATTTAGAGCCAGTAAATATGTTAAGACTGTAAGATTTGTTTACATAAGGATGGTTTAGTGATATATGTCTTACTAACTGGGGAAGAAGATTCCGACCTAATGATAATTTGATAAACAAAGAAATTAGGATGTGGATATAAAGTGGAGGATCAAATCTATATTATAATCAATATATAATGTGATCCCTGACTTTGTGGTCACGGTAGTTACTATACATTTATATTCTAGAGAATGTAAATAAATATAAAAACATGCCTGTGTAGTTAATCAGTATATGATTGATTGACTGATCCGTTTTTTTTTTTGTTGTTTTTTTTTTTGTTTTTTTGTTTTGTTTTGTACGACTTATCAACTTTTTGCAGGTTATTTAAAGACAGAAAATATTTTTAGATTGTCAGGATTTTTGGGTGGTGGAGGAAGTAAAAAAAAATTTAGTGATACAAGTCTTACCAATTAACCCAAAGCTGACATCTATGCCTTCCCCAAGGGGATTTGCACGTAAACAAAAATATAGCGAACCCGACTGTAATTGGAACTCGGATCTCCGGTTAAAAATTCCTTTATCCATTACACCATCCATACATCCAGTACCTAGTATTCTCAAGCGGTTATCTATCTAATTACTGACCAAGCTCGATGTTGCTTAACTTCGGTGATCTTAAGGAGACAACTGTTTTAATTTTACGTGGCCATAAGTTTTAATTTCATTAAATGATGAAAAAAGATTAAAAAAAGACATAAAAAGTAGATAATATATTATTTTGAAACGCGTAGCTATAAATGCGCCCTATGTTAATACAAGGCATAATTTAAACCACACTTACCAAAGCCATGTAATTTTTACCAAAAAAACAGATAACACTTAGGAAAACCAAATAACACTTACCAAAATATAACACAAATCTTTTTCTTCTTTTATTTGCCGTCTTTCTTCTTAACAAGGATGATCATAAGATTCCACTCGGAGATTGTTTCGAAAATAATGTCCGATTTTATAATCAAATTTTATTCCTGAATTAATGTATTTAAAGAGTTTAAATAAGTTAAAATAGAAACCCGGAGAATCTATGCATTTCTGCCATTGAATTACAAGTTTATTGATGCCAATAACTTCTGCATCTTCTTTGTAAAAGAATATCTTTTGGTTTATAAATGTGTCAAGACACTTGAAACAATGTCAAAGAGTAGGCGAGTGATCAGAGAAAATCCTCGTGTCCCAAATTGGTGATCCTCCCAACATGAAACTGAGCATTGTAATGAATCAGAATTGGATCTCGAATTTTGCTTAACTAAATGTGCATTTCAGCCAGTTGCTAGCTGTAAAACTTGGCATAATTCTCTGGTTAGATTCGAGAAAGAGGCAATGAATAAAATCAATGGCGGACCACCATTCACGAGTCTTCTATTCGTGCCATTTACCTTTTGGAAAGTGTTTGGACATTTCGTCATGATCCCGCCATTGAGACTATAGTTTGCGACTGTCATAACTGATCCATGACAAATCACTAATCGATCAAAAAATGGAGCATTCGAAGTTCGCACATGCAATATCTAATGCACTTCAAAACATCAAACTCTTTGATTTTCCCCGAGTTCATGTGGAACCCAGTTATTGAGTTTTTCACTTCGCCAATTTTCTTGAGATGAACTGATATTGTCAAAATGTTGACAACCATTATCTGAAGCATTTCACTGCATTTTGAGGCGGATTTTGTTCGATAGTCTTTTCGAATGTTGATTGTCAATTGCAGATGGATGTCTTTTGTAACCTTGATCTTCAAGACTGGTATCGCCACTATGGAATTTCAGAGACAAACGTTGCACTGTCCGATGGCAAGTAGATCATTTCCCCAAAGATCTCTTGATATTGCCAGCGATTTTCAAAAGCCTTATGACCAAGCATCCTCTCTTCTTTCATGTTCAAGATGAGGTCTATGTAAAAGATTGATATAAACTTAACAAAGATGATTATTAAGAATTAGTAATGTACTTTTGTGCAATATCTCTCCATACTTCTGATTTCAGGTATTATGTTCACTACTTACATTATTCGGACTATTGTCCTCATCTCTGTCGCCACATTTATTACGTTTTCGCCGTTGTACGCTCCGGCCTTCCTCAGGTGGTTAGAATGTAGACCAAGCATAGAAATGAATACAGTATGGGTAACAGCAATAAGGAGTGCCAGAGAAAAGCGATAACAACAACAATAAGCTCTGGTAAAAAAATATGGAATGATGACAGCAAAAATTGCAATATGAGCACTGGTAAAAAATGAGTGCTGAAGACATTACGTTTATAATACCCAGAAATTCATACACAGATGTCCTATTGGGGACGCATGGCACAGTGGATAAAGGCGTTCGTTAAATCCAGTGACAGGACCCAAAGAGTGTGAGTTCAATACCCGGTTAAGGCAATGGAGAACTTGGAGAATTAAGTGGAGATAACTGAAATCCATTGAACATGGCACGTTGAACTAGAACAATGAGCGAAATAAAGGGTTCAGTTCGACATTCCAACCACCTGAAGGCCGGAGCGTACAACGGCCGAAACCTTGTAATAAACATGTCAGCAAAAAGGAGGACAATAGTCAGAATAATGTAAATTTTTGTGCAACTATCTCAATAAATAAATGATAGATTCTGCCTGCCCTTCTGTTACTCTAAAGCACCTCTAACTCGGACTATACTTGCTCTACATAGACATATTACACCTTTTATGAAAGGAAGATGATTCCAGAATTGAAAATCTGCCCTTCGTCTAGTGTTTGAACATCCAGCCTTGAGATTTGTGTCCTCAGAACAGTTAATAATTCAAATTTTTAAAAAGATGAAAAAATAGTAATTTAAAAAGCTTTTAATTAATATTGAGTTTAAAGTAACTCAATGATCTAATGAATATGCATACACCTGGGTTTCCCGTCACAGTAATATGATGGTGTCAGCCATAAATACAAACTGATGTGGAGGTACAGGAGGACTACATCTATTGTATTCGCCTATTGCCTATGCCTATTGCTTACCACTACAACGAGGACCAGTCCATTACGGTTACCTGCTAGATTGACCTACCCGATTACAGTAGTCAACAACCCCTTTGCTACTTCGAACAAATATATCCATTTCCGGGACATATCACTCAAAAACTTTGTGAATTTAAAATGTTTGTTTTAAGATTAAAATAAATCCAAAACTTTGTGGATTGAAGAAATCAACTTTAGGAAATAGAGTGATATTTCTGAAGTCCTGTAGAATTTGCGATTTGAAGGACTCAACTCAGTTGAAGTTCCACGGAGTTTGTGATTTTCGGCTTGGATCGGACTTTAGGCCGAAATAGGTCTTTTGAACAGAATTGACTTGAAGCCGAATCAGACTTAAAGTGAGGTGTTGAAGGCAGTGAATTGAAGAATTCAAAGTTATTTCTTCAAAATTACCATTGCTGTTTTATAAACTGGATTAGATGCCCCTTTGGTTTATGACCAAAGGTCGAATTAGTCCTCTGCGGGAGCTAACGTAAAAGTCTACACAGAGTGCAGCTCTTAAGATGGATACTCTACTATATTAAACACGATTAAATATTTGGTCGAAAATCGGCTTTTCTTTTCTGAACAGTCTGATAGTAATTCTGAGCAATGTTTATCATTTTACCGTTCGCCCAATCTCTTATTTGCCAACCATTTACACAAGCTGGTTAGATAATTTTCCTCTAGTCTGTCTTTCCTTCAGAATATCAATATCTGTCTATATTTCTAAGATGAGGTATTATGTACATTATTTACATTATTCGGACTAATGTTCTCATCATTAAAACATGGCACGTGGAACTAGAACAGTCGACCCCAATGAGCGAAATAAAGAGTTCAGTTCGATATTCCAACCACCTGAAGAAGGCCTGAGCTTACAACGGCCGAAACCTTGTAATAGACATGGCGACAAAGATGTGGACTTCAGAATATCATGTGAATGTCAAATTAAACACTCTTTCCTCATAATATGTCGTGAATGTTTAAACTCTCTCTGGGATTTTAAATATAAAGATCACAATAAGAGTCTCAATAATAGGATCTACTCATATGCGTCGTGTCCTTTCATAACGTTGGCAATAGCTCTCCTCAACTTCATATCCCTTCCAGCTCTCAATAATGATCGTTGTTTAACATCACTCAAATTTCTATGACAGTGGTCCATTCCCAAATTTGCGCCAGGTATGTGGCCCGCGGACTGCCAATATTCATTTTACCTTCCCAATCTCCCGTGATTGTTGAAAGTCATAAACATTTTTTCTTCGTTAAGTGCTCAATAAATTTTAACTGCCAGTTTCTGATTATGAGTATAAGTTGTTTTTTTTATCCATTTTCTTTAAAACCTTCTTGCATACTCTCACCTCCAAGATATTCCCAACATCTTCCTAAACTTTTTTTTTTTATGTCTCATACATACCTCACAACTTTGGCTGTCTTTCCGACTTTTCTCGTCTGAGCCCATCCTTCAAATCTATAAATCAATCATTTGCTCTTGCATGGAATATTGCCGGCATATATGGTCTGTTGCCCCCGTTGTACGTCTCGAGGTCCTCGACAAAATCCAGAGACGAATATGCAAGATGATACGTCCTGATCTGGCATCAAGTCTACAATCGCTATCCCACAAACCTGCCATGACCTCCTTCTGTCTACTCTATTCTGTCTATTCTATAAATATTTTAACGGCAACTATTCCGACGAGTTACTTTCGCTGATTCCCTGACTGCATGGATTTAAGCAAGCTACCAGTCTGGCATCTTGGTCCAACCCTTTTACTATTAAAACGGTTAAATGTAACCGTCTCTTCTACTCAAACAGCTTCTTCTCTCGCTCTTCCCGTCTGTGGAACTCCCTTCTTCTTGCTTGCTTCCCATATGACTGTAATCTTCAAATATTCAAGTTTAATATCAAAGGACACCTGACACCCTGACCTTCTTCCCGATCCTTCCTTGTATCCTTTCAAGCCTCTTGTTCTCAATCCTCTGTTACCCTTGCGTGCTAGTGACACTCCCGCCTTGCTTGGAGTGAATTGCTTTAAAAGTCCATAACATTAGACCCAGATATTTCAATTGTCGCTTTTTAATTGCAAACGTCCTTTTTGTTTCCATTTCCCTTAAAACTTTTTCGTCACTCCCATGTTCCATCTATTGCATTCTCAACATCCTTCTGTAGAAAATACCACTTTAGCCTCGGGTCTTCCATTTTTCTTAAGACCTTTTTACATACTATCAGCTCCAAAATATTCCCTACTCCTTTCTGTATAATCCCATCTCATTTGCTTCCCATCTTCTCTTAATCTCTGAAGACATTTTCCAGCATTCACTGCTCTATAAGAGGATCGATGTTAAATACCATTCTTTTCATTGTTTCTAACGAAACTTTCCTGATTCTTATTACTCTGATTAATTTCTGAAAGCTTCAAATTTGTATCACATTTCCCATCCTCTGTTAAAACATTCTTCGATAATTCACGCACAATTTGGCGTGGATTTCTTTACAGTAATGTTTTCTTCATCAAAGTCCGATGAACACTTTTGCCTAGATTCATCTATCAACTATGATTCTCCAGAACGTAACTTTGCAAACCAATTACATTCAGCTAGTTAGATTTCTTTGATCATAACCAGTAGATAATTCTGCAGATGTGTCCATCTTTGCTTGAATTCTGATAATATCAGGTGACGTATATGAACTTCTAATTATTTCTATATTTTTTAAGATATTTATTATTTAATATCTGTCTATATCTCTCTGATAAAGTATTTTAACTATTTATACTATTTACATTGTTCGGACTGTTGTCCTCATCTTTGTTGCCTTATTCACAACGTTTCAGCCGTTGTATGCTTCGGCCTTCTTCAGGCTCTGTCTATATTCCTGAGATGAGGTATTTTAACAATTTACACTATTTACATTGTTCGGACTGTTGTCCTCATCTTCGTTGCCTTTATTCACGACGTTTCAGCCGTTGTACATTACGGCCTTCTTCAGGATCTGTCTATATTTCTGAGATAAGATATTGTAACTATTTATAATATTTACATTATTCGGACTGTTTTCTTCATCTTTGTTGCCTTATTCACGACGTTTCAGCTGTTGTACACTACGGTCTTCTTCAGGATCTGTTTATATTCCTGAGATGAGGTATTGTAACAATTTACACTAATTACATTGTTCGAACTGTTCTCCTCATATTGATATCATATTCACGATGTTTCACACATTGTACACACGAGCCTTCTTCAGGATCTGTCTATATTTCTGAAATATTTACATTGTTCGGACTATTGTTCCCATCCTTATTGTAACATTCCCATGGCCCGGCGCATAAAGGCGTTGGTTGTAGTAATCCAGTAATTTGGCCCAAAGAGTTGTGAGTTCAATACTCGCCATAGCCGAGGTGAATAAAAACTTCGAGAATTGAGTTGCAAAAGGGATATATTTGAAATTGAATCATGCAGAAAAAGGTATTACAATCTACCCCGGTATTCAAAATAAAGAGTTTGGTTGGAAATTCCAAATATATCACCTGCAAAGGGCTAGATTCGACAATGGCCGAAATGTCGTGAATATGTACATAAAGATGAGGGCAACACTGAATAATGGAAATATTTTTATTTTTTTACTTCATTGTGTACTCTGATTCTTCACCACAAACTCTGATTCTTCACTGTCAAACTCTCTGCTTCCGAACCCAGAGAAAGCTCTGCCGAAGGGCATAGCCTCGAATGGGATGGTAGACAGCTACCCGACCCCGTTTTTACGGGGACTACGTGGAATAAACTCGGCCTTGTGTCCCTGCCGACCGCGTGAGGTGGTAGGTGAATATCGTCACCACAAAAGCTAAATTATGACAGTTTAGTTTACATTTACTCTTAAGAGCCACGTATTATTATTAATTAGTAATTGGTAATTAGAATGATGCATTGGTGCTAAGAATTTATTACTAAATCTACTTTAGTTACTATTGAAGTTTTCAAGTTGAAACAGAATTAGTACCAATAAATTTATGATTTTATACATAATGTCTGCTTGAAGGTAGAGGTTCATCTACAACAGTTAAACATCGGAGCGGCCCCTGACGATCTGCGGTCAGGCCGGCTGTTGGAAGTAATGTAAACTGTATGAAACGTATAAAATATAAAATATTTGTCGAAAAACAAGATCAAAATATACAATGGCATTAGATTCCTGTTAATCCTATTAGCAATATGGCTACCAAGAATCAGCGAATCGATTTTGTATCCCAGTCTAGTCTGTTGCGCTTAATTTTGCACTGATGTCCTTAGGAAAGACGTGCAGCTTTTCTTCGACCCATCTATGAGTTGGATGAGTGTTTGGAGTACGCTCTATAGATTTGGATGATAACCAATGTAAAAGAAGGAAAACTATCAATGCGCAAACGTGGAAAAGCAACACGGGACAATTTCATAATCCATAAAAATAAGAACAATAGAATTCATAGCTAATAAAAGAAACGGTATCTTCGGAGGGTTTTGCTCATCTACGTCCTGAAAGCAGCATTTAAAGAATCGGTAAATTGCTGATGTAATTTTAAGAATCTTCTTGAACACATTTCGCAATTTGAAAATGGTGATTATACACAATCAAATTGAATCTTACGCAACGTGATTTTAAACTACAAAAAACACCTTGAAATTTGTAGTGGGTCATGGTGGGCAACGTCATGAAAATGCCATTTTAGAATAATTCACTTTACAGACATAGAATTCTGAATGTTAAGCTTTTTTAAGACACATCGTAGTCGCCATACTGCGATTATGTTCAATAGAATTATTAGCTTACATGGCATAATTTTAAACTAGGAAAAATACCTGTCTGGAATGAACTGAGATGAGGTATTGTAACTATTTACACTATTTAAATTTTTCAAACTTTTGCCCTCATCTTTATTATAATATTCACTACGCTTCAGCCATTGTACGTTCCGGCCTTCCTCAGGTGATATACTTTGGAATTCCGAACCTAAAATTAATTATTTAATCAGTGACTCTTAAGTATCTTCGACGAAGGACATTTTAAAACACGATTTGTAGTAGGTACATGGCCACCATATTCAAGTAAAATTAATCGTAAATTCCATAGTTTTAAAAGTTTTAAAATATGTCCAAAATTTTTTAGAGAGTTCGTTTGTCATAACATTAATAAAGTTTTACTAATCGGTACATTGTGATTATATTCAATAAAATTGTATTCTGCATGACAATTTTAAATTTTCAAAAATGCATACAAATAGTTCGGGTCATTTGGTAACCTATGTCCACAAAACAACATTAAAAGATTATTTTAAGAATGTTAGACTAAAAAGTTGTTGAACTCTCGTCGTAGATGGCAATTAGCGACTATATTCTATGAAATTACACTCTATGGTTTTAAACTGAGAAAATATACTATTTAATGTAGAAAGACACTTGTTCACCTCTGTACTGAAAAAAGCACTTTGATAGAATTCTTTTTTTCTGACATAATATTAAGAATGCTAGATTTAAGGCTTTCAAAACATTCCTCGTATTTGGCACATGGTCGGATTGCACTTTACACGTTATAATTTTAAACTGGAGAAAAATGCTCCAAATTTAAGTAAGCTAACTAAAATCGAAATGGAAACGTCTAAATCAATTTTTTTCTGCGTCATTGAACTTAATTGCTGAAACTGAGTCATTATTTTTCCTCAAAAATCTTGGTTGCAGACTAAATATTTGATTAAAATGCATTTTGACAAATGTACATTTTTTACAAACTTCTGCGCAAGTTATTTGTCTAACGTAAAAAAAAAGGATGAATAAAATAACCGATAAATAATTTAGAGGTTCATATACTTATAATCTAATGAGGATTATTGGATTATATAAAAAAAAACAAACGCTTACACGATGTAGCAATGGAAAACAAGAAGAAAATTCCAGGAATATCCATGTTACAGGAAAAAAAGAAGACAAACACAAAATTCATGTTCATTAAATATGAGGTTGGTGCAAAAATAATGACGTAATAATGTCGTTTTTTGACGTTAAAAATACGTCTAAAAACGACATTATTACGTCATTATTTTTGCACCAACCTAATACAAGGTGAGCTGAGTATCTGGCTATATTTCGGAGATGATGTATCATGCACACTATTTATATTATCCTCGTTATTGTCCTCATATTTCTTGCCATATTTATCACAACGTTTCGGCCGCTGTACGCTCCAGCCTTCTTCAGGTAGTTTGAATGTTTAACTGAATCCTATATTTCGCTCGCTGGGGTAGGCTGTTTTAGTTCTACGTGCCATGTCTAATGTATGTCAGTTATCTGTTATCTCCTGTTAATTCACCTCTCCAAGTTCTCCACTGCCTTAACCAGGTATTGAACTCACAACACTTTGGATCTTGTCACTGGATCTAATCTACGCCTTTATCCACTGGATATTCTCAAGGACACATTATGAACTTTTTCAAGATAACTGCAATCATAGGAAAGTCTGTTAAAAATAATTCACTCTTTTTCATTTCCGGACTCCAACAAATAAACATCGAGCGTGTCGACGGTATGTGGTTTCGGGTCATTCTACTATCGCTCGATCTTCTTCTGTAGGTCAAAGTGATTCATCATTTGAAATGTGTGCACGTCCTTATTTATTTTGATGCAGTCACCGATACCCTTTGAGTCATTAATTATGCACTTAGTGGCTTTTGTTGCAGTCCGAGTTTCCACTGACTTCAGTTCTTTCAAAAGCAACGCTACTTCATAAACTGTATCACCCATGGCCAGTTTCTTTTTCATGTTCGCTTTATTATACCAGATGTGGTAGCATCAATTCTTACAGGTAACCGTTAGAGTAACAACTGACGAGTCTTTGGATTCGAATTTCACCACGTGTCGGTTAGCCTCTCTAAGGAATACAGATGCGGAATAATTTTGAGGTGTCAACACGAATCTTCAAAATTCTTGGTGGGTAACTTTGTGCCATTTTTGTCTTACGCCCCAAACTTCGTTAAAGAGAATCCATGACAGTATTTCACGTCTTCTAAACGGTAGCTTGCCATCCTGGCCCAGCCTCTGTATTTTGTAAAAATTCCAAGTGCCCGTTTAGCCCGGACTACTAGGCAACGAGCCCGTTTGCCTCTCTGAAGTAACAGTAAATAAAGACGTATTCGGTGTCTGTCTGGATGAATCCAGTATATATTACCGTCAGCAGAGCTGAACTCATCTTTGATTAAGGTTCCTGGTCAATAAAGATTCCGATTCAGACCTCTAGTTTTCTGGCGTGTATCACATACTACACAATCTGCTTATCTCTGCTGCCGCACTTCTGGCATTTTGCCACACAAAGCTATGGTTCGTAAATATCTAAAGCCGCCTGCAATGAGATACACTCACATGATTGAGATCGATCTCTTCTGCGTTAGCGTGTTATCTGAAAATTAGCATCGACTGTAAGAGGAAAAGAAAAAATGCAGGTAAGTTACCTAAGAGATTTCCTTGTTTCTCTTTCATGGAATATTTGACTATATATATATATATATATATATATATATATATATATATATTCTATGTGTGTTTATTTATATTATTTTTGCTAAGTTTTTTCCCCCTTACAAGTAATGGGCGTCATTGTCTACTGACACTAATGACCCACCAGCAGTTTACTATTACTTTTCTGACGGCAAATAACCCCGTATATAATTCCTTGCTTAAGGTCGGTAATTTGCTACACATTTCTTTGGAACCAGTGACTATGTGTAAAGCGATGAACATTTATTTCTTTGCAAAGTAATTTTAATTTTTAGTTCATTCTTTTTTTTTTTTGTTTCACTTCATGATTTATTGGCGTCAGTTTTAAAAGAAGTCAAAGCTTTGCTTTTTGGAATAAATTCATTCACTTTTTTTATACCTCTTGATAATTGGATTTTGTTTAGTTACTGGAAAAACGTATCCATTTTCTACTTGCAAGGATTTTTTTTTCAGTTAGTACTTTAAATAGCCTCACATATCTATCTATTCTTAATAATAATAATAATAATTGTTGTGGATTCCGAGATGAAATTCGGTCTCCAATGAATGACAAACGCAAGAATTAAATATAAGAAATTAAATGTATTTGAACAATAATACAATGGGTAATTCTGTTAGTAAATCCTGGAACGCGGTTACTCCAAATAATAATATATACAGTGTAACCCGGATATAAGAGAGTTGTCGGGACCGGAGAAGAAGTCTCTTATATCAGGGTTTCTCCTATATCCGTGTTTGGTCTATTTTATCTAGCTAAGTATGGGAATAATTTGGGACCAGAGAAAATCTCTCCTATATCCGAGTTTCTCTTATATCCGGGTCTCATATCTTCTGACTGACTCTGGGTATTTAACGGCAGCAGTCCAAGTAACACACTGGTTGAGTCCACTTATAATAAAAAGGGGAGGACCCCCATTGCAACAACAGCAACAACAATAATAATAATAACAGCATCAACAACAGAATGTGCTTTCTTATTGACATTGCAATGCCTGTAGATTGTAATGTGTCTTTGAATATATATATATATTTTTTTTTTTAATCCATCAAAATACATGGGACTGAAGAGGAAATCTAGACAAAATTGGCATATGAAGGCATCAATAGTTCTAGTTGTGTTTGTAGTCTTCGGATTGGTTGGGAAAGATTCCTATAGATTCATTGAAATGCCTCATTGAAGTAATTTCTAGTAGCCCATGCCTTACAAAAATTGTACTCAGAACATTACGAAGATATTTATCTATGTAAAATGTGTATGATCTTAAGTCAAAGAAAGATGTCATGAAGCTATTTCTAACCTTAGATCTTTTGTTGGGGCCTGGAAGGAAATTTTTTATACAACAGAAACCCAAGGAAATAATAATAATAATAATAATAATAATAATAATAATAATAATAATAATAACTATGAAAATACAAAGCTCTTGAAGACGAAATCTAAAAAGGTAGCACATGACGACATCAATAATTAGAATTGTACTTGGAGCGGTCGGAAACTTGAACATTTGTCGAATGACATTTTTCTTTTCTTTAATTTCATTTTAAGTCTCCTTGACTTTATTTAACACTAATTCTTTAATATCATTTTTTATCTTTTTCCTTTCCCCTCTCATTTTGTAAAAACCCTTAATATTAAAGTGATATTTCATCTGGTATTGTCACTGCGACACATACTAAGTTAAACCTGGGTACCTGGTTAGCAAGCTTGCCTTGCTAGATCAGTTACTACTGAAAAGTGAGTTAGATCCTCACAGGGTCCCCCATACTTTCGGCCTTGTACCACATCTAAGCCGGGCTTAGAAAATCACTATACTAAGTTAAAACTTCGTATAGTCAGTACCGTCTCTATATACATATGCTACCTCTGAATAGTCAATATATAATTCTTTAACCATGGATATATGAATATAATCCCCACCCCCACTACTCTCATAGACAGGACGACCTCTCTTGGTCTTGTTCAATTGTCGTCATAGAGCTGATAACTTGAACAAAATTACCCCTTGGCGGTCAAAGATAAAATACAAAATTTTACGAATCTTAATGATTACGAACAAATTTTCGTACCGGATCAGTCATCACTCGGCTCAACAAGGACCCGTACTTCAGAGAGGAAAGACCCTGGGGTCGATAAATCTGACACTGGAACAAACTCTTCCAAAAAAGAAGCGACACATGGTCAACAAATCCGGACTATTTCCAATCTTGGACCAAATCAACTAATAAAAATAAAGCGAACGAAATGGTCTCGCGAAGAGTATAATCAAATCATGACATCATTTTTCTCCAAACTCAAATATACAGCAAAGAACACCACGAATATGAAATACCACATATGGAGAATTATGGTAGGAAGTGAAATAAGACCTCATCTCAACCAAAATATGCTTACATGTCCGCAGGAACATCGTGCGAAACAAAAGACTCTCAAATGCAGGAACAGATAAGATACGACTAGATATAAGACTGAATATAATAATCCATCAATCAAACAATAAAGAGATGAGAGTAGAAATAAATAAGATGTCAGTTATGATGAGTTGAAAACTAAAATAAATGATACGAAATAATCTCTCAGGAAGTAAAGCTGAAGAATCTACCTGTGACATAACCTGCAGGTATCCAGACGATGTCACTGAAGATGTGTCCAAGTACATCTTACTTATTATAAAACCCAGGTTGCGTATGTGTGTGTGTCTGTAAAGTTTATATATTAGATCGGATTTCCTACATTTTTCAACCGATTTCAACAAAACTTCACAGGAGTACGTAAAATCACCTTGCAGTGGTCCTGACAGCGCTAAAAATTGGAAAAACACAATTGTTCTTGCACGAAACCAATTCGAAAACACAATTAAGAAGCATCGCTGTCGCGAGAATGAAAGGGGGACAACTCATATCGAGTTATACTTATTATAAAACCCAGGTTGTTAGTGTGTGTGTGTGTTTGTTCGTTTATATATGGGATCGGATTTCCTACATTTTTCAACAAAACTTCACAGGACTACGTAAAATTACCCTGCGGTGGTTCTGACGGCGCCAAAGATTGGAAAAACACAATTGTTTTTTGCACAAAATCAATTTGAAAACACGATTAAGAGACATCGCGAGAATGAAAGGGGGACAACTCATAGCGAGTTACACTTATTATAAAACCCAGGTTGTTTGTTTGTTTGTTTGTGTGTGTGTGTGTGTGTGTGTGTGTGTGTGTGTGTGTGTGTGTGTGTGTTTGTTTATTTATGGGATCGGATTCTCTACTTTTTTCAACCGATTTCAACAAAACTTCACTTTTTTTGGCAGGTAGTGTTTCTTATTGTCTTGCGCACTTTTTTTCTTTATTTTTACATTCAGAATGCTTTAAAAATTCCATTTACAGGGCAATTGTTTATAATAAAATTCTATTCAATCGGTAGACTCATAACGATTGAAAACAATGTTTTTGTTTGAGTTTGGGTTTTACCAATTCGTAAAAAAAAACACAAAAAAAACTAATTAAGACAAGTGTGTCCTTCAACGTTATACAATAATCTTTGTCAATTTTATTTTTCAGTCTTTATGGTGGTCAATACTTGATCTATCTCTTACTGTTACATCCCCGGGCAACGCCGGATTCTACTGCTAGTTAAGGTATAATTACTTGAGAGCCAAAGACGTGAAAGCACAGAAGCGAAAAACAACGTCATCCAAGTACTCAGTAGAGGAACACTCACACAAATGCCAGACAGAGACTAACTCCCAAAAATTCATATGACAAAGTCCAGTCAGCACATTGTCCAAATATACTACGCTGCACTGGAAACACTGTTAACGGACACACAACTGGGAAGGTTGGGATCAAGATAATGAATAAATTAAACAGCAGACAAAAAGAAATAGCTTGGAAGGCAAAATTGACGCGAAAATTTTGACGCATTCAGATGTGAGATTTCTATATTAGATGAAATCACTAGAAACCCAAATATCTCAATACGCAAAAGCAAGATCAAGCGGAAATATAAAAGTAAATCACTAAATGAAATTCCATCAATCAAGTTAATAATGAAACAGAAAATACAGTTAAATGCACAGAGAACAAGACGATACGATAAACGTTGTAGGTTTTATCGATAAAATAAAATATCCCAAACGGACCTTAAGATAATTTACAGGAAAATTGGAAAAGAAGCTATACATGTCAAAAAGCCACCATCTATTGACAAGATGCAAAAATTTTGGGAGAATATTTGGAGCAGCCCAAAGGAATATAATCCCAATTCAGAATTGATCCAACGTGAAGAAAAACGAATTCTGGATAAACCTATGCAAGAGTGGGAAAATATAAACAGAAAAAAATGTTAGGTAAGCTCTAAGGAAATCCCACCAAAAAGTGACAATGTGCTGCATTTCTGGCTCTATTATCTGCCATTAATCCATAAAACTCTTGCAGACTCTATCAATACTTATTAAAATTATCCCAATGAAATTCCATAATGGATCACTGATGATATTACATATCTCACGCCAAAAACGAATGAAACAAAGGTTCCGAAAACTTTTAGGTGAATAACATGTCTGTCCACCATGTAAATTGATCAGGTCTGGCCTGATGAAACGTACTTACTCTTTTCTCGAAGCAAACAACATTCTTCCACTGGAACAGAAGGGATGCGGGAGAAGTTCATATGCTTGCAAAGATGAAAGGTTGAGATTGTCCAACATTCCAGACTACAGGGCATCGAGAAGAAAAGTGAGAAGAGGATTGATATCACTTAGCCATTCAGCAGGTTTTTCTTTGTTTCCAATGAAATTTCGCTGTTTCCCTCGTACTTTGCTTACCTTTTCAAAGGCATCTTTCTTCAATCCGACAAATGTTCTGAGTTAGTTGTTCTTGTTTGATGTTGACATCACCAATTCTCAGTTTGCATATTTGTTTATTCTCTTGCCAACACCTATGCAGTCTTCATAAATTTGATAGTCCTTTCTTCTAGCTATTCTTCTCGATGTCCTGCAGTTTTCTTTTTCTATGTCTGCCATCAACACAGTGCCATTTATGTAACTTATAATTTTAAGATTCCGCCACACGATTGTAAGGCCTGCTAGAGTCTCTAATTCCCTTAAGATAGTTTGAACAGGTCTTCAGAGAAGTCATATCCTTGCCATACTTTCAATTTTTGTGTAGCTTCTATGTTTGCTCCCATTGTATGTTCGGGCTTATTTTGACATCCTTTCCGAATACATAGAGTTACTTTGACAGTTCGAATAAGTTCTTTTTCCGTAACTTGTCACATCCTTTTGCATAATTTATAAAACGCGAGTGAACACCCGTCTAAATTTGTATTTCTTTCAACATAAAATACATGTTATTTTTTAAACGATTAAAATACCTCTGAGCTATTTGGCGTCGAATTACTACAATAATATAAATTTGTCTAGCACTCCATCAATTATAAAGAGAAACATTTATCATATTTATTTCAATTTTTATACAAATTCTTTTCTATAAGGTGAAGATTATCAAATACACACAATCTTATCTAATACACATAATCAATATATTTTATCTCGTAATAACTTCCTTAAGACAGAAAATTTGGAAATTAAGTTGACGTGAAAAAAAATATTTATTATTTTTATTATTTACGTACACTACAGTTCAAAAGTTTGTTGCTACCCATGGTAATTTTTATATTGGATACAACAGTAGTTGTTTTGTAATTGAAATAAGATAAATGTATTATATATGTTAAAAAAAGTGAGACGTGATATTTTATTAGAAATTATTATTTTACGGCAAAAATGTCAGACATGATATTTTATTAGAAATTATTATTTTATGACAAAAACATAAAAAAATTCTGATTAAATTTTGCTCTCGTCAAAATATCCTCCTTTAACCTAGATTACTGCAGCACAAATTTTTGGCATTCGTTGCAAAAGTTTCTCAAAGTATAAATTTGATAATTGATTCCTTTATTTTTTTTTTCAATGATTCTAAGAGCAGCTTTTCAGTTTTTCACTCTTCCATTAAGTTCACTCAATGCTAATTTGGGGGTCCGTTTCAAATTTTTGAACTGTAGTGTATATCAAAGAAATATATCTGTTAATAAATTCAATATCTAGGAAACTCTCGGATAACGGGAGTCACTAGATAAGTCGATGAAATATTTTTTATATTTTTCACCATTAACCCCTCAGCAGACTCCTTGTGATAACCAATATTTTCAACTGAATTAAATGGTAATGCAGGTTAGAAATATCCATTCAGCACTGAATAAATTTCTAAAGAAAACATATGTAACTGTCTCTGTTTAAAGAAAAAGAATATTGTATTATTACGACAGTATATTCACAATTTTATTTGTTTGTTTTTTTT
Source organism: Acanthosepion lycidas (assembly GCA_963932145.1). Taxonomy (NCBI): domain Eukaryota; kingdom Metazoa; phylum Mollusca; class Cephalopoda; order Sepiida; family Sepiidae; genus Acanthosepion; species Acanthosepion lycidas. Next base: position 19,224,903 of record OZ010591.1, read on the forward strand.
TTATTTGGGGGTAATTTGCTCAAAATAGCAAAATCAAAGCAGCTAAGGGAAGGGCTCAAATTGAAATTTAATACAAAGAAAGCTACTCTCAAAGACAAATTCCTAGATATGGGCTGCAATATACATTTGAAGGGCAGTTACAAATTGGTGCAAATGTTGACAGCAAAATAGCTGGAGCACCAAATGTGACAACTGCTGCTGAAGATAGCCACTGAATATTGAGATTAAAAGACATAGAAGGAACACTGCTCAAGAGTTGACAGCAACTTGTGTCGGTCTCCATAGTGAAAAATCCACTTCAAACAGCTGGCTCTGGAGGTGCATAAGGATCTAGAATCATCTGATAGGGAATGTGAATAAGCAGGAAAAAACTATTATGGTCAAAAATAGGATAAGTACAAGATATTCAAAATGAAGTTGAAGTGGGAAGATATATTCGCTCAAATGATTCCAATTTTAAATTATTGTAGTAAAAGGAGAGTGTATGAGAAAAAATAGACAGAAGATAGAATGATGAATGTGTGATTCGAACGTTTAAGCACGGTGATAGCTCTCTATATAATTTTTGAGTGATTTGACGTAGAGATACTGGAGATTTGATCCAGATCAAGTGAATCATGAAAATCTGAAAATATAATTCGATGTTTCAAAGCCATGCGAGATAATCTGGTTTGCGTATAACTGGAAAAACATTTCCCTTAAACAAGCCAACCATCCAAAACGCTTTCCTGAGTTATGTTAAAATTGCCTCGATTGAAAAATGGGAACAACATTGTAGATATTATCTCTTGGTCACCTCAATCCCCTGATATCTCTCCCAATTAATTAGTATGTGATGAATTGGAGTGTTCGAAAAGAATCCCCAAAAAGTCAGACAGGGCTTTTACAGGGCTCAAAGAATGCTTGGGAAAGTCTGCTACCGAATTTTTTAAAAAAATTTCAATAATGTGTAAAGTATTAATTAAGGCAGTTGGTGGTTTTATTGAAGACAACAAAATATGATGCTGTTGTATGATTTTTTTTACAGTTAAGTGCTTATGTTTTGTCATTATGAAAGCAAATACATTGTAATTACAAAAGAGTTACCTTTTACTTTAAAAAATACAAGAATATCTCATTTTAATCAGTTTTTTTACAAACAAATTTCCGGCTCCCACAAACATTGCGGCTGCAGTATATATATATATATATATATATATATATATATATATATATATATATATATATATATATATATGTATATATATATATATATATATATATGGTAAATGTAAAAAGTCCGTTGCTATATAATCCAAGTAGACCTTAGTAATATAAAATATTAAAAATGATCCCCATAAGGCCTAAGGTGTTTATTATTACAGAGCAAATAATTAATAAAAAGCTCCGATGGAGAATAGCCTATTTCGGCAGACGAAGATATCAGTCGGTCATTTGTCTTATCAACCCCGATGTGGACTGAGTTCTTGCCAGAAATATCAATTTAACTGTGGAATCTCCCTTGACCCCCTCTCGTACCTTTCGTCTGACGGAAACATTGAAATTGATAAATTCTGTATTAATTTTCGATTGCTTTTTTAATTTCTACAATTAAATTTCTATTTCTCACAGGAACTCAACCCACACCGGCGTTGATAAGACAGACGACTGCTGTTTTCATCTGACGTAATAGGCAATTCCCAATATGAGGTGATTTTGTAATTTATTGTTTATTAATTATATATATATATATACATATATATATATATATATATATATATATATATATATATATTGTCATCCACAGACTGACTGTTTCGCCGTTTCACAGCTCATCAGTGTCGATAGACTTTTGATTGGCTCAAGTCGTGATCGGAATCTGACCGATTTTGATGTCCGGCGGAGACTCTACCCGTAAGCCATTGGCGAAAGGCAGTGAAGAGGTTGAATAACAAAAAATAAGATAAGACAACCGCTGTGTTCGTCTAACGAAATAGGTTATCCCTCATATGAAGTGATTTTAGATTTTATCGTTTATTATATATATATATATATATATATATATATATATATATATATATATATATATATATATATATGGAGAGAGAAAGAGAGAGAGAAAAAGATGTTTAGGAATAAGATACTTTCACGCAGAAGGTATTTATACCCAAAAAGTTTGAATTAATAGAACACCCAATGCATGTCTCTTTAATTTTTATTGTTTTTTTTTTCGAATAAGGCGTTGAATATTGGAATTGAAATTATAGATAAAATTTTCCAAGTTCCTATTGTGTTATTGCTCGTTCAAGTGCTTTCAACCGTTTTATTTTTAAGAGCTTACATGGTATCTGATTCGAAGGCAGATTACCAACTTTCAACAAATACCAGGATGTAGACAATGGAAACGAAAAGCCACTCTGCTCTTCATTCGCCACCTTACAACCTCTGTTTTTGATTTTATTGTTGCTGTATTTAAACATCCGTCATTTTAATAGCACTAGTTTTGTTATGAATGGTTACAAGATTTATGAAGTTGGACATCAATTTACCGATGAATATTTTGAAATAAGGGCAATGCCGTCTTAAATAAATTACTTTCTCGTTTCATTAAAATCTTCATTCTTTAATTCGAAATTGTGGTCAGACATATTACGGTGAATGATTAATGTTTTCAGTGGGTTGTTCCGTAAACGACGCCCTTTTTTATTCATATATTTAAATTCTTAAACGTTCCAGGTCTGTCTTTCTTGTGACCACATTACTCTCTGTAGTGTAAATCCTTCATTCGGCTTTAGGTTGATTTTATTTTGTTTTTTAATGATTAAATATATGATTGCCTTTTATGTAGATATCTGAAATATATTAAAAACTACAAAAATAAATGTAATATCGATATGACTAGACAGAATATTCTACCTACCAGCAGTGACAAAAATTGAAAATAATTTTGTTTCAATTACCAGACTATTTATATATATATGTGTGAGTGTGTTCGTTTGTTTTACTTTTGAATAGGAAATAAATGTCAAGACTGGAAGGTGTGTTTTCACGCTTGAATCTACAATTTCAAGTAACAATTTTATAAATGCAATCAGTCTTAGATAAGAAAAATAAAAGGCAATAAAAGTTAGTTTAAACGTTAATGATACAAAGAGGCTGAATATTTAATTTTAAATTTTGACGTTCAATTTATACAAATGTTTAGAACATTTCATTTTTTTTATTCTTTTAGATTTATTGATACTGTAATTTTATTTATTCTTTTAATATACATATATATATATATATATATATATATATATATATATATATAATTCTTTTATATATATATATATATATATATATATATATATATGTATTATTCTTTTAATATATATATATATATATATATATATATATATATATATATATATATATATATATATATATTGTTTTTATCGATACCGTGTTTAATTATTCTTTTAGGATATATATACTTTATTATTTATATTATATTTTTATTTATTCTGTTAGTATATATATATATATGCGTGTGTGCGTATAGATGTTATTTATTATTGATAATGTAATTTTCTTTTTTCTTTTACTATATTTATTTCTTTCTGCAATGAAACCGTAATTTTTCAGAAGACAATTTTGCAGAATACATTATTTAATCAAACCATGATACAGACATACAGAAAAACACACACATATATACAGCAACAAGCAGAAAGCACTTCCTTTGATTTCTCTTGTATACACATTTTGTTAGAATTCGTTTCGTAGTACTTGTAATATAAATAATACTTCCTTAACTTGCCGTGACGCCTGTATTACACAACCTGATGACTGACTCGAAACGTCTTCTGCTTCTTTCCTCTGGCCTGGAGCTCTTTATTTATATTTATGAACTAGTTCATATACTCACCGGAGATGTTCTATTTAACCACAACACCTTTTCTTCGGGTGCCTACCAGAGACCTATGGTCAGAAATTGCTTCATTATATTTCCCACTGATCATTTGTTGTAAATAAAAAACAACATTTTTTACATAGATAAGCCCCTTCGTAATGTCTGAGCTGTACATGTGAGTACAATCTTTTGTATGTCTTTAAGGCATCGGCTACCAGGAATGTCTGCAATGGGTCTATCGGAACATTTTCAAAACAAGGTTCCAGCTACAACTAAAATTATTGTTATCTTATTATTATTATTCGTCGTTCTCGACATCCGTCCGTCTAGAGGCGGGATATATGGAAACCTGGGGCTGTCCGGACGTCTAGTTCCCCCTCTCGGCCTTGCTAGCAGAGTCCAAAAGGAGAGGATAAACCAATACAGTTTGGCACCGGCGCGGCTGCAGGAGTTGTCGGAAGGTAGCACAAAGTCCTGTCCATCCGCCTTAGGGGCTCCACTCCGGGTTTGAATTCAGAGTTGTCCTTCTCCTAGACCAGTTGACATGGGTTATTAATATTAGTAGTAGTAGCATTAGTAGCAGTAGTAGTAGTAGTAGTTGTAGTAGTAGTAGTATATTTCGATTTCTGCTATGGTCGCACTTACCTACCAAGTCTGTGGGAAGACCTAAGACAGGTAGTTGTTTATTGTTATCGTTACATTTCATGATTTGTTTTTCTAACTACCAAATTATCACTAGCGTTACATAGACAAAGTTCTTAGTGTGTGTGCTGTACTTATCAAGACATTTTTTGTATTACCCTTAAGATTGGAATTTCAGGGATTTTTTTCAATGTGTTGTTTTGTTCCGTTTTTATCATTCCAAGCACACCTTCTATGACTGGTAGTATGTTCAAATTACTTAGTTGCTATGTTACGGTCCGCTGGGCAAACGATATCAATTAGTAGGCAATAGAATTGTGGTGTTTTTTGTATTTCTGTATTCGATTCTAGGTGATATTCATACCAGTGTTTCTGAACATCTTTTCCAAAGAGCTTTCACATTGCCCCGTTTAAGTGTTGCCCCACTCTATTGTGATGATTTACATTCATATGACGCAAGTATAGAACATCCTGGAATGATCTATGGTTTCCTGATATTTGCCACAGAAACTGCATTTTGGAGACTCTCTCTTATATATGATATTTGCCTGAAAATTTCCAGTGAAAAGACTCTGGTCTTGCGCTGCAAGAATAAAGCCTTCCGTTTCAGCCTATAATTCAGATGCTGGTAAGCATCGATGAGTGTTAACTTGATAAGCATCAGCTTTATTAGCACTTTCTTGATATTGGCCACGCAAAGGTTTGTCTTACCAGCGTTGTTTGATCTCTTCAAGAGTTTTATCATTATTATTGTTTTATTTCCTTTGATTTCTTGTGGGTACTTATTTCTTTACAGGGGGCCCGCCCAGAGACTTAAGGTTAGAAATAGCATCATGATATTTTCCACTGGCCGATTAACAAAAAAACATATATATTGCATGAATAAAGCCCTGTATTCATCAGAACACTTTTTGTATTTCTTTAAGGCGTGGGATTCCAGGAATCCTTTCAATGAGTCTACAGGAATGTTTTACAACCAATCCGAGGGCTCCAGCTACAACAGGGATTGTTGATGTCCCCATGTGCCACCTTTTTGATATTTCGATTTCAAGGTCCTTGTATTTAATAGTTTTTTGAAGACCTTCAAACATACATTGCAGTTTGCAGAGACTGTCATATCAATAAGGAGGCATTTTTTGTTTGCGGTCTCTAATAAAGTAGTAACAGATCCTATCCCCGAAACAGGTTATCATTATTATTATTATTAGTCGTAGTTACCTTATATAATAAGTGTTTTAAAATATAATTATATGGTTATAAGCAAAAGAATGAGCCTAAAATGCAAATTAAAATTTGGAGATACCATAATCAAATTAGTGCAGCCATTTAAATATCTGGAAAGTCATTTTGTTGTTCTGTCTCTGTGTATAGTGTAGTCCCATAAAGTAATAACAGATCCTATCCCCGAAACAGGTTGTTATTATTATTATTATTATTATTATTATTATTATTATTTATCGTAGTTAGCTTATATAATAATTGTTTTAAAATATAAATATATGGCTGTTAGCAAAAGAATGAGCCTAAAATGCAAATTATAAATTGGAGATACCATAATCAAATTAGTGCAACCATTTAAATATCTGGAAAGTCCTTTTAACAAACGGCAGAAAATATGACACTGAAATCCGAAGGCGCATAGTGATAGCCGAAGATGCAAAGCAAAAAAACGTTAGAAACAAAGATAAGTATACCTGTTATGTGATATCAGTCCTCATATATGCCAGTGAATTCTGAACAATCTCTTCAAAGATGAAGACGAAACTTGAAGCTCTGCAATTGTTCGTTTGTATTTGTCCAGATCCGAAGGACGGAGAAGATTACTTCAATCAGAACTGACTAGCAAAGCCACAACAATCGATCTTGAAATATACCTGGAAAATACAGGACTGGATGTCCATCCATTTTCAAGAACATTCAGGGAATATAATATTTATCCAATAAGAAAGCAAACCAACAAATTTAAAATGAAACATGAAGTGGATGAACAAATGCAAGAAAAGCAAAATATACTTAGTGCATCGACAGAGAACCTAAAACAGAAACCAAAAGCAATTGGAATGTACCAAATGCAAAAACGATCGCTTCTTCATGGTCAATCCTCTGCCAGTAACAAACAAGCAGATGTAAACAAGCCTGTAGCAATCAATCGTTACATAGTGTCGGGTTAAAAGCTGAAACGGAATGTTTTATTCTTGCTGCACAGACCAATGCTCGCTAACTAGAAATTACAAAGCTGAAAAATGGTTGTGTTAATCCGAAATGCAATTTCTGGGATAAATATCCTGTCAATGGTATCAGGTTGAACGGTATAAGGACCCACTCAATATAAAACTAAACCTGATAGAAGCTGCTAGACGTCTGCTCTTAGTTACAAGAATGGTTATATTGGCCTTTCTTCCAATCATTCAGCGAAAACGGTTTTTTCTCTCAACTATTCTGATATCCTTGCATCTATCTACAGATATTGCAGAACAAAGCTATATATATATATATATATATATATATATATATATATATATATATATATATATATATATATATACAGTGCTGTTCGATAAAAGTGACGCACCTGAATTTTTTTTACTAATTGTTCTCTTCTCCGATGAAATGAAAATTCAGCTAAATTAAAAGGATAAGCGATCTAAAATGCGATCTAAATTGCGAAAAAAGAGCTTCTTAAAATATGAAGTGCGGGATTTGTGAGTAAAGACGTGTTTTGTAAGGTTTGCTAGCTTTCCTTTTCATGGTCGGAGAAAAGGTATATAACACCTTTCTATATTTTCTTCGCATGTTTCCTTTCTGGAAAAGAAAAACTTAATTAACATTCTTCCTAATTCTCCATCCGACTTTATTTTTTTCTCATCAATAAATATCTGTACCTACCGTCGTTAATATTAACAGTAGCCATATCTTATACTAGCAATCTAACCCGACATCCGCCGGGTGCTTCATTACTAGGAATTTTTGCCCTTCAATTAAAGCAGTTTAAGTTTTAAATTAACCCACCCGAAAATCAATATTAGTAAAAACAATTGGGTGCAACTGAGGCACATCCCCAAAAGGTGGGGTTAAAAATTTGAATGGGGTGGCTTTGAAAAAGGCCGTTTTTGCGATCTCAATCTTGCAAGGAAAGAACCTCTTCCATGGACCGTCATAATAATAATATAAGATAATTTTTTATTTATAATTTAATTTTTTTATAATTCTAAAAATCTTTTACGTTAGATTTGAACTTTCTAAATTGATTGTACGCTGTTTTTACAGATATTAAATTTTGCCTTTGATTTTTGCGCAAAGTGTAAAAAAGTGTAAAAAAATCAGATTTTTTTTTTCGATTTTCCAACTTCAATGTTGTAATTTTTCCAGCCAATTTGGACTCAAAACCGGCACTGAAGAATTATCTATAAAAAAATACTTTTATTGAAATCGGATGAAAACTGTGGAAACAATCACACAAACGCACATACATACTCACACATATTTTGAGAATTATATATATATATATAGAGAGAGAGAGATAGATACATAGTAAACTCCGAATACTACAAATACAAATAGTCGATGACTTTAGATAAATTTTCAAACAAACAAATATAGCTCAAAAAGTTTGCTCAAATTACAGGAATACAAAAATTCTCTAAAAATACATGTATTTATATGATTGATATGTAATTTTGTTCATCTATATCCGGTATCTATATTAATCGTCACAAAAACTGTAAACAGCTGCAATCCGTGGACAGGAGGAAAAATGAAAAGAAATATTGAGAATGGACTGTTTGAAGACGGCCGTTCCCATTTCTAAAAACAATAAACAAAGAATGGTAAAAACATACGAACAGAAAAGCAAAAATCCACTGCATTTTTTATTTCAATGTGGACAAATCTTGCATTTGTCAGTATATTGTGTCTAACATTTTCAATACCTTGTCACTTTAAATATTTACTCTTAGAAACATATCAATATTGTAATCGTTTCTGAAAACTCGACACAGATATATCGAGACGCATACTAGTCCCTCCAGTTTCTTTCTATGAAGGCTGTCAAGATTTGTGATAATGGATAATTACGAAGGTATGATAAAAGCTCGTTACTGCAGTTGTTATTGTCTCTATCTTTACATCATATTTTCCATACTTCAAGAGGCGGATTATCCTGACCGTTAAATTTTAGCCTGGGTTTCTAAAACTAGCTGTGCACTGTTTGTCTCATTAGCAACGATGGTTAAAAGACGTGACTTCAGCTCTTATTCCCTGGAGAAACTAACGGGAAACCGGATGCTATTGGTGACCTGGCGTTATGCAGTCACCCAAGAAAGATTGAGGGTGCAGCAGCCTCATAATTCAAAGTGCCACGCCTAATGAGCAGCCCCTGAAATACGGGTAGGGAATACGAAGAAAAAAAAGACAGGAAAATAACGAAAAAGAAATTAATTGAAATATATTAACTACGGAAGATAAAATTCCATATTCATGGAGGTTAAGAAAAGAAAAGAAATAGAGATTAGTAAAGGGATGGTTGTTATAAAAAGGGAAACAGGAGAGAGAAAAAGACACGAAAAGAAGCGGCGTTTCAAAATAAAAGACACAAGAGAGTTAAGAGTAGAACAGGACTTTAAAAAAGATACGAAAGAATGGTTGAAAAACTGAAAAAAGAAAATGAATAATTTACATAGGCAAATAAATAATTAAATATATATATGCGCGTGTTTATCGTTGCTTAGAAATCTTCTATGTAAACATTGACAGACTATCATCACTGTCGTGTCCATATATTGTTTAATATGTTGTAATTGACATCTTTGATAATGGCCTAAGTAAGCCGAAAGCTTAGATTGTATCAAAAAAAAATATGGATGACTACTGTGAATTTCTTTCTTTCAACGATAATGTAATTAAACTTATCAAAAGTTACGAAAAAAATTTACATAAATTTACATTATTTAATGAAAAGTGTATGAATGAAAAGATGCTGCCTAAATACACACAATATATATACACACACATGTAGATAGTCTGATTAATTATATATATATACGTATATAATTAATCTGATTAATTATATACATATATATATATATATATATATATATATATATATATATATATATATATATAACGTCATCCACAGACAGACTGTTTCGCAGCTCATCAGTGTGGCTAGACATCTGGTTGCCTCCAGCTCAGACCGAACCCCAACAGAATGGGTATCAGATAGAGATTCTACCACTAAGCCGTCGGCGCACGGCAGGGAAGCAGGTTGATTTTTAGCGTATTTATTTTTAGAAACACGCCCAGTGACTGACAGTGACTCGATTCGCTATGCGAAGAGTCTCGCTATATATAAGCTATAATAGTCACTGTTTACAAACCCAAACCTACTCCCTAGAGAGCTCAACCGAAATTAATATTTATTTCAGGAGCCAATATATATATATATATATATATATATATATATGACGTCACACATTATGAAATGGACACAGTCCGACAATTATTTTTAACATATGTTTATGCTTATACATTCTTTTTATAGATACACATATTTAAGTAAATGCTTTGTTTATAATAAACAGTATAAAACAAAATTTACCGGCCTGAATGTCCGAGAAATCTTCACAGAAATTATTCGTCCTCCGGTAAATGTTGTTTAATACTGTTTATTATTAAGTCACCTCTAGTGATCACTCCAAACACTCAGAAATTCGTTGAGCTTCCGACACGAATGCCAAACAGTACAGCATGCTGTTTTCAAATTTCTAGCGGAGTGAATTGCGTCAACGGGCTCTTTCTCTCACAGACAGTACCCAAGTGACCCTACTATACCATGCCATCGACAAAATCAAAAAAAAACAACGCTCTTGCTCCAAATAAAGATATAAAATGGTGACAATTTACCCATCGCAAGTCGAGTGCAAAATTACAGATAATAAAATATATGTGTAAAAAGGCAAGAGCAATAAAGACAAAAGGAAAACATTTATTTACCAATGTGTTTCGTCCCTTGAGGGAGTTTTTTTTTTTTTTTTTCAATAAAGAGAAGTAAATTAGAGGAAAAATATCGTTAAGTTTTCAATTTTTTTTTAATTTACGAACGTACTAAATTGTTCTTGAACTTAATGGAAGCTATGGAGGACACAAGTCATACAATCTATTGCGAAATAAGCGAAAGTAATTAAATGTGGTTAAATTTGTTGTTTACTCGTTATTTACTTTTTCGATTTCTTGTATTTATTTTTTTAATTAATCATTATCTTATTTTAATTTGATGAATTATTTATGCATCTATTTATTTTAAATAATAAAACATTGAATATTTATCATTTTGCATGGGCAAGTACATTGGTTTGGGAAAAGCTTAATTCTTTCTGCAAAAAACGAAATGCAATGGTAAGTATTTTTCTTTTGTATGTAATACACACTCATACACACCCATACACTCACAACACACACACACACACACACACAGACACACACACACACACACACACACATATATATATATATATATATATATATATATTGGAAACGATCCAAGCGTGCGATATTATTTGTAAAGTGCCTGAAATCCCTACCATGGATGCATCCAATTGGGTAAATGAAAAAAAAAACTGAGATCCGTAGATGTTTGAGCTAACAACAAGTTGAAAGTCAGTATTGAGCGGGCGTCTGCAGTAGGGATCGACAGGCTGACCTAGCAGACGGGCATACTCAGATCTGTGCGTGCAAACATTAACATATGTGTGTGCGTGTGTGTGTCGGGGTGGATTAGCTCGATTTGGATATGAACTATTTACTTATTTTCACTATAAGTGATATATTTAATATTAAAATTAAGTGCATTGACAAAGAAAGTTTACTTTGGCATATAAATGTGACCATGTCCATACTGTAACTGTAAAGAAATCTGGCGCATCAAGCTCAAAATTCGATCACGTGACCAAAATAGTATCAACTATAAGCATGCATAAGCGGAAGGCAAACCTAAAAATATATTATGGCGAAAGTGCGAATAATCTTGCGCTTCAAAATATATTTCAGTTGAGCACTGTTGAGTGATAAACTAATTCTATAAACAACAACCACCTGCATTAATGCAAAGCTCTTCAGTAAAATGAATTGGAGCACTCCGGCTGATTGGCATTTGTTTACATTCGTAAAAACAATACGCTAGATTTAGCTGTTTCTCTCTGTCGAATGAAGATAGCTCAGTGGTAGAAACTCTGACTGAACGGTTGAGTTTCTATTTAGATGTCTAGTCGCACTGAGGAGCTGTGATACAGTGAAACAGTACTGTCTGCTAAATACATAAATATGTGTGTGTGTGTGTGTGTGTGTGATTGTGAATTATATAAAATGAAACTCAATTTTACCTCATTTAAATTAAAATTAAAAAAAATAGAAAGAAAGGTATATATATATATATATATATATATATATATATATATATATATATATATATATATATATATGCTGTTACTTCCCTACTTACGTAGTCCTGAGCTTGACGATAAAATGCATCCTTCAAGATGTCCTGTGATCGGGATATTGGAAGTTTTATGGAGCGTGGAACCACCGCTCAATTGTTGTTGTTCCCAGGTTCCCTCCCACCACTGACTTCATTATGATTCCATTCATCATATAGCCTCAGGCATAACATGGAGGTTTACATCAACTATATTGAGGAAGCAGTACTGTCATGTGTCAAGAGGGTGCATCTGTACCATGAAAAACAAGCAGGAATAGCCCGTTATGACTGCCAGGCAATTTCTCCAATCACATCGCCCGTTACATATAGCCACCTAACTCTCCAGACTGCAACCACTTGATTACTATGTGTAGGGCGCAGTTGAGAGAGAGATCAACAAAACTCCTTGTAGCACCAAAGACGAGCTGAAGGCATGGATTTTGGCAGCTTTCAAGAGATTAAAAAAAGTAGACAATCCAGAAGTGTTCCAAGAGTTTTAGTATACGTCCTGAGGCCGTAGTTGAAGCCAATTGCCATTTTATTAAATAAATTTTCTCTTTCATATTTCAAGATATTCTTGTGTAATTTTGTAAATATATCTGTTAAAATGAGATGCCCGCATTTTTTTCATTTTTGCTTAATTTAGACAACAATTTATCCACTGTACCAGGAGTTCCACCAAGGAATATATGATCGAGTGACACTATATCGAGTCTAATTCGTTACACCTTCGTAACCGAGACTCGGTGGTACAGTGGATATGGCGTTTGCTTTCTATCGTAACTGTTCGGGTTTCAGTTCTCAGTAGTGTATGCGCACTGCTGATGTGTCCCAAAATAGAACGAAAGGGCCGCCCTGTGTTTCCTGTATTTTGTTGAGGTTTCTTCTAGACGCGATTAATTAAAAAATTATAATTATTTCAAATAAATTAACCAGGTGTATATATATATATATATATATATATATATATATATATATATATATATATATATATATATATATATATATATATATATGTGTGTGTGTGTGTGACGTCGTCCCCTGGTCGTAGCGCCAACCATGTCGTTGTATCCCAGTCTACCACGGCACCAACGGTGACGTCCTACTTTGATTCCCAGTCTGCCTACCCACGTTGTGATTTGATCTAGGCGGAGGAAATCAATCAGTCATCGGGGCCGTACTGCAAACCGAGTCCAACGGGGGTGATACCACAAAAATACGCATAAAAGGCAGTAAAATGAAAACTCAAAGTATCAAAGAAAAAGGTAACAAACTTTATGTCTAGTTGTTCGATACATAGGACTGCATCTATCTCCCGACCCGTTCTATGGATTGTGACACGTCGTTTTCCGCTAGGCAAGTTTTAACACTTCAAGTCGTCTGCTCTTTAAGAAATTGGTGTTTCGGTGGGTCTTTGGATGAAAGTCAAAAGAAAAACTTATTTTGGTGATCTGGATCTAAGTCGCTCTTCAAAATAATTGTTCTTGATTTGAAGATGTGGGTCTGGAAAATGTGCGAAAATCTGGTCAGCTATCTGCGAGGCTTGCCTTAACCGAAGACTGCTGGAACTCGACTCTCGGAATTGCTCGTTTTGGTTTCGTTTATATGGGCGCCGACCAAAACCGGGGTGGGTCTGTCGGCGCCGGGGGGTTCCTCGATAATTCTAAATACATATTCACCTCTCTGGTTAGGAATTTCCACCTTTTTCCATTTTTTGGGAACCTTTCCTCACTCCCACCTTCTCATCATACTTCAGATGGGCGTGAACTGCCCTCCCCACATCTTCGTGGCAACCTCTCTTACTCATCCTCCAGCTGGGCGGCAACAGCCTCCCTCGTGCATCACGTGATCACCACTCGACCAATGATGTCTCAGTCGGGCGTGGACGAATCTGCGGCTTTGTTTCTGGAAAAAAAATATCTTGCTTAAAAAAAAAAAATTATCTCCTTCTTCTTTCATTTTTCTTCCCCTTAATGGTTTATCATTTCTCCAGCCACGAACGGGGCAATATGACAATGGCGGTCATAACTCTTGTTCTACACGTGGTTTACTTCAAGTATTTTATCGCTAATTATCAGAATGTGTGGGCTTCTCGACATGGTCTCAAAAAAGGACATCTCCAAAGCTCCAGTCGGTCTGTCGCCTCGAAGAAAGAAAAAGAAAGAAAAAAATTATTTTCTTTCGGTACAATTCTCGATAACAAAATTTTATTATCGCAGGCCAAGGATGCTCGTGGGTGGTTTTTTTTAATTTTTCATATCTGTCTAAGACTTTTTAGTTGTCACTTAACGAAATAACATTCTCATTTGAATTTTTCTTTCTCTCTCTCTGGCCAGCCGGTTTGTAATTGATAATAAGATGTCTTCCGTACCAATAGTTTGTTTTTATATCCTTAGATAACACAGCCGATGCCAAAACATATCTGATTCTTTCCTTCTTTCCCTTTCTTTTTACTCAGAATTTCCATGTCATTGTAATGACACTACTTCGCCATTTGTTACTTATCAAAATATCTTTTTATACATTGTCTCTTAGCTGTGTGTGTGTTCTTGCTTAACACTCACGATTCGGTTCTTAGCCTCTCCTTTTTCTTCTTTTCTTTCTTTTCTTTTTCTCCCTCGTTAAATGGTGCCACACACACATATATATATATATATATATATATATATATATATATATATATATATAAGAGAGATTGTGTGTGTATATCTAAAATTATCTTTACAATTTCCACATTTTATTGTAGCCATTACAATAATGGCTGCAATAAAATGTTTTAGTACCTCAACTGCACCATTTGCATCAAAAAGTTATTTTCGAGCGGGATGATATACCTCACACACACACACACACACACACACACACACACATATATATATATATATATATATATATATATATATATATATATATATATATTGGGCGGTGAGTGCATATTTCCTCTTGTATATACTTATATATGTCAGATTTTATAGAATTAACACCCCCCCACACACGCATATATATATATATATATATATATATATATATAAGCATATCAATTCCTATAACGAAACTCTAAAAGTGAGTGGCTACAAAAACCCAAAACTAAAAAAAAATCAAAATGGAAACCATAGAAAAAACAGAAGTAGAAAAATAATTGGGTATACACCCCCATACAACCAAATGCTAAAAAACAAATTAGGACAAAAATTACTCGTATTAATAGTCAAACATTTTCCTAGTGGAAGTAAACTAAGTACTATTTTCAATAAAAACACACTAAAATTAAGTTACAGCTGTACGGAAAACTTAGAAAAATTATTAAGAAACATAAAGCTAATATGTTAAATAAACACTTATACCAAAACCCCAAAAATTTAGACAATGGAAAAATAAAAATAAAAACTGATGTAAATAAACAAAAATTATGTAACTGTAGAAACCCTCAAAATTGCCCTCTACAAAATAAATGCCGCACTGAATCATTAGTATACCAATGCAATATCTCCTCAATTGAAAATCGTGAAAACATAAAAATATATATAGGTTGCACAAGCCATGAGTTCACAAAAAGATTCAACCAACATCAAAGTTCATTTAGGCTAAATAAATATAAAAATCAAACATCTCTATCGAAGTACTTCTGTCACCTAAAAGAATCAAATAAAACACCTACATTAAAATGGAAATTAATACGAAATGCTAGAATATGTAGGTCATTAAATGACCCATGTCCTTTGTGCATACATGCGAAACTGTATATTACTAAGTTTATAAAAAACAAAAATTTACTGAATCAGAGAAATGAAATTTTATGTCGTCATTTTCAAAAAATTTTACTTAAATAATATTTAAAAATAAAAATAAATTTAAAAAGTGTGACCTCGTAATATACGTGCTTATATTTAATGAAAAAATATAATTTTATATACTGTAAGTAATTCTATTACAAAAAAAGTCTATTAAAATAAGAGTGAAAATACTTTAATATAGTATTTAAAATTTTAGTTAAAATTAATTCTAACCTAAACATCTTTTAAAATTGTAGTTAAATAAAACGTATTCTAACTAAAACACCTCTCTCAAAAAGTACTACCGGCACTTAAAAGAATCCAATAAAACACCTACAGAAAAATGAAATTATGATGCAAAGCTATAAGATGTAGGCCATTGAATGACCCATGATCTTTGTACAGACATGTGAAACTATATATTACTGAGTATAAAAAAAAAGTTTACTAAATCAGAGAAATGAATTACCTATTTTTACCGTAATTGTCATAAATATTTCACTGATAATTTTAATAGACTATGTTTCTTTTTTAAAAGAAGTAAATGTATTAGAATTACTTACAGTAAGTAAAATTATTTTTACATATCAAGTATAAGTATGTATATTACCTTTGTTAAAATTTTTATATTTAAATATTATTTAAGTACATCAAAATACAGACATAATGAACGCGCTAACACCCCTGTCTGGTGAAAGTGAATTTATCTGTAACCTTGGAAATGTTAATTATGATTTTAGCTGTGTCTTTAAAACCCAGTAATTTTAAGTTACTCCAAAATTCGCGTGAGTATGAAATGGAAATGAAATATATATATACATATATGTATGTATATATGTATATATATATATATATATATATATATATATATGCATATATATACATATATATACATAAATATATATACATATATATATATATATATATATATATATATATATATATATACAGATACATATATACAGATATATATATATATATATATATATATATATATATATATATATATATATATAATTACCATCTATATAATAAATGGTAATGTTAATGTGTCAGTGTGTCCCACTTTGTCAACATTCTTCCTAGAGACTGTAGCCCAACATATATTACTATTTTAGAATCAGGCAGTCTCCGTGAGCAAATAAAAACATCCCGTGCCGGATCCGAACCCGCAATCTTGAAATTTTGGATTCACAATTTTTTGTTCTTCTTTCTAAGATTTTTTACTTGATATTTTGCGACGAATTTTTCGTACGATAACATTTTTTATAACATGGAAATAAATTTGGGAATAATTAAAATTAATTGCTAAACCCAATGAAAGTCATGGAGGAAATAAAAAAATATGTTTTTGTACGGAAAGTAAGGACCTACGTACATAAAATCTGTCTTTAAATTAAGTGGCAGTAGAACAGTTATCGTTGAACTTTTAAAAGGTAAGCTTAAATATTCATGCAATACTGAAATGGAGAGATCAATTTTGAGTTCTGTATTTTATTATTGCCTATTGTATATACTCCACCAAACCTATTGTGATGAAGGCCCAATCAAGAGCACTCTGCCGGAGCTACTTAAACTCTGGATTCGGGATCATGCGGCTAACATCAATAAAGTAAGTGACCCCATATATATATATATATATATATATATATATATATATATATATATATATAGCATATTTTCATTTAAGAATGTCTGATAAGCAATTTAGGCTTGTTGTTTTTGTTTGTTTTTAATAAGGCTCTATTGTAATCACGTGTGGGCTTTGTTTCGGGACCTGATAAAAACTTAAACAGAAATTCGGTATCTGATAAAGGCCGAGGCCATAAATGAAAGACATAACGAAAGGAAAATTTCTTCGAAACTACTGACAGAACCATTAAAATCCGGATATCATTGTTGAGAAAGCAGACAAAAAATCTTTGTAGTTTTAAACAAATCTGATTATAGTAGAAAGATAAGATAAATACTCGCTGACCACATCAAATTTCAAAATAAATCGCTTGAAATTAAAAGGGCTAATAATTTCCATAACAATCAACTGTATATCATCAAAGTGATTCAGAGAGTCGACGGAAATACACAACGTTGCATTTCAAAATTTACAGCACAATGCTTTCGCGTTGCTTCTAAAAATATTATTTCCTCAAAGTAGAATCAGATGAAAGTGGGAGAAGAGTCTATGAAAATGACCATTAGGTAAGGAAACATTTATTCATACTTAATTAGTCAATTTACAAGACTAATTTTAAAATTTCATTCAAATACCGTCACAATAATATAGCCAAGCATTGGTAAATTTTCCAGTAAAAATATTTTTATTTTAGATGTAGCGATCTATCAAAGAAGAGGTTAAAAAATTCCATTCATCAATTTTGAAGCGACACACTGGTCAAATTTGATTAACCTCCTGTAAAACAGAATTTGTGAACCTACACTTGAAGAAGGATTTTCAAGTAATGAACTGCAAGCTGTTTTCATGAATGAAACGATGTTAGACTTGTCGATTTTATCTGCACATTTGCAAGGTGTGGAAAGAGCAGTTAAATTAACTACTGAAGCTTCAGAAATTGCATATCGACAAGAAGCAAGGACATGCCCATTATGACTAAATCGTAGAGCCATGAAATAAGAGTTTCTTTACTTCAAACGGAAATGATAGTGAACAATTTAGTCAAATTATAATGTCGTACGATTCAGTACTTCAGTGCAAATTTAAAAGGTTTTATCTTATAACTTTTGCCCAGTAAAATTATGGTGTTGTATGTGGTATCTCTCAATCAAGGGAGACAATAGATTGATGCCCCATCTGCAGATGGTGGGAAACCTTAATAAATAGCAGCTCGAATTGATAGCCGAGTTTGAATTCCATTTGACACCATGACGTTCACTTACGTGCTAATACCCTAGGAAAAGTTATGAATCCTCTTCTTCGCCCTCCAGCTGTGGGTAAATAGCAGGACAAATCGGGTTCTAATGCCTTGGATGGTAACTGGTTTACCGCAAAAAGAAAATGGCAACCTACTGCGGGAAAAATCCGCCTTGTCAGTCATGTATCGATAGGTACATGATCGCTTAAACGTGTATCACGCATGACACATAACTGACTGATACATTTTATTTATTGCCAGTTTATATTAATTATTACCTAACAAATGGTGTAAGACCTTATTCATGGATTAGCCTGTTCTCTAATCTTTTAAATTTTTATTTATCGAATCCAATAAAGAAATTGCATGTTTTGCTTGAGGTAATTCATAATTAGAAGAATTCTGGTTTGAATACATTTTCCATTGAATGAATCTAATACAAAAATGTCAATTTCATTTGGATTTAATCTTGAAATAGTAAAATTTGAAGTCAGCGAAGTCCCGCTGAAAATATTTCTGCTAATTTTTTTCAGACAATTTTAAATTCTAAAAATATTCTAAAAAAATGTGAAAAATCAACCGACCATAATCAATTTTAAAGATATTATTGTACATACAACCTTTTGCAAATTAATCGAAACAACCGCTTTAGTTTCCTTTCTTTCACCATACGGCTAGTTTTTGACGCACTGGAGTGACAATGTAATCGAGTTCAATTTTTCCCTGGTGTGCAGTAATATGAATCTATTTTCATGGTGTATGATCAAATTTGTTTCGCCTTGAAATACATTGAATCAACCGTGATTGCATCAGATTTTAATCACACCGAGACACTATTGTCTTGACTGTCGATTAGCTGTCTTAGGGCTCTTGTTTGCGATGGACGCTACTCCAAGGAAGTGTATGAAAATTGTAACGCTGCACGAATACACTTGCAAGCCTTACCAGTGAGCAAATCAAAGATTAGCTCGGAAAATCTCCTGATTTAAATCCAGTCGAGAATCTGTGGTCAATATGCAAAGAAAGGTCATCGTGGAAGTACTAACATGTGCACTGGGTCATGTTTCATAGGAAAAATATGAAAAATGTAAATAATAACGGAATTATACGTTTTATTTCAATTATTTATGGTGTATGTGTGTCTATCATAGTGGGAACAAGTATCCTTTTTCTTGGCTGTACTCGGGACTTTATATATATATATATATATATATATATATATATATATATATATATATATATATATATAAACACAAGATGTGTGTATGTAAAAATGTCCAACATTCTGCCCTTTTGCAATTTATAAATGTTCGTTGATTTCCATCTCCTTCGGGACTTGTATAAATACGTATATTTGTAACATAAATATATCTGCTTCTGTATACACATGAATCCACATAAGATCTGTCAATCCTAAGGAAGAAAAAGTGAATTTACACAATATAAGCATACATTTTGGATAGAGATCGTACTAAAAAGGCATTACGATTAAAGGTTTTATTTTATATTTCTTGCATTTGTACAAAGGAGCTTTCGCCTAATCTGTTAACCATTCTCAAACTTCTTTCGTTTGTCTAAATAGGTAAATTTATATTTTTCGAAATAGAAACGTTTTATTTTCCAAACATGGTCAGTACATAATTAATATTATCAAGAGTTGGTACCTTCGTTTTTTTTTATTATTATTAAGGCATCAATTATTTTAAAGTGGCTTCTGCAGTTTCATGTGAGTATCTATCTATCTATCTATCTATATATATATATATATATATATATATATATATATATATATATATATCTTTGTGTATGTATGTGTGTATGTATATAAATGTATATATATATATATATATATATATATATATATATATATATCTGTGTGTGTGCATTTATATATATATATATATATATATATATATGTATATATAAGTGTGTGTATGTGTATATATATATATATATATATATATATATATATATATATATATATATATTAAAGACAGTTTTTATGTTTAACGTTCTTTTTATAGATGAAAGTATTTAAGTAAATGCTCTGTTTATAATAAACAGTATTAAATAACATTTACCGGCCTGAATGTTATTTAATACTGTTTATTATAAACAGAAAATTTACTTAAATACTTGTATCTATAACAAGAACGTTAAACATAATAAATGTCTTTAATGAATAAATTGTCGGACTTTGTCCATTTCTTAATATATATATATATATATATATATATATATATATATATATATATATATATATATATATTTATATATATTTGCTGCTGTGTATTCTAACCTGACAAAGGAAGAAACAGATATAATCCTCAGCGCAAAAAAAATCTGTCCTCATTCATAATGGGGCCCAATGGATAAAAAACAATAATGACCTGTTTGACATCACTATGGGATCATTAGACTCTGCAGGGTCTTCTGACCTTGTTGGTCTTTTCATACTGCACAACTTAACCGCGCACCGCGAAATTGGTATTAAGGACATCGGACTGTATAGAGATGACGGGCTCATTGTGGTGAGGAGTTCTACTAGTTTTAAAATACAGAAAATCAGAAAAATTTTATTTTGTGAATCTAAAAATCTAAACGTAAAGATAACAGTCTGTACTAAATTGAAAAGGGTAAACTTCCTCGACGTAACTGTAGATTTAACAAGCAACACATACCAACCTTATAGAAAACCAAATACTAACCCCTTATATATACACACGAAGTCAAATCACCCTCCATCCATAATTAAACATATACCCTCATCAATAGAAAATAGAATTAGCATTAACTCCGCTTTCAAAGAAATATTCCAACAACACAATAGCTTTTATAAGGCTGCCCTAAAAAATAGTAGTTACAAAAATGCAAACATTAACTATAGAAACAATTGCACTAGCCAGAAGAAAAAAAAACAGGAAAAGAAAAATAGTTTGGTATACCCCTCCGTTCAACTAAATGGGTAGTATTAACTAGGACAGAAATTCTTAACTTTAATTGAAAAACACTTCCCCACCAATAGTAGGCTTAATAATATATTTAATAAGAACACCCTAAAATTGAGTTACAGCTGCACTGAAAATCTAGAATGTATAATAAAAAAACACAATAATAAAATCCTGAACAAACCCCCATGCCTGAATAGTATTAATAAAAACCCTATACTTAAATCTGACAATAACAGTGAAAAATTGTGTGATTGTAGAAACCCAGAAGACTGCTCATTAGAAAATAAATGCTGCATCAATCCGTGGTATACCAATGTACTATCTTATCCACTGAGAGTCCTAATACTAATATGATATACATTGGGTCCACGAAGAATGAATTTAAAGCCAGATGGAGGCAGCATAAATGCTATTTTAACAATATAAATAAAAGAAATCAGACTTCTCTATTTAAATATTTTTGGCAATGAAGGAAATAAATAGGACACCTAAAGTAAAATGGAAAATTATAAACAGGACTAGAATTTGTAAAACTTGGGATGACCCATGCCCTTTGTGCCTCCATGAGAAACTGAACATTATTAAGTTTCTAAATAATAAAAATCTATTAAACAATAGACATGAGTTAACGGTTTTTTTCCCGACATCATCAAATTTATGCATTGAATAATTAGCTTAAAACAAACATACAATAAAATTACTTTTATAATCCATAGCCCCAATAAATAGTTTAAATACCGTACAAAAAAAGATAACCCTTTATGAAGTCGTCAAAAAAACAATTGTTACGGGAGTTTTTATATACACAAAACCCTTTCATAATGAAATAAAATAAAAAAAATAAAAATATCTCCATAGACACGTAAACCAGACTAGGCGAAAACATCTTCCGTTTTAAATTTAGACACCCCCACCTTATCCTGACTTGACATCTATGAAAGTAACTCTATACTGATACAAATTATTAACACCCAACACCCCTCTGTATTTAAACAATTCGCCTTGGCTGTTACTATGGAAATTTTGATTTCAATAATGAATATGCTATTGAAACACGTAAATTTCAGAAATAAGTTATTCAAAAAAAAATTTCGCTTGAAGATGGAACAGAGGTTACTTTAATTCAATTTAATTCAAATAATTATATTGAAGTTTTCGGCTCTTGTTTTGAAACATGAGACCTCTTATGTAGCGTGTTGGAATCATATTTTTAAATAAATAATTACATTTATGCTCCACTTTTGTATCGAGCACTATTTTTTTTAAATATTAAAAAAAATACTAATGTTCTTTCCTATTTTCTATATATTTTCACATACACACACACACACACACACACAGACACACACACACACATATATATATATATATATATATATATATATATATATATATATATATATATTGAACAATAAAAAAAATATTGAAAATTATAATCTTCAGACACACTGGGTCGTAGATTAATATTCTTTCGTTTTTTTTATTATTATTTCATTTAGATTCCTCGACTAGTTTCGGCCAAAATGGCCATCAACCGGAGAAGAAATATTTCTGCTTGCTGGTAGCAGTATATATATATATATATATATATATATATATATATATATATATATATATATATATATTATTAATTATTATTTAATTTATTGTAATGTACTTGTATTCTCTGATGACGTCTTATGTAAGCCGAAAGCTTAAACAGGATTAACAAAAAAATCATATATCAACATGGTGATTTTCTTTCGTGTTTCAACGATAATGATAACAAGCCTATTCGACAAAATGAAACGAATTTCCTGAAAATAAATAGACACAACTTGTCTATATTTCTATATTTTTTCATGAAACATGCATTAATGAAGAAAACCTGTGTAAATATACACACACACACAATATATATATATATATATATATATATATATATATATATATATATATATATATATATATATATATATATCGCATATAGTGCTAGTATCAATAAAACAGTGTTTGATGTAATACAAAAGAGGTACTAAATATATATTAATAAAAATATTGATATACATATTATCCTTCACCGACGGCACGACTCGGAGTTCCATTCACAACGCGATCTTCAGGTGCATAAAACTCCCATTCGTGCTATCGGTGAGGAATAATATATATATATATATATATATATATATATATATATATATATATATATATATATATATATGAAAATATTGTAGAAAATAGGAAGGAAACTGGTTTGGTAAATAATACAAAGTTCCTTAGTATTTTTGTAATTATTTAAAAAAAATAGTGCTCGATACGAAAGTAGAGCATAAATATAATTATTTATTTAAACAGAGCCTATTTTAACTCAAGTTAATTCAAATATTATTTTGAAGTTTTCGGCTCTTGTTTTGAAACATAAGACCTCTTATGTAGAGAGTTCGAAACATATTTTTAATATAATATATATATATATATATATATATATATATATATATATATATATATTAGGACCTTGAATAAGTTCGTGATTTTTCATCAAAAGTGACGTTTTACTTATAAAAATTTAGTAAAAAACGTCTCACTAAAATCATTGTCCATTGCTAGTCACTACTTTTTCCCATTTTCTGAATTTCTGAATTCTACGTCAGAAAAACGACCTGTCTTTTGAGGCTAACCAATAGTCAGACCATTTTTTTGACATCTTATTAAGAATAAAACTCCTACTCAGCCAGACCATGTGCCATCGATCGTAACAAGTGATAATCGGTCGTGGCAATGTCTTGTGAACACGGCGGATGTGGTAGGACTTCCCTTTTAAGCGTTATCAATTAGGTTTTCACCCGTTTTACAACATGTGGTTTAGCAATCACTTTGTCTGACTCTGCTCGTATAGCGGCCATTTTTCTTCAATGCTCGGCTCAAACGCATCAGTTGTAGTCGATAGCGAACTCCCCTGATGGTTTCAGTCGGTTTGAGCAGCTCATAATAAACTACAGCCAGCTGACCCCACCAAATGCAGAGCAGAAGCTGCGAGCCATGGATATTCGTTTTTGCAGCCGATGTTGATGCATGGTTGGACTTACCCCACGATCTGCTACGTTTAGGGTTATCTTAGTGTATCCACTTTTCATCGCCGGTCACGATACGATGCATGAAACCTTTCCTTTTCTGCCGTTGAATCAGCTGTTCACACGTGACGTGATGCCGTTCGACGTCTCACGGCTTCAACTCGAACGGTACCCAATGTCCTTGCTTTTGAATCATTCCTAATGCTTTGAAACGTTTTGAAACTGTTGCGTGATCAATTCCTAATGATTCTGCAAGTTCCGCTTGCGCCTGACATGTGTCTTCATGAAGTATTGCCTGAATTTCTTCATCTTCAAATTTTTTCAATGTGCCAGAGAGTTCGTTATCTTCAACATCAATATCATAGTTTCCGAAGCGTCTAAATCGCCGTAAGTCTCAACAAGAATTCTGTGTGTTTCAGCTGTAGATTTCTTTTTTAATAAAATAGTGTAGGAAAATTCCCTGCAAATACACTTTCCTTGGCACAAAATCCGACATGATTGACGCTATGAAAAACAAGGTTGTTTATACTTCAGGGACATACACTGAATTTCAAGCTTGCTTATAGTACTTCCTTATAGACGCGTTACGATCTGAAACTACCCGCACGCAGATCTGGAAACACAATTGTTGGAAAACAGTGAGAACTTATTCAGTACTCTAATACATATACTTGTGTGCGTGTGTGTGTGTGTGCACCGAGGTCTTTCCGAAAGTACTAAGCCCCATCCAGAAGAAGTTGTAGAAAGAAGACGTTTCTTTCACTATTTTTCAATGCAGTCCCCAATTACCTCAATGCACTTGGTCCAACGCTGCTGACACGACCTCTGACACCTAAGACTAAGAGGAAGATTGGCGTCATGAACTTTATACTTGCAACTTCCTGGGGGAGAGATTCCTTAATGTACGGATTAATGATACGCTGTCAGCTCTAAAAGAGCTAGAAATGGTGGTACCACAAGGAAGTATCCTCTCTGTTATCCTCTTTAATATAAAAATATACATCATCACCTAAAGCATAAGCACTGGACGCTACAACGCCATTTGTGCTATATCAAAGATCCTTATACACGAAGACAATGAAAAGCCAACTAAAATAAATAAAATTTACAAATGGACTACAAAAAATGGATTTAAGTTCTCCAAGCATAAAACTAAATGCGTGCACGTCGTCTGACAACTAAGAAAATGCATAAAAGCCCTACACTCTAGATTTAGAACAGCATCATTCTTGTCGTAGATCAGTACAATTATGTTGGAATAATCTTTAACAGTAAGCTGGCCTTCATTTCTTATATTAAATACCCCAGGTCTAAATTCAGCAAAGCACTCCCCGAAACTCTGGGTCATTTCTCACACTAACAGGGGAGCAGACAAGCAATCATTACTAAAACTGTACATGTCTTGGTAAGATAAAAAAATGACTACGGCAGTTTTATATACGGGTCTGGAAATAAATCTTACCTAAAGGGTGTAAGCACTTGTCATCATGAAGGGGTAAGAATTACCCTGTGGGATTTTCTCAGAAAACAGAAAACCTCTACACTGAACCAGTTGAACCCCCACTAAACATAAGATGAAAAATACTAGCCCTGTAGGACTACTTGAAAATTTTCCCATGTGCAAATAATTCTGAAAGAGATGCACGAGCTATCCTCAATACGCACAGCTATTTAATAGGAAGAGAAATATATATATATATATATATATATATATAGCCTACGAATGGCCAAACTTCTCTACAAATCAAGAATGAACGCTACAACTATTTCTGGGTGTATCATGTAAAGGGCACCACTATGGACGATAATGCACAAAATTACCCTCAAACAAAATCAATCTGTACTTGATTTGAAGTAGTATGTCAAGTTCAAAGCAAGACAAAGTATTTAATAGTCAAAATGCAATAAAATCCAAATTCACAGCAAGACAAACTGCTTAATAGTCAAAATCCAATAAAATCCAAATTCTAAGCAAGACAAACTGTTTGGTAATCAAAACACTGTAAAATCTAAGTGGGTGCAGAAAGAAAATCATAAATTAAGAATCGTACGTCCAATATGATGAAATCTCAGCACACGTCTATCAATACACTGCACCTTTGAAAGCGTCCAATTCCAAAAACTGCTTCCTGAAAAAAAGTGCTCTTCGTTTAAATCACTTACTTGCTCGTGCATGCAAATCACCAAAAGTTTTTTTTTTTTTTTTTTTTTTATAATTCTTTGTCTCGCACATGCGCCATGGCGGAATTACAAATGGCGGTTCATCTCATTTCACGCCACAATCACATAATCTTCCATGAAAAAAAAACAAACAGAAACTATCAATGACAGAGAAATCAAATTCCTATCTACACCTGATGGAAGAAAAGATAGTATCAATGTAGGATACGCAGCCATATACAACAAAACAAATATATTGAAGCTACTTCTGAACAGTAGGTTTATATTCAGCGCATAATTTGTGGTCAGATATTTGGCCCTTGACATCATTACTGCAAGCAAACAAAAAATATCAGATATTCAGACTCTATGTCAGTACCCACAATACAAAAAGAAAAAAGATAAACCCTACTAATTATAAAATTTATCTAGAATATAATATTAGTCAACGTATAATGATATCATCTACAGCCTCTAAAGCTCGTTCAAACAGCAATCTCCCCTACGTACACCTCAGATGAAACAATAAAACATTTGTCAAAAAATAAAAGCAAACACTATGGTCTGGCTAAAAAAAACTACAAATTATACAACATCAAATCTACTATAGAAGAATGACATCAAAGACTAAAAACAAGATGAATAATAATGTTCATACATTAAATCGGACACTCCATGATAATACATTCTTATATTCTAAACGAAAGGCCATCTTCAGTCTTTACGGCATGCCAAATCCATAAACAATAAAGCACATACTTATAAATCTTAGTGACTTCAGCTAAATCCGTTTAAAATACTACCAAACAACCACCATGAAAGAACGCTTCCATGATATTAATCTATATAATATTTTACAATTTCTTAAAGAAATCAAACTGTATCCCAAAATATAAGTTCAACAAAACTCCAAGATAAAAAATACGCGTTACCGCCTCTAGTAATTATTTCCATACAAACATGCACAAAAGCTGAATATCATCTACCATGTATTCAATTGTGAAAGCAGAATAACATATATCTGTTTTTTATTACTTCAAAGCTCTCAAGAAAATTAAATTTCAGCATTAAATGACCGATAAAGGAGTTGAAGTGTCGTTAAACAGAGAAATCAATCATCTTAAGCATTGCAATCACATCACGGAAGAAGGTGACATCTTGGTCCTCCAAAAATTCAGCTATAGTACATTTGATCCCATCATTATTTCTAAAATGGCGAGCACGCTGATGGGATTTAAGTTTAGGTAAAAAGGAAGAAGTCAGATGGAGCTAAACTTTTAGGGTAAGGGACAAACATAATTCACTGCTTCAGCAAATACAACCTAAGAACTAGAGAAATAACCCACCTGCCCTCGTCTTCCCTCTTCGTTTCCATTGATTGTATAGATCATTTTTTTTTATTCTGATGCATAGTACCTCCAGTAATAGTTTTCCCTTTTTTCCATGTAGTCTATCAAGATTATGCCTTCAGAATCCCAAAGAAAAGAAACCATCATTTTACCAACAGAACCTGCCCGCTTGAATATCTTCGGGATGAAGAATCCGAGGGATTCTACTGTTTGCTTTGATTCAGGTTTGAAATGGCGAACTCAGTCTTCATCTGGAGTTACTAATCAGGTTGGAAGGGAGTTAGAAGTATTCTGAAAATATCAACCATTTTCACCTGCTCTGATGTCTGAATTCTTGGAACCCATCTTGCAGACCGCTTAGTCATTCCCAAGATCTCAGTTAAAAAAAAAGTATGGACCGAACCACAACTAATGCCGATGAACTTAGCTACTTGCTAGACACTAAAAGGACTGTCATCCAAAACCGTACGGGGAATGACATCAACCGGTTCATCAGTGATTTAGGTTTTGAACGACCTGATTGAGGTTTCAATTTTTGTGCTGTTCCTGCTACGCTTGAATTCAGCAGGCCTATTCTTTCTGTTGTGGTCCAGGTTGGGGCACCAAGGAAGAACAACACGAACACAAGAGTAGAAATAACGAAGGTATATTAAACGAAATAATAATACAAGGTGTAGAACGTGTTAGTATGACTGTCTTGGTTTGGAGTGAACTACTATCGGCTCGACACGATTCGGTATCTAGCCACCCTACCACGAGGGTTGCATGTGGCACAAGGCCGAGTTTAACGTGGGTTTCCCGAGCCCGTAGGCTCGGGCAAAAAAATGCCCGTAGAACCCATATAAACGGGATCGGGCTAGTCAATCTCCCCGAACGAGACTCTGCCCTTCGACGGAGCTTCGTCCGGGTTCATCTCTGCTCAGAGGCAGAGAGTTCGACCGTCAAGCCGAGAAGCTCGGCTTGATTCGGTATCTAGCCACCCTCCCACGAGGGTTGCATGTGGCACAAGGCTGAGTTTAACGGGGATTTCCCGAGCCCGTAGCCTCAGCCAAAAAATGCCCGAACAAGACTCTGCCCTTCGGCGGAGCCTCGTCCGGGTTCCTCTCCGCTCAGAGGCAGAGAGTTCGACCGTCAAGCCGAGCTTCTCGGCTTGATTCGTCCCTCTCTCTTGAGAGGCGTAGTATATATAGTGTTAGTAAGAGTTCATTCTGTAGTTATAGGTAAGGACCCATGACACTTTCTCATTTGCATAGGAGGACTCATCAAGTGTCTGTAGCATGTCCTCATAGATCTCCTTTCCTCTCATACATATTGCAGATACTTTATGTCTACTCGAACCTATGTCTTGTCCATTTTTAGATTTGACGCACACCTCTCATATTTATATAGCTTTTACGTGCACATAAATTAAGACAGAAGTTTGAATTAGTCTTTTCTAGTTTTATAAGAAGTCACAGTGTGTTGCCACAGCAAAAATGTTCAAATTGTCTTATTTCTGGCTGAGGTTTAAAACATTTTTATGCACCATTTACACGATGCTTGTTCCTAAAATATAGAGAACTATTTTATTTTATTGATCCTTCACGTTACTAGATGATACTGCTTATAGAGGCGTCACTGGAATTTTGGAGCCTTTTCCAAAATTGAAAATTTCCTTTGGTGGATTATATTACTGACATGTATTCCCAACAGTGAATTCCAACGATATTTATAGTAAAGTTGCAATCCTTTTAGCAAGCCCCTTCTTCTCAAAGGGATCACTTTGAACGTGTTATCAACCAACGGTGATAAGGTAAGCAAACTTTGCCATCACAGGGATTTTTCTGCGATTAAATGGCTACATTACGTATAATGATAAATATGTATTTTACTTAATTTTTTATCCTTGTGAATGCAATGCATTAACTATTAATCACAAAAACCTTTCCTTATCGAGTAGAAATTTCGGATCTATTCACTGACCCACTCTATATCAGGCTACAAACTGCTGGATCTTGTTACAAGGAAATATTTTTAAAGCAGAAAATGATGAAGAAAATAGAAAAACAAGTGAAAATAATGGAAATTAAAGAAAATGTTGTTGCTGGAAATATATGATTTAGAAAATAAAAAGGTTGGTTAACGTAAAAAAAAAGATGGAGGTTATTTAAAAGAAAGAAATGAGAGAAATTATATTAGAACAGAAAGAAAGTGAAGAAAGGTACTATAAAGGATGGAAGTAGAAAAGAAAGAATAGAAAAGAAAAGAAAAGTAAAAGAAACAGAAGACAGATAATGTCAACTACAAAAAATATAAAAAATACATGAGTTAATGGAAAACGGAAAAAGAATAATTGCAAATTGAGAAATGAAAATGCATTCCATTATTCTAAATAAAAAGTATATTTTTTTAATAATCAAATCAAAGATCGAAATAATGATATTTCATTAACTGTGATAAAATGACATCTAATTTGAGCTGAGACAGTTAAACGAATTTAATAGTAATATCCACTGACATTCTTTTGGCAACGATTACGCTTCAGTAAACACTCTAAGAAGTGGTTATAAGTAAAGACTTGGGAGAATGATTTGCATATCAGACTATGTGTAATTGAATAACAAAATGGAATCCAATTCTACATGGCACGTTTCATCCTTCCATTAAATATTTTTGATGAAATCATATATATGTAGGAGCAACAATCGAAATAGCAAATATCGCTTATAATTATAAACTGCGCAAAAAAAAACAAAAAAAAAAAACAAAAAAAAAAACGAAAGTGATAGGGTCGCTTAACTTTCAATTTAAAATTCATGCCGTCTGCTGAGTCTAAATATCGAACCAAGTCGACATCATTCAACCGACACGCGCTTTTGATTTTGCCTTGCAGCTTTTGTTTTTAAATATCGCGTATCGAAATAGCAGTAGTTTTTTCAGGAAAGGCGATATGCAGCATGAGAGGGGACTTCAAATTACCGTGAAAGCCTCGGAAATTAGTGCACTTTCTGTACTGTTTCGCTTTAATATACTACTTTAAAAAGCCAGATTAAAACAACATTCTTGGATCCGAAATTGTAGGAAAACACGAATAAATAAGAAAGAAGTAAATCAATATATCTATCATCACCAACTCTCATACCAAACCTAATGGTTTTATTGAAACTTAGGCGGAAATTCACTTTTGACAACAGTTCAGAAAGGAACATAAGGAAAATTTATTCCTTTTATTTGCCTGAAGAAGGTCACGATACCGGAACCCCGTGTAGCGGAAATACGATGAATAAAATATAATATACATACTAAAACAAATGCACATATATATATATAATGCCGGTTACGTAGTGGAAAGCATGCTGCTGCATATATATGTATGCGTGTGTGAGGAAAATAATTGTTTTATATTTTGATTCACACGCTATGTACCAAATTACTATAGAGTATTTTTTTATCTAAAACTTTTACGTTGATATAACTTATCACTTGTTTGAATGAGAGGGACGCTGAAATTCTAGTCACCAAAGACGACAGCTCATCACAACAGTTACCATGAAAATATTTTTTGACATGTGAGGCTACTTAGCAGCGGTGGGAAAGTCACTGAAACTGCGATGCCATGTCATGACCAACAATATTGCAGATTCATATCAGGAATCTCTAAATAGATAGCAAAAGCGTTCAGTTTCAATCTGCTCTGCTTTTGTTCATTTTACTTATTTATTTACTACTTTAATTATTTCAATTTATTTCTTTATTTTCGTTTACTGTTACAAACTTTCTAAGTTTAAAATAATGTTCTTTGATGCCAATCCGAATCTTAGCCCCTCATTCATTTCAATCCATATTTGGCGTTCTTTCTTTGAATATGAATTCCTCGAAGTAACCATCCTAACATCGGCCATGTCGTGGCTTAGTCCTTCTTCCCTCCCGCCAAAATGCATGTTTGCACTTAAATTCAGTTAAAACTTTATATATCCACTTTTCT
The DNA here is from genome assembly GCA_963932145.1 of Acanthosepion lycidas. NCBI lineage: Eukaryota > Metazoa > Mollusca > Cephalopoda > Sepiida > Sepiidae > Acanthosepion > Acanthosepion lycidas. Next base: position 19,257,007 of record OZ010591.1, read on the forward strand.
TTTCTCTGTGCGTGTGTGCAAAAGGAGTAGATAGGTATGCCTGTCGCCCGGTCAACACTCCTTTTCTTTCTCTTGAACAAGTGTAGAGACTCATTCCTTCTTTCCTGTTTAGGAAAGGGTTCCCGAATCTTTTCCTTTTCTCTGGCCTCTGTATTAGTGCTGTCGGGAATCCCATCCGATATGTGAAGTCTGTGAGAACGTCTCTTCATACTGAGAGTACTGGGTTGACAGTTCTATCGTTGCTGTTCCCGACTGGTAGTTAGGAGCTCAAACTCTTGCGTAGCGTGTCTGCTGTGGTCAACAGTTGCATAATATCGGGCTACCTGTAGTGCCATGTCGCGCATGGAAGGGTGTTCCTGCAGGCATGTCCGATGGGCAACCCAAAGGCCACACTATGTTGCAGGCTGTGCCAGCTCCTCTGTGCCCATATTACATAAAGTGACCGATCAGATACTAATAATTTAGGCCCTGTCACTTTCATTACCAATATTACCCATCATGACTACAAACAATCAAAGACTCTTGTTTTCAATCCTCTGTAACCCCTTACGTGCTAGTGGCACTCCCGTTTTGCTTGGGGTGGATTGCTTAAAAAATACAAGCACCAGACCAAAATTTTCCAGTACGACACAGTAAACCAATTTTTTTATCAGTTGACCTAGTAATTGTTTCAGTATAATATTTCTATTTTATGACGGTGGAAAATGTTAGCCCGGGAAATCGCAAGGGTTTGCTCTCCTGGAGTTTAATATCAGCCATGCTGATAGAGGGCAAAAACTTTCTCGACACCGATTAAAAGAGTGATGTTTTGTACTGGAGGCGTTCAGAGTGTACGTCAGTTTAGATCTCAGCTGCTAGTTTGACCTCATCGAACCGATCAGACTTGCCATTAAGACAGAAGTAAATATTAATAGCGGTGTCATCAACGGAGGTACCAAGTTGAGAAATAATGACATCAGGATTGGCGTTGATGAGAGTTTAGAACATTATGAAAAGCGCTATGACCTCGCCACCATTATTATAATTATCAAAAACTATCTAACGTTAAATATAAAAGACTCTATAAATGTTCTCCAGTCTATTGAATATAGAAGTTGGTTATAAAGGGCGCGATGGATAAATTGACGTCAAAATTCCGAAAACATTTTAACAGATATTTTTACCAAATTTACGCAAAAATATCTTGAAACACTAAAGAGTAAATGTATTCAATAAAATCTTCATTGACTTCATCTGCGACCACAAGCCGAATTCTGGATCTACAACTCTTCTTGATGGAGCCTTAAGTTGGTGAATGCTGTCATAATCCTTGCCTTCATCTTTGGTGTTTCTAGAAGTTTTTGTTGGTCTCTCGATCTTGCGCCCCACACAAAATAATCAAGGGGGTTGAAGTTTGGGGATTTAGGTGGTCATATGTAACGGGCGATGTGGTTGCAGAAATTGTCTGACAGCCATGACTGAGTACTTCTGCTTGTTCGGCATGGTGCAGTGTCCGGATACCAGCGATAGGTTGTTATATATCTGCTAACATGACATGTCAGTGTTATTTTTATTTTTGCGTAATTTAGATGACAATTTATTCCTCTCAATTTTTATATGTATTGAAATTGTTTCAGACAAGTCTACTTAACGAAAATAAGTATTACATAACAAGCTCTAAAATAGTGATTTCAGGAAGTGGGTCGACCCGTAACATTTTAACGCTGTTGTCATTTCCTCTCTCTTTGACCCTCTCTCATTCTCTCTTCTTATATATAAGTATATAAGTATATATATATATATATATATATATATATATATATATATATATATTCATGAATCATTCATACAAAAAACAAATATAGAGTTTAATGATTTAAATGGCGACAATACATCGTCGCAAACAATATAAATAAGATACATCAACCCCGAACCGGTATATGAATGATATGATCCCCGTTTATAAATTCCAGTTGCATAAGGTCTTTTTAATTTTTTACAAGCTTTCGTCTGTTCCTACAGGCATCATCAGGTATGGAAGTAGATTTTGTTCTTGTTTTTACTTCTCAGTAATAAGAGGACAACGCAACTGGAAATTTATAAACGGGGATCATATACTTCATATACAGGTTCGGGGTTGATGTATCTTATTTAGATTGTTTGCGACGATGTATTCTCGCCATTTAAATCATTAACTTCTATATTTGTGTTTTTGTATGAATGATTCATGAATTTATAAGTTATAATTGCACCTTTTAATTGAAATTAAATATATAAATATATATAATATATATATATATATATAAATATATATAAATATATATATATATATATATATATATATATATATATATATATATATATATATATATATATATATACATTCCAGTCGAATCCATTACATTCACGTGCTAATACTTTGGGAAAGATGTGAATCCTCTTCTTTTTACTCCATCTATGCCTAAATAGCAGGACAGACTGGGTTCTATAGACTTGGGTGGCAACTGGTCTAAGAGGACAACTCTGAATTTAAAACCTAATATTTGATACACACGCATATATATATATATATATATATATATATATATATATATATATATATATATATATATATATTCCTTCATATCAAATAATATAACACCTTTAGACACCATAGATTATCGATAACTCAATAATTTTTTCAGTCGTAATTTTTAAAAAAAATAAGATTTTTATCCTTTCAAAAATTGGCACTATTTTTGAAAGACATTTTTTAAAAAATCACTTATCAAATCAACGGCATCTATTTGGAAAAAAAATGACTGTTTCCGGTAATCAGCTAATGATATTTGTCGTTTTCAGCATGGGTTCATTCGCGGTGCAAAGATTATTAGTTCATCAAAAGACGTCAAAAATTGATATTTGTGATTATGTGTGGTTGACGTGCAAATTAAAAGAAATAAATTAAAAATAAAAATTGAGTGTAATGATAAACGATACACTAAGAAATACCATTACGACTTTCCTGAATTTGAATTACTGTGTCTTCATACACTTGATGACATTTGGCGGATTTAGCTGTATATATATATATATATATATATATATATATATATATATATATATATATATATATATATATATATATAGAGAGAGAGAGAGAGAGAGAGAGAGAGTTGACATAAACCTTTGTAAATCGTTACTTCATTCGTGTTATATGTTCGATCCTCACAGACTGCTCACTGCTTTCCCCCTTCTCCGACGTGCGTTTAGTGTAGCGTTTATAGGCATGGGAATTCAAATCGAAGTCTTCGGTAAGTCTTGAATGCGTCAAATCTCGTGTTAAACAGTAAACTAATCTTGTGAGTCAACTGGGTTAAAAATATGAGCATACTGAAAACCCAACCGTGGAACAACTGCGGAACTCACTCCTTTAAATTCTGGAAAAAAAACCTGGCTAATTTCACATAAAAAAGAAACCCATAGAAAATCAGGATCATTTACTTCCCGAAAGAACATGGAATTCCCTAAATTAAACTTGATGAAAAAACACAGTTAAAAAACCAAAAGCAGAGCATGATGCATTTGTAATAATTTGTTTTGTTTAATAAGACGCTGTTTCGCCTATGTATCTAGCGATTCTTGAAAAAAAATCCAAAGAAGAATCTGCAACATTATTGGTACTGTCTTGGCATCTCGTCTTCAAAGAGTTTCTTTCTGCCGCCAGGTAGATTCCCTGTGTCATTTCTACAAATAGTTTCAATTGTTCTGAAGTTCCTCTTTAATACATCGACTTCATGCAGATTACACTATGATGATGGCACACTCTGAAAGACTTGTAGAGATGAACTCAGCGTAATTCCTGCTATTCCCTAATACTGTGAGAATGGAATTCTTCTACTTATAAATATGGCAAGTAGACACATTAGAGTAGGATTTGATTTACTCAGGGGTTTCCGTTCTACGTATGAATATTTAATAAACCTCTTCTTCTTTGTTTCCTCTCATTTGCCTTCTCTTCCTTCGATACTCTATTTAACAACGGCCTTCCCAATTATCGGCTCTTTTGAACAAAGACAGCATTACAATTATATATATATATATATATATATATATATATATATATATATATATATATATATAAATTTTAAATGAAAGTAATCAGTAAGTAGTTTTTCTTTCGTCTAAATATTTATAATGGGCTCATAAATTTATTTACTAATTATTTTCATAGTTTCTTTCGCTCTTCGCGCGTCTTAGTCGCTTTATCGCCTTGCTTGGGATAAAATGATGAAATATACATCATATTTTAAAGTTGGAAGAATTGTGTAATGGAGATGTTTCAGGGGTGAAAATTCAGATGATAGCGTTGTAGGGGTCTCATGTCTATTCCAGCCATAGCTGAAATTGTTGTCTTGGGCCGGATAGCCTGGCAAAGCCTAATGCACTCCAGGTGGGTTTTGAATTCAGAGAATTTCCTTCGAATATAAATTATAAAAGGAGTTGAATGCATAAAATTACGCACAAAATATCTAGATTTCGGCATTAAATAACGCATAGAAGTTGATATGTTGGTAAAAAAAAAAAAAAAAAAAAAAACTCACCGGGCTGGGCCCGTTTTCAAAAAAATATAAAATCGTCATTTACTTGAAATAAATCAATGTCAATAAAAAGACTGACGATGATTTCTCATGGGTGCTGCCATTTTGGTTTCGATCGAGTGCTCTGCTTTGCATTAATTTTTTTTTATATCGGCCAGACATGCACTACGGTCTGTCGTCAGTTGATCTGTCACCTGTCGAAACTCTCATATCGATCAGCACATTACGAACAACCGAAAGACAGCTATCAGCATAATATAAATATTAATAGATAAAACCAAATACTGTACAACATCCAAGACTCAACATTAAATATACTACATATACATACAGGGTGCGAGTGCTATTTGAGAACATATTGTTTTAAGTTCACTACACACTCAAATCATTTATAATATTATTAGGTTGGTGCAAAAATAATATCGTTTTCTCACATAGTAACATATGTGAGAAAACGAAATTATTTTTGCACCAAGCTAACATTTTCTTTTATTTCAGATAACCCAGTCAGAGGAAGATGTTAACAAAGAAATGAAAAGACATGCAATCATGTTCCTTTAGCTGCAAAACATAGTGATTTAAAAATCAGTAATATTTAACATGTTGCCAGATCATTTGTTCATAAGGTTCGGTTGGAGCTAGAGGGATGTGATGGCAATGTTTCCCCTGTAGCAAAGAGAAAAAAAAAAGAATTCACAGCGCTCTGTGAAAACACCAAAATTTATATGTAATGTTCCAAACATCATCGATGAGAACCTCGGAAGATCAATGAGGTCCATCACCAAAGAACTCCAGGTATCAGAGTGGACTATCAGAACCGTGGTACATCAAGACATTCGATATAAGTCATATGTAAATGAAGAAAGGCCAATTCATATCGGCGAAGACACAGGAAAACCGTCTCATGCGTTCAAAATCGTTGCTGAACAAAGTGAAAAATCACCACAAACATGGCATGCTTCAGTTTTTTCTCTGACGAAAAATACTTTGACCAAGATCAGAAAACAAACAGTCGGAATGACAGGTGGCTATGTGCATCTCGTGAAGTACCCAGGGTGATGCACACCAAATATCAAGCTACTGTGATGGTTTTAGCAGTTGTGAGCAGTGAAGGTCATGTCATGCCACCTTACATTTTTCCACAAGGTCTTAGGGCACATGATGCTGGATACATTAGTGTTCTTAAAACGGTTAAGCCCTGGATAAATAAAGTATGCAATGGAAGGCCATATGTCTTTCAATAAGACTCTGCGTCTTCTCACAAAGCCATTGTAACACAGGATTGGTTGTGAGAGAATTTTTACGATCATGTGACCCCCCGCCCAACAAGAGGCCCCCGTAACTCGCCAGATTTAAATCGTATGGAATATTACATGTGGAATGTCATTGAAAGGGAGACTAATCAACATCTTCATCGCACCATAGCTGCACTGAAGGCCGCCATTGTCCAGGTGATGTCGAAAATAAATAGGGATCACTTAATTGCAGCTTGTGAACGGTTTCAAACCCGTATAGAAGCAGTCACTGAAGCCAAAAGGTGGTTTCATAGAAAAATTAGATAAAGAAGTATCATGAAGGATATTTGTGTCAATTTGAATTAAATATATACATTATTTGCTAAGATATTGCTGTTTATTTAACATACTAAAAATATACTAAAAAATAGACAACAGTAAATAGTATAGTTTACAACACAATAGACGGTATTTTGAGGTGCACATTATATTTTTAAATTGCATATTAAAAAAAGACATAATATGTGTCGTGTTATTTTATTGCATTCTTGTTCAGTTTTAACAGTGGACTTCCAAATATTCATTTTATTATATATCAAGATGTAACTAACGGGATCTTGCTCACCATATGAATAACACTTGGTTCTTGATAATGACAGAGATGGTCGAATGTACTTAGAAAAAAGCAACAGAACGAACATCACGTCGGACAATCTAGCCACAATTTTGATGGTAATATACAATCATTTAATTCGAACGTTTGAAAAAAGAAAAAGAAATAAATAAACGGGCCATTTCGGTAGAATTTAATAAAATTTGTTTGCTTATATGATGGAAACTGCAATCATCTTCTATACAGGAGGGGGTCAGCAACTCAGTTCTTACAACACACTGGGCTCGCTCAGATGATATAATAGTGTAGAATGTTTGGGCAGATCCAGTGGCACTTTGTCAGAAGATGCGAATACATAGCCAAGATTAATATCGTATGCCAAACGTTCTCCTCCTTTTGACTGTACATTAGTCCTACCATATACTGAATGCCAGTCAAGGCAAAAGAATCCAGTCTACTCTACTATTTAACAAATAAGTAGAAGAGACGAAAAGGTTATTTGTACATGAGTATATAACGGACTCAACCAACGGATTCAAACCAATCTCTTCGATGTCTCATACAAAGGAGATATCCATTAATATATATATATATCTATCTATCTATCTATCTATCTATCTATCTCTCTCTATATATATATATATATGTATATATATATATATATATAGGTCTGTGTGTCTCTGTGTGCTGTTTGTGAATATATATATATATATATATATATATATATATATATATATATATATATATATATATATATGTATTATGGCATTTTTTTTTCTCTCTTCATAATTTGCGTTTCCCGTTAACAGTTCTGATGAGAGGGGACGAAACTGGTCGACTGGTGCGTGTGTTTTTGTTTTTTATTTTAAATCTATCATGGCCTATAATATAAAATTTCTTGCTTTTTATGCCATAATACGTTTCTGTACTGTTTCAAACATATTTTAAATATATATATATTGATATATATATATATATATATATATATATATATATATATATATATATATGTATATATATTTATATATATATATATATATTGATATATATATATATATGTATATATATTTATATATATATATATATATATATATATATATATATATACATATATATATATAAGAGTGAGGTAAATAAGGCTAGTAAGAGATAAAATCACAAGGCTGTTAATAATTTTGAGTTGGTATCATGCAGCGTAAATTTAAAAAGCACCGTTCAATTTTAAGTTAGTCAACAGAGGTAATGTTATGGCCAACATTCTTATAATGGCCTAACATAAAACAGTCAATCATATATATACTATTAATTCGTTTTTATGACAAAGTACACACCACACAGAAGCACACACAAATAAAGACACATACATACAAACACATATGTCGTTATCATATATATATATATATATATATATATATATATATATATATGTGTGTGTGTGTGTGTGTGTGTGTGTGTGTGTGTGTGTGTTCAAGTGTAATACGGCTTCTCTTGAAATGTTTCCCTCGTTTTAGAAAAAAGGAAGTGATATTCCCCGAGCGAACTGCTTACAAACAAAATTGTTCATAACCATTGTTGGTTCTCATCAGTCGAGGTGCAACTAAATGCACCGAAACGAAGTTGCATCTTTGTAGTGAGTAAATTGTTTATATATATATATATATATATATTATATATATATATATATATATATATAATAAGTGTGTGTGTGTGTTATTTGCTAACTCGTTTCAGAGTATGGCCATTACTACATATCTTTTTTGATAATATCTACTGATATGCTGAAAGAATGTGGCTCTTTAGCCTAGCAAAGTATCTACATACTCCGGCGCAAGCAGGCCACTTAAGAGGTGCAACACCGTGTGAATGCATTATACACCACACACACACACACACACACACACATATATATATATATATATATATATATATATATATATATATATAGTGTTCACCGCCAAAATATATACACTCTTCAGGAAAGGAAAAACTTGTACAGATAAGTTTATTCAGACATCATGAAACCAATAAAATTATCGCTGGACTCAACAATCAGAATAAATGCTCAAAATTGTGACCTTTGCTTCCAGACATTTTTTAGTATAGCCAACTACTGCCTGGGGGAACGTTGCTCAAAATGTCCAGTGGGATTGCTGTACATGCATTTTGTATTTTGTGTCTAAACGTCGCCAATATTAGTCGGTTTTCTGTGATGCACAACATCCTCCAGTAAACATTGTTATCGTAATTTGATAAATCTACTGAAGTGTGTAGACATTTTTTTCGGCGGTGTCTGTGTATTTATGTTCCAAACTCAAATGAAAATCAATGTAAAAAAAAGAATCAAAATATTTTTACACTTAACCAGTTCCATAAAGGTCCACACACACACAAACACACACACACACATATATATAATATATATATATATATATATATATGCATATGCTCTTATGAATATAAATACATAGTTGAAGAATGTTCCAGGGCGGAGCGGTTTAAGTCGAAAGACAGCAGTTGATTTTGAGTAATATAGATTGGTTTTATTTAATATTGCTTTTAAAAGGCTTTCTTCTCTTGGTGATGCACATTGTCAATATTTATGTCCGTCTGTCGTGGTCCACAGACGAGAGGCAAGACATTTCAGTTTATAGCTTTTATCCATAGATAAAAAAATTACTTAGATCAATATATTTTTGTTTCCCCATCTTACTCTTCTTCTTTTCCATTTCTACCTATCTTTATATATATATATATATATATATATATATATATATATATATATATATATATATATATATAATTAGTTCTGTGTGTGTCTGTCTGTCTTTCTCTCTCTCTCTCTCTCTCTCTATATATATATATATATATATATATATATATATATATATATATATTTCATATGCATATATTCGTATCAGTTTATTCGTACGTTTTAATCTCAATCTGTCTCTGTCTCTCTCTTTCTCCCTTTATCTATTTGACTATATTTGTTTATTCTTATCTATCAATGTGCATCTTCCTTTCTTTCTATATATATATATCAGTGTATTGCTATATATTAAACTCTCTTTCTCTAAATTAAATCTCTTTCTCTAACACTCTCTCCCTCTATTTCATTATATTTACTTTTCTTTTTCCTAACAATCTCCATCTTACTTTCTATGTGTTTAAGTTCCTTATTTATCTAAGTTTCCTAATATCTATCTATCTATCTATCTATCTATCTATCTATCTATATATATATATATATATATATATATATATATATATATATATATTGTGTATTTAGGGAGCAGTCACTTTTGTATATGTTTCATTATAGAAGACAGAAACGATACTGCGATTAAGGTCTTTATTTATTTCTATCGCCTACGTAGTGAACATATATATTATGTTTCCAGTTCTGTTTATAAAGATCTATCACAGCTCTATTAGAATCCATTTGAACATAAACCCAACCTTATGAGGCTCCATCCGAAACATGCTAATAGAAAATACAACAAAATAACCTCATCCAAGTGTAAAAACAAGGCTAGAAATGACGGAAGCCCTAATAATACAAAAGAATACATAAAAATATATATATAATTATTATAGGAGATTAAGATAAAAACACTATACTGCCTCTGTTCTTTATCTGACCTGGTTATATATTTGTCTAGTCGAACTGAGGAGCTGTGATACAGTGAAACAGTAGTCTGCGAATGACACACATACACACACACACACAGATATATATATATATATATATGTGTGTGTGTGTGTGTGTGTGTGTGTGTATCTGTGACTGTCTGTGTGTATGTGTGTGCGCGCCAGCCCGCACGTGTGTGTATGTGTGTGTGTCTTCCTGTTTGTGTGTGTATCAGTCTGTTGCTATCCATTAATTTCAGTTTGTTTCTCTCTCTCGGTATATCTATCTATTTGTATATCTATATCTATTCCTCCCTCTCAATCTATGTATCTTATTTCCGTTCTATCTATCTATCTATCTATCTATCTATCTATCTCATATTTCTGAATATCTTATACTGCAGTGTGGAAATAGTCAGTTATCTATTTATGAAAAATTATTGATCTTTCCTTTCAGAACATAGGCAATCGTCTCTCTCTGCGTCCCTCTAACCCTTGCAACTCTCAACAAGTTCCTTCCCTCTGCTTCCTCCCACAGACCACGTTCTGTCATCCACTTGCTTAAGTCCGTCAGATAAGCCCCACCTTGTTTTCACATGTCTCTTTTTCCCTGTTATGGAGTGGCTTCAGATTGGAGGCTTGTATTTGTACTAAGTCGGTCCTAAAATAGGTTCGACGTACAAAACAGTTAGATATAATAGGTAATGTCGCAGAGAAATCTAGTTGTGGTCGCTGATACTTTAGTATCCGACTAACGGTCGTCCAGCTTCGAATGAGTGACGATATTTAGTCACTCCCCCCACGAGGGCATCATGTGGCACAAGGCCGGTTTAACGTTGGTTCTCCGAGCCCGTGGGCTCGGCCAAAAATATGCCCTTTAAACCCGTATAAACGGGTTCAGAGTCTGTTTACCTCCCCGAAAGAGAATCCGCCCTTCGGCGTAGCCTCTTTCGGGTTCCTCTCCGCCCAAAAGCAGAGAGTTCAACCGATCAGCCAGTCGACTTACTGACGATATTCATTCACCCCCCCCCCACAGGGGCATCATGTGGCACAAGGCCGGTTATTTAATGTAGGATCTCCGAGCCCATGGGCTCGGCCCCCAAATATGTCCAGTGAACCCGTATAAACGGGTTCAGGGCCGGTTTACTTCCCCGAAAGAGACTCCGCCCTTCGTCGTCGCCTTCTTCAGGTTCCTTGTCGCCCGAAGGCAGAGAGTTCAACCGATCAGCCAGTTGACTGACTGACGATATTCATTCAGCCTCCCATACACACTCACTGGGGCGTCATGTGGCACAAGGCCGTTTTTAACGTGGGATTTCCGAGCCCGTGGGATCGTCCCAAAATATGCCCATTGAACCCGTATAAACGGGTTCAGGGCCGGTTTACCTCCCCGAAAGAGACTACGGCCTTCGGCGTAGCCTCCTTTGGGTTCCTCCCCACCCGAAGTCAGAGAGTTCAACCGATCAGCCAATCGACTGACTGACCCACTGAGCGACTCCTACTACTCCTACTTATTATAGGTGGAATAGTCTATTAACAATAGAATAGGTGTGTTCTACTATAACATTTCCTCTATTCGACCTGTGAGTATCAAATTCTCCAGGCCTCCTTCCTCATTATGTTTTCCAGAAACTTCAGCTGCCTCTTCCTGATATTAAGTATAAGCATCCTCCTTGTTTGCAACCTCTCTAAGGCCTAATCGTTGCTCATACTCTCGCTCCATGATATCCTTAGCATCCTTCTGTAGAAAAAATTCTCTGTCGCCTCTTCTTTATCTTTGAGGAAATCATGAAACGTTTGCTGACGTTAAGAAAAACAGATGTCACGTAATAGCTCAGTATCCTTTTCTTTGTTACCAAAGAAATCCTCCTGTCTTGCAATACTCTGCACAGCTTTTGGAAGATGTCCATGGCCATCCCAATACGTCTACGGATCTCAGTGTTGTCTTCTTGGTTCTAGTCTTCCCGACATGCAAATCTTATTTCGGCCTTATCCTTTTACTGCTGACCATGCATTTTGTCTTCTTGTAGTTTATGCTGCTAGTCACCCGTAATCAAAAGCTAAATATGAATGACACAAATGTTTCAAAGGTCTATTCAGAGAGGAAATTGTCTAAAAAACAAGGCAATTATGATGTATAACATTAAATATTAATGATTAAATATAACAGTTTATAATTAAATATAAAACGTAATAATTTATTATAAGTCTTAATAATTAAATATCAAACTTAATAATTAAATATAAACCTTAATAATTAATTATAAACCTTAATAATTAAATATAAAACTTAATAATTAAATATCAAATTTAATAATTAAATATAAAAGTTAATAATTAAATATAAAACTTAATAAATATAAAACGTAATAATTATATATAAACCTTAATAATTAAATATAAAACGTAATAATTAAATATAAACCTTAATAATTAAATATAAAACTTAATAATTAAATATAAAATGTAATAATTAAATATAAACCTTAATAATCTAAAAACATATGAAATCCACATTATATTCCATTCCAACTTTTTAATTTTAACCGCATTACGGGACCAGTTTTTTAAATTATAAAAATACTACACCAACTACTCAGGTTTTAAAAAAAATAACGAATACGAAAATTGAGAGTTAATACTAATCTCCTTCACTCACGTTAGAATAGCAAAAATAAGAAATCATGATTAAACAGTCCGACAATAATTACCTAAAATAAACTATTTATTAGACTATTTATTTTAGTTTATAATTTTGTAGTCACTATTTTTCTTGCAAATTTCATATATATATATATATATATATATATATATATATATATATATATATATATATATATAATGGAGGACAACATCTGATATTATATCAGTTTGTGGGGAATAATTTTATGACTTGGTTTTTGGTATTATAAAAAAAAAACGGTTTATAAACTACATCCGCGTCCTGGGTAAGACGATAAACTACATCCGCATCCTGCGTTAGATGATGGACTACATCCGACATCAAGTTCTTTGACCAGAAGGTTCTGATGAGCGTGGAACCACCTCTTAATTGCTGGTGTCCCCACCCCACCATAACCTGGGGTGGTAGCACCTTTCAGCATCCCAGCTATGGCCAAATAATTAAATATCCACCCCCACCCAGAACTGTCAAAACACTATGAAAGTATAAAAATAGATTTTAATAATGGTAATATTTTTTTTGTAAAAATTATTACCAGCAGTTCATTTTTAAAAATATTAAATATTACCAGCAATACATTTTAGGCAGAATTATTACCAGCAATACATTTTTGGTAAATTATTACCATCAGTATATTTTTGAAAAAAAATTATCAGAAATATTTTTTGGAAAAAAAATATTTCCAGCAATAAAAATCTTGTCGGCATTAAATAACACATTAATCCAAACCAAATCAAACCAAAACAAAACAAAGAAACGGTTTAACCATCAATTGTCTTTTCCCTTCTGTTTCGAAATGTACCAGCGATATCCTCTGGTCCCGCTGTGAAATAAATTATTTCCTAGAGGCAAGAACCTGAAAGAGTTGATTCACAAGTACACATATTTTGTAATACCATAGTCTTGATATTTTGTTGATTCATTCGATTTTTTTACGGATTATCAACCCTTCACTGGTATACGTACACTATACATTTTATCTCCTTTAGGAATCGTTGTTTTATCTTGAGTTCCCTAATATCTGTATAAGTGAGATACAGGGGGCGATGGGTAAATTATCATCTAAATGACGCAAAAATGAAAATAACACTGACATCTCACTTTAACTGACACAATTGCCAAAATTACCCATAAATATCTTGAAATACGAAAGAGTTAAATTCATTCAATAAATTCACCGCTGGCTTCAACCACGGCCTCCAAAAGACTTCGGAATCTTCTGCAACTCTTTTGGTCGGGTTGGTCTTGTTTAAATTCTTTAATGGTGCCACAACCTTTGGCTTCAGTTAACCTTTAGTGTTACAAGGAGTTTTCTTGGTCTCTCGCCCAACTGCGCCCCACACATAATAATCAAGAAGTTGAAGTCTGGAGAGTTACTGCATTGAAGTAATAAAAAATGTATCCTTTATCCGAAATTCCAAAATCCGAAAACCTCCAAAATTCGAAACCCTCTTAAATCCGAAAGTTTTTCAGGTGGTGACATGACTTCGCACAAATGGAAAATTTCATAAACACTGGGAAATTTTCGTAGGTGATATGCAGCTATCGTAAATGAGCTCATCTACCGTAGGTTGAGGTTCCCCAACCCAGCTATGTAGCCTACTTTGGAGCCACAGTTTGTTAGTGATCGTCACAGCAACACCTTCGTTCTTGGATAAATTACCAGTTGTTTTGTGTTCAGTAAAGATATTATTAAAAATGTCAAAAAGCCCTGAAGATGCCTATATGGGTAGGGAAAATAAAAAAGAAAGCTTTTATTTTTATCAATATCCAGCTATTGAAAAAAAACTAGGCTGGTATGTAAATGTGACTGAGGAGTTTAGCGTTGGAACAACCATCATATACGACAGAAGGAAAATTGAGAAAGTTTTAGGCTGAAAGTGATGAACAAAAGATTCAATAAAAGAATAGAAAAAACTGCTCAAATCAACGAAGGATGATTTCTATCGTGTATGGATTCATCAGCGTCGGAATGAACATATTACGCTTACTGTTATACTGATCATGAAACAGGTGACAATCTGTCATAACGAACTGAATACTGGAGGCAACTGCAAATATTTTAGCATGCTGGTTAGAGAAATTTAAGAAAAGGCATATTTGAAAGTGTGTGGTGATAAAGCTTCTGCCGATGTAAAACTACCTTCAGAGTATATGTCTAAGCTGTGTTATGAAATCTAAAGATATATCGTGTTTATGATTGGGTTCCATTCCTAAGCTGTCCCCTTTTATAGATGCTACATACAAATTAAATAGTCTATATTCGAAAATCCGAAATATCTGAAAGCCGAAACACTTACGGTCCTAAGAATTCAGAGAAAGAATTCCCAGCCTGCTCTATTGTACATGGTCTGTAGAACAAGTACTGACTTTGTACAACTGGAATCCTTACTTGGAATATCATAACATTAACAATATGGCGTCGCCTATAGGATCTTTCTTGCATGTCGAAGACCCAGACTTTGTTGAAACTTGGATAACGTGCTTCACATCCCTTGCTAGAACTACAAAAAATATATAAATGGGAATGAAAACGATATCACAGATTTATTTCTGGCAACAGCTGGGTGTGAAGCTGTTAGGAACATTTCATTGATGGCTTATTTAATAGAAGTGGAAGAATTAACGTTTACGCAAATCAAATGATAAAGCATCTGCCGATATAAAACTACCTTCAGAGTATATGGTTAAGCTGTGTTCTGAAACGTAAAGATATATCGTGCTTGTGCTTGGTTTCCATTCTTAACCTGCCGCATTTTATAGATGCTATTTACAAATTAAATAGCCTTTATTCGAAACTCGGAATCACTTCCGGTCCCAAAGGATTCTCAAATTTTATAGTGAATTCAATTGCATAATAAATTCTTACCGTACATTAAATTGTATAAAATCTTACCTGCATCATTGACTTGCAAATTAGATACATAACGCATTGACTTGTATAAAATCACATAGAGTACATTTATTTGTGTAAAATCTAACAGGGTGTAGTAACTTTGTACAACAAAATCTGACATAATGATATTATGCAGCTGTCCTTGATGTGAGATTGGGAATTTAATCATTAAGCTATTTTGAACAACTCCTTCGTTGTCAAAATAGTGCCACTTCTATTGTCTCATGAAACACTTTGGAGATTTCATCGTTACAAGTAAAGACAGATATCTTCGGCCACTCGGTAAATCATGTCACCAATGATACCGACTTGAGCCCGTAAAATGTCACTTTGACATTTGTGCTTTAGATGTCAGCAGTAAACATGTCAGATCTGTCAGCTGGGCGGAAGTGAGAAGACGTGTTGAAGTTGGTTCGTTTTATGATTCGCCTATTCTGACCGAGGTTATTTTGAATTTCTGCTTTTGTTGACACTGGCAGACGTTCAAATGCCGAGCTAACATCTCGAGTTACTGGGTTGAAAGGCTAAAAATGTGTCTTGTGTCTAGATGCAAAATTAAATCAGCGATCGGAAAAGAAGAAAAAAAAATAACAAGAATGAAAGACGAGAGCGTAGTTAACCGATTGTTTAAGAAGAGAATTATATTAATGAAAAGACGTTGATAAGATGAAGAGAGTTCCTTTAGAACATGAGCAAACATGACTCTCCCTATCTTTCTTCCTCTTTTTTATCCTTTTTTATTATTTTCCATTGCTTGTTAAACGAACCATTCACAGTCGTGCGTTTGCCTCTGTCCATTTTGACTTCAATATGTTCTTTCAGTGTCAGATTTCCTAATACTTCTTTGCTTATGTGTTCAATAATTCAGTCTCTTGCTTATTCTAAATATTTGCCAATTTTATTTCCATTTTCCATGAAATTTACTCATTTCACACATGATCGTTCCATTCTGAGAATCTTTCTGTAGAATGGCGTATTTGCTTTCTCAAGTGTCCTCTTTATTTCTATGAGAAAATTACCATCATTCAATACTATACAAGATGGAGGCTATAATATAGCAGTTCAGCTCTTTTTGTTTTTTTATATCTGTTCCTTTAATGCATTGTTTAGTTTTGGGAAAGATTTTTCTTTTGCTATTCCAATGTGACTTCGGCTTTCGGTATCTCATTTTCCTTTATCTGTTAAATCAGTTCCTAGATATATGGGCTTCTGTAATTGTTTGTGCCTGACGTCTCCAAATTACAGCACGCTTTTCGGATTGTTTCTCTTGTTGGCAGCCATTTATTTTGTCTTTTAGCGAATGTTGTTTAGTCATTTCTTGTCGCTTCCCTATACTATCTTTCCTAGAGGCTCTTGTACTTTTCTTTCTGTGTTTGATTGACTTCTGTGATTGAGTAATGGATTCGGTTTCTACGGTTTATAAAACCATTGCAGGTTATTTAAAGCCAGAAAGAATTTTTAGATTTTTAAGATTTTCTTTTCAGATAATAATGGTTTCGTGATACAAATCTTTCTAATTAAAGTATAGCTGTGATTAATAAGTGTATTCTACCTTTCCAAGTGTATTTGCGCGTAAGCGAATATAACGAACTCAACTTGAATTGGAACCCGGCTCTCCGATTAACAATTACTGGCTATTATCCATTTATTGTAATAAATAATAGCTCACAATTGTTAATGTTTACAGAACCTGGTATTTCCAAATGCTCACCCATATAGTTACTGACCAGATTCGAGGTTGGTAATCTATGGTGATCGTACAAGAATCGGTGTTTCAACGTGATGGTCGAGGACTGTAAGGGTCCTTTCATGGCATAAGTGGACATTGTATCGGATATTATTGGAGGGGATGCTTGTCGGTGCCGAGTTGCGCATTTCCTAGTCCTGGGCGTCTGCGATTGCATACTTTATCAGTCCTGAGTTTTCTCTTACCTGGTGATTGATCCAGAATACGCTGCCTCTCCATGACATGAATTTCAAACGGTCTTGGTAGATATTTCCGATTGCAATCGGCGTGATGGTGGCTTAGAATATGCATTTGAGCACGCCTTCCCACCTCTCCGCTGGTGCACCGCTTTTGAGATCATGACGGCAAGTTGACGGTTCGTATCGATCTTGAAGATTGTGTGTCCATTCATCTCGCGTACGTGAGCGGCAAAGTGTCGCCCCCGTGCTCTGAGGTGAAGCGGTTAGTTTTTCTCTTGCTGCTAGCAGTGGCAAGAATGGCGATGTGGGTGAATTTTACGAGACTGATATGTCCCGGAAAGGGATATATTTGTCCCAAGTAGTAATGTGGTTTTCGGCTACTGTACCCGGGTAGGACAATCTAGCAGGTAGCCGAAATGGACTGGTCCTCGTCGTGGTAAGCAATAGACGTAGACAATAGACGTAGTCAATAGGCGTAGTCCATGTACCTCCAATTAGTCTGTATTTATGGCTGACACCAGCCAATCATATTACTTTGAGGGGGAACCCCAGGTGTATGCATATTCATTACATCAGAGACAAACACTATTCACATCATGATCTGATTGTATTCTTGGGAATCAGTTCATGTTGATGTTCAGAAAAGATGAGGAGCGTTTGCTCTCGGCAGATTTCAGTAAAAGTTGGGGACATTTTCAAGCCTGATTCACGTGAATTTGGCCAAACTTGATTTCCTTTATTAAGTCTTCTAAATTCACAACGGGGCAGATTCCTATCGGAAACCACCCTTAGTTAATCGAGTTTCTTTTTGTTCGCCTAATAATGCGAGCGATGTTATTCCCAGTCTTGTCTGTGATTCTCATTCTTATGGTCCTAATGAAGATTGCGAACCTCCCCAGCGTTTAGCCTCGCTTTTTATTTTGGTTGAATCAGACTTATATATTACTCCATTCCCAAACTGATTTGTACTATCCTTGTCGCTAGCGAGTAGGCTTCTGGGCTCTGTTTATCGGCTGAATACAGCGGCCGCCCTTCTTTTTGTTGGTTGGACCGGCCATTTTATTTAGTTCATACCTCTGTCTTAATTTCAGGTGTAATTTTTTTTAAATGCTTGAAATAAAGATTTTAAAAGGTGGGAAAACATATTTGAGGTATAAAGGAATTTTTAATTCGTGGATGTTTTATTAGGATCCTTGCGAATATGTGATATTGTGGTACACTTTGAAATAGATGGAGAAGGATGGCTTCTTGAGAATACATGAAGAAAATGGGTAATGAGACGGCTCAGCTAAAAGTTGGAGTGATAGTTCTGATCATCTTTTACTCACTGCCCATTCCGCCTTCTGTCAGAAATTGATGTATCTACATTAATTAAATAAATACACAACATATTGATCACATTGTCATCAAAGCCTAGAATAAAACCGACTTTAACCGCTATAATGGAGAACGCGTCTACCAAAAAGGCGTACAGATTCAACTATAAACTATTAACATTTACAACGATTGAGGGGCTTTTATATTCAAATATAAATTACCAATATTTTAGAATGTAGATGCTTAAAGAGTCATATATAAACGACCAATATTTACCTGTGCCAGAACCAATATTTTCATGAAGATTAAAATATTATAAAACCTACTGAGTTACAAAATAAAGTTAATTATGATTTTACGCGGAAATCAACGAACGCAACAAACAACATAGCGTAGACTTCGTTCGAGCTCACGCCGATAATAATGATTTTATTCATCCTTTTTTATATTAAATATATCAAATGATAATAATAAATAAAGGTGAAGTAATGATACCATTATTTTGGGGAAAATTTTAAATGTTCATATATATATATATATATATATATATATATATATATATATATATATATATGAAAATGTAAGTTTTTATATATTT